>CM060900.1:338769464-339390297 GCA_030762935.1 Hymenopus coronatus
TAGAACTCGGAGAAAAGCCGCCCGCCCCTGCACCGCTTTGTCTACCACAAATCCCACATGCTGGCGTCCTGGAGATCTGAGGCACAGCCAAGTTCGTGTCGGCAGCTGCGATAAGTTGAGTATATCTGTGAGTCAAAGTGATGAAAAAGTTGTTTTGAAGAAATTTAAATTATGGTTTTGCAGCAATTCCCTGTTCCCATTTTAAAATGCTCCCCGTTATGTAATTTTCTTCGGTTCATTTGATATTTTCAATGCGCGTCCTTTAAGAAGTGACCAGCAGACAATTTTCTTTATATGAAGTACAGATTCAGGATTTTAATACTTATAACACATCTTTAATTTTTTGAGGAAGTAGTATTATACATTTTATAATATTTCCCAGAAATGTTTTAATATTGCAGACTAAAATGATTTTTATGGAACTAATTTATAGCTATAGCATGCAATATTAAAATTTTAAAGTTTTCAAACTTTCATTACGTTAGCCGTAGTATATGATGCTGGATTTTCACTGTTTGAAAATTATTTTAAAGAACAATTAGTTATCTAGGACTACGAAAATAAATTGTGTACACTAACTTGTCGAAAAAAATGTGAAAAAAATTTCGGCTGTATTGTTGAGAATTGTATAAAGTAGCAATTTTCTTGAATGGCAACCGTTAATCTATACCTAATAGACAATAAATTGGGCAAATATTAACTGAACTACTCAAATTGTAAGTAAATCTATGCATTGTAATGAATTTTTTAGCCTGGTTTTGACTACATATATTATGTGACGTACGAGTATATCTGCTATGTATCTCGCTTATGGTGTGTTGCTTCAGTTTTAAAATTCAACAAATTGAACTTTCAATTATACACAACATGTTTATAAATGTTACAAAACCTCATAAATATAGCATGAAATGCATTTTACGCTTATCTTAAAGCACTAAAACAGCTGAATTTTTTTATATGTGGGGCACGCATTTGTACGCATACAAAATGTGCATGCAAGTATGCATAAGCACATAAAATACGAGTGTACAAAAATGTGAAAATGTACACCATAGTAACAAAAAAGGAATTCACAAAAATCGGATAAACTTTTTTGTGTAATATAAAAATTTGATGTGTACCATTCACATGACTTTCTCTATACCACTGCAACAAATTATCCTATTTATTTCATCTAATGGAGAAAAAATTAGCAGAAATTGTCTTATTACTTGCTTTCTTGTTAGTAGAAGCGAAATACGGGAGTACTATAGGTTAAAGTGATAGTCAAAAGCTGGTTTTATAGCTGAAACCAAAAACAAGGAATATCTCAAAAACAATCAACTCCACGAAAAAAATGTATGTAACATAAATTGTGAGTTTTAAGGTGCTCTACATTTGTTGTGGAGTAAGCGTTTGTCCATCTCTTACGGTTTAGCAGTTATGCAAAATTCCGTAAAATTGACTATGAATAAAGTATTCTTCAGAGGCTATTCCCAGAAAATTCAAAATATATATTTTATTTGTCGTGTAAATATCTTTAATATACAATATTTTAATTAAAATTGTTAGAGACATTTTTTACAAAATAAAAATTTTCGAAAAAAGTTCCATGTAAAGGGTAGCTTGGGGTGGAGGAATTGTTCTCAAAATCTTCATGTCGCGTCCCTGGAAGATACTAAACTTAAATACCAAGTTTGGTATTTTACCGACTTTTCGTTTTTGAGTTATCGTGATCACAGTCACACGGACACAAACACCCACACACACACACGGACCTTTTTCTGAAAATATTTTTTTTGGATACAGGGGACCCTAAAACATATATTTCCGGTGAAATCTCGGTATTGAATTTTTTGGTGGAGTGCAATACCTTCTCTATACACTATATACATAGCACGTATAGAGAAAGTAAAAATGGATTTTTCGTTTAGCATAGGCCATAGTGAGCCTTGGGTAAACTATAGGTCTCTTTGCTTTCGACATTAGGTTGGGATGTATATAAAATGGATTCAAACTGGTTATAAGAAAGCTTTTCCTCTCAGAAACCCTTAAACTATGAATGTGACACTACTCTTGATCATTTTGTACATTTGTGTATCTCCTTTTAAACACTCCCCATGCTGAAGTGATCTGAAATTGGGATAGTGACTATCTCAACGACCGTGAAAGTTATGGATTCGGTATTTAATATAATCATTTTTATTACGTATACATGTAATTTCTTGCCTGAAATACAGAATTGTTTCCAGCTTGTAGTTACTCCATACGTCCAAAGTTACTCTAGAATATACTAATGCACACATATTTGTTTCCAAAATATTGACCATCGATTTTATTAAGTAGAATACTTACTAATTAGTTACAAGGGGAAATAATGGTTTTATGCCGCACTTCAGGTAGTGCGTCTGTGAAATTTGAAAATCTACAATACGTAAGATACATTATTGAAATTTACACCTTTTATTATGCACAACAGTGAAATTTTTGCCATGTATCAAAATTTTAGGCTGCATAATTATTCAAATAATAATGTTTTACTGTCAAATTCAGTGTCCTAATAAAATGAGCCGGGTGTTGCATTTTAAAAATATCTACATTAAAAATTCAAGTTTTACAGTAAATATGTTCACAAATACATGTATATTAAATTTTATTATTAAAACCTCATTTATTGTGGAAAAATTATTACATTTCATACTCTCCAGTACTCTTGATTTTTCAAAATTTAGTAATTTATTTCTCAAAATTTGAGCTTTATGTCAAAAACATATGACTATTTTCTTTGATCTACATTTGAGAGGAAACATTTTGAGTATTCATATGTGTTGCGAGAACACAATGTTTTCAAATTGGGCGTGCCTGTTAATTATAATGTATCTGACCATATATAGCTTCAGTTAATTGATAGTTAAAATACGTTAAGGGGACAAACTGACATATTTAAGCTTATAACTCATATTATTTTATTATGAAAAACAATGTTTTATTTTTTCACGGGCTTTTTGTCAAATTTCACAGATTCACTTTAAGAGAAATACACGCATTTCTGTATTACAAATTTTAAAAATAAAGCTCCTCTATAATAAACTTTTACATGAATTATCAAACAATGCTCAATTAGGCTGTGAAATCCTGATTTAAAAATTATTATATCTGACTTCTTTAAATATATAGGAAAGAACTGTTTCTTATTGAATATGTATCAGGTGATTATTATCATTGCAAAATGAGTAATTTGTGTGCTTTACAACTTATATTATGCATTTTACTGAACACTCAAAACATTAAATAAAATGCAAACTACAAATGTTAACTAAAGGTGACTGAAAATCAGGCAGGCAGGTTGTTGTTTGTAGTAGAGAGTATGAGTACGCTGTATGGGAAGCAGATGTTACCACCAGCTACTCACCGAGGTAAGCTTAGGAACAGATTAATGCAAACGTCTCCAACACAAGTCTCTAAGAGCAGCACAGCCTCAACTCTCGACTCTGGAGTAGCTGGGGTAAGAGGACTGAGTAAGTAAACAGATGTGGGGGTGGGTGCCTGGCGTTTGGGTGCGATGCTTCCTAGGTAAATATTAATTTCGTTTGCTGCTCCACGACTAAGTGAATGACTAGAGAATTCTATAGCGATTACTTTCCCTCTACTTTAATGTTAGAACGTGTCAACATAGATAAGATAAATATATTCAACAAATAACCATATAAAAATTATATACTTTAATTCCAAATCGTTTTCAAGTATGTAATAACAAAACGAATGCTCACAAAATCCAATTAACTAAACAAATAGAGCTTGCTATATGGGTACCATTTTACCGGAAAATATAACATTACGGTACAGACATCGCTTCTACTATGAGAATTTCATCTTATATTCATTAATACTCGTTGAAAATGTGGTTTCTATATGATGGATCATCTGTAAGGCTTTTACTGTTTCCGATCATTAACTAGGTACTTCGACTAAAATGGATAGCGCGTGTTGAGCAAGTTGCCTAGTTTGAGGGCAGACTACTTGCACTATGTCCACGAACTTAAATGTCAAAACCATGTTTACTGTTTCTCAAACCGAGGACATTACTTTTAATATTGTTAACCATATAATGTAACCAGTCAGCTCTAGCGCTACGCATTTCAATCGTATTCAAACATATTTAACTGTGAAAATCTGGCTAACATTTTGAAAAGTAAGTTGTTGTATTTTATGGAGTCATTACAGCACACAAAGTTCACTAACAGCACTTTTAGCTATAAATTTTATCTATTTCAATAAATGTACTTTTTCTTTAAGAAAATGGCGTTAACCATAAAATTGACCAAAAAGCCGAATATAAACGACTTCTCGAGCTAAAGAACTGTGGGATAATCTCAGGGTGTGTGGGAGAAACCTGAATGAAACTCTGCTACTGGTTTCTAATTGCTCTTTACATTCCCGCACGTAATGTTTCACTTTTCCCCTGGCCGTCCAAAGTGCAAGAACTCATTAGCCTCCCCAAAACAAAACCGGTCACAAATTATTGTAGGTGTTTCACTTTCCCTTCGCGTCAATCTCCCTCTTAGTTCCCTTTCCCTGTGAACAAACTTGTTCACATCGCGGACTAGCAACTTCTCATTTCACTATGAGCTGCTACTCGACGTGGGTTCACTACACGGTGTCCGACTTATGAGTGTCGATGTGCACCCCGACTTTCCCGATGCACCCGCGGCTAAATAAGAGTCTGTTCGCCGCCCCTTTTCTAGGATTTGCCTAGGCTTTTGCTATCTTCGTTACTTTCACCGATTTTATTGATCGAAACTGTATTGCACTGTTATATTTTGTCGCGTTTTCATTTGGTCTCATGAATTTAGACGCCACGCTATTCCTTATTGCTATTAACATGTTAACGCGCCTGATTACACTTTTTGTGTGTGGTGGAGCGTGAATTTTTTCGGTGTTTTTCCGTTCATTTTTCGTAGCTGAGTTTCTGCATATCAGCTAGCTTGCCTTACTTTGTTCGCTAGCTTTGCTACCTTTTCTTTCTTTCTGGACTCACGATCTTTCGGTTTCAATCAATTTTATTTCATGTTTCTTTTCCATTTTAATGTAGCTAGCATTCTTTAAGTAATTTTGATTCTGTTTTAATTGTGATTGTATCTATTTATTACTTTATTTCCTTTCTTAAACTTTCTCTGTTTATTCGTGTTATTTTTCTTTCTTATTTATTTAATTTGTTATATTTCATTTGTTTTTTCTAATGTTTTATTATCACGTTACTCTTATTTGTCTGTCTAGTTTTATCACTCCAATTGGAATATATATTTTTTACTCGAATGCAATTGGATAATACAGGGCTATCTTGAGTGACACGACTGGTAGCGCCCCGGATCTGAATTACAACTATCACCTGAATGACGTCATTATATGGTAGTAGAGCCGATGCGCACACTACCGTTGTAAGGACTTGTGCAGTTCAGCCTAATGTGGAGTGGTGCGCGGTGGGAATAACGTTATGTAAAGTTGTTTGTGATCATGTTCAATGCGTTTAGTTACCTAATTTTATACTATAGAACAAAGCGATTTGATTGGTATAAGCTTTGTTTGAATGTGTACATTTTCAGTTGGAACTCGTGCAGAAATTTCTTGTTATTAGCATCTTTAACAAATGCACAAATCTTAGGCCGTTAGAAAAACTTAAATGGTCTGGTTAGGTTTTAAAACAAAGAGAAATTAGAGATTAGACTATTCCAACCAATAAAACATTAAACAAGCTGGAGACTTGTGAGAGAGGTTCAGAAAATCACTGCCTCGCATAACATGTTATTAACGATAGAAGAATTGACTTAGATCTACACATTATTATATCTAGGAAATGCTTACTGATAAGGTTTATACAAAACAAATTTTGTGCGAGCATCTAAGGATATTCAGGCTTGTATAGACGTTGAGAGGCATCGTTTCGAACGCATTTAACAACGAATCGTACGCTAATATATTCATATTTCTTGTTATCGCTAGCATTATGAGGGGCAGAAGCAGCCGGCCGGTTAGCTGCTACTACACAAATGTGCGCGGTTGAATCGACGGAATGTCAGCCGCGGTATTCGAGAGAAATTGGGATTCATTTTACACATGTTGCATTTGAGTTCATTAATCATTTACAATGATGTAAATCAAATAGCTTCTTTAGAGCTATTAATTGAGCCATATGTTGCACTACAGACTTTTACCATCTTTTAAATATGTGCATTACCACTATATTTTAGTTTTAATTCCCAAGAAAGCTTATTATAAAGCAATATTCGTATGACAAAGGATCTTTACTCTTAGTATTATAATTTTTCAGATGTAAGCATTGTTTCGATCTTGTTAAGTATTCACATACCTCACCATTTCTTATAAGCTTCTCCGTATTTGATTTGATTAATAGTATTACTCTATAGACATACAGTGACATATATCTTTGTTCTTAACACATCTCGGAAATTTAATTTATTATTCAATTTATACAGTATACTTTGTGCCGTGATGCTCCTGAATGGTGTCCCGCGTCACTGCGTCTGTTGAGGGTGCAGAAGGCAATGGCAGTCTGCAGAGGGGTTGTCCTGGTTCTCGGGTATAGAGGCCATTGGGCCTGTCCCGTGGAGTGTCCTGTGCCACGACAGGTGACGGAGATCGTGCCCAGTGTACTCAGCGGTGGTGGAGATGGAACCACAGTAGTGGCACCGCGGCGGCGAAGTGCAGGCGTCGGTCGTGTGCTCTAAGACATAATAAGGGAAACCCTGACGGTAAGGCAGCCTCCAGATCCATCCGGTCCCTCGGATCCACATTCAACTGAGACGTGGGTCCCCGGTTTTGACAATGGGAGTGGCCCTCAGACATGAAGGCCACTGTGACTTCGCTGCGTCAGTGAACAGCCGGGTGGAAAAGTCCCTAGGGACCCCCCGAATCACGGCCCTGAGTCTGGAGAGGAGATGTGCGATTCCGCGACTATGGCTACAATCGCCGAGGAGTATTTTTCTTTAAGGGGAGAAAGAAAAAGATTTGGAAGGTAAAACGAATGGCTTATTTCGCCATTAGGTGAAGTGCGGGAAAGGGAAAAGATTTATCGGAATGATGGAGATGAATCGGGCTAGGGAGGTTCCGATGAGCACCCTCGTTAATGCGAAGAAGAGCTGCTAGCGGAAAGGCGGTCCAGCAGAAGTGGATGACTGACAGTCATGACCAAGGCCCCGACTGACGCCCGGGGAGTTTAGGAAGGATTGTAAGGAGTTTCGGGTTTCTTTTATTTCTTGCTCTTTCTTTGGCTTTGCTTGCCTTGTTAAAGGCTTTATTGCGTTTGGGTGTGTCCTTGCGTCTTGTCCCAGAGGTGGAATGTTTTTGTCGAGTCGTTAGTTTGTGGTGATGGTCGGTGGTCATGAGGTGTTAGTAATTCAGTAAGTGTCGGGGAAATAAAGGGGGAAAATGTCAGTGCAATCTGGGTGATTGAGTCTGAAGTCTCTGTACTGGAACGTGTGTTGTCTGAAGTCTATTAAGTGTCGATGTCAGTCGGGAGAGACCTTCGTCCAGGCATGCTTGAATTGTGTCTGTGTTAAGTCGAGTTGTGCAGCTGACGACGAAGGTCCTCAGCGTAGTTGCATTGGCGGCGGTGGTTTCCTGTAAGTCCTGGACTCCGGCCTCTATGTCGTGTATTTCCGTGGTGTGGAGGCGTGTGTCTCAGTGATGGCGGCGGAGGTGGTAGTCAGTGCTTCCTCTAGCAGATCCAATCGGGCCAATCAAGACCTCAGAGTGGAGGTCCTGCACGGCATCCTTGATGGTGCTGTCGGTTGGCACTGCTGGTGCTGTGGAGTGATGGTGGTGGCAGGTGTGGTTCTCGCTGTCTGCTGGTAGTGTGGCAGCGGTGGTTGGTGTTGAGTGCTGTTGCCGCGAGGGAACAAAGGACACCGCGTCTGGCCTGTGAAGTGGACGAATCCATTACAGGTGGCGTAGTACCTCCGGTGGTTCCTCAAAACACGTGCGGTGCATTCGGCCGTACGTCTTGATGCAACACAGTAGTGACACCGTGGGCTGTCGGCGCAGCTTCCTCGGTGTGGCCGAATGCACATCAGCAGCGACAGGGAATAGGCCGGAGTGCTCGGCTGGCCCCTATGTTTAGGTGACGCCCAAACATGGGCAGACTCTTGGGCAAAGCAGCCTCTTCCCCGCGGCCACTGATGGTAGCACAGCCTCCGCCACTGCAGTCGTCAACACCGTTACTTCTCTAGAGGTACAGCGCGGTTATTCGAGGAGTACCCCACGACCTTCAAACTAGGCTCATTACCCCAGCTGCGCATCATAACTGGCCCTCAGTAATAAAGGCCACGAAGATAATGTCCTCTAGAGATATTTCTACTTCTAAAGGCGTGGTGGCGTCAGCGTTGGTGGTCAGCTGAGGTGTAGTCCTGGTCCTCGGATATTGAGGGCACTGGGCTTGTCCCGCGAAGTGTCACGACAGGTGGCACAGAACCGTCGGCGGTGACGGAGATCATACCCAGTACAGTTGGCGGTGGCGGATTTGGCACCACATTAGTGGCACCGCGGTGGCGTCGGCCGTGTGTCCCAAGGCACAGACGTGTCTGCAGGGCCTCAACGACAAGATACGGCAGCCTCCAGATCCGCAGGAGCCAGTTTCCTGACGAAGACCATGGGGTCAAGATGGTCGAAAGCTTGGACTTCTCCGATTCCAATTTAACTCGGTTGTATCCCGTGAAGTCATCTGTAATAGCAACACCAAGAAAGTTTCATATCTTTAACTATAGAACATGTCTTAAGATTTCAATAATGTATATGTATTCATTCGGCTACGTACTCTAAAAACGCGAAACGCATTTGCTGCATTGGGTACTTGCTAAAAAATTAGATAACCCTTATAAAGGATTCTAATGCCTATCACCTTTGTGGCTGAAACAATTTAGATTGAACAATAGAAGTGGGTGTTGTACCGGTGGTGGGGGCTCCACGTCCAGCCATTGTACAGGACTACTAGCAGTCAGAGGAAACAAAGCTAGGGTTGCAATGTGGACTCGGTGCATAATTCAGATAGGAGCTCTTGCAACAAAGGTTCTCAGACCTCCTCTGTATGTAGTCCTCGGATGTGTGGTAAAGCGATGATCTCCATAAAAATCCAGGTTTAAAAAGGGAGAATATGCGAGCTGAATACGCATACCTTTGTTGAATCTCGCTATAGGTGACTGGAGGTAACGCGTGTTCACATTATAACAACGGCTCCCCGCATTTCTCCAAGATGAGTACAACTGTTGCGACATATGTATGTCCATTTTATTAGGGTCTACATTCTTGCCTCCTTGAAAAACTGAACGATTCAATTCTAAGGAATAAAATGGTTTGACATCTAAAATGGGCTACAATCAAGCTGTTATGAGAAAAATAAGTATAACCAAATCTTCCCAAATTGATTTTCACTATGCAGGTTGTAACTAAACCTTTTATCTTGAGATGCTTCAGAGTTGTCTTGGTTCATTATCGTTTTTACCGTGCATTTTCTCATGCTCAATACCATGCTAGAGGCCTACTGTGACATACCGCTGTGGTAAGTCGTATAATAATAATGTAACACCGACAATACGTGCACAAGTGCATAACTGGTTGACAGGTGATGGAGACGTGATAGAGTTAAGTTTTCTATTTTTACTCCTCCAAAAGTTTCTCGTGTTTACAAAACATCACTCAAAATGAATGTGTCCTGTAGGAAAAGCATTATTATAATTATTTTACTGACTTTACAGTGTGTTAAAAGTTTAATATATTTTCGGTTGTAGTAGTATGGGCTAAAACGAGACAAAATAATGTTTAGTAAACATGGTTTCTAAAATGTATAACTTAAAAGGTAATACCACTTGTTCATCTTTACTACTCTGACATATTTTATCTTCTAGTGCAATAAACTGAAGTATTCATATATGAAAAGCTATTAACATTGAATTAGTGGTACTCCATCCCTTCTCTATACCCCTAATTTCCCCCATAAATCCGTCGATAAATTCAAAAGCAGAATGGTGTTTCTATGGCGTTTTGGTTGGAAAAATGATTGAAGTTTGCAGCAAAATACATACTCTACTTTAAACTACCATACTTTAATTGTTTACGTCTGCGAAGTTTTAATATCCTAGGGCAGATTTAGCACATGTTTGGACGCCATTTCAACGTGTTGTGTCATTTAAACAGGATTCTGTCAAAGTAAATGCTACGTTTTTTTTTCCAAGTTCAGTATTTTTTTTTTTTTCCCCACTGTCAAATCTCGTATTCTCCCTCAGAAACACAGCTGGAAATCTGACATTTTTCCATGATGCACTTAAGAATGTGGAAAAATCAGGTATAGTTTTTCACGCATTTTAAGCTATAAAATATTTTCAAGAAAAACTAACCATATATACATACATGAACATTTTGAGCAATAGCTTGTTTCAAAGATGTTAATTAATGTAACTGCAAAAATTTAATTTGATATATGACGCAGGAGATATTTTTATTAAAGCTAATAAATTGATTTAAATTAGTATCCCAAGTATGCAACTATATTGAACTGAAATTTTGTATATAGATTTATTTAAATGCTAGTAATGTATTTACAAAAACAAAATCTGTAGCTTCAATACTTCAAAAATACTTTTTATCACATCGCTGCATCCCTAATATTGATACCTTTGCCAAATATAAAGCATTTCTGCACTGCTGACATAGACTATATCCCCTCGGCCAAAGCCACTGTTTTGTTTCTTCCGTAACTAACCTTAAACCAATGACAGATATTGAACAGCCTACAAAACACCAGCATTAAGTAGCCTAGGAGTATCAACATTTTCATTGGGAGCTATCTAAGTATTCAACGTTTTCATCTGAATAATCTCATCTCTGAATACATTAAAATATACTGAATTCAACTTACCACCATGCCTAAGTGCTCTCTCCTGCCTCATTTCCCTAGTAACCTGTTTAAATCCATGTTTAACAAAGAATTTATTGAGATGATATAGTCCCTGAATCAACCCAATTATGATATTCATTCCCTTCTTACTTAGTTTATATCAGAACATCTAATTGCTCAATAATAAGCATTTTTTAAAACAATTAATCCAATATGCTCCCTATTTTCTATGAGAAATATTTATCAACTAATGCTTTGCTAATAAATATAATATCCACTGCCCTTCTGTTCCTAAAACAGGCTTGGTAATGGTATTGTTTTTATCGGCCTAACCTAACCAAGAGGTTTCGTCTGAAGTCCACATTTGGGAGGTCATGGGTTCGATCTCCGGCTGGTCCACCCAACCCATGTTTTATTCGGGGTTTTCCTAGGCCGCCAGGCAAATGCTGGTTAGGGTTCTTTCATTCCCTGAATTTCCTATCCCTCCATGTCGCTTCCATTTTTATTTCATTCATCCTTCGTCGCGTTGCTTTCTTTCAGTATTTAAAGTGTCGGTGATGGTGCTCGGTGCGGCGTTGCAGCGAAGGATGTTACTCCTTCCGCTCCCTGACTTTTGCTGGTTGTCGGGATAAAAACTTCCCCTGGACCCTTTGTAGGGCGTGAGCCATGGCTGCCTGTCCGACTTTCGGGTGTTTCAATTTAGAAACTATAGGGGCAATGCCATTGCTGTTCTGTCTCTCCTTGTTCTGGTGGCCCGGTGTATTGTCACCTCATCCCTCCCTCCCAGGACGCCACCTCATTGAGCGTAGGTACAATAACCGCCTTGGTTCGTTGCCGATTCCCTGCCACCCGTATCCTAATCCTAAGTCAGCCCAACTTTGAATTCTCCCAGAAGGAATAAAATGTTCTCCAAAATATCACGCAATAAATTCCTCTATTGTTTTCAGATTTCTTAGCATTGAACGCAACGTTGTATACAGATTATGTATAACTGTTAGGTCTTCGGTAGCATCTAATCTTTAACCATCTTCATAAGGTTAGTTGTGCATATTAATTTGTCCTCTTACCACAGCATATTTCAAAATTTCTGTAGGTATACCATCTATAATGGTATGCCTTTCTTCTTTTAAATTTACAAACTTGATTATATACCTCTCATAAGATTGGGCTCTTTTACATTATTATTATTATTATTATTATTATTATTATTATTATTAATATTGTTATTATCCTTTTTCCCCACCTTTCGTTTCTTCCTTCCTTCCTTTCTTTCTTTATCTGTTTGTCCTCCTTGTATGCAGGACTTACACGCGGTGAAATGGATGACACAAAAGATGATTACCACATAATTATTAATTAATTCTAAATGCAGGCTCCATACTTCCTTTTGTACTTCCCTGAATTAACTACCTCTCTGCACATAGGTGTGCATGTACAGTGAAAATAAATTAACTGAAAAGCTGCACCTGAAGCACATTCAATTTCAACTCTATCGCAATGTGAATGTTGACACAAAATCGCCAAAGGCCCATTAGATAAATGAATGTCCCCCCTGGTTTTGACCATAAGCACGCCTCTGTGAGTTTCAGACATAGCGAAGGTGGATGCCCGAAATAGTGGCAATTGAACTCTTGGGAGCAATGAAGACAAAAAGGACTGCATGAAACACCATTCGATAAAATATGTAACAGCTCCTCTGAATAAAACTCAGCAGCAGTTCATGAATTTCGTCACTCTGACATCCATTTATCCAAAGATCTACAACATAGGATAGTCAATTCAGAGAATTTATTCTGCAAATGAACACGCCCTTTAAATACAACCGTACATCTTCATTTGTTTAATCTGAACCCAGTTTTCACAAAAGTGCTCCGACCCAGCAGAGACATACGTATTAGTGTCAGCTGAATTGTCGACTCAGAATTAAAGATGCTCAAAGAGTAATCATTTTCTTGAGACTCAAAACACAGCCACATTAATGGACTTCTATCTAAGGAAGAAACTAAATGTGCTGATCACATAACCTACGTGTGCGGAAATAAAAAGTATAATTATCTATTCAATACATATACTACGCATCGTCAAAGACTGAGAAATCTTTTATTTCAGTAAGTTTTCGAACGTAAAGTTTTATATTCAATATACTTGAGCTCACAAAACATTAATTGCAACGATTTGTTGCAAAAAATACGTATTTAGAGCTTTCGAGGGAGAAAATTTTCCACTTTTGTGATTCTCAATAACGACCATAGTGATTGTAAGGGGTACACAAACATCATAGGCTTATTTGGTGACCGCGTTCATTGAAACAAACAAAAAACCACTATACCATCTTAGTCTTTAAATGCGTATTTCAGCAGATAATGTACTTATGTTTTAAGGCTTCACTATCAATCCTGATTGACGTATATGATAGAAATCAACTGATCATTATTATTTTCTTATCGTTGCTTTATTTCTTAAGTAGCATTTCTATCATGTGTTAACCATAATTTACTGTGAAATGAAGGCACTACCACAGGGGGCTGCGTTCCAAAGTATGAATATACGCGCACGCACACTCACACGCACACAGCTGTTGAGCTATCATTGGGCTGCGGACAACATTATATTGTACGTCCCTTCGTTTTTATTTCTTCTCATTTTTCTTCAAGGAAACGGGCAGCTGGCCTCCCTAGACGGAACAGAGAATTTTATGTTTTTGTTCGTCCGCTCACTATTTTTCTTTTTTTGTGATTGGAAAACAAATCGGAGATTCTTTCGAACCTATTTGTACCAATTTGTTTGGTGTTTAACTCTTTCTAGGATTTTGTAAATATTTACTTATATAGAAATTACACATACTTCAGTATATCTGTTTTAAGGTCTGCCGTTTGTTTTGCTATATTAAATAATTAACATCTATAAGGTACTTAGTTTATATTTCTTTTATTGCACCTATTTAAGAAGCATTTACACATTGCAAATTGTGTATTTTTTTTAAATTCGTCTGTTTCTTATTTTGGCTATAATAACACATACCAGTGATGTAGGTATAATTGATATCATATTTCTTATCAGAAGTAGGTTTAAGTTTGGATTTTGTACCACCCTGCTACTTTTTAGCGGATAGTTTAAATTTCACTTGAATATTTCTTCCCCGAATTAAAATTTACAAAGGTTTGATCGTTTTGAGTCGCCGAGTAGTTCTCTTCAAATTAAGCCACAGATCCCACTCATACAGATTTTGAAGCTTATAGGCAGAGAATGGTGTCAACCAACATCTTCTAAGCCGGCTTAGAAGAATTCTATGGTAATTTGAAGTAAAAATTTAATTCATACTAATATTTTTTTAAT
This sequence comes from Hymenopus coronatus, assembly GCA_030762935.1. Taxonomy (NCBI): domain Eukaryota; kingdom Metazoa; phylum Arthropoda; class Insecta; order Mantodea; family Hymenopodidae; genus Hymenopus; species Hymenopus coronatus. The sequence continues at coordinate 338,783,686 of CM060900.1, forward strand.
GTTAAAATTCACAAGGTTTTAAACAGTTGGTTCACTTGAAATACTTGTGGTCACATCATAGATTTTGAAGCAAGTCTACAATCTCTGAAACTATTTCGGCTTAGTTTTCTTAACACACTGTGTGCACATTCTCGTTTCAGATCTCAACACAGACGTTCAGTAGGAAGCTAAACTTGCAATAATACTTACCTTATTGAGGCATTTTCAGGTTGTCTTGTTAACATAGTTTCACTGCATGAAATATTCAGCGAGGCTCAACATACCTATAAAAGAGGCAGAAGAAAGAGAGTGAGAATAGTAGAAGAAACAGTAATATCTTCATGTATTCACTATTAATAGTTGGGTAGTCAGATTGGCAGCACAACCTACATTATACTTATTGCAGAAGAAGGATACATCAGCATAAGCAGCATTTTAAGATAACTTGCATTACACTTTTGATCTTATTCGTTTTATTCAATAAAAGCATTGTTTAACTTTAATTATCTAATTGAATATTGCTTGATATATTTTTTTTATTTTTACTTTGTTGCTATTGACAGCTTGTATTAATACTATTATAGCTTAAAGTAAGTATTCATCATTCCGTGCAAATTACATCAAAATACTAACACCAGGATTTCTATGATTTTATAAAACACCCCATAAAGGCTAATATATCTAAAGCCGGTTACGAATTTGTAGCATTCCTCTATCACAAAACTTAGTTCTTACATAAACCTTTGTGAAAAAGAAAAGAACTGAGATGTAAATAATAAAGACTGTCATGTCAATGTTTTCTTTTTGTCCTTTAGAACCGACGTTTTGAATATGCTCTCTCATTTAAACTCTCTGACGTAAAACAATCTACGGTTTGACATTTCCCAGCACAGAATAAGAAAGAATAAAGAGGCACCTCAACAAGAAGCCGCTCACAATTAACTATGCCTGGCTCACGTTTTATGCATTACTATGAACCTGAGTTAAAGACAAACACTGTAGAACGAGACAAAACTCTAGTCCTTCTTTTGTTTCTCTTTACCTTTTGTTCCCTCCTTCCTTTGTACCTATATTTTTATGTTCGTGCACAGCACATTTGCAGTGTAACTTTAAAGCCTTACCGTCGCAACTTTGCTCTTTTCTTTGGACGAGACCACACAGTTTTAATAAACTTATAAATGGAAATATAACTTGCTTTCTTTAACTACAACACGCAAGGTGCTGCAGGTATTAGAGTTTTCACAAAGCTCAAGAAATTAAAGTTTAAAACTTCATCAGTCTTGTCACCCTCTAAGTCATAAGATAACAACGTTGCACAAGCTATCTTCTCTTCGTGTCTACAACCTGTACTTCTGCAAACCTGCGGTGCAACAACAAGGGCAAAGTAGATTTATTTTAATCAAATCGCAACGCCCAGATTAAAATAAAAAATCGCGACTCCATTTTGTTTATATTGTGATAAACAGAGGCGTATACGGCTGCCAAACTCTGGGCTATCTCTCTCTCTCTCTTACATTTTGTTCTGGATTTATTGAAAGCTCTCTATAACAATGCACATATTTTCAACGGAATTTAATACAAACGTTAATAAAATGTAACAGTTATAACTACTCATTAACTAGGTCTTTAAATTTTAAAAATCGTAATGAAAAATGACGAGCTCCATATTTTTTTTGAAATGGGAAACTTAGTAATCATTATCTTCAGTAACAAAAATCACTAGACGGGCTATACTGAACACGTAACGGTAACTGCTTCCGCTGTCCTGAAGACTCGGCTATGCTCCGCCTGGCAAGAGAAAGCACCTGGGGTGTTTGTTGCAGTGACTTCTCCCTTCACACCTCGTGTCGCCAATATGCCTATTACAACACGCCGGTCAGTCATGATACTACTGCCTGAGAAGACAGGCTACATTACATTGTGAACAGAATCCATTTTTATTGCCTGTAACTGATTTTATACCATAACCATAGTTTACAATGCAAAGATCAACAGATTAGAAGAAATCCTCCGTTTTATTTTATGAATTTAATAGAAGTTATTTTTATATGCAGCTTAGCGGTCCTCGTAGCTAGTCTAGTTAACCCACAGAATGCACCCCTGGTGATAAAGCATATCATTGTCTTTGTAGTAGTTAAATAAGCCAACCCATAATTATTTCTGTACTATTTTCTGGAATCGGCTCAGTCACTTCAGACTGCTTGCTAAGGGCCACCAGCTGCCACTTACTAGCACTCGATTTCTGCACGCTTGAAGGTTGCCAAATTGCACCATTACGACTGGATGCTGCCTCTTTTCAAAGAGCGTTATTGTTATCCTATCTATGGTGTCTTTCGTAACAGAATGCTATGCATTCTTGCTTCTAACCAATGCTTCGGTACTCTCCTGAGTGAAAAATAAAGTTCCGCCATGCTTTCTATCCGTTACCGAGCGAGATGTCTCATTTGTTTCGTCTCTGACCCGTATTCGGGAGGTCGCGGGTTCGCTTCTCACGTTACCTGGCCCATGTTTTTCTTTTTCGGGTGTTCCCCCGGGTCAGCAGGCGAACGCTGGTAGTATTTTCACTCCCCGAATTTCCTGTCACGCCATGTCGTTTACATTATCATCTCATTCATCTTTAATCCCGTTAGTTTCTCTCAGTTGGAAGTGTCGGTATGGCAGGGAAAAGGGTGCTCAAAGTGACTTCGGCTGGTTGCCAGTATGAGGACCGCTCCTGGTGATGGCATTGCACGGGGAGCCAGATATGTCTGTCTGGATGTCGTCCGGGTGCTTCATTCTGAAAACTGCAAGTACTCCGTCATTTCTGTGTCGTCGCTCCTGGTTCTGGCCACCCGATATAACCTCTCACCTCATCCCTCCCTCCTGGGCCACCCCATCGTGGTGCTAAAGTGTAATAATCTCAGGCTCGGTGTCGTGCTCCCACCGATCGTATTCATCCCATTCTTCTATCTATTTCTTCTCTGCAAAGCTACAACATAATGACTTTATTAATAAGATAGTTTAATGAAGAAGTTGTGTAACCTAACTCACAAGTATTTATTTAGGATCCGTGGGTGATATTATTGTACATTATAGGATATGATAGATGACAAACGAAACAGCTTTATATATAATATCTGTGCTGAACTTCCATTCTAAAGATAGATTTTCTTGAAAACATTTCAGCTATGACAACTACTTGCACTGTTTTTCCCTCGTTTGGTACATGAAATGCGTGAAGCGCGCGGTTCAGTATTGTTTTGTTGAGGTGACACTTTTGCTCTACCCAGTTGCAACTCAAACACATACACGTTTTCATATATAAATGTGCTATACAAACTACAAATAATTGCATGCCAGTACAGCGCCTACGGTTTAAGCTTGAGGCGTGAGTTACTTTCGGAGCCCACAGAGGTTTATTTGCAAGTTTTGTATTATGATTTTAAATACCTCCCCACTGTCTTTCCTTACCTTCCGCTGCATTCATTCGCCTTTGATTGAGATGATGAGCACTAAAAATGAATAAAATCCGAATATGCTACCTCGGCACCTAGGTAACATACCGGGGCATATATTCAAGCTTTAAATTTACTTCCAATAACTAAACATTACAAATCTTACGAATCATTTAATTTTGCAGCTAATTAACTAAATCACAAACTAAAATTTAATATTAAAATCAGTAAATAAATATCTAGAATATATAATAAAAGTAATATGTGTATGAGTTAAAATGAAACGAAAGCAAATTATTCTAAAACAAAAATATTACCGAAAAGGCAGAAACTTTGCAACTAGTATATTTTTGCTTCTTATTCTACACTTTAAACAATATAACTGGTATCCAGCACTAACTATATGTATATTAACCACAATAAGTTCATTGTACATTGTGATAGTGTAATCCTTTTATATATGTTTAACTTTATTGCTGTTCACATTGTTTTATTTATATAAATTGATATTTAATATTATTATGTTATTCTAACAAATTCATTTTCTATTCTTGTGTGTCTTTAATAGCTCTTCAAACTTTAATATCCAAATATGTTGTTACAACTAAGTAAAACTAGATCATTAGCACTGGAGTACAGGGGATACATTCCTAGAAAAAATAATACTTTTTGTGTTCCTCGGTAGAAAGGAGGACAGGAAATACCCCATTACAGCTCTACCATTATCTATTTTGTGTCTCGTCCAGCATGCTCTTTCTCTAGTGAAATAGATCCTTGCAAAGTTGACGTATAGTATACCTATAATTTATATGTACCTTATACCTATATATATATATATATATATATATATATATATATATATAGTATACCTATATTTATCAGGCAACATTGTTAGCCCTGATATGGCATGCGGAAAGAATAAATATTAGGTGATGAAGGCGGGAAAACATAGTTGAATCAAAATAGTGAGTTCGAGAACTGAAAATAGGCAAAGTGCAAAAGAGGAAGAACATAATATTCATGTTCGTGCCAGAAATTCCATCACAAAATGTGATAGGAAAGAGGGGAAAAAACTGAGTGAATTTGACATCAAATACACTTATTTGAGACTATGTGTGCAACTGCACGAGTACGTAATTACTCAGTGCCCAGTCCACTAGTACTATGCAATGGATTGAAGCCTCAGTAAGGTGATGTTCAAACCATCAATTTATGCATAATCAACTTTAAATGTGGCTCGTTACCCCTATTTTGATACTTTTGCTTTATTTTTAATATGACTTTGTACCGTCAGTGGTCATTTTACTGCTTTATGTATTGCTTGGTATGCATATATGCAATAATTAAACAAAATATTTATTTATGTTACTTACAAGCATTTAATTCATGGAGTCGAAAATTACCCCACGCCAACACTAATTTAATCCATTTGCGGTTAAAGGGGATGTTAAACATTGCATACAGCTAGCTTATTGTATTATATTGTACTTGCTCCTGCTATTGATATTGGATCACTATGACCACCTATAACAATTATTCCTTTTAATGCCTTGTTTATTGCATCATCTCATAGGCAACTGGTGAATACGTTTAAGATGTCACTGAGGTGCTTGTAATTCACTTATAGAAAACAAAACCGGGCTTGTAGGCCGTGGTCCACTGGGCTTCTCCCCTCGTTCCCCAGACGTTTCGCCTGCGTCTGCGGCAGGCATCATCAGTGGCGTGTATATCTCTCAGTAGCGACGGGTACGTTGTCTGGAGCGGTCGGTTTATATAGTGTGGGAGGTACCGCCCTCGCATGACCTGATTGGTCCAGATTGCGGTCCGCTGTGTCCGTGTTGTGTCTGATTGGTGTACGTGCTTTCTTGTTTGGTCTGTTCTGTAAGGCTGGGTGCCAAGTTTTATTTAGTCTGAATGTTTTTCTTTCCTATTGAAATTGTTGGTGTGTTTATAGATCTCAATTGCTTCATGGTGCAAACGTGTGTAGTAATGAGTAGTGGAGGTAAGGATGTCAGTTTCGTCGTAGCGGATACACATGTTCCCCTTCTGCTTCTAGAGCATGCACTGCTACCGCCGATTTTTCCGGTTGACCCAAATGGCAATGTCTACGATGTTCTGTAAGTCTGGTGTTGATGCTCCGTTGTGTGGTCCCCACGTAAACTGCACCACATGAACAGGGATTAGTGCTTGTAATTATTACTTTATGCGAGTCCACGAGGCTTCGGAAAACAGATATTTTACAGGACCGAAAAGGAAGTAATCAGTTGGCGCGAAATCCAGAGAACGGAGTGACCAAACAGCAGGACCTCTTCTTCCTATCCATCTATCAGGAAGATAACAATTGCAATATCCACCAACCGCGAGACTGAACTGAGAAGGAATACAACATATTGGGATTACGTCAATTCACGTAAAGCAACTAACACTACCTCCAAAAGTTAGGCCTTACGGATTATATACGAGCTTACAAAGGGCCATTGGCAAATTGATTTTCCAGATTGAGCTGCAATTATTTGTAGTAAAATACATTGAAATAAAAAATACCTGTATCTCGACTTTCCCTTACATGGTGTCTCTACTGCTGGAAGAAACAAGAATTAAAACGTTTAAGCTGTAACGGCTAACTTTGGTCTGTCTTACGCTCAACAATTACTTGCCTGTTAATGTGCCAGACGGTGAAAATAGACTATGCCCGCACCAAGGTTACAAGTGTCTTCATGCAAGGCCGTACTAAAGACATCTTATGACCAACAGTTAATTTAGCTCATAGAATATTAACCGTAAATAATTTCCTTTTTTCTCAATGTTGGGTGGCTCTAAGAAAAAAAAACTTGAGGCACACTAAATGTTCATTTTTTAAAATTCTCTCGTTTACCATTTTTAAACACCGACGTATAGAAGGAATTATATATTAATGGTTAATTATTCTAATTTCAATCTACTTTCATTAAAAGAATCCCAGCTTGATTTGCGACATCAATGTGAAAAAGGCGTCTTGTTAGTTTAAAATCATCACCAGACATGGACAGATGGGCAACATGTTCAAATGTACAGCCTATCACATATCAGATGCTAGTCAAAAACTCCCCAAAGAATATAGAAATATTTATGTCACGTTTTCTATCAATTTCTTTGCTACGCCATATATCTATTCCATATATATTTGCCTTAAAGCATCGTTAATTCTACATATTAGGTAGTATATTTTCAGATTGGTTATTCCCTCCAGAAGGCGTAGGGCGCACAGGGCATACGTATTTGTTTTCTCAAGAGACGCGGTGCCGAAGGAGTTAGGTTAATGATCAGGTCCCCCCGGCAAAGAAGTTTGTATCGAACTATGTTCGAATGCCTACTGCAAAGCCAATGACCCCACACTACCTAGGACAGCAAGTCGCGTATTGGGATGTGAAGCAAGACGCTTCATTCATTCACTTTGTTCATTTCGCGGTGCAGTTAAACCGTGCAAAAAGCATCAGGTAATAAATATAATTGATTTATTGAAAAACTGTTGATGAAGAGAAAAAGCAAATAACCCACCCAAGTGTATTCATATAATTTAAAAAAAAATATCTGTATCTATACTTCTAATACACGTCGGTCCCCATGACCGCACTCGCTAAAATGTTTAACTTTGGTACTTCATGGCGCAGGGTATCGTGGGTTCGAGTCCCACCTTGAACATGGGTGTTTGTGAGTTTGTAAATGTGTATATTCGTGTGTCCCGATTAGACTCCGGAACACTGTATATTGGGTGACTAATGCTCATCGTAGCTACCGGGACTTCTGCATTTGCTGTATGACAGACTAGTTTATGGAAGGGACACCAAGCATCTAAATCCCAATGAATCTTTTGTGCACACATTCCCGGGAGGAACGGATGAAGTGAAAGAACCGCAGGAGACGTATAGGCCGCAGAATAGTCCCGCATAGTACATCAGACGCGCAGAGTCCCCGAACAAATCCAGGCTTGAGCATCCGGCCAGGATGGTCGCTCAGAGACGTTACTCCGAAGCATCGGGGCTTCCCTTTAACGAAACCGAGGAGAACGCTATCCAGCAACGGAGTCACAAAAGGCTGTCATGTCAGCAAGCTACAGCGGCATCTGTCCGACACCGGCCATCACTCAGCACAAGAGTTAACCTGAAACATGCAAGAGGAAATGGAATAAGAGGACGTGGAGTGAGGGAGGAAATCCGTGGTAGAATACACCACTTCAACATTTGTCTTGCTCACCGAAGAAATCCATGCAAAACCTGCGTTTGCTTATACCTACCTATATACAATTTTTAAAAGATTAATTTGTTCAAATCTATGTGCACTTAAAGACCCTGTGGTAATGTTTCTTCCTTTATAGTATATCTGCTGCAAGAGCCGGAGAGGAGCATAAAACCTCTTGCGTCATTTTTCAAAAAAATTCATTAAAGGAATGCCGAAGCGCTCATAAGTAAGCCCATATTTCGCTACAACTTAGACTCGAAAGTTATTTTTATATAAATTCCTGGAGAGGTAGGGTGCTTATTTCTTCTCCTGTGTGCACCTGCCTTTACTATACACAGGCGTATCACAGGTGTCACATTGAGTGAAATAACTCGTACATATTGTGGCAGAAGAAAATCCTATATACCCCCACAGCTTCTGGATTCCAGTAGGAGAATGAAGGACTGCTTCGTTGTAATGTTGGACATTGAATATCATAAAATCTTTATAGAAGATTCCAAGAAGAGGGTAATTGCCATTGAAAAGCAAAGACGGGGGCACCGTGCATAAGAGCGAGGGTTCTGTTATTCTTCTTCTGTATTTGTTTCTCTATCATGTTACTACGCAATAACCAAATGTATATATTTACCACTTTACAAAAATGTTACTAAGTATCCAAGTATAGGGAAAGCGCATACGGTCATGGTGTTTATACGATTGTTGTACATTCAAAGTATATACTTCGCCTGCGGTGCCACAAGTAGTTAAAGCGGGCGTTAAACACTATAAAAAAGTGTATACACAAAGTGCTTGCAAAATGTTTTTCCTATAATGAATACTGAAAGGTATTTAACTTTTTTTGTTTCACTTTTGCTTTTTATTTAAAACTGTGTTACTTTTTTCATTTATACTTCATCAACTTGTGCTAAATAAGCTTACTGCTGTCGATAAGCGCAAAAATATATTTAATTTACATATTATTCTAAACGGTATAACTATATCATCCAATAATTTTGATTGTTTGTACACAGAAACCGTGTGCAGGACAAGAGTTGGATAGTTAACCATAATAATATTGGTTGGTCTTCAGACGTATTTAATATTATTTGATTTTACTACAAAATTTAATTTTTTGCTTACGCATCCGTTGGTCACTAGTTTATTTTAATGTTTTACTTTTCGAAGAAACGTACCTACTCATTTACGTGGCTAGGATTACTCACTCTGCACCTTTCTAGATTGTTTACTGAACGGCAGTCTTATCTGCTTATGCGTATGTCTAAAAGAATGACTCCTAAATCAGAAAATGCGGTTTGCTCAGGACAACCGGTCTCCGCATGCTTACTCTCGTATATTGTTGTCACTTATCTTTGTAATTTTTACCATCTGTTGAGTAATGCAGGTGTTATTCCTAGGGCTGTCTTCCTTGGAAAGCAAAACAAATATTATACAAGACAGAGTGTCTGAAAACACAGGACTTTGCTTTCGGAACAGTTGCAATAGAAAGTAACAGTATCGAAACTGTCGTGTGATTTGAAAGGTCTTCTGACTAAATATGTCTTGAAGAGCCTACAATCGATGATTTTCCAAATACACCACCATCGATATTGAAAAGGAAACGACGTCAATCCTGCAATAATTACAAAAATAGCTGCAAAAGTAAATATCCATGTGTAAAGCATCACTCTCTTTTATTTGCGAAAACATAATTACTCGCGATAGTTCCTTAGTCGGAGAAAACATAGAAGACCTAGGCGATAGTAAAATTTTCAGTAACGAGCATTTTCAATTAGGTACATCTGAAATTGACAGTGTATTTTCTTTACATGTCTTTTTAATACATCTTATAATGTAGACTGCATCCACATTATTATATTTAAGCTAATATTTTATGCAGTAAAATAATAGATACTAATACAACCACAAATAAACTTATATGTAGAAAAGGGGAAAGTGAAATAAATGATAAATAAATGCACTACTATAACTACAAAAATATAGCGGCGTCTTCTAGGCCCCACGCGACAAACTGTGCTCTATCAAAGCGCGCGCCTAACGGAAGGATAACCACTAAGATATTCTCAAATTCCTTTAAATAAGAGAGTATACTTTTTAAATTTGGATATGTAGCAATAATTGCTTGAATTAAACTGTTTTTTTTTTTCACACAAGGACTGTGTAGGAAAGGAGTTGGATAGGTCACACAGAAAAAGTCAATGACATAGCCGGGATTTGAACCATGGATCCTCCGGTCTCGAGGTTCTAGATCAAGAATCGAGTATGCTACAGGTGAAGTGGCAGGATCCAGTATTTAATTAATGTAAGGTCGGAGATTCTGACGCGAAAGAGGCCAACTTATTTAAGATCCAGTAATTTAGTGAAAGTGCATAATTTTCACAATGTGCTCTTCCTCCTCGGGAAGGAATAATTCTGGCAAACGAAGTATGGAACACTTTGCTCATGCGGTAAACGCAGATCATTACAGCTATTCCGTATTAACCAAGGACTTGGAAAAACTCTCTTGTTCCAGAGATGCTTGTTTGTCCTCATCTAAGTTTATAATGAGCTTGTTACTTTAATACCGCTTAAACCGAAAACTTCCCTTTCTATTAAGGTACATTTGCAAACCAACGGTCGCAGCGAGGTGGTCGTATAAAAGGCATATCTACAGGTAAACCTCCTATTTTATAACCACTTTTGTAAATGTTGGTACGAGTATTTCTAATTGATTTAAGAACACAAGGATTTGAACCAACAGTTCAAAGGAATCTCTGTGTAATCCAAATGAAATGCAGTTTTATTTATGGACGCTCTTTAACTACAGTGGTTCTCGGCGTATCCATTCTATATTGGGCGTGAAAAACAGCTTAATTTTGCTCAGAAACCTCTTTATCAGGCTTAAGGTTCTTTTATGTGCCGTAAATCTACGACACGGGACCAACGGCCATGTTTCCCTTCAGAAGGAAACCATGCTAAGGATTTTAAGCCCGAAAAATCCATATTCCTCCGCCGGGTTTGAACCCGCGACCTTGGTTATATGAGGCTAGCATAGTAACCACTACACCATGGAGGACGACATGTGCAATCCACATGTAGAAAAATACAGGAATGTAAATTTGTTCCTGAGTCTACCACATTCTTAGGGCTTTAACAAAGTTCTCTAACTGGTCTGTCTAAACTTTTACTATATACCTAGACGCTTATTAACAACAGCCTAAAGCTAGAATGTGGATATCTCGTAGATTACATGGTGCTTCGCTCTCTTTTGTCTGCACAGAATGACTCGGACAAATACTGTGAAGATGTTGGGTGGCCTACTTATGCAAGGGCTTTATGTTCACGTTAGAGCATATTAATTGCAGCGCAGCTGCAACACGTAGCTTTCTGATGGACACACGTGCTAAAGCTTGGTAACTACGCAATTTGCTATTGTGATAGAGTATTCACTCCCGTTATTATAGAGCTACCACAATTCGGAAAAAAAAAAACGATTTGGTTGACGTTTTGCTAGTGTTCGGAGAGTGTAAAAACATGGCAGAAAAGCACGAACACCTTAAAGTCAAAGGCTTACAGATAAGCAATATCCAAATAATGTTTTTTCCATCAGTTGGAACGTCAATAAAATTAGGGCCTGTTGATGGGTCAAATCGGCAATTATGCGTGCTACAGAAAGAACCGTGTTGCAAGTGCTGTAAGAGCAGCTTGTGTCGCAAACCCTGATTCTAGCTGCAGGGATATTGCGCAGGATCCACAACTCCATCGCATAATAGTGCACAGAATAATAAATCGAGACCTCCAAACGTGCAAACGTCATACCACACACCTGCTCCGAACTAGAGATCCAGCCGTCACGGCTTTGCGACTTGGTTTTTGAGATGTACTTTGTTTTAAGAGGGCTATTTGAATTTACTTTAACAGAAATGAAATAAATGCCGTTTAATCTGTAATAATTTATGCAGTTTAAACAAAACTTAAACTTTCATTGTTACATTTAATATATCTAATGGTTAAACAAACTATATGGGCTATTAAATTGCATATTATAATAAACATAACAATTCGCATCACGAATGCTGCTAATACTGCGAATAATAATAATAATAATAATAATAATAATAATAATAATAATAATAATAATAATAATAATAATAATAACAATAATACATTTGCACTTTTATACTACATAATATACGTACTGTTAGGGTGCAGACATTTGTGTTGCCAATTGAGGACAGTGTAATGAACAACATTGCACCAATATTTGCTTCATTTGTGGAATAATCATTTTACTTACATATAATGAGTAGTGTGCTTAAAGGTTGTTAAGAACCTCAAATAGTCGTGGTACATGCATACCTTACGTGTTTATTTTCCCCGAAATCGCAAACCAGAAAGCGTAAGGGAAAGTGGACAGGACTCGCGGTAACGAATGTTGATTTGGGAGTGAGCTCGAATGCTTTCTGCAAGTGCAATGACAGCACACCATCTAGGCCAGCAGGTCACGTATTGAGATGCGAGCACGTGAAAGCAAAAGGGATAGTCTATACTGACAGGCTTTCGCGGCGCAGTTGTGACCATACAAAAATATCAGGTAGTAAATCATACGATTTGTCTGTGCAAAAACTGTTAGTCGTTTTTCTGTTCTTCTAACACACCTAAACGAACACATCGTGTAGCAACATTTAAAAGAATAGCGTTACAATAGGTATACTTCCGTGCATCCGGATGAACTGGTTTCGTTTTACTTTATATTAATATGAAACATCTTGGCAATAGTAGACCTTTCAAGGTCCATTTTGTGGATGTGTGTCATGGCAGTAACAACAGAAATAACGTACACTGCTATGCCGATGAAAAATTTCATTTACTCAAACCAGGGCACAATCAAGATGGGAACGTTTAGATGGGCATAGTCTTAAAGGCAAAATTAATGGACACCCATATATTACAAGAGAAAGTTACTGTTGTAACATATTCTGTCTTTGCCGAATAACATTTGGATACCTTATTAGAGGGTGTGCAGCTAAATATTTTCAGCGACTTTCTCTTTCATCGGATTGCCACACGGCGATACGTACCCAAGGTGTAATGCATAGGAAATACTCCGGTCGATGAATTGGATTACATAGTCCGTAACAAGGGTGGAGTCCGAAATAGATCTACTCAAATGGACTATTTCATTTGGGGCTACATGATAATGCATGTTTATAATAATTAATTTCTGACAAAGTCATCTCATGAATCGAGTTCGCGCATCAAGGGCAACTATAGCATCTGCAATGTTGAGCAGCGTGCAGGAAGTATTAACTTATGTGCAGATCAAGGCGGATTTATTTTCAGCATCATATTTGAGTTTCCAGTAATCAAAAGAGGAGATTCTACAGAAGTAGGCCACATAGCTCAGTGTTTATTCGAGTCACTCAACGCCTAAAGAAGGAGCTCACAATAAACGAACCATAAAATATAAAATAGCCCATTGCACGGATGTGTTATGATTTGTCTGAACCCACGGTTCAGTATCCATCTCAGCCACCCGATAAAAGCAACGCCCCCATAGGGGGCAGTAGTAAACAGACCTTCAACTGGATCAAAACATATCATAAGTTTGCTTTTCCGACTTCTTTAGACAATTGTGATCACTGTCTTCAACTTAGAAAATAACGGGGAGACACATGACTTAATGGCTAATAAATAAACGTGATGCGAATGCATATACTTGCTGTTCATTTGTTTGCGCTTCTCCTTAATACCGTATTTACCAAGCGAGATAGCTGGGGGTAAGTATTGCTTGCGGCTTACATTTAGATGTTATTCCGTTCCTTTCGAACCGACCTACATGGCCTTAGGTTTTTTCGTGATTTTTCCAAATTTGAGGGTGAATTTACTGATTCACTAATTCATCTACTCCTCATTTCCTTTTTCACGTTATTGTTATTCGGTTTCAGGTTACAGCATATAACAATGACGGGTGATCCGGGGCAGTGAAATTTGCTACATGAAAAGGAGTTCTCGGTGGTGACCAGATAATTAAATCGGCTATCGCGTTGTATTCAAAAGAGGTGCCCCTTCGTGGAGGGAATGTTGCAGAAACTACCTCTCGGGTACACTTCGGAAGCGTCCCTTCGTAATGGGGCCAGCACTGATGTCAATACACCACCAATTGGGAATTGGTAGGGCCTGCCTTAGCTTACCACACAGTTTTCGGAGTAGTTATTCTTCGGGAGGTGGCTATAAGAGACCATGGCCCCGTCATGTGCCCTACGTGATTACATCATTTTTGGAGGCCTGACCTATGCGTTCTCTAATGATGTCCTATCCTAACCTATCCTGTCCAATCCTTTAACCTATCTTATCACCTCACCTCTGGAATACGTTACAAGATCACACCAGCCCCTTCACAAAGTGTTTGCATTATGAATTTATGCGTTTTTGTCAACTTACCAGATAAATTCCTGCTGCATTGTGCTGTTATCTTCCTCGTCATTATTATACACACAGCAGGAAAGCTCATCAGAGAACATTTAATTTGGCATATCTCTTTTCTGTCATATACTACCGATTACGTAATAATACTATAACGTATGTTGTTAAGCTTCACAGTATTGAAATATGTTTACTGCTCGCTGCGTTGAATCGATTTGTTCAAGTGGCTATGATGCAGTCATTCTGAATTTTTTTTTATTTCGCTGCACTAGTGTTTGTAAACTTACTATTGCTATGCTATTTGGTCATACTTTGGTCCATTATTTCCTTTTTATACTTCTTAATGCATTTGATACAAATGTCACACAGAAATTTAAAAATTCTGGAAGGTTGCAGAAACAAGTCGTATTTAATAATAGAACTGGAACATGAGAACTACCTAATAAGATTGACGGGTAACTCAAGCGAATTTTTACTTGGCCAAGGGCAATTCTGTCTCAAATCAGTAAAATATTATGACTATTACATATTTCCTTATTTTATAATTGGCACCATTTCTTTATATATGAATTAATAAAGATGAATACAGTAATGCAAAAAACGGCTAATAAAAGTCAATGCTTTGACAATCACAATAAGTAGTGTAAATATATTAAATAATAAAGTAATAGCCTCCCTGAAAAAGCATATTCTTCATGAAATGCTCCTTCAGCGCCACAATTTTATCGATTTTGAACATTCACCAAAACCAGGGTTCTGACTCCTATTCACAAATGTTGAGTTCTTTTTCCTGAACTTTGCATCCTATTCTAGAGTATATGCAATATGCACAATTTTTTCGGATGTCTGTGATATAATTCTTTACATATTAGGAACGTTTTCTGTTATGTTATAAAAGTCCGGGGATCATGGTCAGGATAAGACTCTATTGTAACACAACTCGTATCTGCTACTTTAACAGTTCGTTAACACCACCGATCTGTTAGTTTTTAACGTTGCATCAGCTGCGATAAGGGTTGTCGGAAGTTACAAACAAATATTTCCCTGAGGGGTGGAAATGGCTACATTTTCTCCCAAATTTCACTGGCATAATTCAGCTAGTCATTTCCAATATATGGAAAAACATTTATTAAGTCTTAGTATTACTTCTTTTATTAATCAAAATTTTATTCCAAATTTATCAGATCACCTGAAAAATTACAAAAATCGGCACCTAAAATATCGTGTACAATAAAATACCGGCTTAAAATTAAGTAAACAAGGTTTATAAATTGATTTCAGAACTACCTTAAAGAGTATCCAATCGCTGCTATGTGTACAATTTGGTTATTGTTCAAAAAAACGTTGTAGGTAACGTCAAAGAACATGTCCAGCATTTATCGCTTGTGATTGATGAAAAGCTGGAAAATATCCAGGTCATGGAGTACCAGCATGTGAAACGCCGATCTCCCTTTCACGAGTCCACATCTTAATCATCTCGGCCACCCTTGAAGGTAACAGCAAAAATTCACTATATGAAAATGGTTCTTATTCAATGGTTCAGAATGATCCAGTCGCTGCTAAAAGTAGAATGGAAAATGACATTTTTTAAGTATATCTCACAAACACACATGCACGATTTACAAAAGTACTTGCGGTATCTTATTTCTGTGGGACTTATTATATCGGGCGAGTCCCTTGGGTGGCGGATAGGAGTTCCCATGAATATGATGGGCTGATCCTGAATAGCTTATAATAAGGGCCCGTGGACCAACAAGGAATCAAATATAGCTGGACTTCGTATTTAAGACCCCAGAAGAAAAGGTGGTCTAGTTGTTATTATAGAAGGCTCATGCTTGAGGTTTTCAGCGAAGATCTTGGCAACGCTTCGAAAACGGAGGAGGCAACAAACTCGTGAGCAGAGTAGACGGAGCTCTATAGTCGCTGTAGACAACCATCTGGGAGCAAGAGCTCCGAATTCCAGTTCCCGATCCTCTGATTCAGAGGTTGTACGACTGGGTTGATGACTCGCCCATGTCAACATCTGATACTCAGCAGTCTCGAGGAAATAACCATATTAGAAATAATAGCGTAAAATACAATACGATTATACAACAGCAACAGCACTTTTAACTACTTGGGATACAATGTTAGTTATAGTTGCAATCGCGAATTATACATAAAACTGCAGAGATATAAGATGATGTGTGGAACAATAAAAAGAAAGCTGAGAGTTTCCAGAAAGGAAACACAGTTGAAGTTTTATAAGATGGTGGCCCTGCTGACCCGTTTTTATGGAATTGAATCATCAACTCGTAGACAAAGGAATGAGAAACGTATCGAAACAGCAGAAATGGAATTTCCACAGGCTGTTGGAGAACGTACCTACCAAGAGACAGAATGCCAAATGTTCAGATAAGGGAAGAATTAAATATTTATGCAATATATGATAAAATTCTACAGCATAGGCAAAATTGGAAAGTACATATGCAAAGAATGGAGAAAGTTCGTGTCCCGAAAATAGCCGTGAATCATTGACTTCGGCAGAAGGAATGCGGGACGTCCGATAAAGAAATGGTAATTAGACAGTAACATGCCATAGATCCTAGGAGGAGGAAAAAGATGATGATCAAGAAGAAAACAAATAACAGAAATGAGAATAAATATAACAACTGCAATGAATGAAATTATTGATCCTATTGATGATACAATAAATGCACCATCCTTCTATCGTACATTTGCCTCCTGAGAGCAAATTTAATCTTGCACTAAAGCGTTTAAAATGGAACTAGCACAAGTTATAGTTCAGAAATAAGAAAACCCTTCATCCACTGCAGAAAACTGTAATTCGCTGATTAGACCATATTAAACATGTTCTTCTGGTTTATATTTCAGCACATCACATCAGCTGATAATCCGACAATAGCGTTTATGGACAAAAGCTAACATTATGTGAAGAAGTGATAATTGAACATGACAGATACGAACCCGTTCTTCCATTGAAACATCTTGGGTGTTCCTTTCTGTTTTGGTTCGTTATAACGTAATTACATTATTGCTGCAGCCAAATGCTTGCATTTATTTTACTTTTCATTTCCATTTTTTCTGCACCTCATTTCCTTTGCACATTAATAATATTTTCATCTTGCTTTTGCACTGCTCGTCTGTACGAGGAACCTTCGTAATTGCTTTTCCGCTTTGTCTTGGTAATTTAATTTAAATGTGATATCCCTTGTGGCGACCAATGAAACATCTCGTAATGCCGTTTCTCCTGATGCTTACATTTCTACATAAGACAGCTGAGTTGGTCGGTGTAATTGCTTCATATCTGAGGCACCCTCCACTTCACTGGATATTCTATAAAGGAGGAGCGAAATATCAATTACATATCTTCCTCTTGAAACAAATGCCGAGTTAAGTCAAATTAGCATTAGCGGATGGATACCTTCAGGGTTTACGCAGAAAGTGCCAAGAGCGGAATTCTCGCATTGATTTTTTGTGTGTGCTCGTTCACTGCAGTGCTTCTATACAGATTAGCCATAAGTAAAGGAATAAAGTTTAGAAACGTGTTGAAATTTATATAAGAGGTAATGAAATGAAAACAAAACGCCTATGAAAACTGGAGTAGGGGAATATAGAAGGTGAGTTTTACGATACACTTGGATAAATTGAAATTTAAGAGGGAACCAAATTGATTTTCTGAAGTATTAAAGCTGACTTAAATTTTGCACCTATAATTCTAAAATTATATGCACAAGGTTTTACTTCAGTTATTAATTTCGGTTTTTATATACTGATTTATAATACTTGATCTCAAAATGTGTCTCCTCTCAAAAACAGTAAACTAAAAACGTGATTCTGTTAAAGTATATTTAAATAACTCTTCAAAGAAATGTGATACCTTAATTGACTTTTTATAAAATATTCATAAGAGTTATAAAACTTACAAAAAAGGATAAGTATTTTTGGGAGCACAAAAACTCAGGATATTAAACGTAAGGTATCAAAAGTTAGGTAAAGAAATAGATGTTATGTGCATTGTTTAAAGATTATGCTGGTTTAAATGTATGAGTGGATGTTGCTGACGTTACAGAAACCAAAATGTTACGTAGGAAACAATCCATGTGCAAAATTAAGCGTAGAAAGGAGAAAACCGAAGTAGGAAAGTCCTCTTTTGTTAATAGAAACATTAAAGAATGGAACGAATTGCCTGTAGCAGCCCTTTAAGGTTGTCCTGTGTCCTTGTAATTTAGGATAAACCTCAAGGCAATGAACATTGCATAATATATTGTAAATTATATTTAAGCGTATGTTTTTGATTTGATATTGTTGTAAATATTCACGGCCAACTTATTGGTGATACTGATTATAAAGTAATTAATTATTAATTAATGGAAATAGCAAAATGGTTAAGGACTTCAAAATTGTCTGTAAGTATCCTTGATGTAATTATATTCTTAGTTGAACTGCGTTGTTCATATACTCATTTATTGTTCATATCATTGTTGTTTATGCATTATTTTTTGAGATATTATTTTGTGAGTAATACCTGCTTGCAGTGAAAGAAATATATATATATATAATATGTGTCGCATCGGATTTACTTGTTTTGCTCTCTTTGTCTGACCATTTTATTACCATTCACTTAATTTACTACCTGATGTTCCTTGTATGGTAAAAACGCCACGAAGTGAATAATGCCTGTTAGTATAGACTATCCGTTTTGATTACACGCGTTCACACCTAATATGGGAGCTGTTGGTCTACGTAGTTTGAGGTCACTAGTCTTGTAGTTGCCATATAACATTTGTTACTGCGGGACTTACCCATTCTGCGTTACATGTTCCGCCCCGCCCTCTCGGGGAAAATAAACTCGTGCGGCTTCAAGGTATTTTGCAAAATGTAAATGAATAACTATATTCAGTTATAATTGGGTATTAAATTACACATATTTTGAACTGCGCTGGGAAACAGTTTCGCATCTTTTTATTTATTCTCTGGCAGAAATCTTTGTACTGGAGAGCAAACGAAAATTAAATAAAAAATGACCATTAAGTTGGTTATTCAGAACTATTTAAACTGCGCAGCACTTCGCACTGATGTGCAAAGTATCAGCTGTATCCAGCCTAACGGAACAAAATTTACAGATATGTACTTTAATGTACGGTGAATATTTCCCACCGTAATTATGATTTTCTCACCAATGCTGCTAAAATACCACTTAGATTCAAATTGATGCCACATTTTTTGCAAAATCTCTCAGGCATTTAGCTTCGCCGGTTGCACAAGCTCAAAATTCGAATAATAATAGTAATAGTATATTTAAGGGGCATTGGGAGTAAAATTTTAGTGTTCTTGCATTGCTGTAATGTTAATATAAATACAAAATGTCATTAAATTATATAAATAATTTGCAATATATAGATTTTAGAGGTAAATATATCGCATAATCAAAATGTTTCACGCGCCTCACAATTTAAGAAAATTAGTTGTTTTGTGATTTGGAGATTTGGATCACATACAGAAACTTTAAATGGCGATTCGTTTTGTTCACTGAATTATAATCTTTTAAAAAGTTCAGAAATTTTAATTTCTATAAGTAATAAGTTTTTCACAAAGCATATTTTTTCTAAAGTTACTGTTATGTAAGCATTTATTGCATTTTAATATTACAGCGTGGAACATTTTAAAAGTGTAGAAATGTAACTAACTTGAAATTTCCTTGGGTTTCTAGCCAGGTAAATACATGGTTTGTCTCCAAAGTTGGGTGAAAATTTAGTTCAGAGATTAACGCTGTTTTATGAAATAGTATTCTAGGAAATAGGTAATTTTACGATAATTAAATGGCCACAGAGCCCGGAGCAAGGGGATGACAGTTAAATTTTGAATCTGTATGAATGCCCTTAAGTTCCAACGAGTATTTGTTATAGAAGGGAACGTTTCCATATTTTTGACTGTTTATAGTCAAAATTTAAATCCTAGTGTCCCATAATAATATTTTATATTACGTTCTTAAGTACTATGCCTCAAAAAGTGCTTTGAGTGGATTTCAAGTGTACACCAGACTCGCTGAAAAATATTCAAGTTTCATTCAATTTTCATTCATTTCCTAGACACTTCTCAGGTAAGTTTCGTTTATGAATCTGATAATTTCCTTCAAGTGAGACATTCTGGTATGAATTTCCTTCAAGTAGGGACTATAGACATGATCCTAGGACTTCCGTCCAGTTCGATCTCTGACGTGTGCTTGGGTGCAACACATTTTAAATCGAATATTAGTTTACTTACAACTGCGATTCCTTTTACCCTAAATCCGATCTGACAGAGCCATGATCGATAGTGCATTTACTTTGCCTTTTTGCTGTAGGTATTAGTTTCTTTGCTTTGCTTCCCAAAGAAACACGTCAAGTTATGTATATTCATCATGCGCCCTCACGCAATCAATGAATTCCTCTCCGCTTTCTTTTATAGCTTTCAAGACATGGCAGCTAATTAGTGTGTTGTCAAGAAACTTTATGGCTACAAGCTCATTAACATTTGAGAAACGTAATTCGTGTTTGGAAAAAGTGTAGCTCCTCATGCAATATTCAATATTAATATCTCACATTCCTCTTAAAGTAGGTAGCTTGTTTTTTCTTTTTGAAAGTTTCGTTATGGAAGCTTTTCCGCTACTAAGTAGTTTCAACTTTTTGTGACTGAGTGCATAAGTTAACAGCACTTTGATTTCAATCTGGGCCGGACAACTTTATCGTCAAGGTTTGCTCCGAGTTTCATTACCTGAAGAGAAAGGCATCAAACACTAAATTTATTGTTGGGAATTGTAAGCGGTTAATGTGAGAAAGCCGTTTAACAGGCATATCAAAACCTGTTGAATGTTCATCATCCAGATAACAAAAAGCTGGATTGCAATTGAGAAAAGGAAAGAAAATAGAATAGACACTAATTTTTATTATTGAATATCAATATCAACAAAGACCATAGATATCAACAATAATGTTTAAAATACAGGAGTTAAAAAGGGCATTAATTTGCACTATGGCCATGAAAAACGTACTACTTTCTTGTAACCGTCATTGTTACTTGTCCTTACGTACCAGATAAAACGTAACGTCATTATGTTAGTTTATTTAGTATTTGTCTCCTGCAAACAACAGCAACTGTTGTGTGTCTCCGTTATGTTCTGTGTTTGCGGCACACTGAATTATAATGGTGGTTTGGGTTCAAATGATAAATTATACTCGCCTAGGAACTACGATAACATAATTTTAGTTTAAGCATACTAATCACTATATGTACTTTCATAATTAGCTTTCACACATTATATGCAAATTCTTCTTGATTTATAAGTAGCAATTCATATAATCAATATCTACACATGTGAAATAACCTCAGACGTAACTACCGTTCATGCCAATCTTAATATTAGGGCCATAAGTAATAATTGATAGTATAATAAACCAGAATAATTGATTAGATTGTAATATAGGCGGAACCAAGCGAATGACTCTTAAGATAACGTGTGCGACTCATTTTCGGGAGGTCTTGGGTTTTAGCCCCAGTGACCGCCCACTCTGATCATTGGGTTTTCTCCCGGAGTTGGTAGGTGAATGCTAGGGTGTTTTCTTTCTATCTTTTCCTTTTCATTACATTTCCTTTTCATCCTTTAAGTGTGCTTCGAAGGTCGTAACGAATGGTGGTACGGAACAGTTGGCGCGGATTCACGCTCAAAAGAAGACGTATTCTCCGTTACACTACAGAGTTGTCTGTCGATAGCTCGTCTTTTAGCTGCTCTGGGGAGGCCCAGCAGTGGGACGCGTCTTTGAGCCTGGGACTTAATAGACTTCTGCGCGTTTCTGCAGTCTGTCCGTGTGTATGTTTGTCTACCTGGCTGCGGCCTGTAGCCTGGTGTGGTTCCCGCAACTCACCCTTTCCTCCTCGGGGGTTAGCCACAGTAGATTTCTGTATGCCACAGTGTGCGAGATGTACCGCCCCGTAGATCAAACTATACAGCTAGTTAGTAGTTAATATACGTTGTCATATGAAGATAGGACGCTGTGTTTCCACCAACACCACAACACCACAGAGTGGTTTCTGTCAGGTCTGCTCACACGCAGTGACAAGACTTACTGTCACCATAACCTTTGTGTCCATTACTGGGCAACTAGTTACTTTCTTTTCCCATTACACTTATGATTATAAGTGTTGCACTTTGGCCCTCCCCAATAAATGCACACAACAGCGGTGTGGGTGCTCTTATTCTAGTCTTAGCATCATTAAATTACGCTATACGTTACGTGGTTTAATACAAAATAGTTAAAAAATAATTACTAATTAGATTCAAGAGACTAATGCAGGAATGGTTATAACATAAATTATACATGTAAAACAGCTGTAATGAATAGTGATGGTGGTAATTAATTATCGATTTTGGTTCAATAATTAATGTGTGTGTATGCATGTATGGGTATATATACATATATATCCACATATGTGTGTATATATATCCATCTGGAATAAAAAGTAAACATACGACACGTGCACAGAAAAATATAAAATGTTTATATACATACATACATACATACATACATACATACATACATACATACATACATACATACATACATACATACATACATACACACAATTATTATTGAACCAAAATCTAGAATTAATTACCACCACCACTATTCATTACAGCGTTTTACATGTATAGTTTATGTTATAACCATTCCTGCATTTGTCTCTTGAAACTAATTAGTAATTATTTTTAACAATTTTGTATTAAACCACGTAACGTATACTGTAATTTAATAATGTTAAGGCTAGAATAAGAGCACATATATGCACACACACCTCCAATTCCACTTTAAAAATTGGCTACATAATTTAAGTGCCATATAAATACTTAGGGAGTATCCTAAATACTATTATCACTATTATCACTGGTATCATCAACTGAGCAGTTGCTCAGCAGTACAGTTCAAGCGGCACATTTTTTCAGGGTTGGAACGTCACCAGAATACAGCACCAGTATGTTTGGACATCGCACAAGCGTTCGATAAGATGTATTATGATGGTTTACTTCTTAAACAGTTAAACATAGGTCTTCTTGATTAAATATTCCAAATTTCTTATAGTTTCCTCAACAATAGGTGTTTTAGTGTTCACATTGGTGGCAATTGAACTTCTCAGCATCCAGTTAGACCGGTGTTCCACAGGCATCCATCTTTACACCTCATCTTTTTAATGTATGTGCCTCTTCCACAATTAACTTCCAATTTGTACAGTTAATTATATGCTAACGATACCTTGCTCTGTTATACCCATTCCGATTTGCGCTCAGCTGTCGGGGACCTCAGTGTTCTATTGATCTATTTTATCCTTGGTTCGCCACTTGGCCCATTTGCCCCAAAATGTCTACAAAACATACTTCTCCGTTCGTCTATAAAAGAATTCCCTCCATATGCTGTTTCTCAACGAACCCCTATCCTTTTTACCATTAAAAACGTTGGCGTAGTGTGTTGGTGTGTTTCTTTCCACCAGGCTTACTTACAACTAACTATATGTCTAGAGCAGGATCTCCTTAGCTTCCGCCAGGCTCTCACAACTTTCTTCAGTGTTTCATATATATATTTTTGAGACCGCATACCACATATGCAGTTCGTGAGAGCTTCATGGCTTGCCCAGAATGGAAAGTTTCATCGTCAGCAGAAATTTTCCACTCCACACCAGTTCATTCGTACTCTTCAAACCTTTTTTCACCAGCCTTCGTCAGATCCCGGAAATTATTATCGTCGTCGTCATCGTCGTCATCATCATTATTATTATCGTTGTTGTTGCTATACCATTGTGTAATGAATATTTCTTTTTACCACTTTTGAGAGTATATATCTGTGCGCTTCCATAACAGAATTATATTTTACGTATGTTCCTGCGAGGAGAACGCTTGTTATAATACAAAGAGAAAGTAAAACAATTATTTAATGTATGTTTAATGTTAGTTTTCATTTCCGACAGTTTACAATTGGTTTTCAGCACATTAATAACATAATTATTTTATTTTTATGCTTTGGTAAGAATATTTGTCCATTTTAGATATAAAGACAGTGAAAATAAACATCGAATATCTATTAGTTTAGTATAAGGACTAAGGTTTACTGTTAATACGTTCAGGTTTTTATCATAAATACATACTTTCTATTAGAATTTGACCTTAATAGTAATGGGTTCCATTTGTTTAACTATGTCCTACGAAATATTTTCATATTCACAACTACTTAAGGCAAAGAGGTACTTCTTGCCTGCTGTGCCATTTGTAGTAAAAGCGGGCGTTAAACTCTATGAAAAACAAGAATATTTCGTTTCCAGATATTTAATAGAATTGAAAGTGCATTGCATTGTGAAATTTAAACTAATCTCCTGCACTCTTTCCGTTCAGCAAAAACTACTTGTATAGATTAGATATTGATCAGAAAATCTGTACCGGCTCATAATATGACGTAATACACCCGTTAGGGGTAAAAGAAAATGCCACAATACCTCAATTCCCTACTTCAGTCAACACACTTCAAACGTATCAGCATTATCGATGCAACATGGCTCTTTTGATACCACAAAAAATAGAAAGGAAGCTTCTAATTCCAACAAGAGTGGGGGAACAATATGCTTTGCTGCAGTGCATGTGAAAATGTAAAATTTCTGCTGTATACAGAGTTTGGATTGCTGTTTACAATTCAACCATTAAATCACATTGTGGTTGTTGTCACAAAAACCACAAGCATTCACAGATTGGTCACCTTTAGGCGTTTAAAAGAATATTGTAAAACAAACCCTTGTTCGTAAATATAACAAAGGTTCAAACACAACAATAAATTTAAAATATTCGATGAAGCTTCATAGCCTAGTGAAGAAGTGGACTCATAGTATACTCATTTTATAAAACAAAAAACGTCACAGATAATCATAACTATGCACCGGTAAGTAATATTGCACATCTGACTTTCAGGATTTGTGCAAGTAAGTCAACTGTAGCAATATGAATTTGAAAGTTCAGGTAACACAAGTGCTGCGGAAATAAAATGAAAACAGTAAAACAGGATTATAAATTCAAGTTGCGAATTTAGAAAAACAAGATCCAAATTGACGGATGAAATCTTTTGCACGCCAATACTTGGGAGTCAGCGTTAGATATACGCTCCAGTTGAGGTGAGGTAAAATATGAAACATTAACTGAAAAGCTCTCTCAGCCGTACAAACGTAATGACCATACACCACCACTGCGGCTTAAGGAACCCTCTCCTTTGAACCGTGTGTCAAGTGCATACCGGGTTGTGTCCAGTAGCGTAACCAATGCCGCAATCACGATGACCAATTTCCGACTCCTGGATTACGATATTGATTCATGAGAACGTCCAGCGGAACGCCACTGATGTTACGTCCTTCTACCCTTCCCTCCTGCTCATTTGCGGCTTTACGGATAAGTCTAAGTGTCCAGCCTGTATCTTGCACAATGAAGCAATACGTCGATGATCTCTGGTGTATAAACATAACAAGTCCAACAAATGATGTTAAAAATTCGGGTAGATGCATATTTTAGAAGTCTACCAATTTTTTTCCCTATTTTTCCTGTACTTGAATTAATAACAATCTTCTAGATTATATGCCATTTTGTAGTTTTCACGGAGACAGCCTTATCCTGATTGTAGAGCAAAGAGAAAATGGTAAATCCTTATATACTATAAAAATGTTTCAGGATATTTCGTTTTGGACAAAATAATTCGCCTTAGTGTTTTTTGGAACAATAAATCAAGATAAATATTTGGAATTTTGAGAATGGGGATTCCGATTTTTCTCTAAACTCTGATCCAATGGTACATAAAGAATAAAAAATGCAGTCGTTTTTTTCTTCTTTTTTGTCCATGGCACGACAGCTCACGGGGAACCTTGGCTTACCGCCTACCGCCCGGCCGCTGCGTCCCCCATCTCGGTCCACTACAGACGTCATGGATGGGGTGCAGTATTGGAGGGTGAGACGTGGTCAGTTTCGCCTAGAGCCCCCCCCGGCCGGTTAATGCGGTCCTCATGACCTGGAGCCGCCACTTCTCCATCAAGTAGCTCCTCAATTGGCCCCCCAGGCAGGGACCTTACGAGGCTGAGTGCACCCCGGGCCAGGTCTCCCAGCGGGGAAAAAATCCCCACGCCGGTACTGAGGATCAAACCCAGGTCTCCCGCTTTAAGCAGCTGCGCTACCACCGCGCTAAGGAGACGACCAAAATGCAGCAGTGATAAATGAAAATCTGACTTCACTCCTTAATATCCCATTGTTTTTGATGAAGAATAGTATCTCAACCTGTCTTTAGTTATGGTTATCAGAAAGCAGGTGAGAATTTCGGCTCTTAGAAATTTATCCGTGAAATTTCACCAAATATTGAAGAATATTTTAAAAGTTACATTTCTTCAGAATAACATAATAAAAATTCTAAACTTTAAGCACATTCGTTTTTCACTTGAAGCCTTTGAAGTACCAATTAACTGAAGTTATAAATGGACAGATACATAATTATTAATAGTCACATGCAACTTTTCAAATACAATTTTTCTAAAATACATTAAAGAAAATCACCTTGTACTTTTCCTAACTACTGCTCTTATTCAGGGAAATAAACTGTTAACGTTTGAAAATTCAAGAGATTGATTGAAGACAAACAGAAATATTTTTCTGCAATTATAGAAGTTAATATTAAAAGTGATATGATAGATATATCTGTACAGTCATTTACAGTAAAATTTGAATTTTCATGTAAACATTTTCAATTATAACAATGAATTCATAGTTATTTAAATAACCATGCAAACTAGAATACTAAAACATGGTAAAATACCATAATATGGTAATAAAGAGTATCATTTCAGCAATATATCTCGTATACTGGAAATTTTCCAAATTTCTCAGAAGTATTACCTTAAGCGTACCGTTACCTACTGTGTATCTGGAAACCTAGAGGTGAAAGGCGTGACTCCAAAACTACACAGGATAACCAGTTATATAATAGTGGCCTCGGAAACATCAGGGCAAACATTTCCTTATAGCAAACTCCACTATCACATGCGTGGCCGCCGTCTACTCGCCTGATCTTTCGACCGTAAAAGATGACAAGGAAAGGAAATGATAGGAAATATGAGAAAACAGAAGTCACTGAATTATATAATCCACTCCAGAATTCTTCTATCAAGCAGGGAAAACCAATGGAAAAACACCAAAGTTAGTGCCCGGCCAAACAAGAATCTAAATTCTACCTTCCGAATGCCCGCCTCACATGTTATCTGAAGTCATTGCTTCATAATTCTGATTTTGTTCACTATTATCCAAAATAATTTTGGTAATGACGATTTCTCTTAAATATATTGGCAGAGTAAGCCATGAATGATTTTGACGCTTTCTAACTGTAAAACTGTCATATCGTTAGCTTTAATTTTATATTCGTGACAATTAAAGAAGTGCAATGCGAAAATAGCATAGTTTATATTGCCACGGCTATGTTCTGCAATTTTGTTCGACTGTTTATGTTACGACGGTGAACGATAAACAATTTTCGCCTACTTTAATGCATTCATTATCCCTATGTATGCATTTTATTTTGATTAATGTATATATACTCTATTCATTGCTACAAATAACATACTGAATTTCTCAAAATTCTCATGCAAAAATAAGTATAAAATTTGTATATATCCCAAAAATTTGTTACATGTTTATTATACAGCGTGACAACAAAAATATAAAACAATAGATGCAAAAAGTTCCTTTTTATTCAACATACTGTGCTCTCCAACCATGAAAACGTGTTGCTTATAGTTTGTAGAACACGAAATTTGAAATTTGAAAACATACTAAAGCAATATAATGGTTTAATTTTCTAGCATTAATCCTAGGAGTACCAAGTTGTTTTAGGTTACTTTGAGAATCAACCAAGGGCAGCATTTACCCTTGTAAAAATATAGTATAAATGAGGTAATATGTATTTAATTTACGTGATTGTGTTTCCACTGACATATTAGTTTATTAATAATGTGCTCAGTGATATGTCTAAAATGTAAGTTTCAAACAAATGAAATTTAGACAATGTTATAGGTAGTGCCAACCTAAGACAAAATATACTCCTGAGCATGAAAGTTCATATTTATTTCTAATTTTCAAGAATTTAAGCACATAAATGTACAGAATCGTATACTACTTTATGATATGGAAGACAGATACAATACATCCATAAACATACAAAGATATTTATTATGACTTACTAGGTAGTTCTAGAGTAAATAACAAACACTACCTATTCACTATCTATGTGTGTTAACACAGCCATATGTAACTATTATTTAGTTAGTGTTTTAGGAGAAAAGGATGTTACGTGGCTACCCGGTAACTAATACAAAGTTCTGATAGACATATCTGATCTGTACACCCCACCTTTGTTCTTTGCTGTCTCAAATGACTCTAACCTAAGTACGAAGAACAAAGCAGAGTTAGGAATAAAGTCAAAGTTACTCGAATTCCATGCTATCATCGGTTTTCAAAAATAACCTGAAGTTTGAACCAAAATGCCGGAATTTCCAAATAATTCTTCACTTAAAGAACCATGTATCTTCAAATGAATACCCAGGTATGTAATTTCAAAATATACTAATGTCTTTAGTTGCACTTAATTATTTTGTGTCCTGGGTACTTTTGTTTCAACAAATGTTAGTTTTCCTTCGTTCTTTTGAGGAATACCTCCTTCTATAGATTGCTGCATCAACTACTTCCGTTTAATACAGAATACATGACTACCGCCAAATAAGTTTCTGTGTGAGAGGCTTTTGATTTTTCCAATATTATCCTGTAAACATCCTGCGGCTACGTTGCTAGTGCCTTTGATTCCCGAGAATACCCAAGTACAATTGCAGCTATAAAGGAAGTATACATGGAACCTAAATACGAGGGCTGTAAATAAAGTAGTGGCAATATTGATAGAACACAATATTTATTGAACTCACAAGTGCAATTGCATTACATTCCTTCAATATAGTCACCCGCAAAGTCCCTGACCCTTTGCCAAATGAAGGGCAGCCGTTGGGGACCGTTAGCAAGACGGTCTCTATTGATGACTGCGACGGAGCGCCCTACTGCGCGGACTACAGATACCACGTCAGGAAATCGGGTCCCTCGGAGGGGTTCCTTCAACTTCGGAAACAGGTCGAAGTCACAAGGACTCATGTCTGGTGAGTACGGAGGGTATTCCAAAACCTCCCAATGCAATAAGAGCTGGACATTGTTTGCGACATGACAACGTGCGTTGTCATGCAACACTAAGGGGTGATCGTCTCGCAATGAACGTGGACGTTTGCTCCGCATAGCCGGACGAAGATGACGCTCCAGAAAGCGGCAATAGTAGTCACTGTTGACGGTTTGTCCCTCAGGTACAGCATGATTAAGAATAACCCCCCATAGTCGTATGCCACAATCAGCATCAGCTTCACTCGACTGGGTTCCTGTCGAACTTTCTGTGGATGTAGTGAACCTGGGTGACGGCATTCATTCGACTGACGCTTCAATTCCGCTCATAGGCTCGTGCCCACGTCTCATCAATGGCGACAATACGCTGCAGAAATGCGTCTCCTTCTGTGCGGTGTCTGTCCAGGTGGATGCCAGCCAATGCGTACCGGTGCCATGTCTGTATCTCAGTGAGCCGATGTGCAACCATGGAACGCAATTTTCCTCAGGGGAAGACATTTCGTCAGGATATGCCAGCTTGATGACTGATGACCTCTACGGATAACTCCCGGACGGTCCATCGATGGTCCATGGCAACGAGACCACTCACGATGTCAATCTAATCTTGCGGAATGGACGGCCGACCAGTGCGGTGCAAATCCGCAGTCTCAGTCCAACCTGCACGAAACGCCTTGACCCATCGTGCAACCGTCCTGTACGGCAATGCATTCTCACCACAGAATTCACGTAATCCTCGAAAACATGCTGCTGCATTTTTTCCACGGGCAGCCTCGATTTTAATCCACGAACGCTGATCGCCTTTGGTAAACATGCTTTAGAGCGGTGTACTTGACACTATTCACTTCAAGGCTACACAGCAACAACATGCTCTCAACTGACAGCCCGACCAATGCACACCACACATCGACACTAGTCACCTGATCGCTCCCATATCCTATTGGCCCTCCTGTGAATGTGGGGACCATGTTGCCACTACTTTCTTTACAGCCATCGTACGTCAGAATTTTAAAAACATTAACGGGAATATTTATATAATAGTAAAATAGAAACACAGCTTTTGTATTGAACAGGCCAAATTACGAAACAAAATTGATCTATCTCTATATGCTTTTTTTTTTTATTTCACGAAGTTCTTTTTGGAAAACTAGTTGAAAAACTGCCAAGCATTAGAGGAATTTAAATACCCAATTTTAAATAGGAATAGAGATAGAGATTTAATATGGAGGGGGTTATGTTTGTTGCATATACTATCTTCGGAATAAACAAATGATGGGAGAAAGTGCGAAGTGTGAACAGATCTGATGCGACAGGTGTAGTGGTGCGGGATCTCTAACGTTTTCAGACTGAGCATCTCCGGCCTCCCCTTCGATGCGCCTAACCTTCCAGAAGGTTTTGTCTCAAGGAAGAAAGATCTTTCTGTTGAAACACCGCGTACGCCGCATCCTACCGTCCTCCATGCCTGACAGTGTTATGACTGATAGGTAAGCAAAATGAAAGGGAACAAAATTGGAAGCTAGAAAGGTCGATGGAATATGTAATCTACTTGCGTAGGTAACAAAAAATGCCTAAATCAGATTGATCAGTTCAGATGGGGAATTTTAACATATATTCAGTGAGCGCATGTTATTAATTCTTTAGTCTTCAAATATTTGCAGCCTGAATTGTGAAGTTCGCGTTATGCTTCATCGGACTCTGTATTTAATGTTTCGTGCGCTCTAAACTCTAAAATCTCTGAAGATTAATACTGGTTTGTTACGCCAATTTTAACATAATTTCTGCATAAACTTGGAGGAATTATTTTTAGCATACATAGAAATCATTTATGCGGAAAATAAGCGCTTAGAACCAATGACTTCCATATCAATTACTAATATTCCTATTACATTTTACTTTTTCTACACGCACTATGTACCTACAGAGTGTATAGGGAAGCTACTGTATTCCACCCAAAAGTTCCATACTGAGAGTTCACCGGAAATATATGTTTTCAGGTCCCTTGAGTCCGAAAAAGAAATTAGAAAAAGGTCTTTTCGCGCGTGCGTGTGTGCATGTGCGCGCGTGCGTGAGAGAGAGAGAGAGAGAGAGAGAGAGAGAGAGAGAGAGAGAGAGAGAAACAGCGGAACTCAAAAACGAGTGTTCGGATAGATTATATATTTCAAGCCGCAGTCTTATTTCAAGGATGAGTCATGAAAAAATTGTCATTGTAACAGATTTAGAATATGTAAATATGATTAATGATCTTAAGTAGTAAATATTGGGAGAATTATTAATATTAATATTGGTGAGTTTAATTTCGATTATTTTTGTGATAATAGGAGTGGCATTTTTTTACTTTACTAGAATGAAGAATAATAGGTTATATACGTCTTCGAAAAGTCCTAACAAAGTCCAAATAAAGTTGGATTGTTGGGTAGTCGTAAAATATACACAAATCATTTTATTAGCACTTTTACGAAGATGTATATAACCTAATACTTTCTGTTCCAATAAAGTAAAAATAGACCACTCCTACTATCATCAAAAGAAAAAAAAAAAGCTTTATACCCTTCCATTTCATTCAGCCTGTAACGGAAAATTGTTCGTCATTTGTATTTATAAAAATGGGTAAAATGGTTTGAGCTAATATACCATATTTCGAGCATACTTATTAGAGTGGTAACATTTGTATAACTTGAATTTTTTGCGAAAGGTATGCTAAGGCATCTTTACTCTTGAAAACATTTGACTACTTTTGCATACTGGTTAAGCAGAAGATACAGACAGAAACTTACTGCTCAGAAAATATACATGATTATCTTTAAAATGCTCAGTTTGTGCCAAATAAACTTTTATTTTGGCGTTTCAGCCAGTTCCAAGATGCCCGCTGTTATTGGTTAAACTGCTTAATGGTTTATCATTTTAAGTACTTTTACGATCAAATAGTTTCCCATGATTACACCTAATATCATGGATGTCACGATGTCAATGGAACCTCAAGGCCAGCATACAAGAGTTAGGTATATACACACGCATGTTTTGATAAATAGTACCTTAATAATTCGCTTCGGATGTTGTAGTTTCTTATCGTATAACAATTTTTCCACAAAACATTCCCTATGTTTTTGTATAGTGTTAACCGCACCGCGAAACGAATGTCTACCAGTATTTACTATCCAGAATGTCTCCGGTTATCACACCTCAATGCGTGATCTGCTGGCTAAGCTGGTGTGACGGCATTCACCTTGCAGAAAGCATTCCAACTTAGTTCCGTTATAATATTCATTACCATGAGGCCTGCGCACTCAACGTTACGCCATCGGCTCCGTGCTCTTGGGGGAAATGAACACACAGGTTTGTGTGTGCCACGCCTAGTTAGAAGTATGAGATAACCTGAATACATCCTATTCTTAATAAATAAAATTAATAATACACAAATTAAGCAAAATGTATTAATGCAATATTGTTCACTACACTGTCCTCAAATATCAAATCAAATATTTGCTCTTTTACACCTAATTGCATTAAGAATTTCCTTTATCGTAATAATATTAACTAATTTCCTATCAAAAAAAAAATAACTTATTGACGATCATGAAAAAAATTCTTCTTTTGAATGTGGATTTGATCCAGTTTCTACTGGGGCTGAATTTTAAAGATTTCACTGTAACTTCAGCCTCCTGTATCCACCTTGCGCCTATAATAAAATGTATAATGAAATAACTTTATAAAAGTTTGCCTGGATTTATCATATAGAAAAATAATATTTTATAAAAATTGTTGAAGAGCTATGTAAAATAATTGCTAGAGACGAAGGAGTTTCAGCTGAAAGAATGTTCATATGTTTAAATTACAGGACTAGATATTAGTTTTTTACATTATGTACTTACCTATTCATACCTCAAGTTTTGTTTGTTTTCTGTTTTAATATAGATTTCTAAAGCTTCTAAAATTAATATATGTTTTGGCCAGAACAAGTAGAAATAATAAAAATAATAATTGTGCACTTATTGGCGAATACTATCCTTACGATTTTTTAATAAGTTTTTCCACAGACAATGCATAAACAACACATAAATTTTGAAAAACCGAAACTTCGAAAAACATACCTATCTATAAAAGCTTTTAAAAGCGTACTCATTGGTTGTTTTAAAGTTGAATAAATATTAAAGCATGGTTTAAAAGGAAAAGCTATAAAGTTAAATCGTTTGCCTTATTTAAAGTTTTCTTTGAAATGTATTAATCTGGAATTTCACAATTTTGTCATTTTTGAACCAACATAGTACTTTGAAGGATGTATCAAGTTTAAACTGGCGATAAATATATGCATGATAACATAATTTGCTTATACACCGTTTGGGTTATTAGCGTTAGTTAGAAAAGAACATTTAGGAAACATTGATAAAAGATAAAGCGAAATTAGTTTTCCATATTAAAGGGTCACTATAGCTATTCTCAAGGAAGTCAACAAAATTAACTTATATAACACCTGTTTAGTCCTGGTATTTTCGTTGTAGATAACACATTTTCTGAAGGAAAACACGCAAGTATGTGAATATTGTTATCCATATACTATTACATATACAGGCTGTTTCAAAAATACGGGGCATAGTTTCAGGTATGTATTTCCCACATGAAGACAATCAAAATAGTTCATTTATAACATGTGTCCGGAAATCCTTCATTTCCGAGTTATGGGCTTTACAACATTGGAATTTACTGGAACGTTTTTCTTTCCGCAGGTCTTTGCCGTCAAAGGAGACATTAGGAGGGCGCTCTGATAGTTCATTCTGAGGAAGGTTACATTCAGTGTTCTTTAGGCGTTAAGTATTCAAATCAAGAGCTGGCAGAGATACACTTCATGTACGGTAAGGCGGACGGTAATGCTGAGCTGGCTCGTCGTTTGTTCCAGGAGAGGTATCCACAGCGACAATGTCCAAATCGGAAGACATTTGTACGTCTCCATTCCCGTCTATGCGAGTATGGAACATTCACCTCTCCTGATTTGGGAAGGGGACGACCAAGATCTACAACTCCAGAAGTGCAGGAGGAGATTCTGGAGGCTGTGGACAGGACTCCTTCTATCAGCACACAACGGTTAGCGTTGCAACTCAATGTTCCTCATACGACTGTCTGGAGACTGTTGAACGAGTATCAATTGTATCCTTATCATTTGCAACGTGTACAGGTCCTGTCACCAGCAGATTAGCCTGCACGAGTTAGGTTCTGTCAGTGGTTCTTGCAGCAGTGTGGTGTAAATCCGAACTTTTCTGCCGTCGTATTATTTACAGATGAAGCACAGTTCACAGGAGATGGCATAACAAATTTCCACAATCAGCATGTATGGTCGCATGAAAACCCACGTGCAACTGTTGTATCTCATCACCAGGTGCGGTTCTCCCTCAACATGTGGGCCGGTATCATTGGTGATCGATTAGTTGGACCCCATGTACTTGTAAACAGACTTACGGGGCAGGCGTACACAAACTTCCTGGTAAACACCATACCTGACGTTTTCGAAGACATTCCACTGATCAATCATCAACACATTCACTTCTTGCATGATGGCGCTCCTGCACACTTCAGTCTTACGACTCGCCGGTACTTGGATCGAAGGTTTCCTGATCGATGGATAGGTAGAGGTGGCCCAATTGCTTGGCCTCCACGCTCACCTGATCTAAACCCTCTCGATTTCTACTTGTGGGGCCATTTAAAATCTTTGGTTTATTCGTCACCGGTGCCGGATTTGGAATCCCTTCGGAATCGAATTGTGGCAAGTTGTGAGGACATACGCAATACTCCTGGAGTTTGGGATCGTGTTCGCAGGTCAATGAGACATCGATGTGAGGTCTGTATTCAAGCAGGAGGTGGATATTTTGAACATCTTCTGTAATGACAACAATCTGCGGAAAGAAAAACGTTCCAGTGAATTTCAATGTTGTGAAGGCCATAACTCGGAAATGAAGCATTTCCGGACACATGTTATAATGAACTAATTTGATTGTCTACATGTGGGAAATACATACCTGAAATTATGCCCCGTATTTTTGAAACACCCTGTATAAATACCCATTAAACCTAAAAAACTGCAATACTCGTAAGTATTTGTGGCTACAATAATAATTAATTTTTATTAATATATACTATATACATTAATAACAGGTGGGTTACACTCGATTTAAAAATAGCTTAGCAAGTAACATTATAAACAACACGTGACTAACGTCAAAGGGCGTCTTTAGGCTTAAATTCCATTTCTTCATTGTGTCCTCAAAAATAGGTAATCAACAATAGCGAAAGGCATAAGATGATAAAAGCGTAAAGCATTATAATTCTCAAGTGATAGTAGAAACATGAATAGGTTATAATGCTTAAAGTGCTGTTTACTTTATAAACATAATTTCATAATAGTTGAAGAAATCACAGAATATGTACTACTGGTTATGATTATGCTTTACATAAAATATTATGCTGCAATACATTTAAATAAGAATCTCCAAAAAACAGGGACTGAGAATAATTTAGAGCATTTACTTTGTTCCTTCTGTACCGAAAATAAACGTCTTCCTTCGCTAGAGCTTATGTTTTTTTTTTCCTTCGTTGTTCACCCGTTGATTTGATCTGAATCTTTGCTGCCCAGAAGCAATTCCGATAAAGTCGGCGTTTAACTGCCGCAATGGCTTTTTGTGGCATTGTTCGAACATCCGCATCCTCGTAAAGTTCCCCCTGCTAAAAGAGGCAGAAAAAATGCAGAGGCCCACTGCCGCTTGCATTGCCTTCTAATAGCATTCCTGTAATCAAAATCTCATGCGGCCTCTTACTTAATAGATAGTAACTGAATAATTACGAATCTATGGGTACTCTTTTTAATTGTTGCATAATGAAGGCTTTCTGAACCTAGGTCCTATAAGTTTTAGATTGTGGAGTACGCTGCGCATTATATCTTTTAATTAAAATTTTATTTTCCCCTACGTTACTAATAATTACGCTTTGGTAATTAGTGATATAACTACGTAACACGCATTGTAATTTCGAGCCATTAAAATAAAGACAAAAGGAATTTAGGTTCCAATGTTACAGATTTACTCTATAGTCTAGTAGATAACGATTCCCAGTTCACTTGTAAGCGTGTGCAGACCAATCACTAGAATGCGTTTTACGTGCAGTCAGTGACTCATGGTGGGTGTGACGTTACATCCTATGTATTCTGGATGGTTTGAATGTAACTTACTTGAAGTCAGCTGCTTAAGAATTCTCTGCTGTGTTTATATACATGGTACGATCAAAAATTCATATTCAAATTTTGTTCCGAATTACAATTAAATGCATAAATACCTGCCATAAGTGTGAAAAAAGAAAGTATAAATTTAAGACATTAAGCACATAAAATAGAAACAGTTTAAACTCTATTTCGGTGTGCATAGACCATTAAAAGCAATAACACGTTTTCATATTTCTAACTTTATTACAAAATTTATAATTTAAATGTTATACATTCATATGCCACCTTTAACGTCTAGATCATATCTGCAGTAGCTATCTGGGGAACAATTGCTCATGGCGATGGTGCTCACTCGTTTACTGTTTGTACTAAACTTTGAGTTGTTAACTTAAAATATATAGGCACATATTCACATTGTCTTTCACAATTCTAGTTTAAGGAGGATAAGGTCGAGCTCCATGGTCTAGGAGTAACATGCTAGTCTTTGTTTATCTAGGTCGTGGGTTCAAATCCGGCGGAGGAGCAAGGCACAAAAAGCCTTAGCATGACTTCGAAAAGGAAGTAAAGTCGGTGGTCTCGTGCCGTGACTTACGGCACGTAAAAGAACCTCAAGCCTGATAAAGAAGCCTCTGAGCACAATTAACAGGTATTTCGCATTGAAGGCAGAATGGGACGCTAATAATTGCAGTGGTTAAAGAGCGTCCAAAAATTAAACATAGTGTTGGGGTGGGGGAGAATAGGAAATAACCTTGCCCACCCCAACCGCAGTCTAACCTGTCAACGCTACATAGCAAGCTATTTTTCCTCACAGTTCAAAAACACTCTTACTTTTATATATTTTGATTTCCTCTGAATGTTATAGATTTAAAATGTGCTGTGCAACTTCGAAGACGTTGTAGTTGTCTGTGATACTTTGTCTGCCCTACGTACATTAATATATGGACGTGACTGATCGACAACACTGCGCTGTGGCCGGGTGGTTAGGCCACTCGCCTCTCAATTCCAAGCGACCGCATGTGAGATTTGTGGTGGACAAAGCGGCGCAGGGACGGGTTTTCTGCGGTTTTCCGGTTTACCCCGCCATCACGTTCCACTGTTGCTCCATCTTCATTCCATACATCACCAATGTCATCGCCTGCGGTGCCACAATTCGTAAAAGCGGGAATTAAACGCTACCAAAACAGTGACTGATTAACTGAAATAATTATTCTGATTTTCATTTTATTCATTTGTCTTCCTTGATTAGATGTTTCACTGAAAATAAAAAGGTTTAGTTATTAATATATCATTAAACTATTTAATAAAATATATCGTTTTTTAAATAGTTAAACAAGATTACAAGTTTTCTGTGGCCAGTTTTTATATTTCTGATTTAGGATTTTTTTTTTTTTTGGTAGTGTTTAACGCCCGCTTTAACTACTTATGGCACCGCAGGCGGTCTGATTTAGGATGTGTGGTAGTTGGGAAAGCTGGGGTACCTATTTGTTTGCTACTTAGGGTATTCTATATAAAGGTTTAAATTAAAATCTATACTTCTATAATTTCATTTTATTAAAAATATCTCCATTTCGATTTCAGTTGCTCTTACGGAACGGACATTTTGTGATCAAGGAAGTAAGGAACGTTTGCGCACACCTACTGTGCTGATCACTGAAGGACTTTTATGCATTTCCGATGGTTTCCTCGGAGTTGTGTGAGTATTGTGTGAGTTTGAGTAGACATAATTATCACTGTCCATTCTGTGATTGTTCAAAATAAACTATCAAATCTCCACCGACTGTGAAGTCAAATATGATGTCTGAATGATCAGAACTAATATATGTGCCAAAGATATTCTTGATGATAAATAAGCTGTTTATTGACTTTCTATTTTTAGACAACACGTTTATTCTGAAATAAGTAGTCATGTCTCTTAAATACTACTTACGTCCCTTGAGTTTGGGAAGTCATAGATCGAAGCAATATACGTCTAGAGCTTATGATCTTAATTCTCTCATTCCCGGGTGAGGGGGCAGATGCACTTTTTCTCGTTTTTTTTTCCATGCTATTTAAAGTTATGCGTCATTCTTCCAGCATTAGAAAGTGATTCCTCGACAATTTTAAACCAGTTGTTTACGAGGATAATTGAACATAAGCCTTCATTTGTAAATACTACTCAAATTCATTTACCACCTATGACTTATTTCATTATAAACGCTCTCAAGAGTCGGAAATGGAGTTTTATTTATGGACGCGTTTTAACTACTGTGGTTCTCAGCGTCGCATTCTATGTTGGCCGTGAAAGACCCCTTAATTTTTCTCACAGAGCCCATTACATTTCGAACTTCCGCCACTTTAACAGAAATTCTTATTTGACACATGTCACAGCAACCCT
This sequence comes from Hymenopus coronatus, assembly GCA_030762935.1. Classification (NCBI taxonomy): domain Eukaryota; kingdom Metazoa; phylum Arthropoda; class Insecta; order Mantodea; family Hymenopodidae; genus Hymenopus; species Hymenopus coronatus. The sequence goes on from CM060900.1 coordinate 338,822,541, forward strand.
GTGTACAGTATTCTCCATTGCAAAATATTCACAGCATTACAAATTTAATAGGCTCAAACTACTCAGTTAAGATTAAAACTTGAAACGCCAGTAACTTTTCGGCATGAACGGAACGGCTCAGGCGGCAATTATAGAAGCTCGGAACTGACTCAGCTTTATTCGTAGTTTGTTCAGGTCGGTAGGTGAATGCTGGAATGGGTTATATACCACCACCAACTTTCCTGTCTCTCATTTCGTCACCTCTCCTGTTTCAGGTTGTAGGCGTGTGTCACATGTGGAGGATGTGCCTTAACCCCTGAATGATGGCGCGGGGTATTTTCTGACCCTAGAGATCTTTATTTTCAATTTTTTCATTACGATTTTAAAAACCTGCTCACTTCGTTTTCTTTGTCTTTCGCTGCATTTTTTGGCTCTTGTTAGAATCAATAGGACTGGAACAAAACTCGTTGTGTTCCTCGGCTCAAAAGTGGACAAGAAACACCCCATGTCTCCCGTTGCATGTTGTGGGTCCAATTCAGCATATTGCTTCTATAGTTAAATTTCGTTTTCAGCTGATCCTTGCGAAGTTGTCTTATTGTATGTGTACACACAGAATTTCAGGCTTTAATGAGTGCTGGTTTTACAGCTAATTGTGAATTAAGAGGAATATCAAGGCAGTTATTAGTCCTAAAAGGAAAGTGGAAGAAAAAATATAAGAAATATTAAGTGGTGAAGGTAGGAAAACAAAAGATTAAGTTAAAACTGGATTCAGAAACTGAAAATGAAAAAATTGTAGAAGAGGAACAACACATTAAATTCGTATCTCAGATTTGATAATAAAACGTGACAGGAAAGAGGGCCAAAATCTCAGCAAATTTGGCACCAACCAGGAAAGTATTTATAATACAATAGCATGTGTACAATAGCATGTTAATTAGTGAACAGTCACTCGTATTACACAGTCGAATAAACCCTTGGTAGGATTTTGAGGAATACGTCCATTACATTAATTTGCGTAATAAAATGCCGAATTAACAGCTGTTTTTATATTTTTGCTTTCATTTTCTGATAAACGGTAATTTTAGTGTATTATGTGTTGCTTAGTATACAAAATTGGAGGTGAAAAAGAACAAATAGTTGTATCAGCATTTGAGGACGATGCTATGTTGCAGAATTTGCAAATTTACCGCTATTTCCTAAAGTTATGTCTATGTGGAAAATTTCGCGATATTTTGAATGGCTATTATTTCCTATCTCAGACGTTCAGTTGTTTACCTAACAGGTCATACGGTTCACCATTCTCTGCACTCTGCCTTGCAGACTCTACCTGCCTGAAGAATGAATGCGGACAGCCACGAGTGGAAGCTTGCGTTAACACAAACAGATAAGCAGTATTACGTCGTCATTCCCGATGTATGCCATGTACAGTTCAATAATACTGGAATCCAGCAGTTGGGACGGATTGAAATCAAGTCAAAATGCAACACCGCCGTGAGCAGTCTTACGCTCACAAAGTAGAAAATTAATATGCATTAGCGATAAAGAAAACAGCAAGTTTAACCTGTTATGGATCGTTTAGTTTATTCCTGTTTATGTACGCTGTGCTGATGCTTTGATGGTCAGACTGTATTGCACTATGTTCAACGTTCTCTCTTCGCTCAAAATCGTGTTATGCTACACCAGCGACCTCCCCTAACAACTGCATTCTTTCGTCAGACAGGTAGTAAGGGGTGAGAGATACTTAAATACAACAGAGGCATACCCCAAACACATTAAATCCTGACATTTGTAATTCATTTATGACAATGATATTAATAAGCGGAATAAAATTGTATATAGTAAAGTTATAACTTTGTATGTCTACTAATTCTAAATTATTTGAACTTATTCATCTCCTATTCTGTTTAAATACTATATAATGATTAAATAAAATATTTATTCAGCTTATTTACAATACGCGTTTTATTCCTGTGATTGCAAGTGACCCCACGCCACCACTAATTTAACCCGTGCAAGCACTAATACCTACCTAAGTTTAAGGAGGGAACTGTTTATATAATGGCATGATATTTCTGCCCGAGTCTTTCCGTATGAAGAAGGGAATATTTAGAGTGCATCTGGGGACGCCCAACCTGGAAAAATTAGGAAATCTCGCTGCACTGCGACATCAGATCTGGCCGTCCTCCGTACTCTCTCGCCTCATCCTTTCCTCCCGGAGGTTTAATAGTTACAATAGGGCTAGATTAGCCACAGTACTGAAATATCTCCTCCACTTCTATACAGCTAACCTCTCCGGCAGTAGGTGTGCAGCCATAAACACAAGTTACTGAGGTTTTGCAGCTCTGTTTGTATCGAATGCTTAGTGCTGCACTTACTCGCCGGTTGTATTTCACATAAATACCCTGTAGCATTTGCATTAAGCATTTGCTGTGTTGGCAAACTGATTCTTTGGAAAGCTATATCAGATCTCCGAGATTAGTAGGTCATTCCGAAATTCTATGGAAAATTTACATGAAAGTGCTCTAGAGGATAATGTTAAACCACGTTACAAGCAGTGTCTCTCTCACATGGATAAATGAAAGGGCCCAATTAACATGGATCCCAAGCTGCCTCTTACACGAGATAAAGACCTTTGCAGTTACTGTATAAACTGCTTTGTAGTTGGATAAACAAACACGGTATAATGAGCGCATCTCACCAGCAGGTTTCACAACGGCATTCACCACTGACCACTGATGGTGCTAGAGTATAAAGAGCCTGCTTTTAACTCGGTAGTCCAGAACCGAACCTTGCTATCTCACTAATGTCTTTATTCTTCCCTGGAAAGATAGGCATGAATGATAATTGCTATAAGTTGACTGACTACCTCTTGACTCAATTTACCGAAACTGATGAAGCTGTCTGAAAGCACATTAGCTGAAAATTTCCATTATTTATGGAAAAGAGGCTACGCTTGATAAAAAGGAACGGAAATAAGTAAATAAAACACATTGTTTTGCAGTATGCCAGTATTAATTTTAATTTTTGCTTTAATAAGATTTTCATAGCCATAGTACGTCTTTTGTGTTGTGTATAATGCATTTCTGGTGATATTTTTACTAGCAATTCAACACATACATTTTGTAATAGGGTTTGTCAATCAGAACAAACACAAGTATTACCACAACAGATCGATTCAATTACAAATTAAAATATTAATTTAAATGTTTAAAACTGTCCAAAATAAAATTCTCCTGAGATTGTTTTTAAAACTACAACTCTTTTTCAGACAAGCTGATTCTTTTTATAAAGTTTGAAACGAATAAAATATGTTATTTAACGCTTACCCAGTTCTATATGAGTGTATCAATAAGTTATACTGACCAAGTACATTATTTTGTAAAAGATATACAATACAATTTTCATAAAATGTTCATGATCGTGCATAGCATATCTAAAAATATACACTGATGGTGGTGTCCTAATACAAAGCTCTTTGAAACAATTCCAGCATGTCTCTCTCGAGGATATATTTCCAAAAATACGAATAGATTTCTTTTGCAATAAAACACATCCTTGGTTCCACTACTTTTACTCCTTAATGTTAATTCATAGCTAAGCAAACTGCGAAATATTCCATAACATGCATTTCGTAAAATGGATATAGAATTGTTCTGTTTCAATCTGCTTAGTAAGCATATTATTCTGGAAAGTTTCCGACATAAAGCAATGGTGTGAAATTCCTAGTTATAATTCTATCACTATAAATTCCTAAAAGATTGGCAGCATCATGGCCATTAGTATTTCTTAGATCGAAAACAATAATGTTGTGTCAAATGTTAAAGCTTAAGACATTAGCGTTGAGGAACTCAAATTACCTATTATTAGCTTCCCACAACATTTTCTGTTTGGAAGAACTTCTTATTTATCCATCATATATTACAAAATTCATAATACAAAATGTAATTTTTTATCAATGATATGTTATTTATAATATATTTGTACTTAATGATTTCAAAATAAATAATAATATTTTGGAGACAAACAACCAATGCCAATGTTCCAAATTTTAGTATGTGGAACGAGTTTTGCAATTTGACAATAAAAAGAATGGCAAATATCAGTAATGTCCTTCAGATGTATGTATTTTGGAAAGTGCAAACATAAAACATGGAAAATGTTGAAAACGGTTAACGTTAGGAAAATAGTTATTCGAAAAACATTTTGCTAGTTAAGGAAACCGAATCTTCTCAAGTAATTCTTTGTCTACTTATTATAATTTTCACACTATAAAAATTATACAAAGCTATTAGCATGAAGTAATTTCAGTTGGTTTATTGAGAACTGACGGTTATATATTTAATTTTACATCTTTTTATCTGAAATACGTTTTAATCAATCTTATTCCAGCTTTTTTGAAAGTATTAAGAAAACGAAAAGTATGAAAATGAACGGTGGTTTTGATTGGAGTATTTTCCTCAAAATCTTCACCAAACAAGTTTAACAGCGTCTTGCTAATTTGTGAGGTATGGGATTAACCGACTTTTTGTTTTTGAGCTATGGCATTTGACATACGCACAGGCGAGCGCTGGTTTCCCTCAAAAACTGCACCTTTGGAATTTTGTGGAACCCAAAATTTATATTTTCGGTGCTATGTAAATATTGAATTTCTAAGTGGAATGCAGCACCTCCTCTACCTATTATGTAAGTAGTAGAGATTACAAGGCAACATTTGAAAATAATTTTAGCTTTATGAAGGTGTAAAGCAAGGATGCGGAAAGATGTTTATTAAACTATGTGCTACATTCCAATAACATGTTGGTCACTGTTTGATGCACAGTAAATATAACTTCTGAGAAATAGTCAAATAATAGGTTTGAATAGAGATATTCCGTTCTCCAGTAATTGTTTATCAGTGGTATAGATTCTGGAATTAATTAATTTTCGGTATTACTCATACAATTTCGGAAACTTCCAACAGATTTAGTGTTTCGTACAAAACCTCTGTTTAAGACTTCATGTTCACCGCAATTTATAGTAATCTCATGGACGGATATGCTATTATTTAAGGCGTTTAAAATTTAAAAATTGGTACGCTATCGTTAGGTTTCGACTTACCTTAATTATCAAACCTGGTTTTAAACATATATCAGCAAAAGTTGGACGAATAAAAATATATTTTGAAACAGATTTTTCGGATATTTTCTGCAATAACGTGTAAGTAGTGGTCGCTTCAGCAGGGGCAGGCTGTTGGTGCGTTGGGTCCCATCCTAATCTAACTTTAGCTCAACCTTAGGCTCCAACTCGGATCAAAACGAATATGAGATTAATATTTATGTATTATATAGAAGCGCATCACAAAGTAATTCTTTAGAATAATCAATTATAATTACAAAGTATTGTAGTGAATTTTCCAGCGAAAGCCTCTGTTAAGTATTCAATCCTAATAAAAGAGCACAAGTAGTCATCAGTTCGCCCAGTTGAAACAACAATGACAATTTTTGAGCAAATATTAAGGTGACCGATGTAAGGAACGTTTTTGAGCAGCTTCAATGACATTTTAATAGTACTTTAAAACAGCAGAAACATTGCTACCCATAGCTGAGCATTGCATGGCTGCAGTAAAACTAATATTATATACAGAGTGTAGAGGACAAACATCTGTGACGGTTTGTAAGTATGCTGGGCGGGACAATTTTCTAGAGGAGAACCCATACCCGAAAATACATTTTTCGGACGCTGTGGGGCATCAAAGTTTCATAGGAATGTTTGTAGTATCCTAAGATTCTGTAAGCCTCTGCCAGAATATATTTGCGTGGTGTTCTATCCTCTGGGGAATGGGTGGGGGCATCAGCAGTTGATGATGACATAAACAGAAATACTAGTTACATTAAATACATTGCGCACCGTTATTGTTCCATCATGTATTTAAATTAAATTAAATGTATGGAGTCCCTTTAACTGATGAGGTTCTCAGCGTGGCATTCTATATTGGGCGAGAAAGATCGTGGAAAGACGAACGGTGCCCTAACTTTCCTGCGAACGCAATACAACCGCCACATATCTCAATCAATGGATTGGTAGAGGTGGACCCGGAACATGACCAACACGGTCACCTGATCCTCATCTCTTGACTATTTTGTGGGGTGTAGTGTATGCTGTAGCATCAAAGGAGGACCTAATTGCACAAACCCCAGGCTGCGACTGAAATACTGAGCACACAGCCGCACTTAGTACTATCTAACCACATACACCTGTTTGTGTATCACCGATGTACGCTCTGCATTCAAGCAGGAGGTTAATAGTTTAAATCCCTTTTGTAATTTACTTGACGCCGTGATGTTATTGTTGGCTTTTTAACGAAATATAGAACTCGCACACTTCACATTCGAACCGTTTGCAATTCAACACCCCACAGCGTCCAAAACATATATTTCCATACGTGGGCTCCCCCTTGAAAAAAGATAATTTTAATGCACCGCTCAACAAAGTAATCTTTTTCGGTGCTTTTTCGAACACCTTGTTTAAAGTAAGTTTTCACTGACATTGCTTCCCTCTAAATTTTCCGTGTGTTTGCATCAGAGACGCGTCTAATGTGTGCCTTGCCTATATTTAGAAATGTGTTTTTAGAGGTGGCAGAAATGGTAATTTTTCAGTGATAGCACTAACCGTTCCAAGAGCCCTCTCCACTAAACATAATGTTCTGAATATCTGTTCCAATATAACAGCCAAGTACCACCACGCATAATGGTAGAAGAAAGGTAGTACTTCTTCGACCATAGTGTCTTTTGGATCCACTTCCAACCTCATGCTGTCATGCCTGAATGTTGACTATCATACACCACATACGTACGTTTTTGCATTTTATCGCAGATGTTAAGAGGATGTTAAGTATATTTATTTCTGCAGACTCCGATATTATATGTTGAATTTTACCACTCACTATCTTTATTTTTCTTTATTTCTCAGATTTAGTTGATGCTTCATTTCAAAATAACTCTTTCGCTGCAAGCCGCCGTCTCAACCTTCATTGTTGACTTTTTCTTTTGATAGTAGTTAACGCCCGCTTTTACTACAATATCACTGCAGGTGATGACGCTGATAATGATGGAGCACCGGTGAAATGCGATGGCGGGGGAATCAGGAGAACTCGGAGAAAACCCGTCTGTATCGCTTTGTCCACCACAAATCCCGCATGAGGTCGCTTGGGATCAAGGTGGTCTTACCACTCGGCCACGGCGCGGCCGTACACAGAGCACAAATAGTATTAGACATACAATTTCTGATTGTCTGTAGCGGATTTATAGGGCGTGTCTTCTGATATCCGCTGGCTCCTCCGTCACTCTATTTGAAGAAGGAGGAGGGGCTGTAGCTTACTGTTGTAGTACACGTTACCTAATCTCACTTCCAGTTGAGGGAGGTGGCTGTACCTATTAGCGAATGAGTTGACAAACCCAGCATAGTTATGCTGTATTGGTTCGATACAGAACACTCACCTGCAAGGTGACAGTATCAGCATAAAATAAAAATATGACGTTATGAAGTACCCTACAAACGCTAAGGAATGCGGTGAGTGGAACAACACAGTGCCTTGTGTACATTGCTGACTGACTCGGGGAACACTACCAGGTGGGACTCGATTATCAATTTGCAGAGATTAGCGCTGATAAAGCCTTTGTTCGGCAGACAATGATTAATTTTATTTTTGGATTTCTACTGCTCATTTTCGCAATATATGCATACAATATACATGCCTTCAAATCTAGAGCTCTTAAAGCCGTGCCCCGGCTGGTGTGTGATATTTTTGTTCTACTAGAACTGTTTCTTACCCCCTTGCGCAGAATCTGGACGTGTAAACGTGAATTTATAGAATAGTACAAACTGATAAAACTAACGTCAGCAGACCCTACATTTCAGCGATTAAGAACACCATCAGTTGTTTCTCAAATCAAAGCCACAGATATGACAATAGCAGATAAAAGGGCTATAAAAATTAAACAACAAAAATATACATGCTTAGAAGGTCGGAAAGGAAAAAAACATGAATTCTTCCTCGTTCTGCAAATACATCTGTATTGCAATCCACTGATAAGTGACACAGATTCTCTAGCACCAAGTCTTGATTCTTCGCCACACTAAGAATACTACCAATGAGTAAAATATGACGGTCCCTCCTTTCCTGACCCCTAAAAATTCAGTCATGTGCGCGAAAATTGGTAACGTACATCATATTACAATCTAATCTAAACACTTAATACAGTTACTACTCACCTACGTTGAAGCACATTACTTAAACTATAATAGTAACAACAATAATAATGCTAATACTATTACTAATAGTAATAATAACAAAAACAACCATTGCAATCTGCTTCTCTTCTTTTTCAATCAAGGATTAGGCTACTGCCTATTCCGGACTCGCATCAATCCAGTGTTTTCAAGGTCTTCTGACTCACCACCGACCTTTTGGTTTATATTCCATTAATTGTTTAGGTACTCTTTCTGGTGTCATTCTTTCCAAAGGTTGAAATCAGTTTTCCCTATATGTAATACTTCTTATATAATGGGTTTAATATTTAGTTCATTTCTTATATCTTTATTCCTAAACCGGTCTTCTCCTTTGCACCCTTTAACGGATCTTAAAAAGTAATTTCTGCTGCTTCTGGTATGCTAAATTCTTCATTTTCTTAGTTTTCTTCTATGGTAAAACAGGAAGTGCTAAGATATAACAAAAATTTAACTGTGTATCTTTTCTGTTTAATGGTGCTACATAGTGCTTGAAATTTAGTTTTTTATTTGAATCTTCATCTATTTCATAGCATAGTTAAATGGCATCCAAGATATCTGTAATGGGACACGTGTTCACTAATACTGTTTTCAATTAAAATGTTTGTTCTTACTATAAATTTTTCATGAGATACCAAAAAATATTTATCATTATTGTTGTTTCTTGTTGTTGTTTTGTTGTTGCTGTTGTTATTTCTTTTGGCCGTTTCCATGACGCTGATTTTTCCTAATGCTATAACGGGTAATACATCTACGTGTGTGTGTTTGTGTGTGTGTGTATTAAAAGAGTTCAGTAGCATAATTAAATCTAATTGCCCGCAATGTTTGTAATGGGTGTCGGCCTCTATTACAACTTAACACGAGCAGCTACAAGGCATCACGTTGTTATACGTATGTCGCACGGTAACGCAATGTATTTTCTACGATGAACCGCGTTAGCGCAAATTTAAGGGACTGTTATTTTGGTACAATAGGGCTGAACATATAGTTCCTTTTTTGAGTCGTTCCATACACGAAATCTGTCAAAACAACGGTAAGTCAATCTTTTTACACCTCTATCACCTCTATCACTTACTCCGCTTAGTTTTTCGTACCACACACATTGTAACGTTTTAAGTATATGTGTAGTAAAGGCAAGTGCTGGCCACACTTCTAAGATTCCAACCTTACCATTAATAAAAGACATCAAATACCTCCTTGCTGGTCTCATATTCGTTTCAACATACCAGTAAAAGATGAAGAAACATATTTCACACCCTCAGTGGACCCCATGAATTCATCCTCCACTCAGTTGGTAAACATGGGAGTAGACGTTCAGACTGGTAGAGAACGACCGATGTTTACAGCTCCGGGTTGATTCATTATCCCGCAACATGCAAAAGTCGTACTGCCATATGTTTTATAGCATGCTAAAAGCGTCAAACTAACAAAACTGGAGTATTAATTCTTTCATAGTAATATGCATCACTAAAAGAAAAATTATATATGAAGGAGGGTAAAAGTCCTATGGTGAGGTAAAACTTCTTAATGGTGTGCACCCCGTTTTTGCAGAGCTTACAACACAAGCGGTGCACACATGACACATGAAATGAAATTCTAATAGTTATAGAAATGTGTAGGAATAGCATCTTGTGAACCGATAGCGGGACAGAATCGCAGCATGGTACATAGTTGTGATGTGTTGTCAATGCAGTGTGTACGTAGTGGTACTAATAGCAGGAAAATGGGGCGTGGTTGCGCGATAGACCGTGATGTATCCACTAGCAGTGGAAGGCGATTGAGGTTGGCTGAGCAGTAAACATAAATACCACTGAAATACACGAACTAAAGATGTTAATATTTACATACATTCAATTGCAGCTGTGCAATATGTCATCAGTATTATTATCCGTTTAATTTTCTCTCGAGACACACAGAATTACAGTGCATAACAATATACATTCGAAATATCTCGTCTCCGATTGGCATGTAAACAGGCTTTATATTGTGAAACATTTGCTCCCCATTTCTAGATGTGACTGGAGAAAAACGGAAATAGGACACATCGTCGACTATTGGGTAAGATACTCCATCGGCATTTAATTCCGTAGCAACACCATTTTGTATTTCACGCATTATTGAATATCCGATATTCTTTTCAAATAGTCTACACTTTTTTTTTTTTCCACACGGTCTAAAACAGGTGTCACGGGTCTCTTAATAAATTGTTTGCACAAGTTCGACAGCTTTCAGGGCTAGAAGCATTTCACGGTTCGATGTTTTCAAATATGTATTATTGTCGTATCTACAAGGTTCTTCTGTATGAATGGCAAATTTCATGTAACCCATTTCAAGAAAGAGTATTTACTATCATGATTGAAGTGTATGCACTATCATCAAAGGCATTAATTAATTAACTGTAAAACAGTATTGTAATGTACAGCATAGTATACTGCTCCGTGGAGCCACGTTCCCCAACGTGTTACTAACAGGTTGTTTACTTGCGGCATGCAGTCGCCAACGCAGGTCGATCTCTACTCGATATGTATGCAACTGGTAGCCGCCTGTGCCCCGCTATCGGTCCCCAAGATGCTATCCCTACAAATGTGGGAAGGCTATATTCCAGTCCTAAGTTATGCGTACCTGTATGCCAAATATAATGACTAAGAAACTCTGTAAACACCCTCATTCAATGGAGAGGATCCTGCAAGAAATTGAACCGCAAATTTTCTAATCAGGAACTTGTGTCTTATCGGTCTTATTGGTCACCCATTTGATGATGCTGTAAAAGAAGTGGTTGTATTGTCCTCATACACACATACATACACACACATATACATGCATGCGTACATACGTACCTACACACGTACGCACCTCCTAATCCTACCCTACCTCACACCACCCCGCACCATCCACGCCACCCCACGCCACCACACAATAATCTACCCACCCAACCCTTACAAATTGACATACATATATTAGAATTGATATTAGCCCTAGAATACCTGAAGAGCAACCGTCTTTTTGTTGGCAAGGTAGCTGTTCTGCAAATAACGCATAGCCATTTCGGGAAATACCTCGTTCTTTTGCTGCTGCTTCTATCGGTGGTCTCCATTCGCGTCGGTTTTTCGCTGTTGCTTTACGTGCGCATCTATGGTTGTCCATCCTCATGACGTGGCCCGTCCACTTCCATTCTGTATAGATGACAGATGTTTTTGCGTCTCTAATGCCTCTCATCTTCCTCGAGTCTTCATTACGGATTCTGTCTTTGAGACTAACCTCAAGAATCTTTCTTTCCATCTTTCTTTGATATGTTGCTAATACGTTTCTTTCTCTACCTATTAAAACCCAGGTTTGGGCTTCATGTGGTAAGAGAGGTAGGACGGAGCTGCCCAATGATAATAATAATAATAATAATAATAATAATAATAATAATAATAATAATAATAATTATATAACAATAACGACGACGAGTATGCTATATACGCATAAAATATATAACGTTTGGAGATGAAACATGACAAAGGTTTTAATATTATAGGGTATCATAATTGTTTACCATGGCAAAATTAGTCTTCTTAAAATACCAAAATAACAAACGGCACTGTATTTTGCGACATTTCATTGTAATGCTTTAACGTAATGTGTTTGGTTTCCCAGAGCATTCTTTGCTATATATTTAATGATATTCTTACAGATCCTATCATTCGTTTCTGTTTAGTCTATGTACCATTGTTTCTGTACATACGGTAGCTTTAGCAGGTTAATTTATTACCCTAAATCATTGTTTTGCGCTTCTACTTAGTTTACTAACACTTTGTCTCATTCAAGCCTCTATAACTACATACTTATACATATTTACATAAAATACAAAATAAATTTGCTACATCAATATTTCAGTGTTCTACTTGCCATAATCATATTCTTAAAAACATATGTTAACCTTTACCAAACCTTTTTTTTTTTTTTTTTTTTTAAACAGTACCGGAGCCTGATCAGGACACCGGCGCTGTATCCCCGTTTACATTTCCCCCCTAAGTTAACTGTATGATTACTGGTTTTACTGTTCCTTTATACAAACATATACACATTGTACAAACATATGAAACCCATGCCCAAGTGGGGACTCAAACCCATGATCCCCTGCCCACGAAGCATCAAAGCGAGACGCTTTAGCGAGCATGGCCATGGGTATAGGTATAACATTTTTCGAATTTTTTTTATTTCAAACTCATAATGTTCATTTTATTAAAGATACAGGGTTGACATTAAACAGATATCGTCACTTTCCTGTGTTCTAGCTAAGAAACAATTATTTAACGTTCTGAATCTAGTTTATTAGTTACTGTCTGATAAGCATAGAAGCAGAAAATATCGGAAAGGTTTTCTTTAAAAATTTGGATTCAAACGGAAACGTAAAAGGACCTAATATTATGTAATGCGATAGAGAAAAATATTCTACACATGATGTGTTCAAATTTAAAATGTTATAATAACTGAATATTAAACCATGCTCTTAGCACTTGGTAACAGAGCGTGAGTAAGAAAATGATTAATTAATGACAACATACAGGGTGTTTCAAAAACACGGGGCATAATTTCAGGTATGTATTTCCCACATGTAGACAATCAAATTAGTTCATTATAACATGTGTCTGGAAATGCTTCATTTCCGAGTTACGGCCTTCACAACATTGAAATTCACTGGAACGTTTTTCTTTCCGCAGGTTGTTGTCATTACAGAAGATGTTCAAAATGTCCACCTCCTGCTTGAATACAGACCTCACACCGATTTCTCATTGACCTGCGAACACGATCCCAAACTCCAGGAGTATTGCGTATGTCCTCACAACTTGCCACAATTCGATTCCGAAGGGATTCCAAATCCGGCACCGGAGACGAATAAACCAATGATTTTAAATGGCCACACAAGTAGAAATCGAGAGGGTTCAGATCAGGTGAGCGTGGAGGCCAAGCAATTGGGCCACCTCTACCTATCCATCGATCAGGAAACCTTTGATCCAAGTACCGGCGAGCCGTAAAACTGAAGTGTGCAGGAGCGCCATCATGCAAGAAGTGAATGTGTTGATGATTGATCAGTGGAGTGTCTTCGAAAACGTCAGGTATGGTGTTTACCAGGAAGTTTGTGTACGCCTGTTTACAAGTACATGGGGTCCAACTAATCGATCACCAATGATACCGGCCCACATGCTGAGGGAAAACCGCATCTGGTGATGAGATACAACAGTTACACGTGGGTTTTCATGCGACCATACATGCTGGTTGTGGAAATTTGTTATGTCATATCTTATGAACTGTGCTTCATCTGTAAATAATACGACGGCAGAAAAGTTCGGATTTACACCACACTGCTGCATGAACCACTGACAGAACCTAACTCGTGCAGGGTAATCTGCTGGTGACAGGGCCTGTACACGTTGCAAATGATAAGAATACAATTGATACTTGTTCAACAGTCTCCAGACAGTCGTATGAGGAACATTGACTTGCAACGCTAACCGTCGTGTGCTGATAGGAGTCCTGTCCACAGCCTCCAGAATCTCCTCCTGCACTTCTGGAGTTGTAGATCTTGGTCGTCCCCTTCCCAAACCAGGAGAGGCGAATGTTCCATACTCGCACAGACGGGAATGGAGACGTACAAATGTCTTCCGATCTGGACATTGTCGCTGTGGGTACCTCTCCTGGAACAAACGACGAGCCAGCGCAGCATTGCCGTCCGCCTTACCGTACATGAAGTGTATCTCTGCCAGCTCTTGATTTGAATACATGTCGCACAGTCTTAACACCTAAAGAACACTGAATGTAACCTTCCTCGGAATGAAGGATCAGAGCACCCACCTAATGTCTCCTTTGACGGCAAAGACCTGCGGAAAGAAAAACGTTCCAGTGAGTTCCAATATTGTGAAGGCCATAATTCGAAAATGAAGCATTTCCGGACACATGTTATAATGAACTATTTTGATTGTCTTCATCTGAGAAATACATACCTGAAATTATTCCCCGTATTTTTGAAACACCCTATATATGCGTTAGATAGAAGCAGGATTATGCCATTTAACTCCATACTGACTTTTAAGTTTGAAACAAACTACAGAATGGATGACCTTGCCTGATTTATTCACGTTACAAGCAATCTAGTTTAGTCAAAATTGAGCAACCTCTGTTTGGGCAATTCTGAAACTAAGTGCAAATTTCAGTGTTGTAATTTATAAAAACTAAAAAAACAAAGTATATGTTACAATAGTATATTTAGTTTCTTTGCACAATTTTGAATACATAACGACGTAAATTAAGCTCAAGACTAGTAATATTTTATATAAAATAACATTTGCTTTTGCTTTACACACACAGGTGAGATAGGTTTCCATGGAGGTTACATGTCCATGCAAGCTTGAGAGTCGATTATATTGATAAAAGGAAGTCTATTCAAAATATACAAATTTGAAAACAAAAAGAAATGCACTCTATTGAGGAACGTGAATGTGTTTAAGAATCAGGGCACCTTTCATAAATATGACCTGAAAATAGTCTTCTTCATCAGAAGTCACATTTCCAAATACTGATTTTTTGCCTTAATACTTTCACGATAACATAGGTCATTTGACTTAATGCTTGTGTGCATTTTGTGTTCATTAGCAGGTAGTGTGCTTTGAATGTTTTGGTATCTCAGAGGAACAAATTTTCATCCAGTCTTCTTGTTCTTCTTCTGATTTACTATTGGGATATATTGATCTCGCTCACTTCCTCGATTTAAATGAAGCTGAAGTTAAAGCTGTTAAAGAAAATTTGCGAAGTTGCTGGTATCTAATTAGTTGAATTCAATTGTTTCTATTTTAAAATAATATTTTCAATAAACAATATAATACCCTATATAGTTTGATAATAGATAATGGATTGAAAGGTTCACTAATGAAATGCTGCAGTTTTTTCTTATGTTTATCTTGACCTTTTAATTCTATCTTTCACTCTCTGTCTTTATAAGGTGCATTTCAAGGACATATTTTTTTTCTATGTGGCTTTGTTCCGTTTTATTTTATACAGCATTTCGTCTACTGTTCTTCCGACTGCATTCTAACCTTCCTATCACAGCTATGTTATTCTGAAAAGCAATTATTTCTGGACTATTATCAGTTTCTGGTGATGTAACATTCAAGGGCTGCAATTCTATCTGACTATTTTTTCCTCTCTCAAACTATTCTTATCTTTTGTACCCAGTTTTTCTTTGTGTACACTTCTCTACATCAGTCAAGTTTGAAATAGTTTTAATTTTACTTTTTTTTCTCCTTTAATATCTTTCTTGAGTCGTTGTTAGCTATTGACATAATAGAAAGATTGTTGTAGATTCAGTTTAAATTATAATATTAAGATGAGAAAAGTGCAAAAGTATGGGAAATACTGGTTTATATATCGTCACCTCCATGCTGCAATGTTAACATGGAAGTGACATCCATTGAGGTCATATGTCTGTGTCTGACTATAAAACACTAATCTATAAAGAGAATTGCCATACTGCTCTGATACTTGATTTAAATACAATATTAAGAACTCAGTATAGATATAATTTTTTTAAACTGGTTTTATTAAGGAAACCATGGAGTCAACATCCAATAAACGTGTTAGAGATTTTTAAAATAATTAACCCCAATATTAAAAGAAATGGTATATTACTTCTTGCAGCAAACCACCACAAAAAATGCCAGCAATAACTTCTTTTAATCTATGATAATGGTCCTACTCGTACAGTTTTATGACATTTTAAAAATAATTCCTGAAAATGACCACAGTTCTAAGGAAAGAAGAAAATAAAAATATATTTTATTACTTTTCAATCGTTTTTTTTTTTTTTTTTTTTTTTTTTTTTTGTAAATAAAGAAGAAAAGCATTTCATTGGTTAACTTTACTCATTTTATTCAGCGTTTGTCTGCTATTTTAGAAGAAACACTAACAATATAATGCTAAAATGTAGGTAGGAACAATCCAAGGAGTTGACATGCAACATATTTTTTAATTTTTAAAACGTTTTCATTATACACTTATCCTCAAATTCAGTTGAAACAACAATATGATACTTCTTAACATTATAATGTTTGACTGACTCTTCTTTAAACTAAGTTTCGCTTTGGATATGATACGGTCTCACAATTCATCTAAAATTCGATACCGAGATTCCAATTGAAATACAAGTTTTATGGTCCTTTAAATTAAAATATAATTTTTTAAAAAATAATCCTTGTGTGTGTGCGTGCGTGCGTGCGTGCGCACTCGTGTGTGTGTGTCCGTCTATGAACAGCATAACTAAAAACAAAGAGTCGCTTAAATATCAAACATGATATTTAAGTTCAGCATCCTTCAAGGATGCGCCAAGAACACTTTTAAGAAAACTTCCCCACACCAAGCTACCGATTATAGTAAAATTTTACAAAAATCTTACGATACTTTAGTCAAAATTGTTTATGTTTAACACATTATGAGAAATAACATTTATATTTTGAATGCTCTAGGAATAGCCTCTGAAGTCTTCTTCATTCTGAGTGACTTTTGCATAACTTTTAAATCGTAAGAGAGACAAAATCTTGCAACACAAAAGCATGTAAAATGTCTTGAAACACACAATATATGTGAAATACAAAAATTTTTATGTAGCTAACCATTTTTGAGGCATTTCTTATGATTCGCTTCAGTTTTAAAATACTTATACTTTACTCAAATGGGATGTCGCTATTCATATTTTTTGCTCCTTATCAAGCAAAGAGAAGGCAGTTTCAACGCATCACATGGTGACCAACTCTTGAAAGACAGCCGCTCTCCGAGGGAGAAATATGGAATGTCACAGTGAATTACTGGAAGCCCTTGAGAATAATGCCCTACCACACCGTATACTAGCACGGTGGGTAGGAAAATTTCGGCAGGAACGTGTGTCAACCAGTGACGAGCAACGTTCGGTACGACCTGTCGGTGTACAGACCGATGTGGCACGTGCCGCCATAGAGCAGTTCCTGGATGAAGACAGACAATGGACGCTACTGGAGTTAGAGAGGGTAGGTTGCATCGAGAAACGCACCGTCCACAGGATATTCCGTAATGAGCTGCAACTACGCAAAATCGCATCGCGGTAGGTACCGCGTGCACTGATGGAAGTTCAAAGGTGAGTGCGCTATGCAATATACTACGGTCACCTTGCCCGCTGGCAACAGGAAGGCGATCAATTCTTGTCATGAATAATCGCCATCGATACATTTTGGGCCGGGCATGCAAACCAGAACTTAAACGTCAGTCCACGAAGTATCGACATGCGGGATCACCAAGGAGGCATAAGTTCCGTCAGAATCCTTCCCCAGTCAAATTGATGGTGATCGTCGCGTATGACGTCTAGGGGTGGCATTGTTTGCCACTTTGTTCCACATGGCAGAACAGTGACCGCACAGTACTACAGGGACTTCCTGGTGCGAAAGGTACGGCATGGCGTTCGGGGGAAACATCCGGATCTTGTGGACAGTGCAATAATCCTGCACGACTATACTAAACCACATAAAGCAGATTGTGTAGGGCGGCTGCTGTGACGTTGGAGATGGGAAGAATTGAAGCATCCACCGCACTCTCCCGACATTTCGCCCTGTGACTTTGATCTCGTTCGAAAGATCAAGGAGCCACTACGTGGTAGGTGGTTTGCAACACGAGAGTACATTGCTAATGCTGTGCGCGAATAAATAACCCGATTCACACATGGTGCGGCAAATGCTGAGGCAATTCGTATTCAGCGCCTCCCACATCGTTGGCAGCTTATGGTGACAGTAGCAGAGGACTATTTTGAGGGTTTCTCATGTCAACTGTATGTGTACTGTGTTGTCATTCTTTCGCACCGTGAAGGCCATATTGCCCTGTATACTACCGTAATAAATTAGTGTGCTACGATATTCAATGCTATTCATTGTACACACATGTAGTTAACACCTTGTCCTTT
Organism: Hymenopus coronatus; assembly: GCA_030762935.1. Taxonomy (NCBI): domain Eukaryota; kingdom Metazoa; phylum Arthropoda; class Insecta; order Mantodea; family Hymenopodidae; genus Hymenopus; species Hymenopus coronatus. Next base: position 338,840,746 of record CM060900.1, read on the forward strand.
CGACTGTATATGTCACAACCGGACTGGTATCTTCAAGAAAATAAATAGTTGCCATGACTTTGCCCCAAAATCTCGTGTGTGTGTATGTGTGTGTGTGTGTGTAATAGAATTTACGCACATGTTTATCTGGATTAACGTAACATATGTACAATACCGTTTTAAGAATAGTTTTTGGAATGGCTAGAGACAGTTGTGTAAATGTAACACACATGAGTATATGAATTTTGAAATGTTTATTTATGTTTATGATAACAACTTAATAATTTGTACCGTCGTTGTTTCAGTCTTGAAAACGTTTGTCATATAACGTAGATATATTAATTCATGTGCTTTTTTCATATAGAATGCATATATGGCAAGACTAGTGAAATGTATTTCTTAGATGAGGACAATTTAATAAGTTCTATTTATTTTCCACACTTAGGATCAATAAAGTGCGTTAGGCAACAAAAATATATCTTGTAGCCACGTCGGCCGGCTTCATAAGCCGAAAGCTGTACAGAACCTTAAACTATGACTGAGTCATCGTGTGTAGGAAAGACTCCATACAGTAAACAAGGGGCAAAGACGAACAAGCATAGCTTGTCTCAGGTCTAAGAAGCAAATTTCGGTAGTAGCCTCACTCGACAAACATGAACCTAACACACAGCGTGTTTTTCATGGAATTGAATCTAGGTGAAACGGTAACGTCTCGACCGGCAGTGCCAGTGCCATTATTTAATAAAATTAGGACAGAAGGCACTTGATTCTCAAAGACTTGCCATATTACACTCAACTTTCTGTTTATATTACGCATCAGCTTACGGTTTTCCTAATGTTATTGTTTGCAACTAATGCCACCATAAAGTGTTGAAAAAGTTTTGCGTGTTGTTGCACTACATTAATGTATATCATTGGTCGCATCAAACCCGGATGAAAAATGAAGACAACGTTGTCATGTTTTCTCTAAGTAAGCATACGCACTCTACATGTGAACATTTACTTCTTAGAAGAAGAAGAAGAAGAAGCATGTAAAGATGAATGAAACAGAAAATAAACAACGCTGTTTCATTCCATATGGGGTTACCTATGCGTCACTTATGATTTCTTTGTTTTTAATGGATGAAGCGACACGCTCATTGGTGCAATGTGAAATACCAGCGACTTCCGAGAACAAACAATACCTGCACTGCAGGTGCGCATGTTAAACATTAGAGTAGCACAATGATACGTTAATCACGTGAAAGGTGATTCCTGCAGAGGAGTGACGAGGCGCTTTGTAAAGGAATACCCCGGTAATGGTGCTCAAAATGGAGAAACTTTTCGACGACTTGTTACAAAGTTCCAAGAGAGAGGATCTGTGAATGATAGAAACGGGTTACGAGGCGTTGTATTTATACCGAAGATAAGGAAACGTCTCCAACACTCGCAACGAATTGCTACGATTGCGCTTCAGGAGTTAATGAAAGTGAACAGCAATTTCATACACAGGTGTCATCATCGACGTATTGCTGCTGAAAGACATCATTTTAACAAGGCTTCTAACACAGGTTTGTTTACCACCACTATTATTATTGTTATTTTTACAATTATTGTTATTGTTTAATTCAGTAATGCGCTTAGTAAACACGCTACTCCCAACAATTCTCTGTGTTGGCCACTAGTTGTTTTATTAGCAACCCTTTACAAACATGCCTTGGTATACATAGGTCGGGAGGTTTGTAATTTCAATTAAGTTTAACTCGCTACTTTACTACTCATTTTCATACACAATTTTCAGTGTTTCATTGTAATTGTGTTAGACGAAATGATAACATATAAAACAATTAAATAGCACTGTTTTAAATTTACGGCTGTCCGTAGCATGCCATATACAATGGTCTTTGGGCTATAGTTTACCCATAAATCAGTCGCATAACTTATAGCCGGATGTGTTTTACATGGTCTTAACTGCGTCGCAAAATAAACAGCGCCTGTCAATTTACCAGGGATCCAGAAAGTAACGAGCGCTTTCGTAACTAAATAATAACGAAAGATATGAACACAAAACTTAATTTATAAAGCTACAGTACCCTACTCTATTTTTCAACATAATTGCTATTACCATGAAGGTATTTATTGTCACATGGTACCGGTGTTTGTGCCTATGTGATACTCTTCCATCGCTAAAGATCTCTCTTTCATCAACATTTGCTTGCAATTCCTTCAAAACGATTGATGAACTTCCAATCTGGTCTTTGTCGGTCTCGCTGGTTCTTCCTTGATTGCTTGTAAATTATGCGCCATTTCTCCACTGAAGACTTGCTCATTGCATTATCACTATACATTTGAGATATTTGCCTATAAAATTCGATTGACCAAATATTTCGTGCATTCAAAAAGTTCTGTGGCGGTAAAAAGTATATCGGCATTGAAAACGTGGTACAATGTGACAATAAATATTTTGACAGAATGCAGATTAGATTCACAAATAGAGTAAGGTACTGTAACTTTGTAAATAACATTTTATGTTGATATCTTTCTTTATTATTTAGTTATGTCAAATCTTCTGTCACTTACTGGATGATCCTCATAGGGTATGTCAACTGATGCATGAGGTCATTGGGCTTTGCAGAAAGCATTCAAACTTAGTACCGAGAAATCATTCGTTATATCGATCATTCAATGGTACGCCTTCTGAATCGTGGTCTAAGGGAATATGAACATGTATCTTGTGTGCGCCACCTCTGTTTGGGGTTACTAACAAACCTGACTTAATAAGTAAAATTATAAGCCCGCAAATGAAGCAAATATTAATGTAATGGTGCTAGTTACCCTGTTCTTGATTACCAATACAAATATTTGCACTTATACCCCCAATATGTAACTCTGGGTACTAATAGCAGGGAATGCTTTGACATATACTCGCATTTAGTGCAAAGTAACGTACATGAGTTTTTAGGCAATGCTCTGATACAATAAAAATATTAAATACACACAGTGTCACAGGTAATAAAACTTAAAAATTGTAAAATTAACAAATGATGTTCTTCAGAATGAAAAAAATGGGTTTAAAATGTGTTTGTAACAGTGACATTTGGGTAGTCGAATTCTTCTAATTCTAATTACTCTTTAATTCGAACCTTTTCTTCGTCTTCTTGAATTTCCTATGTAAACAAAGCATACATTTAGTACTTTACTCGAACGTATATTTATTTAATTCGAAGAAAATACTCCGGAGCAATGGAGAGTTATGGCATTGACAGGGCGGCAAGGGCAAAATGAAAATGGGCAAACTTCTAAAACTGAAATATTTTCTATTTTCAACGAGAGAAAGATGCTTACCACTGATCTAACCTTCAGAGTGACTGTGCAGAGTATTTCTATGGTTTTAGTTGTTGATTCCACGACTTCCAATGAATCAACCAACTTGGAAAACTTAATTATACTCTTCGGTCTGCAAATCTCGGTACGTGATGGGTTCATGGTGAACTAGCCCAAATTGACGATTCATGACATCATTATCCCTGTAGATTGTTTTTACTACTATCTGATTTTTTTCCTATCACTGAATAATATACTCTGTCTTAGTACAGATTTGTATAGACTAGCTATGCCATTGTTTAAAATTTGAATTCTTGGATAGTAAGAATATGTTCTTAGGCCCTTCCAATTCATTAATAATAATAATAATGTGTATGCTCTAAATAAAAGTTGAAGGAAATATACACATTTAAATATTTTTTGTATAATAGCAGTGTATTGATCTTTACGTTATTGAAATCTAAAAATCCTATTGCCTAAGGAGACTGATTGGCAACTATTTTTATGTGTGTAAAAAATAATCCAGTAGGTACAGATTCTTAACCTCTTTTTGCTTACTAGCGGAGGCGATTAACGGGCGGCGCTCATTGGTATAGATGGAGATATGGCAGGTAACGAACCACCCTCTATTCCTCATATAGACTTTTACCTTTGCAGACACTCAAACAGCTTTTATTACACATGAGTTACCTTTTATCACTAGAAAGAACGCAGTCAACAGCGATCATGACTCGAGAGTCCCTAAATTAAAGGCAACTGCTTAGGAATTTCTATAGCTGTGAATAACTTGGGAAGGCCATGACTTTCTGTCTGCAACTGCAGATTTCTCACTAAATGACAGTGACCAAGCAGTTTATGACCATTTAACTTGTTATTTTTCTCTTAGGGGTGTTAGTAAATTTTAACCTAGGAAATATATTCGGGAAACCTACCTACTAGAGTAAATGTTCAACCCGATATTAAAGCAATATAACATTAAACAAGAAAGTAATATTTTAATAAAAGGTTTCTGATGCTGTGTATTTTTAGAGGTTACAGGTGATAGATCAACCCAGTTCAGCATATTACATTTGAATTGTTTAGAATTTTGGTTTATGTATTCTTTAATCATATTATGAATGAAGTCGACAGATCGCTGGAATATTAAATGATGAAAGGCAGTCAAAATTGCCTAGTAAAATTTCTAAGCGGGTTTCAAAGAAATTATGTCATTCTTTAAAATCCACGAGTAATAATTTAACAGTTGCAAGTTAAATCAGATAAATTTGTGATTAAGTATGTCAGTCTCATGTAAAATTTTCGCTACTTTCCAGCAGAGACAAGTTTTACTAACTGGCTCTTACAGTTTCAGCCAAAATAATTTGTGAAAAGTACACGTTGCGGTTAATGCCCACTACAAGTTTGAAATTTGCTAAGGTATTATACAGAAGACATGCAGTTTAGCAAGCAATCTCACGTTACTTCCTTGTGCAATACTGTGGCTTTTAAGCTGTTCTTGCTTCCCACCAAATCACCACAGAAACCTGCCTTGTTCCGGAAACTTTGATAATCGCTATAACGAGTTAAGTAAGTGGAGTGAAATTGTGTATATAAACTGAGCTAAGGAAATGTATTTTAGCTTGTAAATCGTAATTACTTGATGGAATCCTTCATTGAAAATTCGGAATTCCACAGCTTTAATCAAATTCAGTTGAAATTTGTCAACTTTTAAAAAACAAAACAATGCTTTCCCTGTGTCATTTCAGCCGAACAAATTACTGGTCATAGTCTCTTTACAAAATATATACAGATCGTAAGATTATATCAAGAAAATTCTATCTGTAGACTATGTGGGCAGAAGATAAAAACTATAAAGTAGATACTGAGTGTTAGGCATTACAGAGAAAGAAAACTGACGTATCGATGAGGAACGGTGCTTAAATTCTTGTAATAGGAGAGGGTTATAGGGTTAGATAAAGCTACCTAACTCGAAATCTGTTTGCAAAGCGACAGCATGAAATTGCATACCACCTGAAACTTAATTCCATATTCATCTCGTATACTACTATGTCGCAGGTTTATCTCATTTGCAGATAGAAAGCTTTTAAAATTTAGGATCAATATATCTTAAACTTTTGAAGTGCTAGTTTTTAAATTTTGAAAACTTAAAATGTTAATGTAGCTATTATTCCTTCAAAAGTAAGCACTGTTTTAATTAACCTTTATATACTATCTATGAAAAAGTTTTGGACCCACAGTGTCCACATTCATTGATAAATTAGTACGCCAGTTGACTTCCTTGGTCTACCTGTTCTTCACGGAGGGCTAAATGGGCTAAAAAGGTGATACCACGTAGTACAGCGCAATCAGAATTCAATAAAGGTATGACTGTAGGCTACAAGCTCAATGAGTTGTCGAGTTGGACGGTTTCACTGAAATTAAATTGGCTCAAATTAACATAGTATTCCTTCTGCGTAACTGGAAGTTTGATTCCGAAATTTGTGGGCGAGGTAACATTTTAACCGATAGAAATCGCAGAACTATAAAACGTGATGATTCCAAAAACAAGGCACAATACTAGTCAAGTAAAGTATAATTCAGCTGGAGTGACCTTTTGCCCATTGGTACAGCGCATTAACAGGCACTCTACCAAAGGATATTGATACACCAGCGATACCCAAGCCCATATTCGAAGTACAATGACATTGGTCGACAAAGATGGCATGTGGACCGTGCAACTGAACACTGGGGCAATGAAAGTCAGTTTTGTGGCAAGATAAGTTAAGATACAAATTATTTCCGTCTGATGGAGTGCCTAGTCGGGAAATGGCTTCTACCGAAAGGTATATTGCCAACCAGGGAACTCGGTGGTGATAAGTAGAGAGCGCAGACGGGATAGGTTTGAGAGTTTGCAAGTTAACAGCGCCACGGGGATAAATTACCTCATACAGGAGGTGGGGTCTGTATACTCACTGTCGCTCACGACTAGTGAGACTAATGCTTCGACCTCTCTTTTGTCTACTGTGTTCTAAAACGGTTTCAGAGAGCACGTACTGCTTGCGTCTACAAATAAATGTACAGGGAACTCCAGTTTTTACGTTCCGCAAATGTGTACTCTAGCAATAGGTATTGGTGTGGGCGTTGAATTACTGGTGTTTGCACTTCGCAGCATGGACAAAGGAAATTACCCTATCATACAAAAATGCTTACAAAATTGTGGCTTTTGTATGAGATGGTACCTTGTTACTTAGAGTATGACAATGCTAGGTAGCACGGTTTAGGCTCTAATATACAGTTTGAAGAGAAACATTATATTTACCGATTTGATGACCTGTTCAGAGTCTCGATCGTATTCGAAAAGGAACCCTCTGTGACGAATTGGACCGCCTGGCTTGTTAGGTTTCGTGTGGAGCGGTCAAAATCCTTAGCGTTAAGCCCAGAACGATTGCAAGAAAATGGCTACACGTTCTAGGATGTCCTACGCACACTATTCGGGAGCATACCGGATGGAGATGCTGCATTTATAGCCACAAGAAGTGCACTACGAGAATCACAACCAGTAAAAAAATATTGTCGATAGTTTTCCAATTACGTCTTGGTAGATCGTATAGTTCTTCTGGGCTAATTTTACTTTCTTTATCTTTCTTGATAGCTTAACCTACTTTAACCTGATTGGTCATATCGGATGATCAATGAATTCAGTGAAATGATGCTCAAATGATCTTGGGGTTCTGGAGCTTAAAAATACTACATTCGTATTCTCAGGTTAAGGAAATCCACGAAAAGAATCTTTCCGGGTAAATCACCCTACGTGACCTCCTGAATGTGAGAAAGACATGCTACCAAGGCGGTTTATCAAAGAGAATATTATTTCGTTTTAATAAAAAATATGCAACAAATTTATTTTAGAAAGGAGTGCAACAACCACAGAAATGTTTGAGGTATGAAAAAATACATCCTAAGGTATTTTTGTTGGCCTTTTAAAAGCGTATGATGAAAATTTCAAGTGGACTTTATACAGCTCCGCTGTGTGTAAATCTGCAGTGGAATTCGTCACAGAAGCAAAATTAAGTTGTAAATTCCCAAACGTATGGGCATGGGTGTTATATGTTCGTGTTTATGTGTGTGTTGTAACAACAAAAAAAAAAAAAACAAAAAAAAAAACAGCAATCCAGTAATAATACAGAAAAACAAGGTAAAACAGAAAAAGGTAAATTAAAGTAGGGTATACAGTGCCGGAGTCCTGATCAGACTCCGGTACCGTATTTAATAATAATAATAAAAAAAAGTATGAATCTAAATCACGTTGTAAAAGTTTGCATGTGAAGGAGTTATAAAATACATACGTGTATATATATGCAAAGTTTAGACGTTTTTGTTAATGAACAAGAATAAAGAGGTGTTGTTTTTGTTTACATTGTCTACAAATTTTAGTGGATTAATTTTATTTTCTACAAATTTGTTACGATAATTGCATACTTATTCATTTTTTCAATATGCGTAAACAGGTGAGTTACACCGAAGTGAAAAACAATGATAACCGAAAGAATTTCGACAAAAGAGATTAGGTAACTTTTTTAATGGACGTCTGTAACATTCTGTCCACTTTAAATCCATCTTTTTGTGTGGTTACAACGGACTTGTCAGGAAGAAGAAACTGCTGCTGAATCATTCAGAAGACCAAATTACGTCGTACTGATCTAGAGTTTCCTTTTGTGCCAATAGTAGTGATACTCTTTCATAGAGGCGGTATCCGAACCACTTCTTCATTTTGCAGCGATTGTAGCCAAAGCTAGGTATTTTGTACCCTTCGCCGCCCCGTACATAGGTTGCGACCGACCATCTCACCACATCAAAACAATTTGTACATAAGAACGCAGGGTGGAGAGTTAAACAAAGCTAAACAGTACCGTTTCCAGAACAAAATGATTTATGAGGCATTTCTAAATGTACAACTATTTAGATAATCATGTGCGACATACAAATTTTTACATATATACAGGCTGATTCCGATTTCCTTCTTTACATATGCATATTATAAAAACACCCAGTAATTATAATGCGGATTGTAATATTTACCGATTAAATGTAAAATAATATCCAAATAACTAATACAATTAATTTCTTAAATATTATAAGAGTCTTAAGGTAAAAACCAAAGAAGGAATTAAACTAAATCCTTACTCATCTGCTGCCGTATTGCTAAAAACAATTATTTTCTTCTGAAGCCCTTCGAAAGAAAAACTCGTTCTATATCCCGACAAACAAGATATTTTATAATGCGAAAAAGTTCGTTCCACTTCGCATGATGTGAGCAAGGAATATTTGAAATACCTCATCAGTTCCCTATCAGTATTACCAAGCAAATAGCATTTGTTGGGATTTAACAATGCAGCTTGTGTGCGATATATCACAATGAATCCTGTATTGTTTTCGGTTACACTTTTCATTTTCATCATTATTTCGGGTTGGATCTAAGTCGTGGGCAGGTAAATCCGTCATGACAGTTCTTCCACATGTCTTATAGGTTTATTCAGATCCATATATTTAGACTGTAACAATGTGATAGCTGTGAGTAACTCTTTGAAGAAATTTGCAATTAATAATATACTTCTGGAAACCTGTTCTGTTACTAGACGTTTGGCAGTTTATCTACCAGAAATTCCATCGGTTTCTAAATAGGTACATGAATAAGTTCACTGCTAGAATGTTTACTATGGTTGTCAAACAAATTAACGTTGCTCACTTTTGAGTAGAGCAAAGGTTTTATTCGAACACCTACCGACGTGCTTCTTAGTTATACAGTGACACTGCTAGCTGTTTTGCAGTAATGCGTTTCACTCTACGTTGATCTTTGCTCGCGCAAGTATATGCTAAGTGTGGCCGCTCTTACTCTGCATAGGAAGTTGGTATGAAATTCTTATCTCTGATGTCCACATAGCTCTTATGTTTGTTTTTGTGTCTCTGGATCGGTTTTCAGGCCAATCATTTGTGGGTGGATTCAAATATTGGTTACCTGAAGACAGAAAGCTTTACGGAAAGGGAGAACACAATTGCGAGCTAGGGGTCCCCTTTTTATGCACGTTAGTGTACGGCGCATAGCATAACTAGTCGGAGAGAAGAAATAGCTGTTGCTGCTGGTATGGGCGCTGCTTACTTTTCTGGTGAACGAAGCAATATATTTGGGCTCTCAAACACAGGTTATACGTGATATTTGGTATACAGGCGTTTCAAAACGACAAGATGAGCGTTGTTGCTCAGATCTTATGGGTTACTAAAGTATAGATTTAATGTCAATAAAGTTATATAAAAACGCCTCAAATTCTGCGTGGTTTAGGCAGTTACCCAAGCACAAGGCCGCGTGTCGAAGGTAACGCAGATGGGTTTGGAAGCTCCGAGTCGCGTGCTTTATCAGTATTTTCGTAACCATGCCAACATGCTGCACAGCTAAAATTAACTAAAATTAAGGCATTCCTTCGCTTACAAAACCCTGCAAAAGAACCTACCTTTAGTTATTTGTTTGGTCTTCCAACATACAATTTTATCACAAATAAACGAAATGAAATGACTGGAATAATAGGCCTGAATACATACGCCGCTAATACATACTGTCTTTTAGAGGAACTATAACAATTGTGGTCTTGAAGATGGAGACAACGAACTGATAAAGCCAACGGATATCAAAATAATATCAGAATTCTACCAAAGAAACTATATAAATTAAACTGAAATAAAATAATGTTGCTGTGAGAGAAGATATTTATTTCACTGACTTGAGCTCGTAACATTAATTGAAACATTTGTACATTTGCCAGCAAGTTTTTGTAAATATTTACAGTATGTGGTTTGAAACTTACTATTAGGATAATTAAAATGATTAGGGTAATAGGTACAAAGAGGTTAGGAAAGTATACGTATATTTCGCAATCAAGAACAACCTCAAAACTGTCGTAGGTATAAGTATTATTTTGAGTACATAACTGGCCCTTTGGTCCTTTACTTGAAAGCTAGGACAGGGTTTCTGAAAAAGAACTAGACGAAACCCCTTTCTTTTCATGGCATGTAAAATATAGCTGAGGTGCGAGTGTATTGGCATCACGCACTAATGCTTCGTGCGTTGTCTAATCTCAAAATGATGCCACGTTTAATTTTACAATAACACACCTTAGAGCATTTTCGAAGCTGTCATCATCTTCGGTCTAGTTCAAGCCTAAGCTTCGCCGTTATAATTGTTCGGTATCGTTTCGAGACGGCCCATGTAATCCTGTAATGTAATAGTGACTTTCACTTCAACGTCCATGGAGAAGTTTAAGATGACTACAACTACTTAAAATAGTGAAACATCTCTGCGATATATGTTACACTTCTTCACCAAATCGGAAATAAAAGAGAAAAGAATGAAAGTGATTTTATTGAAGTCACAACAAAGCTTGAGCTGGTTGTGCATATACGAATTTAATGCACGAGAACGCTAGCAAAATAGCTATAAATGCATAGCTAGTGAAACAGGAATCGCTGTCTGTCCCAGTCTTATTATAAAACGCGTAATTACATTTCGGATAGTAGCACGAGAATCAATTTTATCTCCAGCCAAATGGTGCTGCAGTAACATGTGCTACTTGCATTTGGAAGGCCGTGGACTTCATTCCTATGCCTGCTCTTCGTGACTATAGGTTCTTTCTGGGTTTTCTCCGGGTCGATAGGGGAGGTTCATTACATCCCCCCTCCCGAACTTTTATGTCATTGTCTGTTCCTATCTTCTCCTTGTCATCTGTTTCAGAGTTGAATGAGCAGGAGATGGTGTTGGGCGAGTGGCGGTGACTTGAGCACTATAGAAGTTTATTCCTGCAAAGTCGTGGTACCGCTCTGTCGCGACCCATATCCAGGTTCTTTCGGGCTAGGGCCCCCCTCTTGGAGCCTCCGAAGGCTAGTGGCTGGCCTTGTAACTCTCAAGTCACTTCGGTGTTTCTCTCAACAACTTCAACTCAAAGTTGGCGCACTGATTCTCAATGCAGTTCTAGTAGTACCCAAAACGACAGAACAGGTCCCTCAGAAGGCAGCCTGCGATTGTTTTGGCTTCTTGATCAGGAATGTAATACTTCTGTCCACGTGAGGAAATAATCAATGGCATACTAACACGTATGCGTTCCCCCTGTTCAACACAAGCCCATCTACGCCGATGGCGATTCGTTCAAAAGAGGCTCGGTACCACCTCGAAATCATCCTGGTGTAATTTTCTATCCCTGTGGTAACGGACACTTCTTGTCTGGTAATAGCTATCCCCTTGACCGATTCATCCTCAACGTGTACGCTAGCACATGGTGAATTGCCTTGCATTTGCCGAGCATCAGGTACCGTCGTAACTCGGCGTCACGCATTCCTAAAAAGAAATAAGTGACTTCTTGAGACACAGAGCCCAGCAAAACTTTGTTCGCCAATTGCTCTATTGCTAGGGAGAACTCCTTAGTATATCTCAAGTCTGTTACAAAATCTATTTAAGCTCGCCACTGTTAGTTGCTGCCAAGCGGTGATTTCCGTACCGGTTTCCAAGGTCTGTCCATGTTCTTGGACACAGTGATGCTGAAAAAAGTAATTTACTCCCATTAGTTTTCTACCATTTTTCATGGTGTTCTGTTGCCAGGTAGTTACATTAATGCAAGGTTACAGAATGTACCAGATAGAGGACGGCGAACTTTTCGAACAGCAGCTAGTCAAAGCCTCTTCCAAAGCCTTGCGGAATGTTATGTAGAGTTTTTTTCCTTCCTTCTTGATCCCCCTACGCAGTTGATTGGCTGATTATGGAATGAGGATTTTGCTGCATTATTTTGTTCATAAAATTGGCCTAAAAACTCATAAAACTGTTTTTTATGAAATTACGAATAATTTCATCGATACTGTTTTTAACACAATAAAAACATTCGAGATCAAGTTAATAGTATTATAGATCACAGGGATATCATCAATTGTTTTAAGATGACATACCCTAATGACGGCTTGCAATGTAAAAACATTAAGTCCTGGGCTTCATAGTTTAGCTCACTATTAGGTCAATCACTGCTGTGGTTTACCGGGAAAAAATCCGAGCTGGAGAATTTAATGTCGTGCCAATATGTTGCCATATTAGCTCAGTGGTTAGAGAAAATGAACGAGGAGCAAGGAATCCGTAGTTTAAATTTCCGCTATGTTGTTGATTTTTTTCAGTCTCACTCTACCTTTCCAATTATATCATTAGTAGTTTTTAGTTAGCTGTCAATAAATAAAAAGCACGTTCAACACAGCAAGCCAATTTTAATGAAGGCACATGTGAGCCACAGAGACCGTTTTGCAGTACAACGGAGTACGTGAAAAAGAAGCATCAAGTGAGATCCTCGCTTGCGATTATCGTGGTTACTTAGCTTTAAGACTAAGAGATCAGGAAATCCAAGTATTCTTTGCCTGAGTCTCAGAAGTAGCAATGGAACTATATTTATCTTCTGTGTAAAAAGGATGGAGCGGTTATAAAAATGTTGTTCCATTTAGTGTGTACAATTGTATTTTGCTTTACCCTCTTCTGCTGTCATAAGTGAAAAAAATTATTACTTCTTAATTGATACACTAAAATTATATCTATTCAAACTTACGTGTCCATTCTTTCTGCTTTTTAGTTGCAACAGTTCTAAAATACCAAGAAACACTCAATGGGTTACTCATTAACATACTTATTTAAAAGTAAAGTAGCACATAAAGTTTCAAAGGCAAATTCATTTTTCCCGATGGCGTAAGTTCTCTCAAGCAATCAGAAGTGTCGGAATCCTAAAAAGATGAACGCCCGAATAGACAATACGAGGTATATTAGCCTGGAACAAACTAAGAATCTTCTTGTCAGAAACAAAAGCATTAATAACATCACAGATACAGCATTTAACGCTGCACAAGGATTTATTGTCAGTGTTGTTAGCTTTCTACATAAGAACTGGTGTCATAATTCGATTAAATACTATATAAAGACATTTATTCTAAAATATCATTATATTCTAATCTTATTTATTATCGTATTATTTTAATATTAAAGTGGGCAAGTTGCAGACGAACTGCATTTTTTATAAATTACTCTAACTTATTTTCTAATCTGTGCTATATTTGACCTCCAAAAACTAAACATAGAAGTAATTGAACCAAAAGGTGCTCAATTGCCATGTTTGTTTAATTATTCGAAATTAAGCCTTTTATCATAGGTTTCTTTGCCTATACTTGAATAGTATATATTTTAATGCTCTCTTTACAATGCAGAAACTACGTGAATAGAATAAAATAACGAATTCAGCATTTGAGTGATTTAGGTGAACAATTATTCGCTAAGATGCGATGCCTATCGATACAGAATTTCGAATTCTAAGGCCATAAAAACTCGATAACGGTGCCAATGGAGGCAAGTACTGTTTTCCTTAATAATAATAATAATAATAATAATAATAATAATAATAATAATAATAATAATCTCTTTTAGAATCTGTTCCTTACAGTACACATCATTTTATATTTTCTTTGTTTACACACTATAATTACTGCATTTTATTGAATTTCTCTTAATTTTTAAGACAAATAAATGCTTGTGTAAGGATTCCTCTTACTAGTGATGCTTCTGGGTATTTACTTTCATTTAAAAGCATCTTATTAGCTTACGAACGAATCAGATGCACTTCGCGTTTCTTTATCCTAGAGGACAACTCGCATTATAGCATTATGGGCTAGACTTGTCTAAAGCACCCTGATGAATAAGTAATGTGTTTTTCACTTCCTCCTGGGAACCTTCCTCATGAGAAAAGGCTAGATATTTCACTCGCATTTCATACGACCGGCATTAAATCTCTCAGCTGGAACGAGAATAGAGCATCTTGCCTGTCATTCTTTAAAAAAACATATCATAATGCAGTGAAGGCCCCATTTATTCCATTCCATTTATGTTAAAGAATACGACCAACGTCATTAGCCGTTCAACACTCCTCAGTCGTGCTCAACTGAACTGTAACGGTTCATCAACAATGTTGCAAGCTTTGCTATCCTTGCATTAAAGAAATGGCGGCAGTAGTGGACGAATGTAATGCATTACCTTCTACATTGCTGTATAAAGATGTATCCACTTTTCAGGACAAAGAAAATTATTGAGCATCTCTTTTGACTAAAAAGTTCACTATATTTGCCCTAGAGATATGCGATAAACACACCGAATACGGCAAATATTTAATATAACTCAAATGACAACGGAGAACGTAAATATAAAAACGGAAGTCTATAATCTGATCAAGCATGTTTTTTTCAAACATTCCAGATTAAAATATGCAAACATAGTTTTAATAACCAAAACTAAAAAGTACGAAATGTTCAGGAATTAATGTATAAAACATTTGCAAAACATAGGCTTCGGTTTTATCTATTTATTTATATATTTTTTTTTTGAATGGGAACATTGCCAGGTTAAATTTAATAGCACATGCTTATCCTTTTGGTGTCTTCACAGCTGCTTAAGTCCGCTGCTTAGTATAGATAACTTTTTTCGAATATATGGATTGGAATAAATAGTAATCAAGGAATTTAATCACAGGCATTTGGTATATTTGATATTGTAGAGTGAGCAAGTTGCGTTTGTACATAGAAATGGTATGAAATTGAATGTATATAATGTTACAGACTCCCATTAGGGCCCTTATTTAAAAACATATTTTTATAATTATCTTCATTTATTAACCGTTTCAATTCATTTTCATACATTTGTGTTGTTAAATACTTTTGCGGTATTAATGGGATTTCTTTGTCGCTTTTCAAACAACCTGTTATGTTTAAATGAATGTCTCTAACGTTGATTTAAACTGTAACAACTGACACAGCACTCAAAATGTAGCGTGCAAACTGAACTCACGGTAGCTGCGTCATCTGCCTCCTTCCACAAAAACAATGGCAAACTGCAGGATTAGAATTAGATATCCAGCTGGCCGCGTTCTACGTACCGCTTTAGGGCGATCCTTCAAGCTTGGTAGCGGCTACATTTCCATTCATTATCTGCCCAATTGGCACAATGCACTCGGTAAAATTCCTTTGAGCAGATAAACAGCCCCCCCCCCGCCGTGCCGTTACAGGCTTCAAACACCTGTCCCTTACACAACAGGCAGCACGGTGACACTTCAACACTACGGGGAGATTTTACTCCACTATACTAATTATATTGTGAAAACTAACGTATCTGTGACACGTGTAATAGAGAAACTTACAGTCGTCCTCCGTGGTGTAATGGTTACCATGCAAACTTCATATATCCAAGGACGTGGGTTCAAACCCGGCGAAGGATGATGGATTTTTTCGGACATAAAAATTATTAGCATGACTTCCTTCGGAAGGGAAGTAAAACCGTTGGTCCCGTGTTCTAGATTTAGGGCACGTAAAAGAACCTCAAGCCTGATAGAGAGGCCCCTGAGCAAAATTAAGCGGTCTTTCACGCCCAATATATATATATATATATATATATATATATATATATTTATAAAGAAACTGATATTTTATTAGACCGTTATGTGCAATATTTCAGGAGCTTTAATAGAAGATTGCAACACTGGAGTTATTTTTCCTGCACGGGAAATGTGAACTTTATTTTAACGAAATCGTAGGTAACAGGTCCATTATATTGAAATTCGTGTGATTTGACGCGGAATGTCTTGTAATCGACGCCTCTGATGGATAACACTTACTGGAAATTAGGTTGATTTTACGTTGCTTCTCGCATGCTTTAAATTTACTGTACGACACATTTAAATCATAAACACAACATAAACCATTACATACGTTTAAAGCAGAGAGAACTAAGCCACTCGTCTTTATTTCTTAAAGCAGAGCTTTTATTAGGAAAGATAGGAGCGAAAATATCTCTCATTCCTGCGGTCTTTCCCTCTGGAATGTTGATGAGTTGACTAACAGGACCTTGGGGGCATTCCGGTAAGAGCTTCAACAAGCGATAAGCGCCAGCTTCCCTAGAGGAAGTTACAGGCTGTGACAAGACATTCATTAGAAGTATTATGTCACACATTTTAACCTATAAGGCCCATTATTGTTCAGGATATAAGGTTCAATTTTCATTTGTGACTAATAATTCTTCTAAAATCTGCAGTTCAAATTAAATGTGACAATGGCTCCATTGACATGGGCGCGAAGAATCACGTGGGCGGTTCGTGTACTACGTTTAGTTAAGTATTCACTAAGAAGACAACCTTAAATTTGTGATTTCCTCTAATGTGAACCATATACCCAAGGTCGCGGGTTCAAACCCAGTGGAGGACGATTTATTTTTTGTGGGCGTAAAAATCCTTAGCATGACTTCCTTCGGAAGGGAAATAAAGCCGTTGGTCCCGTGTCGTAGATTTACTGCACGTAAAAGAATCTCAGCCCTGATAGAGAGGCTTCTGAGCAAAATTAAGCGGGCTTTCACGCCCAGGATAGAATAGGACACATAACCACAGCAGTTAAAGAGCATCCGTAAATAAAACTCCATTCATTTCATTTCTGTAATGTGGATTTTCTCGCCTTCTTCTTTAGGGTTATTATCAATTATTTTGCATTAGCACTATGTTATAAGGAGAAAAACTAGGAGTTATTAATATTATGCCCAAGGTAAAAGGGCATTATACAGTAGAGGTCTGCATGGGGCGACTCGAATCCTGGCCACGCGTCAGGTTCATTGACCATAATAGTTGGCTATACTATGAATCCTGGGACTTTTAGTACTTACAACATTGTAAGTCGCCATTGGGGCTGTCATCTCAAAATAATTTGAGATCTTGTGGTTTACCAGAAAACAAGCGAGTCAGTTGAGAAATTCAATGCTATGCCGGCATGTTACCATGGTAGCTCAGTGGCAGAGCAACCAGCTAGAGATCGGGAGATCCGTGTTTCAAATCCCGGCTATGGCGTTGAGTTTTTCAGTCTGACTACGTATCCAAGGCTTGTGTGAAAAGACATTTAATCCAATTTACAAAATGTGTTTTGGGACTTGGATCCCTTTGGATTTATTACAATCACAATATTAATTTTATTTGTAATTCAAATTCTTAAGCAGTTGTATTTTATTAAATAACGATCTTGATAAGATAAACATTATCCAAAAATTTTCTACGCAAGGTGAAAATATGTAGGAAAAATATATCACCCTTTTCACTTTCAACACTGAGGTCCTCAGAAAAGAATAATGCTCACAGCACGCACACCTCGATCACTCCAGCGTATCAGTAATATTAAAATACGTAATAAATGCACACTTCGTCCAATTACGTTATAACAGCATGGCATTTGCAAGCTCTGGCTCTCTCCGCTCAACGATACGCAGGACATCTTGCACAAGGATGCATTTATAGGGGAGTCATATGGGCAGTGAGACAGTGTACCTCAGCTTACTGCCTACTAAATGTGGATTCCAGGCTCTTAACCGCCACTAAAGTGGCTTTTCAATTTGGCCCAAGGACCTAAGTGCAATTCTTGCTCACAGCAGGAGAAAAATCCCCTTGCCGGTACTGAATATCATATTCTTGACTGCAGGCAGCAAAGCTTCTTAGACTGCTAATCAAACTACCAATCAATCAAATCATGAATAATAACTACAAAATAATTCCGTTTAAAACAAAATTAAATAATTGGGCGTGGTGGTGCACTATAAGTTATTCTCGCCCTCAGGTGGGCTTTTCACTTGTAGTATTATCAGGTAAAGAAAAAAAACTATTTTAATTGTAAAAGTTGCCAACTGTTAATTGCTTTAGATGTTCTCAATACTAAATCTACATGGGTGACATGGACCAGTACCATAATTACAAATAGCAGAATTTGGAATATAGATTTCAATTTTTTTTTAGCGTAAAGCAAATTGCATGTACTAAAATAAATACATTCTTACAGTGGTGTGCTTCAGATTTCTTTGCCATAAATCGCAATGCCTTCTTCTGCAATAAGAAAACCAGTGGGAAGACCCCAGATGTGGACACACTACAATAAATGACAATGGAAAGGTTAAAAATATACCTTCTTTAAAACATCCATGCATTCAAATTTACGAGCCAGCGAAACACATAATATCCCGGATAACTTTGAACAAATATAATCATCATGGAAATCCAAAATACTTTAGAGTATAAAAATAGAAAAGCAAAATATCGCACGCCATAACCTGATTTTAAAATAACAACTCGAGAGAAAACCAATAAAATCCTTAGATGCTAGTAATAACTATTTTAAAGCCTTAACAGTTGATTTTAAAGACGTTTTCTTTATCTAAAATCATGCAAATGTGTGTTTCATAAGGAATTTAAGCATTTTAAAACACTGTTACTAGAGACGCAAAACACATGCTTATAGGCACTGAAATACCAATGGCAACCGTATCTCAAAACCTTTTTAAAATATAATTTGTTCTTCCTCTCTCTCTCTCTCTCACAAACACACACACACATACACAAACGTCAAGTTTTCCACATTATTAGTATTTAAATGTTTTAACTAAAAACAGATTTTGTACAAAAATTCTTGAACTCATCAGAAGAAAAAATTACATTTTTAGATTTATTTAATCTGACAATATCTTTTCTCACACTGTTCCATGAAGCTTTGCACTTTATTATTGGTACTCATCATTACCATGATCATTAGACTTGGTATTAACTTCAACTATTCCGTGGTTATATAGCCTCTTACTACTTTATGATAAATAAATCCGATTTCTTTGCTTTTCTCACATTTTCAGAAGGAATGAAAAAGCATCAACCGTTATACATATTTTTTTAACTAATTAGTATACTATGCGGGCAATTGTCTACCATTTTAAATCGCATCTGCGGCTCTAATAGAAAAAAAAAATTAAACATATACTTGAAGACATCATGAAAATATGTAATACCAACACCTTGATCGTCATGAAATCCTCAAAACTATAACGTTTTCCTAATTTTCACTGACTAATCCAACATTTTAATCTAAGAGACTTGAAATATTTAACATTATAAATTTGAGAATTTAGTTCATGAAAAGAAAATATTTATTTAGTTAGAGAGACATAGAGAGAGAAAGGAGGGGGGGGAGACTGCTGCATGATCAAAAGGTAAAGGTTTGTAACACGAGTTTCATATTTTCTATGATTTAAATTAAGAATTATATCCACACTAGAATTACCTCTAGTTGTAATGCAATAAGAACAAAATATATGGTAGATTGTTAGTGGACTACCAAACTCTAATGCATCATATGAATATTTATATACATAAGTACTTAGGTTTTAACTGAAAATACTTAAATTTCATTAAAATATTAATGTTTTACTCTTCATAAATGTTCTAACGTTCATCTATCGACAAGACGGTATACGAACATCAAAATAAGTTTGAGAGTCACAAGTAAAATGGCTGATGCTCGGAAATGATTTTCCGTCGTGAAATTAATTACATTAATTACTTTGAAGCAGGGTTATGGAATTTAATCTTATTAGTCGATCAACTTATCTTGCATAGTTAATGGATTAATCGAGTGGAGTAGCATTAATCGTCTGGTATTATTATACTTTTGATACTAACGCAAACATAGTGCAAAATTATGTTGCAGCTGCTGTCTTTTATTTTTTACTTCTTTATGTAATGGACGATAGACAGTTGAAAGTGCAGCCTTAGCTGTGTGTATGTTCTAGAAATCCTGTCAGTTGAGGCTGAAATAAAATGTAAAGAAAACGTACACCCAGCTTTATAGTTAACTGTCAAGAAACATAAATAGCATTAACCAAAAATAGCGTATTTCAGTATATTATATTCAAGTCGATCAAGACTCGATTAAATTAAATAGTTAAGCGATTAAAATTTTTATGGAGCAACAAAACATTAGTGAAGTGAACATTATTAACAAAAATACATACTCAAGAACAATATGTGCTATGAATTCAACATTTAGAACGTAATATCAGTTGTGAAATAATTCTTATGTAAAAATTCATGTAATAATTTGTGTAAGAATTGGAACTAGAAAATCGGGAAATACTAACATTTTGGTGGTGGGAGGTAATCAGGGATTCAACCCGTTGTCTACTATTGGCGTAGACCAATGTAAGATTTTTTAATTCCAGGTCAATGCAAAAAAGATTCGCGATTCTAAGAATCTATCAGCTTTTGCAAGTGGTTGTGGATTAAAATAGCCAAAATAAGAGAAAGAATAACTTTATTATTAGAACCAGCTGAAAAACTCAATGCCACAGCCGCGACTTGAACATAGTTCTCCCGCTCTCCGTGCTGTTGCTCTAAACATTGAGCTTCTGTGACAATGGCAGAATGACATTCAATCTTCCAACTGATTCATGTTTTTACCGGTAAACTAACCGGTATGTCTCACATCAGAAAAGCCTTAATGGCGAACTACATTCGTAAGAATTTATCTGGGTAAATTAATATAGTTATAACCGACTATAAAGCTATAATATTATATGGGTAATGCTGCTCCTAAATTTAGATTGGGCCGCGACGTGGTCGAATGGTTAACCTCACACCTCTCAACAAGATGACCCGGGTTAGCTCCCAGACGACCGCTTGTGGGGTTTGTGGTAGACAAAGCAACGCAGGGGCGGTTTTCACCGGGTTTTCCGGTTTTCCCCGCCATCACGTACCACCGGTCGACCATCTTCATTCCATATATCATCAGCGTTATCACCTGTGGTGCCAGAGTAGTAAAAATGGGCGTTAAACACTATCCAAATAGTAATATAAATTACACCTGAGTAATGTTTTTGCTTCACTATTTTCGTGTCTACTCTTTTAATTCTTTGTTGTTGCTGTTGTTTTCTTAATATTGCTTGTAATGTGTATTACAAAAGCACGTACGGTCTGTGGACCCGTGCGATTGTTGAAATTCTATGTTATGTTATTGCTATGTCAACAAATACACTTATTCATTCATTATATTAGAACCAGTTGAAAAATTCACTGCTACAGCCGGGATTTGAACACAGTTCTCCGGCTCTCTGTGTGGTTGATCTAACCATTGAGCCACTATGACAACATGCCGGGGAAAAAAACATATGCATCAATTGGAAGATTGAATGTCATTTCAGCATGTTGTCACAGTAGCTCGATGGCTAGAGCAACCGCACCGATAGCGGAAGAACCGTGTTCAAATCCCGGCTGTCGCATTGAATTTTTCAGCTGGTTCTAATAATAAAAATAATAACTTGTCTACATTAAGTGAAACCGTTCAGAACCAGGAGGTGAAACCTAATTGAATCAATAAGTCCTGTGTCGAAGAGCCACTCATTCAGTCACCATAGACTTCTCTCTTTTTTTTTTTTTTTTTTTTTAAATATAGTTGCGGAGTGTGGACGGGACTCCGGCGCTGTATACTCTTTTTCCAATTTGACAACCGTTTTACTGTGTTCGATTATCATTTTTGCTGATTTATTCTAATACACATACACACACCCATGCTCAAGGCGGGACTCGAACCCACGATTCCCTGCGCCATGAAACACCAAAGCGAGCGCAGCCATAGTGACCGACAATACACTCAGAATTCAGACGTGGGCACGCCATGAACTCAATTCGTGCTTTGAACTTAAAAACGTGCCTTTTCTCTTTAGCGCTTACGTTAGTGTTCACATTCACCATTTCAGATAGTTTGCCGATAATAAGCACTGTAAGTGTTCTTGGTTAGATAGTATCTAAGCGATATGAGTTGCGTGAAAGTAACTTACACAGTGGAACCATTCAATTTGGGTAATAGTTTAGTTTGGTTTTATGCAATTATTATTGTGTTCCACCATGCACCAGAATATGAGCAAACGTAGTAAGAATAAATAATGGAAGTGTGATTTTTTAAAAATCACTGTATTGCCCTGCCCACGCGAGAAGCTAGACTGTAGTAGGCGGCAAATGACGCCCACATTCTGTAGCAACCAGCTTTAACGGCAATCACCGTTATAAATCCCAAGACGTGACTTCCAGTGCAAACGTTTTCACCTATTAAGATTTAGAGTTAATCCCTATTAGCTCTCAAAGAACTGATGCTTCCACACAACCAATTTTGATTTTTACTTTCTCAGCACGTATGTACATACAATGTACGCAATAGCTAGAAAAGATATTGTGTTCCATCCAAAATCGATACCGAGATTTAAACGAAAATATACTTTTCCAGACACCCTGAATCTAAAAAAAAAAAAAAACTAAGGAAAAGCTCAGCACATGTCAGTCATTTTATATATTTGAGTGTGCGCGTGTCCGTGGACAACTAAAAACTGAAAAGTCTGACAAATAATAAACGTGGTACTTAAGTTCAGTATCTTCCAACGATGCGACACGAAGATTTTTAAGAAAATCCCCCCACCTAAAACTTTTACATGAACAATTCTTCCAAAATTTGGATTTTCTAAAAAAATGCTCCAACGGCATTGCTTAAAATACTGTATATTAAAGATATTTGCATATAAAATAAAATATTTATGTTGAATTTCTTGGGAGTAGCCATGAACTCCTCTTCATTCTGTGTGACTTTTGCATAACTGGTAAATCGTAAGAGTTAGACTAACTCAGTAACTAGGTAGACTTAGTAACTCACTATAAAAATATACATTTCGTCAGAATACACAATTTATGTCCTTTATATTTTTATTGTGGGGGTAACCGCTTCCAAGATATTCCTTGTCATTGGTTTCAATTCGAAAATGTGTATAGCTTTTTCAGAGAGTATGTCGCCCGTGTTTCTTCTGTTTTACTCCAAGCCAAGCAAAGAAGCAATGTCAATGACAACCGCATAGCGACATAACGCCTTTAAAACACTTGACTACCTCTTTAGCAGAGTGCATTCCTTTAGTTGTGTTCTATTTATAAGTAACTAATTAATTACATTCTTCTACCCTTTTTTTATTAGATTGGTGTAAAAAGAAGAATGGTCTTTTTTCAAAGGATTGTTTACAAATTAGCCAGAGAAAGGTATGCGAATGTAAAACATCAGATTTTTTTTCGAATTAAAACACTGTTTATCACAAAAAAAAAGCAACAAAAACCAAAGGCTAAAGAACACCCAATAGAAGCTATTAAGAAGTCGTCCAAAAGAGAGCGTTATACAGTCTGGCTTAAAATCCCAGGAAACAGAAATGGTAATCTATTCCTTATGAAGGCTGAGAGCCTACTAAAATGTAGCAGAGCGTAGCTAAGAACACTGATTGCTTTTCTCACACGGCAAGAGGCTTTGAGAAAGCGCCTACTATACCCGACGTCCCAGCTGTCCCGTATTTTTCGTGTGCAGATAATCTTTGTGCGTTAAAAAGCCGCAGAACTCAACAGGGCTATTTCAAGTTAGGCGGTCCCCATGGCCGCGCTCGCTGAAGTGTCTCGCTTTGGTGCTCCGCGGCGCAGGGGATCGCGGATTCGAGTCCTGCCTTGGGCATGGGTATTTATTTGTTAGTAAATGTGTTTAAGTCTGTGTATGTATATGTAAAAGGGAAAAAACGTTAAATTAATAGGTCAACTAAGGAAATGTAGGAAACTGTAAAAAAGGAATAGAGCGTTGGAGTCCTGACAAGCCTCCGGAACTGTATTTAAAAAAAAGGAGTTAAAACCTGACAGTAGAAAACGGGCGAGAGTGACCTTCACTTTATACGTCTTACTAAGAGCGGAGACTGTGAGCGGGTCACACTCATTGCGAGGAGTAAACTGAAGGTGCTCTTGCCCAGTTCTCTGCCGTTTATTTTCACTATCTCTAGCACGTATGTACGAACAATGTACATAGTAACTAGAGAAGATACTATAGTCTACCCAAAAAATTGATGTCATTTTGCTGGAAATATGTGTTTTGAGATACCCTGAGTCCGAAAAAAGCATTTTTAGAAGAAGGCCCATGTGCTTGTGTCTGTGACCGCATAGCTGAAAAACGAAGAGATGTATTTACTAACATTGGTATTTATGTTAAGTGACTTCCAAGGATGCGAAACAAGGTTTTCAAGAAAACCCCCAGCACTAACTATCCTTTTATATGACATTTTTTTTTGAAAACGTTGTTATTTTCAAAAATGGATCTAAATGCTTTGATTAAAATACCGTATAGTAAATATATTTTGATAAAATTAAAAAGCATATTTTTAATTTTCTGGAAATAGCCTCTGAAGATTTATTTATTCTGGGTGAACTTTGCAGAATTTAGCATAACGGTTAAACCGTAAATGTTAGATAAAAATATACTACACAAAAAATATATAGATCTCATTAAAGTACATATTTTTTGTCACGTAGTTTTTTGTAGAACTGGCTGTTTTCGAGATATTCCTTGTTATTGATTTCAATTTTAAACTACTTAACCTTTCTCAAACGGGACCATGCAGAACGAACTGAACCTCAACTGGAAAGGTAAAATCAGACTGAAGAATCCAATGCCATAGCCGGGATTTGAACCACGGATCTGCCGGTCTCTAGCCGGTTGCTCTTCCACTGAACTACCATGGCAACATGCCGGCATAGCATTGAATTTCTCAACTGACTCGGAAGTTTGCCGGTAAACCACAAGGTGATCTCAAATTATTTTGAGTTGACAACCCCAATGGCGACTTACAATGTTATAAGTACTTTAAGTCCCAGGATTCATAGTATAGCCAAACATCATGGTCAATGGGTATTGGTTTAATTGTTTCATATAGTGACCATCTTTTGAAATATTTGACTATCTCTTTAGCCTAGTGTATTCCCTTATTGCCCTTCTGCTTACAAGGAAGCAAGTAATAAGACCATTTCTGTTTATCTCCATTAGCATAATGTAGATAAAAGAACAATCTTTTTTTAAGAATAGTTCTATATGGAATAGCTAGAGAAAGTTATGTAAATGGAACACGTCAATATTTTTAACCTCAAATGGCTTAGCTGGGTTCACTATTTTAGCGTACCAAGGGATATCTACACACGCGAAATCGAAGCATTTGGGCCACGTGGTAATAGGACTGTATCGAGGTAATTTGAATTGTAATTTGTGCAGGAAAGGGGCTGAAATAGTCCATGTTTTATCCTCCTGCTACTTGGCTCACGGGAGATGCAGTGCTCTTAGGGAAATATTTATAGAACCAGAAGAAGTGGTATCCATGCCCAATGGTAGGCTGTATACCTTTTATAAGGGATGCATATGATATAGGTAGAATTATGAGATGAAATAGACAAGACAACCATAATTTCAATTAATTAGAAATAACCATAAGTAACCAAAGAAACCTATAGACGTATTTACTACAGTATCATAAGTATAGGTTCATAAAAGAACATACTTCTGAAGAAGATTGCGGCTATTTGTTGCTACAGAGTACATTATAGGCGTTATTTCATATATAAGGGGTGTGTAAGGAAGACAGGAATCGTGAATATTGCATTCCAAACAATGGATGATCAGGATTCAGTAACTAGCAGACCAAAGACAGGTGAAAAATTGAATGTGTTCCACTCAGATATTTTTCGTGGCTACTCTGTAAACGAACTCCTTAAAAATACCACTATTCTTATTACTTCATACAAATTTACATAAACATTAGCAGAGTTGATTTATTATTTACTTTCTTAGAGGTAGAACGGAACTAAGGGAATACGTTAAGCTAAAGCGATAGCCAAGTGTTTTAAAACCTGTCGCTATACATTTTCTTTGAAACTCCGTGCTCTATGTGTGATCAGGAGTAAAACAAAAGAAACACGGGTGGCTTCTGTTTGAGAAAAGTATAAGTGTTTTAAAATTGAAACCAATAACAAGGAATATCTCGGAAACGGCTGACCTATAGCAAAAATATATATGGCATGTGTGTTTTGACGACATCTACATTTTGTGTAGCAAGTTTCTGTCTATCTTTTACGGTTTACCAATTATGTAAAAGTCATCCGGAATAAAGGGGCCTTCAGAGGATCTCCCCACAAAATTCAATATACACATCTTATTTGGCACGTAAACATCTTTAATATACGATATACGATATTTTAACGACATTTTTAAGAAAATCTTGTAGTTTGTAGTTTGGGGAAGGGGGATTTTCTTAAAAATCTTCTTGTTACATCCTAGAAATATACTAAACCTCGCGATATTTGCGTGAGATACTTAATATCTTGGTTTATATTGCATTATTGTGGGATTTAGGATTAAAATATTTCCGTAAACTTTGCTGTGCCACACAATGTAGGGACAATCTGGATGTCATTCTTTTTCATTATCTTTGTAAGAGAGTTTTATTGCATTTTTCTACATATTCTAAACAAGTCCATTATTTGAGTACGCCCAATAATTATGCAAAGAAAGAGACTTGGTTCCATCGCAACACCAGGAACTACCAACCGACGTTTATAACTCGCAATTAAAAATACATGTGTGCTTTTTTATGTTTGCAGCCTGTGTGCAACTTAAGCTATTCAAATTGCTGACCTGGGTTGGGATTTCTTCACAAACACCAGTTCCACCTCTATTTCTTTCAATATTGACGTCAGATGTTTCCTTATTTAATGAATAGCGTGGGAACTCTCTATTATGAAATAATACGGAATTAAAGGGAAGATTCAACATTTTAAAATACCTTTAGGAATTCAAAAAGCCTCCCTACAGTATCTGGTAACACAGCTAGTAATCTAATAATGCATCTGATATTTCATTTCAATGAATAAAATGTTTTACACAATTATTATAGTAGACTAATTTTTTTGTGAACAGTCCTGTAAGCAAAGAAAAGATGAACTTCTAGTTTAGTTGCTCAGTCACAGTTGTGTAACCTATTTAATATCTTGGAATGTAAGACACTTTTTGTGTTTTCCCTGAATAGGGAATACAACTTCCAGGATGTGCCTTTCCTTAGCATTGCAATATCCTTTGCGGATAACCATACCTTTGATCTGTGTTCACTTCTGGTATGTAAAATGGGCTTCTTTCTCCCCTCTTTTTATTTGGATAGGAACTATTTCTGTTACAAAGACATTTGTCTTCTTATTTTCGTTTTTTATGCCAGGTTTTCTTTTTAGAAGTCCAGGAGAGAGGTGGAGACAGAAGGAAACAAAAAATGATTATAGGGAAGAGTTTGGAAGGGATAATCTGAATATAGTTGGGTAACGTCACAATATATCTCTCTTAGAAATATTGTTGGGCAGCAACGAAGCATTAGTGCAAGATAAAAACGGCTTCAACTTCTTAAATATTCAGCTTTTGATTAGCTACATAATCCTAGCAGTGGTATTAGAACCGTCAGTTGTGGATTATCTTTTAGTAAGTGTACACTCCAATTATTATAGCTTTGTTCTTGTTAACCAATATTGTCATCTATTACATCTAGCTGGATAAACTATTAATGAAATGGGACTCATATGAGCTTTTAATCACAATTAAGAACCATTTATCTGTGCCGGGTTTGAACACGCGACCTGGAATCGTGTGCGTGTAGGTTTTTCAATGTCCAATCGTAGAGAAGTTACTTTTACCTGCTGGCGCAAGGTGTTGCGTTGAAAGAGGGAGAGGGAGAGACTTTCACAATAATTTTCTCATTCAAGAATTATAACAATTTAATGTTGCATTACGATGCTTTTGTTTGCACAACAGAATAACAGTTACCGAAATTGTTCTATAATATTCCGTCACATTCGCGCTGGTCAAAGTTCAATCCTTCTTGTATAGGAATAAAAGTAGCACATTGACTGAGCGTATCTGCCTGCCTTTGCACCCTTGTACGTATGTCAAACTTACCAATAGGTTCATCAATGCTGTCGTCAAACTACATGACAATTTAAATAGTATAGAAGGACTCTGAGGGTGCCCTTTAAAAGGAAGAACGCCATTTTTATAATTAAACCATTTATCAAGTCAGAATACTTCGAGCAAAGCCATATAACGACTTGGACCAGTCCCTGTAGTGATGTTCATTTTATATTCATTTTCAGATATATTGAATACATAATGAAGCAAGAATTCTGAAGCTTCATCTGTTGACTTCATCCGAGCTACTTACACTGCTTTAGTTACGTTACTTCAATATCTATCTTATCCTATACAAAGGGAATTCAACGGGCGGTTATATTTTGAATTTTATATTATTCCCCTATTAACAATGTAATTTTATATAATTACTATTGGTATTGAGCAATATGCTCAGGTTATTTTCCCTGTCGTTGAGGATACGGAAATAAGTGTAGGTATATCTGTATATTAACCTCTTAGTCAATGTCCAAGTCTCTTGTTAGTTTTAGAATGATAAACGTATTTAAACCCCTGGTTTTGAAAACTCCGCGGCTTTTTTGACCGCTTCGCTAACTTTCTCCAGATTGGTTTCGGATAAATGAGTTTATTTTGACAGTTAAGTGCTCCGAGACATTCACTATGCCGTGGACAATACAACTCTCCTACCTAAAGGTAAGCCGTCTTGCTATTATTTACTCACAGTGATCACATTCCTCGTGTCGAAAACCCAACAATATTGTAACATAATGTACATAAATAGACGCTGGTTGTTACATAGGCTTACATGTCTCGTGTTTTATTGTATATAGAAATTACCTTTTCCTTCGATTAAGTTAAGTGTGTGACATGTCTGAAATCCCGCTACCTATATGCCACGACAATATTCCAGGCATTTCCATTCTAGTCATGGATCACCCTGACCATAGCCTTTTGAATTTCAGGAACAATAGCAGCTTCAGGCGAATTTTAATGTTATTTACAGCACTTAACGCCTGGAGATTGTGTACGAACTCCATATAGTGCCCAACAGAGGGAAGAATACCTTCAGTAGCTAAGGAACTTGTCACAATAGGTTGTTTTAAAACAGATTTTGTTCTCTGAAATTTGAAAAATCCAGAGTAGGTAAGATATGTTACTGAAATTTATACCAGCTATTATACACAATAGTAGTGATGATTTTGTAACGTATAAACATTCTAGCTTGCAGAATTAGTGAAATAATACTTTTTACTATCAAAATGAAATGTTCTAATAAAAATGAGGCACGAGATACATTTTTAAGGATGTTCATATTAAAAACCCAGTTTTGCAGCAAATGAATATCTCTATATTACGTGTTTTGATTAGCCCTAATTAGTGTATTTTACTTTTATATTCTCCAAAACATTTTAATGAATTATTTCTTAAAATTAGAGCATAATTTCGTAAAATTATTTAATAATTTTCTTTATTTTACTTTTGAAAAGCATTTACAATTGTTGAAACAAATTAGTGAAAAATTGCATCGTTTGGAGAATTTTGACCTTGGAAGAGTGTCAGAAAAGGGTTCTAGAGAAAATAAGGTTTAAACTTGGGAGTTCTTATTAATATACCCATTTATAGCTTCAGTTAATTGTTAGTTTCAATGGAGCAAGTGACAATACGATATATTTTCTTAAGTTTTAGAATTCATGTCATTTTATTATGAAAAAATAATGTTTTAATTTATACAACTTCTGGTGAAATTTAACAAGTGCACGGGTGAAATTAACTGAAATATCTTTCTACGCTTTAGTGTAGCAAATCAGGTCTACACAAAACGCATATAGCAATAAGCAGCTCTACTTAATGTATTAGGGAGAAATATGCGAGTGTAATAAAAAAACATAACTAATATTCCCTGTTTTCTATCAATTGACGTTTTATAAATAGTCTTCAGAAATTTTAATTCCAGTATGAGGTACTTAGACCTTACATTTTGAGTCAAACAGTAGGTTAAGCATATTCCCTCGCTCCACACCAGTTGTTATGGTGATAAAGGCAAAAAAAAAAAAAAAAAAAAAATAAATAAAAAAAAATAGCTATTTAATTTATGAAAATAACACCAGAGTTACTATGCACATAAAATATTAAATTTTCTTTTCATAACGAGAAAAACCTTGTAAGAGTCTTATATAAAACAGAGCCTTCAAATAGAATATTCGTCAAAACACAAAAGTGTTCTACACACTGTACTCGCCTCTCGAATTATAACGGTTCATTTTACGCAGCATAAAGTGAAGTCAAAATCATTGCGTAGACGTGCTAAAATTATGAATTGAATTTGCATGGCGATTTACGCTTCTGTCTGCGAAACTATAGAAAGGGGTGGGAATTTAAATACTGCTCGGGTCCTGCAGACTCCGGTGATAGCGTGTGAGATTAAAATTAACTCTCAGTTATGTACACGGAAGCAATAGATGTATAAATGAACCACTTTTCAGTTTGTATGTTCAAACGTAAATTAATTTTGTGGTAGTGGAGGACACACGATAGTCTATGATGTAGAAAATTAAGCAGGTTTGTATCTTATCCTACAGCGTTTTTACTCTAGCGAGGATGAATGTAATAGCATTTCTGTAACATTACTCGTGTACATTAATATGTACTAATTAGTGTAGCGGTCTCTACTGAGGTCAAAAGTCACATTCAAACACGTGCTTGTATGTTAGTTGTCAAGAATAAGAATATCCAACCAGTTTCAATGAAATATGCCATTACTTTAGCTCTAACTTAAACAATATAGTCTATGGCATCTTCATACTAGTTAGCCCAACTACCCCGTATTTAGCCTGTGCAGATATTCTTTCTTGCGTTAGTGAAAGAGTTGCAGAATTCAACGGGGCTATTTCAAGGTAAACAACCCTTAAGTGTGGACCTAGCTGAGCGACCTTCGTTTTACTCCTCTTCTTTATCGCGGAGACGGTGAGACTATTCACCTCATTGAGAGGGGAAAAACGAAGGTATCTCTCGCTAGTTCACCACAGGCCGGTTTTAACTTGAAATAGCCCCGTTGAGTTCTGCAAGTCTTTTAACGCACGAAGGAACATTTTCACAGCCAAATACAGTTGGGCCACCTGGAATAGAGCTTCATAAATGCCTAAATAACCGAGCTTTAAGGGGTTTTTGTTGAGGTAGAACACAGTATAACATGTATTTTTAGGTAAACAAATGCTTTAAGAATAACATGAAACTTATCCATAAATAATTTCGATCCTCAAAGAGCAATACATTGACGATGAAACAACGTCAACTAAATAATCGTTATTCTGATGTCCTGGCAATTTCCCATTATTCCGTGAACACATTGGGGTCGTTCTGTTCATAAACGTTTAAATTATAGTTGCAGTAAACTATAATCATAGCTAGGGCATCGTTTTGGATCACGTAGTTTAATTTGCGCTGTCGTTAACAACAAAGTGATCAGGACTCTCTAATGAATTACATATTATTTTGTTCCGGGAGCCTCGCCAAGCATTAGATTGCCACTCGCTAATGTTTGGCATGTCGCAGTAGAACGACAATAAACGTTGTTTGTTCATGGATAGGAGCTATATTATTGTAGGTTGGAATGCCCTTTAATTTTTGATAATTACATCCCTGGCAAGCGCATGTCGCGGGATAAGCACACCATAACAATTTGCCTTCCTATTTCAAAATTCCTGATGCTTTCATAAGTGGACATGCCTTCACAGGGATTAGGTGCAAAACCAGTTTAGAAGAGTGTGTTAGTACTTATGCTGCTAATAGTAAGTCATACTTATGCTATAACTTACCAGTAATATCACCGATTTTAAATTAAGCACAGTAATTTATTACAAAAAGTCCTCCGCTTTCCGAATTTTCCATCTTCGCCAGCAGGGACACCACATGTATCGAAAGCTTCACCTAGACTAGTCACCGTATAGTGTCTCTAACCTAGGACGACTCATAGGGACATCTAGGGACAACTTAAAAAATTATCAAATTTCCAAAATTGTCTGCCAATTGTCATTAAAGCTGTTGATTAGTGATTAGCTCAACATTTCCAGGTGATAAGAAAAACAGGTGCTTCTTACATGTGAAAACTACCTATTCTTTTATTTAAGGAATTTTCTCAACGAAAATTTTACTATGCGTGAAAATAAATATTACACTAGAACTTCGGATTTATTTCCCTTGCAAATTGTCTATGCTAAGGAAGTTTTACACAAAGAAAATGTCCTTAGGCTTCTGCCGGGTTTGACCCATGACCATCAGAATAAAATAAAGAAGGAAATACATAATATATACATTAATTTTTGTGGTGGACAAAGCGGCGCAGGGGGCGACATTTATCCGGTTTCCCCCGCCATCACATTCTACTGGTGCTCTATCTTTATTCCATGTATCATTGAAGTCATCGCCTGCGGTGCCACAAGTAGTAAAACCGGACCTTAAACATTATCCAAAGAAAAAAAGATAAGAGGCAGTCGTAATATGACGCCTATTACGCTACTTCGGAAAGTTGATGAAGCAAAATCTTGTTCATTTCCTTCCTTCACTTCCTTCCGCTCCCTCCTTCCTTCTCTCCCTCCTTAGATTCTTTCTTTCATTCTTTCCTTCATTCTTCGCTTATTTCTTTGGCTCTTATTTAGCTTCTTTCTTTCCTTCTTTTCCTTCTATCTTATTCTCTTTAGTTTCTTTCTTTCTTTCTGTATTTTTGTATTCCCTAGTTCTCTCTTTCCTTTTCTGTCTTTCTTCCCTTTTTCTTTGCTTGCTTCATTCTGTGCCTTCTTCATTACTTCTTTGTTTCTCTCCGTTTTCTTCCTTTTTTCTTTCTTTTCTCTCTTCCTTTCTTTCTTTAGTTTTACTTTCTCCCTTTTTCTCTTTCTTTGTCCGCCTCTTTTTTGCCTTCTTTTTTTTCTCATCTTCCTTCTTTGCTGCTTTCATTTCTTTCTTTCAATCAATTTATTTTTGCTTCATTATTCCTTCATTCTTTTTTGCTTCGTTCTTACCATGGTTACTAGGTAGCATCGTGGGGCGAAAATTGTGGGGGTAAACACTGCAAAGTTCAGTATTTAGGCGTTTTATCTTCACAACTCCAATTATATATAACATTTCTATTATAATATACATCGGAAGTAAAGCTACAAGGTTTTCTGCCTATGTTTTACGTTTTAAAAATTGATACTCTTTTACGAAAAAATAAAGAAAAGAATACTTTCTGGTATTTAGTATGTGCAAATTATCAAATGTTTACCTAGTAGTAATACTTTAATCATTTTTAAACACATTTCCAAAACGGTCCTACACATGGATTGAGTGAAACAGTCATTACCAAGATGATCAATGTTTTATGTTTTTTTTTTCTTGGCTGATTATTGATAAAACTTTAATTCAGAAATAATTTTAGTTTTTAAAATTTATTTCTACAAAATTTATTTCCTAACCTAATCAAAAATAAAAATCTGAAAATCTGTTTTATAATGTGAAATATGGTAGGAAAGAAGCATTTTTATGAAAAAAGTTGAAGCTGGCGTATGGGTGATACTTCAAAACTGCCTTCAAATGCAGAAAGTACAACTTTTTCCATTTTTTTAATCCTCTGAAGTTGCCTTAATTGTAAGCTATGCACTTTTCTGGTCATATAACTTAACTCCACTAGGGGATGAGTGATACTTGTTACTTCTCTATTTAAATATTCAGGCTTAAACTGGACTCAGAAATAAATCTTGGAGATACACATAGATTAGTTAATTCCACACTGTATTACATTTCAACCGAATGAGCACATCGCTTTACTCATTATATTTCAAGTCATCGTTTTCCTCAAATGACGTCCAAAAGAGTCATTGATGTACGATGATTGCTTACAATATGCAGAACTTTAAAACATTGTGTATTATCTTCCAGCGTTGCGAGTTTATATCTCTGCATGGCTACTTTCTGTTTCCTGAGTGTTATTAAGTGAACAGCCCTTTGTGATAAAACACTACACGGTGTTATGCTGCTCACATATCAGATAACAGCCAGACTTGCAGCTTAATGCGCAGGCTGTGGTCATCACCCAAGTTCCTCCTATGGCAGCAGATATACAACACACTGTTGTTTGTGGCACGTAGCAACAGACAAAACGTTGGTAATCTAAGAAAAACCCAAAATAAAAATGAATTCCGGTAAGTTGCGTGTTAGTATAGGAATAAGCTATGTCCACTGAGTATTCAGCAACAGGTGTATAGGACAAAAATCTGATGACTTCCATTCACATGACTTTCT
Source organism: Hymenopus coronatus (assembly GCA_030762935.1). Lineage (NCBI taxonomy): Eukaryota > Metazoa > Arthropoda > Insecta > Mantodea > Hymenopodidae > Hymenopus > Hymenopus coronatus. The sequence continues at coordinate 338,874,967 of CM060900.1, forward strand.
CCATCTGTTCTGCAAACAAACTGTTCTTATAAAAAGTTATTCTTTTACATATTGCTTCCTTCTAAACACAAGTGAAATAAGAAAACACACTAGGATAAAGTGAGAGTCATATCTTTTAAAAGTTGGTCGATATGTGAACAACTGAAGTTCGGTTAGCTTAGCATTACCTGTAAAACAGAGAGATGAAACGAAAGTTGACCGCGTTTAAGAACAGTTACGTAGTTTAAGTCTATTTCTTACGGTTTACCAGGTATGCAACATATAGCAAAGCTCATCCGGAATGAGCAGAAGCTATTCAAAGAAAATTCAACATATACCTGCTATTTTTATGTAAACATCTTTTATATACGGTATTTTAATCAAAATCGTTAAGAGCCATTTTTGGAAAACATAAGTAAAAAAAAAATCTGTGTAAAGCGTAGTTTGGTATGGTGGGGGATTTTCTTGAACATCTTCGTGCTTTTTCATTAAAAAATATTAATCTTAAATATGTAACGTCCTTTTAGTTGTTGAGTTATGAGAGACATACAAAAACACATGAAATTTGTAATTCAGGGGACTTCAAAACATATATTTCCGGCAAAATCTCGACATTGAATTTGTTAGTGAAGTACAAAAGCTTCTCTATATACTATGTGCATACTAAGTGTAGAGAAAGTAAAAAAGAAACGAATGAAATAGAAACCAAAATAGGTGAAGGAAACGAAGAGTAATATAATGAAATAGCTCAAAACTCAGTGTGACGCATCGTTCATCTTTGCTATTTTAAAACGTTCCCCTTTAGACTAAACAATGCTGATGTCTTACAAAATTAAATCGTTTATCGTTTTATACCTTCATATTTGATGTAATTTTAATGCCTATAAAATCATATTTCAAAGTACTAAAATCTTAAAGAGGAGAGATAAAGTTAAGTTGAAAATTGAGTGGCTCAGAGTAGCCTTAAGAAGCCGCGCAAATATTTCACTATTTGGTGATAATTCAGAATACATTGACTTCGCAGACCAAACGCAGCAGAGCGCCAAAGTTGGAGGCGTAAGTTGAGTGTATGTGCTTCTTTTAACATGTACTGTTTTAGAGACGCGCTTTAGAATATTTCAAGCAAGAGTATATTTACCGATTATTCGAGAGTTTATTTTGTGCTTATTATTCAGGTGGCTGTAATAAAGGAAGGACGCTAGACGGGCTTACTGTATAAGTGTTGCTCATTCCTATATGCTTGGCAGGGAGAGTGAGAATTTAAGCGTGGTTATCCTCAGCTAGCTCAAGTTATACCCAAACATTCAGCATTAATACGCACGCACAAATAGGCACATATGCACAAAGCGAGAAAGTGATTAAAAGCTTAAGCTTAGGCAGGCGGAAATCTTCATTCGTTTGCCTACAGGTTCCAAATGTGTGCTTATATGAGGGAAGAGGAAATTGAGCGTAAACTTGTGTCATTAACGTAAACATCGCCTAATCTCTAGTCTATTCTCTACAAAGCAGGAACGGAGATGGAGGAAACACTACTTATGAAAGCATTACCACATGCTACCATCTGCATCTCTTCCTTTGCGGCTCTGCAGGTGCTTACTCGTAATTTGTAATGTAATAACATGTGCTTATTTTCTGTAGAGTTCACCTTACTGCTGAAGTACCGGCCTGAATGATTTATTTTTAAATACAGCTTCGGATTCTGGTCGGCGCTGTATACCCCTTTTTCCCTAACATTAACTGTGTTTGCTGGTGGATTACCGTTTTTTTTTGTCCCATCTCACACACACACACACACACACACACACACATTTCACAAAGAAACACCGATGCCCAAGGCGGGACTCGAAACCACGATCCCCTGCGCCACGAAGCACCAAAGCGAGACAATTTTGCGTGCGCGGCCATGGGGACCGGCTTATTGAGAGACTGAAAATGAGAAAGTGTTTTAGCCGAGTTTTTTTTCTTTTCTTATCTTGATTCCAGCACTACTTTTAGTTCTCCTCCTCCTAAAGAAGAGAGGGTAATGCATTTTACCCATTAATACGATATCGAGACACTGCTAATACACAGTTTACTCCCTGCTTGTGTATCGAAGAGAGCGCGAGACAGAGATAGAGAGAGATTACAGTACAACTTAGAAAATGCATAAATATAAATATTAATTACTAAGACACAAGCATTAAAGAAAATCTTCAGCAAAGAGGATCATACAAGCAAAGCTACAGATTCAATTTGTGGCGGGAGGAAGTGTTTCTTCGGTTAGCACTACTCCATACTCCCGATAGACTCTAAAGCACCAATGTTCCCGTGAAAACGCCCTCAACATGAGCATAGTAGTTGGAGGGAACTATAACAATGAAAAAACGAAAACAATACAAAGAATCCCTACCACAACAGCTTGCAAATACTTCAGTTATAACATCCTATATTTCGACAATAAAGTTTATCTCTCCGAATAGTGTAAGAAATCTTGTATACTGATATTTAATTGTTCCTTTCTCTACCATTGTTGAAGCTAAATGATACACTATTATATTCGATATGAAATTTAATTGGAGATACATATATGTTTTGAGATCAAGAAATCCTATTGCGTGAGAATGTATGTATGTTGAGACCGTTAGTGGACCGCATCATTATTATTATTATTATTATTATTATTACAATCATTATTATTAGTTATTATTTAAAGTACAAATAAAATATTTCTCAATAGTGTGGAAAGCTAGCTTGAAGTAAACGCAGATTAGGGAGTTTACAAAACTAGGTCACTACATAAGGGGAGATGCTTTGTTAACGCAGAAGTATGTAAAAGTTATGTACTCCTTTATGCATGTGCCTGCAATAGAGTAACAACAGAAAGTGAATTGGGGGAAGTCTAAAATGTTTAAAGAAATGAGTTTTTCTTCATTGTATAAAAGTAGTCAATTGGTATTTATAGTGCATTATGGGACGCATAGACGCCAAGTTCGCGGTCCTTTTGACCAATAGAAATAAAGCAACCATGATACCATATTATCCTATATAAATAACAGCTTAAAGACAAATTAGGGCACATCGCAATGCTCAGTTGTTAGACTCACATTGTAAGTTCGGCTGCTATGCGCACAATGTAATATCAGTTGCTCAGTTAATGTTGTTAAGGGAATAGTTTTAGTATATGAGGCAAAGTGCTTGTTGTTTTGTTTAAAGAATCTAGTCACCAATATATTTAAATATTCAAGTTAAAAGTGTGTTGTAACATTCAGAATTATAACTCCTAACTACCCCCATTGTTACTCCAGTCAAATTTCATGTTCAACGACCCACGTCATCGGAGATCCGAGCTGAGCTGAGGCAATTATAGTATCCGTCGCTATAAACAGGTACGTGGAGAGTGACATACTATAAATAGGTAGGGAAGTATACTCGCACACACATTACACATGGGACACACGCATACTCGACGCCCAAACGACGCAATGTATGTATGTGTACCAATTTTTTTAAGTCCATCTTCTTCCAAGAGTGTAACAGGAACGTTTTTTAAAACAAAAATCTCGCCGTATCAGAAAGTAGTCACTCTGTTTCAAAAGAGGCTTTATCGATATTAACCAAAATATCAAGTACTTTACATATGTAATAAAATCTACATCTTGAATTTCCTTGGGATAGCCGGTGAAGTCCTCTTCATTTGGATTTATTTTGCGTAAAATATATAACCAGGAAGAGGTAAGCGATAGACTGATTTAGGACACTCACAGAGGGCTCATTAAAAATAATAAATGTGTCATATCATTTTTCGGCTTTCGAAATATTTTATCATGTGCCACTACACTTTCGGAACATAGGTATAATAACTCAGAAAATAATTGAAGTGTTCCAATTCTTGTTTTTTCTGTTTTCGTCTGCAAGATTTGTATACTACGATGTTGTTTAGATATAGTTTTCGAAATTATTTCCGCACGTTATGTTTCCATTGCTATTTTTTATATTTCCAGGCAGTAAACCATGGCTAAAACCTAACATGAATAGATGAATCAATCTGTATGAATGTCCTAATATACTAAGCGGCTCTTCTAGATACTGAGCCATAGCTTGGGTGCTGTACTTCTGCAGGGGCATTAAAGTCTTCGATAGATGGTATTGCTGTGTAGCACCGAGTGAGGTGGCAAAGTGGTAAGGTGACTCGTATTCTGAGGGTTGCAGGTTTAATCCCCGAAGGCTGATTTCTTTAAACATGGTTTTTTCATGGTATTTCCGGAGTCGCTATGCGAATGCTAAAGCGGTTTCGCATCTGACGCGATTTCCTTTCCATAATTTCCTGTTCATTCGGTTTTCTTCTCATCTTTCCTGTGTACCTACTCATACACATGGAGCAGATGCATGCTCAGAGAAAAGAGGATACCTGAAGGCTTCGTGAATAATGGCTCGTTGACCGACCTCTCTGGGTAGCTCCAGCCTCCCAGCCTGGAATTATTAACCTTTGTGGCAAATCCGCCTGAGGCCTCGGCTACCTCTGAATTCCTCGCTTCATTCCTTTCTGGGGATGCCGGGAAAATATATCTAGGTAGGGCGCAGTGCACGAGATGTCCCCCTCCACATTCCAGCCTATGCGTAATATTTATTACTGTGTAGCTGTAACACATACATAGCTGCTAGTCCGACACTTGATGAAGCTTAGTAACTATGTAACTCTCGCGCCTTTATTATGATTAATTCTTCACTCGCGATATCATGGAGCGTGCACGATACGGCAAGACGGATTGGTTGGTCGACTGCTTGGTTAGTTCGTAGGTACATTTTGGAAGGAGTTCCACATTGCAGCCAATATGGGCTCATTCTGCGTCATACCCCAGGAGGATGGGGTGATATGAGATGTATTACCGAGGACGGCCAGAAGAGGACCACGGGACACGAACACGGTGGGTCCCTAACAAAGTCCAAGAAGTTCATCTCGACGCGGGAATGCTAGGAGCACGCTTCCCAGAACTGACAGAATTCCTTAAGTCCCCAGACGACTCCAAAGCGAACCAGCCGACGAAAATTCTACTTACAAAGTACGCCTACACCACGGAAAGACGTTACCACTGTAGTCCTCGCCGATGCCGGTTGGTATCAAATGGAGATAAAACAAAAAGACAAGAAGGTCGGAAAAACGAAGAAACCTCCACAGAATTCGCCTAGTGACGCAGAAAACCCCCGAAAGACTCCATGTGTCGGAGAAGTCGTCCCGGAATTGAACCCACAAATTGCCCAATTTCAGAAAGGATATTTGATATTTTGTTAATGTTTGGAGAGTGTCAACGTAGTGTGAAAAAGCAGGCGCACATGATATATAAAGCTCTTTAGTACGGCGACTGGACTAGATTGTTTTCCATCAGTTGGAAAGATTACAGAATAGCTTTCGGCCGCTCTTGATCCCGAGTTGGTAATTTCCATAAGAGAAACTTTTGCTGAAAATCCGCACACCAGCTACAGAACTGTATCTTATTTCGAACACATTTTTACTTTCTCTACTTAGTACATAGGCAGAAAAGTATTGCATTCCACTGAATTCGATACCCGGGTTTCACTGGAAATACATGTTTTAGGGATCCTACATTAAAAAAAAGTTTGATAAAGTTCTCTGTGTGTGTGTGTGTGTGTGTGTGTGTGTGTGTGTGTGTGTGTGAACAGCACAACTCATAAACGAAAAGCAAATTAAATAACAAAACTTGACAATTAAGTTCAGTATCTTCTAAGGATAAAACACGAGTATTTTTAAAAAAATACTCCCACCCCAAACTACCCTTTACCTGCATGGAAAAATATTTGAAATTATTTATTTTCCCAAAATTACCTCTTACGATTTTGATTAGAATAACGAATATTAAATATATTTATATGACAGGTAAAATGTATACCTTAAATTTTCAGGCAATAGCCTCTGTAGACCTCTTCTTTCTGTATAGCTTTGCAAAACTAGTAAACCGTAAAAACCAGAGAAAATCTTTTTACACAGAAAATGTCGACTTCGTTAAAACACACATGTTATATTATATACATTTTTTGTGGAGTTAACCGTTCCCGAAACATTGGTTTTAATTTTAAAATATTTAAAATTCTCTCAAACGGGAAATTTTCATTCATATTTCTTTTATTTCATTTCTTCCCATTCAAAGAAAACTGAATTTCATCAAATAAACTTTAAAAAATCTAAATATCGTTTCATCCTATTCTCTTATTTCCTTTCATTTGTAAGAAACTAAGTAATAACACCGTTTCTGTTAAAGTTTATCTTGATTAAAATGAAGTGGATAGAGGAATAAGCTTTTGTATGAATAGTTAGTTACACAATAGTTATACATGCATCACATATATTTTAGTTGTCAAAACATCACAATAAAAGTCCCTACAGCGACCAGGGAATACACCACCAATCTGCTGCTTAGCATCTACCGAATAATCCAGTGCTCGTAATGTATGCGAATTAGTATGGTAAGAGAAAGTTGTGGAAATATACCACATCAGATGTTTGTAATTGGAAGCCTGTAAGAGAGAGAAAAGAGGTTACTATAGGTAAAACTTACTAGTCTTGTTAAAACTTACATCCTATATAAAAACGCTGTAGAATTAACCATTCAATAATATTTGCTTTTCTGTACTTCAATTTTCCTAAACTTTGAACTTGTGGAGCCTTAGGCGACCTTTCTTCTATTTCTTCTGCGATCTTACAAATGTTATATAATTTAAAGTCAAGCGAAAACATTTCAGTGACATATCAAACTCCGGCGCACCTACAAGGAAGTGTAGGGAGGCGGTTTTTGCCAACATTTAGCTTGATTAATAGAAAGCAAAGAGAAAAACAGGTTTTTATATTAATAATTTGTAGAATGATTTTCTGGAAAGTAAAGAAATTCGCGTAAACGTTATATTAGACTGGCTCACAAATGAACTGAGTTGACCTTTAATATTTATTGGTATCAGCGTTGTATTCGACAAGGGCTAACACGGTGTTGAGACATATTTTCAATTAGTGAAAGCTGATTATTAATAGAAATATGTGTCAGGGAAGTAAAATAATGAAGGGTAATGTGTTAGTTTAAAAGTGATTGAAAAGTGTTGTAGTTAAGAATCGGCTGGAAAGTAGCAATGTCACACAAGCTGCCGACAGGTAAGCGCCCAGACCTTTGTATTCCATCGGAAACATCTTTTGTTAAATCAGGTCCCTTTACTGCAGGGTGAATTAGGCGTGAAGTAATGAAGAATGATCACATGACAAAATTAAACAGATGAATCGTATAATGGGAATAAGGTGACCGGTGATATACTCCAATAATAGCGCAAAAATAAACGTCACGAATCCCAAATTCATATAAAAAGGGAGGAAAAATTAGAGCAGCACGCACCTTTTTGGAAGATAACGACGCGGGTCATGTCCGGACGGACCAGGAACATTCGTGCAAAGTGTGTAGCTTAAGTTTAAATTGTCCTAAGTAGTAAAATAATTAAACGCCACGTACAGTAAATTAGCGCGGAGTGAGAAAATCGTATTGTTGCGATCGCCGAAGTTACCTCCGGAATGGTGAGGGATTCTGTTCGGTGCTGTGAGACCGCAAACTGACAAAGGCCAGCCGTTAGGGAATCTAGTCAGCCAGTTCATAGCTGCAAACAGGACTTGTAGAAACTCTATGAAATGAAGTGTAATGTATTGGTTCACAGGTAAAGTAAATGGAGAAAGCTGAAAAGCTGAAAGCTCTACTTCTGAGATCTCTGTTAATGGCCTTACCATGATCCGAACCCATGCTCCACATTCCCAGAAGCCATTCTAGCCTTCTGCAGGAAGCAAGATTTGAAACTAAGACCAGCCGAAGAACATCGCAGCTCACCGGGGTCCAGTCGCGGTGAAGTAATAGTTTACAAACAACTATATAAAGCTACTATTGGTCTGGCATTAGACTCCATGAAACTCGAGGCCTGCGTGTATTCTGAGCTATTCCTAGATTACTTGCTTGTTTATTTATTGCCTATTTTTAGTTGTAGCAGTAGTTTTGCATGCTCACAGGCACATCAGGTAGAAATCCATACCGTACAGAACATAACGTAATGCACATTACACTTATGAAAATAATTTGATGTGATGAAGAGAGTTCGCTGTTAAAACTATATTTATTGGTCCAGAACAATTTTGTGGGATACCAGACTGCTGTCTACACGAAAAGTTTTGGAATAGAATCCCAAAGCTAAATCACTCTAAGGAGTTTATAGAAGTCTGAGCCAAAAGACTAGAGAGATCCTCATATTTACTAAACAGAAGTTGAGTAAAAATGGCTTCCTCACCGGACATTTTCCTCTCAGGAATTATATTTTATGAAAGATAAGAAAACTGAATTTGAATATATACTTCTTTTGCCAAGAAGAAACAGAAACGTTGAAGTGTTTACTTTGTAACTACGAAGCGATTCCTCGCCCAAAGATGAGGCTGTTATTTGTTTCCCTAGCCCAAGAAAGATTGCCTCACCCACCCCACGGCCCCATCCAGAATACTGCGTTTTATTAAAAGCATTAATTTAAACTGGGAAATATAAACCACGGTTTTCACAATAGATCTATTAAGATTGCAGTTATGAAAATCTAACAGGGCTTAAAGGACTCTTTACAAACCTAATCTAAATCACTGTTCAAAGTCAAATTCAAAGACCAATACAACGAATAGATGCTGTAATAAACTCCATTGCTGTGTGAAAATCTTAAGAATGTCGATATAAAGGAAGAAAAGAAGTTGCAATTCATATAATATGTGCGAAACAAACACAGCCATATTATTAATTACAACTTGTTATCGCCAGAGTAGATATTTGTTATAATTGAATCCAAAATAATTCTGAATGAACAGCTTATACAGCTCCTAGGAAACTGTTTCATCAAAGTGCATATTCTAGCACTTTGTACATAGAAGAATCAAACTGCAAGAATAGCAACTCACGATGGACCTTATTTGTAAATTTCATATCCTTGATACTCTTAGTAGCCCTCGAATCCATAAACTGAAGAACAGCAAACATTTTAAGACAAGTATGAAGGAGGTAGAAGCAACATGTAAACATTGATATCATATGACAACATATTAATGAAGACTTATAAAAAAAACATATAATCTCACCTTCTAGAATCCCAGCTTACCCAGAAATTTCGAAGAGGACCCAGGGTAAATGGAATGAGCCTACGTTCCATCACCACTATTGGATGCTGAAAATGTCTCCAAAGTTCTGGGACGTAATATATAGGTATAGCACAAACAGCAAGCCGTGAACAATTATGCAAATGTTATTGATATTATGTTGCTACATTAATCCTACACTTAAAAAACGTTCACTAGCCAGCATTTCAAATATCTAGGTGCAAAAACTTCTTAAACAAATTCGGCTTTAAGATTAATCCTTAAATTAAAAAAATAAAAAATAAAAATGCCAAATAAATGACATCTATTATTAAAACCAGAGGAACGTTTCAATGGTACAGCCGGGATTTGAACATGGTTCTTCCACCCTCCGTGCGGTTGCTCAAACCATTGAGCTACTGTGAAACCATTCCGGTACGCCATTTAATCCTCCAATTGATTTCGTCTTTTTTATACCCGGTCAACCAGCCGGTATTCACCCTTCAGAGAACACCTTAATGGCGACTTGCATTCGTAAGTACTTAGTATCCGGGTAATATTATAATAGTTATTGCCTACTGTCAAGTTATACTGTTAGTGGAATTAATCAGCTGGTCAAAATAAACAAAAAAAATATTACCCAGTGTAACGTAAGTATAGGAAGAACATTGCCAACACATAATAAGTAACATCTATTTTAGTTATTTTTGGGTAGTTTTTAACGCCTTCTTTTACTACTTTGGCACCGCAGGAAAATGTGTTTTTAAGAGACAATATGAGAAAATATTTTGAATATATTAAATGGATATGGTCATCCCTATACGAGATAAACAATTTTCGCTTTTAAAGAGGACATTTAAAAAGAAGGTAATCTATAGAGGTATTTAAACTGTTTCTTTAATAAGGTCATAAATTATTAAGAAAATATAACTCATGTTGTAGGAACGTGTTTCTGCAAGCAATCAGGTGACCTCCAAATGTAATAAGGTAGATGCTATTAAATTATAATCCAGAAACCAGCAAAGAGAACGCATTGTTCCTTCCCACTCTTAACAACTTTTACGGGATTAGAAATGTTCTTTTTAAAAGAAATTTTCCAACAAGGCAGTCGCAAAGATTGGCAACAAATTAAGTTTCGAAATTTTTACCCAACTGCTAACGCTTCCTGTAGTCTGGTAAAGTTCTATAAGACGATGAAAGGATAAAATCAATAATGTGATAAATGAATTCACAGAACTTCGGTTCGCAAAGTTAAATGCCGTTCTCAATTTCAGAGCAAAAACGACTCGAGGAAAGAACCAACCAGCAAATTATCTCAAAAGGTAACCGAACTCGGACGTGTTCATTGGCAAATTTATGCTGTTCCTTTACGCATTACTATTACTTGCGACGCTTAAATAGAGCGCAAGGATATTTTAAAAATGTAGGAAAGAAATTGCTTATTCTTCGATCGCTGGTAGAAACCCGCTTAACAAAATGGCACAAAACTTCCTTATTTAAATTATAGATCTTGGCATGTCATACCTGCTTTGTGATAGCTGTATTGAATGAATGAATAAGTGTATTTATTAACATAAGAATATCATGCATTGGACTTCAACAATCGCATAGGTTCACGTACGTGCTTTTGTATTTTGTAATACACACTAATAAGCAATATTAAAACAACAACAAAGAATTAAGAGTAAACATGAAAGTAAAAAGACAAAGGTAATACACAATAAAAACAATCACAATGACAACAAATAATTAAAAGATTAAAAAACATATTCAAACATATTCAAATACAGAAATTTGAAATTTACAGCTCAGAGTACACCTTATTCAGAAGCATAAATGTACCCTTTTATAAGAGATAAATACACTTAAAAGAAATATGTACACATAATATGTATAAAACAATAACACTACAATTACCTAAGTATGACATAAAGTATATGTATGTAAAACATTGCAGTCACTTTTTAGTTGTGCTTATCCCCCCCCCTCTTCTCTATTGGTAGCCTTCTCAGATCTCGGCTGTCTTGCCTTAAGTATACATTTACCGAGCCAGTCCACGTCTTCCATGCCTATCAGTAGCGTCCAACATGCTTCTACCTCTACATTCGCGATGGTAAGGAACTCGCAAATTGGACAGATTCTCGTACCACTCTCGTCAGCAATTTTTGTGCTCCTCCATGCTCCTAGTCTAATCCCCGCGAGTCCTTCTCTAATGCGTTTGCCACCTGTTTTGATGTATTGCTCCATACCCCACTCCGATTTTAGTCCAGACTGTACTTCTAATGAAACCTTCTCCGTGTATTGCGCAATTATTTGCTGTCTGTCAATATACAGGTGGTTCTTAATTTTTCTCCAAATACTACGTCTGTTTAGACGTAAATGTTAGTGTCTACTCGCAGAGAAACAGATTGGAATATTTAAACTACATTACACATTACATCCCTTAATAACATTAAATCTGTAAGGTGCCTCTATAACCACAAGGGACCAATATATTAGATTTATTCAAACAAGAGCGTAACTCACAATAAGCTAGAAAGGATTTTAATGTCGTAAGAAACACACAATCCTTTACAGATATTTTAATCACTCCTCAAGAAAAAAATCCTACTTTGAAAACATGTTGTTTTTTCGAAAATTTGATTCCGCGTATTTGTCTTATAAATTGGAACAAAATTGTAAATAAATCGCCAAATATTAACTAAATTAGAAGCGTAGCTCAATAGTTTATAAAAATAAAATTAGGTAGTGTTAAAATCTAGTTCTTAAACATTTTGAATTAGAAAGGCATTGTAACATTTTCAGTTTTCAATGTCACCTAGCTTAATTTTGCACGTAGCAGCGGCATGGACCACAAGTTGACTATTCTCTTCATAAGCTTATAATATAAAGAATTGTTACTTTCTTATAATTAAAGGCTCTAAATTGGGGAAATATTATACATTTAAGATTATGATGCTCATGTTGCTGAAGTGTTATAATCCCACAGAATAATGGATTTCTCCAAAATGTGAGATTTCAGTTTTCACATTAGTTGAAATATATACTGAAATACATGTGTAAATATTCATAAAATAATACATTTCTAAGTTAGGCCAAATAATTATCCTATTAAGAGCCAAGTCAGCTCCAGTTTGTGGAAAAAGGTTCAATAATGTATTGTGCTAATACTTTTAGGCTATAACTCATAAGATAAAAATAATCGTAAATAAGAGTGTAATGCCATATTGTAATATGAAAATTAATTTAACCATAAAGTGTCCAGAATAAATTATATATGTTCGTTTTGAATTCCACCACCACTGAATGGACCGGACCCGCACCAGTGGCAGGTGTGTCGATGAGACGATTTGTAGAAGTTACTCACGAAAAAAACAAAAAAACATTTATTAGTGTGTAGAAAAAGCTAATGCGTTTCTAACGGAACCTTTCTTACCACGTGCAAGTTTTTAATAGTGTTAATGCCCGCTTTTACTACTATGGCACTGCAGGCAATTGCACTGATTATACATGGGGAGCACCGGTGCAATGAGATGGCGGAGGCACACCCTGTGCCGTTTGTCCACCAGAAATTCCACCTGCAGTCAGCTGACTTCGATCTCAAGCGAAATTCGTTCATGTTTAAGGCCTCCCAAACGGAAAAAGGCCTTCGCGCGCGTGCGTGTGTGTGGTAGCATAACGTTACCAAATACATCAAAATTGATATTTAAGTTTTTTATCCTCCAATGATGAAACACATGGATTTTCTCAATTCAAACTGTCATTTAATTGGATAAAATTTGTATATATAAGGTTCGTCTACTTAGCGCGATGGTAGCGTTGCTGCTTACTAGGGAGACCTGGGTGCGATTCCCAGTACCGGCGTGGGGATTTTTCCCCCACTGGGAGACCTGGACCGGGGTGCACTCAGCCTCGTGAGGTCCCTGGGGAGCCAATTGAGGAGCTACTTGAAAGAGATGTAGCGGCTCCAGGTCATGAGGATCACATTAACTGGCCGGGATGACGTCTGTCATGGACCAAGATGGGGGACGCAGCGGTCAGGCGGTATGCCAAGGTTCCTTGTGAGCTGTCGTGACATGGAGTTATATTCTTTCTAATCATATTCTTAACAACGTTAATTAAATCGCCATGCACCTGCCAAATAAAACGGATATCTGGAAAATTTCTGAGTATAACAGGAAAAGTTGTCTTCATGTTGATTGGACTAGCTCACGGAACGGGTTCCCCAGACACTGCGGCAAAGCATCTCGTGTAGGTCCTTGTGACTTACATGTACGTAATCGTAGAAAGGGAGGGATGAGGAGAGAGATCCAGATCTGGATGACGACTGATGCAATTATGCAGGATCCCTAATAGCTCCAGACTAAACGCCTCCGACGCCGCTCGGAACCAACCAACAAGCTACGAGGCCTCAGATGTCGCCCGAAAGGGGCCTAACCCAAAAGCACCTCACAAAGTGGTCCCGAAGCCAGAAGCCAGGAATAGATCTCCCCTGAGCGCAGACCATCTCCCAGTCGCAACCCGCTGAACACTGGCATCTTATCTTGCAACCATGAAACAAATGATAAGGAATTGATGGGAACAGGAAATGGACAGTATTCTTGATGTAATAAGTATTTGCAAAATTCGCCTGGCGATCCGGGAAACCTCTCTAAAATTTATAGGTCAGGAAGTTCGGCCGTGAGAGCCGAACCCACGATCTACAGATTGAGACCCGCACACGTTACCACGGCGCCATCCTGCTTATTTTTTCACGGGGAAATGTTCTATATAATTTTATATATGGGGTAAACAACAAAAGATAGACAAAACCTTACCGTACGACGTAGATCTCCTTAAACGCACACAATTTTTCACGTAATTTGTTCGGAAATTTGCATTACGATTTGTTTGCATGTTTAAATCCTCTATCATCTTTGAAGTACTCTCTCATTCATCAGTTTCTCAAGTTGTTAGGGAAAGAGCAGTCCGCTGTTAATCGTTTGGCTATCACTTCGGTTTGCCGCATCCGCTTTGTACCTATGATGAAATACTTAATGAAATTAATTCTAGAAGAAGTGATGCAAATGTGGAAACACAGTTTCTTTTTATATATAAAACATATATTTACGTTCACAACAAATCAAAAATATACGTGGATATTCTTTCATCTGTAATCGTGCCCAGAATCATAAAATATGTGTAAGTGCTGATAAATAAGGTCAGAGTAAAAGTATGCAACTTTAAGTTTTATACGAAGAAGCAAGAGTAATGTAAAAGCGCTAAAACAATATGAAATATTCACACTTTCACAAAAGTGTGATTTAACTGGCTCATCTTAGTGTTATATAACTAAAGAACACATTTTATGAACACTACTTGTACATGCAAGTTCATTTCCAAAAATCAGACACGTGATTTTCGTTTACATAGTCAGCACTTTTATGATGACTCCACATTTCACAAATTTAATTTGTATTCAAATTTCTCCTCGATAGTCTCCTGAAAAGGAATTTCCAAAAGCTGTGCAAGTGTTGTCTGCTTCATCGGGGACAGTCTCACCAACAGGAATTTCCATATTTGATTCTACGAAAAAAGTACTGACACGTTTGAATTTTACCCAGATCTTGATCAAGCAGCACAGCCATTAGCAGTACATATGGATTTTCCTTCCTTTCCTTTTGGATTTTCCTTCTTTAGAAAATAATCAAAACACTCGGAGAACAGCTCGGTTTGAATCCAGCGGGAAGAGTGGCACCTGTCGATTGTTCCGGGCTCTTTTCATCAGGGTGACGTCTAGTTCTTTTTTCTGATATAATCATCATTGGAAGTATAAATGTATCCCCGGCGCTCATGCAGCACATTATGACAGTCACCAGGGACCCTCGTTCAGCTGACGAAATGGCACAGTGCTTTGATGGTGGGGAAAGTTGAAAAGCTTCCACGCTATGCACACTTGTGTGTTTCCTTATTGACATCAACCGGTCATATTGGAATCTTGTCATTTAGCTCAAGATTTATGTATTGCTTAACATTGAAAATAACTATAAAATGGAGCCCTTGGTAAAACCTGTTTATTGTTTGTTCAATAAGCAGTAAGAAAGGTTTTATCTTAGGGTCTAAAAATTATCTTTAAAAATTAATAAAATAGTAGGGAAATTTTTCGTGATGGTCTGCCTCTAAGCACAATTCATAGACTGGTATGGCTTTACAGAAAGTAAGAAAACCAGTTGCCGTCTAGTCTACAGACCATGTTTCCATTTTACGCACAGGCTTCCAAATTTCCACCACTTCCTCTACATATGTTTATCAGGATAGAATGAAAGCTTTGTAACAGTAGTTTATAAACGCTATAAAGCTTCATATGATATGTTACATTCAAATCTCTTTCTCAATCCGAAATCCTTTCTTTCTATGTAAGTTCTATACACCATTCTTAGGAAAGCTTACACTTCTTCCAGTTCATGTTAATCGAGATTATTTTTCATAAATAGTCACATTACGCAGTTCATTGTAGGTACAAGGGGGAAAGAGGAGACCGCATTGATAGTAAAATGTTTAAAAGCGGACTGTATTCGCTGGCCTTGAAACCGCCAGAAACAGCTAAAGAGCAACAGCATATTAACAATGGTAATGTATAGAAAGGTTAAAAGCTAAGATGATGGATATATCAGAAATACATTTATTTTAAATTATATTGATATTTAAGAGTTCTTCAAATTTTTATCTAGCATCGTTTTGTTTATCTCTTAACATCTCTGGTATAAAATTGACTTAAGTTTAAGTCCAATGCATATAAGAAGTGAGCACTTGATTTGCTGTAGCCTTAGAGACTTTCAAGTTTCCTAAGAGCTCGCTTATTTTTTATGTAAACACTTAATACGCATGTCGGGTTTACTAAAATGGCAAACCCATTAATATTCCAAATAGACAGGTGTACTAAGGCAAGGGATAATGTCGAGTCAGGGTATATAAATCAATGTAAGGATTTCATGAAGAGATCATTGAGGCTATTTCGCTTGATTTTTAGGTCAGAAGGTGGAGAGAGGCAGGGATGCCCCTATGTGTAAAGAAACAACATAAATGAATGATTCGTAAGTAATTTATTATGCAGACAGGAATTGAGGCCTAAAATTTGAATTGTAGGGTTATACAATATTGTATCTATTTTTTTCTGTTAATTTGAATTCAAAGACCAACGCCAAATCAAGCAACTGCAGCTCTATCACAATATTTTTAAAACATTTCCTCTAAGTACAGAAAGGAGGGTCTGTGCCATAAATTACGTTGTTTTTCTTTTCTCTTTTTTTCTCCCATCATCGTCTACGAGAACTAAAGAAAATGTTCATAGATATTTCCTATAAATGTTTATTTCTTACGTAAAATCCTGAAAATTGCTGGATTTTGCCCCTTCTGGTTGTTCAGCATTTTTAGCTTAATTTTGTGATGTCCGGTTATGTTACGGTCAGTTATATCTTTTACTCAGTCTTCATGTTTTAAATTACTTTTACGATGTAAACATTGACCTACGATTTGTTTCACCTGATTGTATATTTTTTAACCTTTTTGTTTTTAGCTTTAACAATCGTGTTTACTGATTTGTTTACTAGCACAAGGAATTGCTTGAGAAAGGTAATAAATGTGCTGTGAAAATTAATTTCCTGAACAGTTTTTAAGTGAAACTGCGTGATTTGTCAACTATGTAGAAACGTATACATACACGATATAATATTGTGCGTTCTTCTTGTGGTCATCTAGGTGTCCCAAGTTCGATGTCCGCCTGGCGGTCCTCTCCTCGTTCTAATAGGTAAGAGGCATGTTTTGTTAGTTAATGAAGTTAGTTGCCACGATCTTATTAGTGCTGCCGGTGCACCAGAATTTCGCCCCGCAGTTTTACATACTAATAAATCCAAGCACACTTTAAGCATCTTAAAAACCATCTGTTTGGGTGGCTTTGGCCCACGACTTTGGGAACAGAAGCCAGCGCCTAACCAACTGAGCTACCCAGGCCCAAATTTGCCCTTTCTTGTAGAAGCTGTGAATAACGACCTATCTTCGCATGTGCAAATTGTGAAATCGTGACCACGTGTTTCAACTTTTAATATGAATAACAACTGCAACGTTAATGATTACATCTTTGTAATAATTGTGTGTTTCAGTGTTTCTTAATTAAGGAGAAAACTGTCTCTTGCAGCTATCAAGGTGCAGCGTGGAGTCTACGCAGCGAGAATCAGAGTGAAAAAATGATGTTCTGATCAGATTTCCTACTTTTGTATTATCTTAACATTACGCTACACTGCACACTGATATTTGCAACAAACAAATGACGATGGCAACAGATTAGCTGAGGAGTATGGAAAATAAACTGTACACATTTTGACAAATGAACATCACTATTACACTTTAGGTTTAACCATCTACTCCTTACTCGCCAACTGTTTCTCTCTATAATACGTTCTTGTTTTAGCAAGCTCCCTGTGCCGGTACTGACACTTCGAAGAACTAAAGTATCTACTATATTTTTCTATTAGTTACCTTTTCTCTCGCCGAGTCTGTTGATTTCCAGATCCCTGGGTTTCTAAGTTAAAATTTTATTGTTGTAATTCCCAGCATGCGCTTCTGACTAACGTGTCTGTAACACATTTGATATGAAGTGGGATATTTTATAATACATATATACATTATTTACAATATTACATTCCGTATATTACCATGTGTTGTATTTACATTTTATTTAACTTTGCTTAACTCTTCTCCCTTATTTTCTTCCATTTTACGTTTTATCCTAATTTATTCATAATTAATGTAACTACCGACTGATTATTTGTGTGTCTGTACTTGATATCGCGTATAGGTGATCCATTACACTATCACGTGTTCTTTTCAAGTCTGCTGCAGAAAAAAATTCAGTGAAAGCTTCCTAGATTAAGTCCAGCTTTATGCATCAGTTGAACATGGTTAATCCTAAGCTTTAAGTGAAACTTTAAATATTACACTTTAGTACAAATATTAATGTTTAAGCCGGGAACCAATCCGTAAAATTTGGGTACTGCACCTCACAGCAGCTTTCTATTTAAGTTTTCATATGTGAATTGCATTATTGATTAGGATAGATTATAAAGGTATGCAGGGTGCAATTGGAATCCAATGTGAAAGGGGATGTGGCAATTCAAAGGTTCTTGACATGAAACTTTCCATAAATTATCAATTTTCCAATTCTTTTACGCTTAATTTTTGCAGCAAGAACATACCAAAGACTGGTAAATGTGTTGCCTCCTCTGGAACTTATGCATACAGTTGCGCCAACAGAAAATTCATATCAAAACAAGGTTAAGCATAGTTCACATTACGGTTTAGGGATTGTCATTTTTGTGACGAGTGATATCGCCATAGGTTTTGAGATTCTTTCGAATTACTACGGTACACACAAAACACAAGAAAAACAGACATAAAGGGTATCGTATTTAAATAATGGTATAGGAAACATTCAGAGGTTACAAAATATTACTGTAATTTTACTTTTCTAATGCCATGGAGATAGCAGTAGGGACCTTATGGAAGCACTCTACAAAGTGAAATATGTTGCCATGTTATCACATGGGAATGCGAAGTTTGAAACATCTTCAACAACTAGTAGTATATGGGTCTACTGTACGTAGCAATAACTGCGGAAGAATTCATCAACCCCTTGGGAAGAAGATTGGGAACAGATTTGAAATATATAGCAGCAGAATGCCATGCAAAAGGAGTGTCATTAATGCGTAAAACCTTCGCCGTCCAAAAAAAGGAAACAGAGTTGAATTAACCAACCTTATCTCTCTGCAATAAAAGCCAATATCTATAACACTTAGCATATGAAATCAGAAAAATTTGACACACTTTACCGTTGAGTACACTGTCCGGGAGTCCAAAAATTATAAACTCCCAAGTAGGAAAGCCGCTTGCTGCTTTTATAACTATGCTATTGCCTAACGTGGAGAAATTCCAAAACATAAAAATAGCTTATTGACAAAACACAATATCCTTAAAGAGCAAGTGGTAAGTAAAATGTGCCTTACTGCCAGTTTTAGCATTCAATGAGCTATTGGAAATATGTGAGTAACAGAATAAACCCGAGAGGAGAATCTTATCTAAAACATAACGTTTTTATGTGCGACATCAACAGTTGCAGAATTGAACTTCAGATATGAAAAAATAGAGCTCTAAGAGCTTTAGTGGGTCGAATAAAAATGATTACAACAAGTAACAAGCCTCCAATAAATCCAAATGAACTCATTGGTCGGAAACATGTGAAAAAGTATCGTAAGAAAGCCTACATGGCCAAATATGCAAAAAGAGAGGAAGAAGTAGGTTTAGAAGTTGGAAGGAAGTAAGCGACTTCATGTATGCTGCTGTGGAATTTTTAGACCAACAATAAGTACATAGGGTTAAAATGTACAACATGCAAATATGATTTCCTCAGTATATTTTCTGTTACATTTTACAACATGTAGATAAACCACATAATGCAACCCTAATCTAATTTAATTGAAGTTTACAATGTGCATCTCAGGAAAATGGAATGAAGAACCCACAATTTTCTTTCTATGTGCGATTCTTAGTTTTTTTATCAAAGGTACCCAAAGTTGAAATAATGTTTCAAATAATATAAAAACTATCTATGGAATTAGAAAAAGTTGCTAACAAACTATACATAACGTAGAAAAAATATGTTCAGCTATTCTAAGTTCTGTTGTTGACGAAATACCGAAATTCTCTTTGAATATCTCTAAAACTCCATCATAAGGGTCATTTTTAAACGTATTATGTATTTCAAAAGTAATTTTTCAATAAGTACTTTTAATTAATTAATATTTTCATAGATGGGTTTCTTAAGTCAAAACATAACATTTATGTTTATTATCCAATATTATAGATATTTCTTTCCAAGCGAAGACTATGGTATTTTAATCAAATCGCAACAGCCATTTTTGAGGAAAGCAGATATTTTAAATATATTCCATGTCACGGATAGTTGTGACGCAGGGGATCGTGGGTTCAAGTCCCATCTTGGTCGTGGTTGTTTGTGTGTTTGTAAATGTGTATGTGTGTGTTTATGTAAAAAAGAGCACATTAAATTAATAGATCAACTAGGGAAATGTAGGGAACAGAAAAAAGAGGAAAAAGGAATACAATGCCGGAGTCCTGACAAGCCTCCGGAATTGTATTTATAAAAAATAGTTCGGAATGAGGGGTTATTTTGTAAAGCTTCGTGGCTCATCTCTGAAAGCTTCTGAACCTGAATACTAAGTTTGTCATATATGTGCTGTTCATAAACGCACAAAAATATGGCCCTATGTCTAAAACAGAGGGTTTCATTTATTCAAGGGGACTTAAAACCTATAATTCGCCGACTTTTCGATGTAGAGGACAGAGGGAGTCATACGAATGTAGCACATCAAATCTTTTGGACTGCAGTCAGTTTTTGTCACTCCCAATGTCGTGGAAAGATCGTGGAATTGCAAGACGTTTGTCACTTACTTTCTTACCTATTAAGAAGTGGGTAAGGTAGGTTTAACTGAACAAACATAAATTGAAGTAGCTTTTGAAATAATTTTTGTAGAGGTTGTATAAAAATAAATGAATATAGATAGGAAACGTCATGTCAAAGCAATATATCCGTATTTGTGTCTTTCCATCTCGCTGCGTGGGTGTGTATGTTTGCGCACACGAAACTTAAAAACTCAACTTGGGCGAAGTCCAAATTTGGTCCATATGAGCCGCATTTTAAAAGCTGCGACTCAGATCGTTTTTAAAATTTGTATTAAATTACCACAAATTAAGGTATGATATGACAACACGTATATGTTTAAAATTTCTGAGAATAACCTCTTCATCCAGAAGAAACTTGTTATAATTTTTATGTTGGTAATCTTTGAGAGATAAACAAAAATGTACTACTCAAAATAAATGGTTCTTTCTTTGTACAACACATTATTTCTATGAACGATTTCAAATGTCTTATATTATTGGTCACTTCCGAATTATTCGGTGATGTTGCTTAGAACTTTTGTCCCAATATAGTCCAATTTTAGAGTATATAGTGTTCCACTATTCACCGTTCTCGCGATGTCATGAAACAGTACGGCATTTTAAGACCAGCTTATATCTAACAATGTTAAACATTTGACCATCGGTTTGGTGTCTTTCAGTACCCTGAACCTTCAGTTAAATATACACCTAACACATGCATATAATATGTCCCCTCTATACTTGTTACAATTACTCCTTACATCATTAATTTTTTTCCACTGTCATGTTTTAATTTCATATGCATATTTGGAATCTCCTGTTCATTTTGATTTAAATGTCTTCGGCGTACACTAAACGTAAATAGTTTAAAAATATTGTTGAAAATAATCCTGCGTAGTAGTTTTTAGAACATTTTGATGCACTCACTTAGTAGAACATCAATAACTCATAAATATTAATGTTAGAGAAGAGATCTGCTTCTTATTTTGATAGAAAATTCTACTTTACCTATTCGCTATGTTAGCATATTTTCTTCAGGTGAGAGTTTTGAAATACTGCAAAGCTAGGTTACTTTTTTTTTAAATTTTATGTTTGAAAGCAATTTCTGAAGATGTAAAATGTTCTATACAAATGTCCTATTATTTCAGAAACTAATTCACCTTAAGGACTGAAATTTTTACCATACAGTTGCACCTAAATATACTTTATTTTAACAAAAAGTTTTTTATGGATTAGTTATTTTTTCAAATTTAAAATAGTCGTTTTTCAATAAAATGTTATGAGTTTTATTTAAAAAAAAAGCATACCTTTTCTCCTAATACAAAGAGTTATCTATTTTTCATCACTCTACTATACAGGTATTGCTGAATATACCTCGAAAGTTTCAGCTCATTATCTGAAATAGTTGCTGAGATAATGGGTCAAACTTTAACATTGGTAAGATAGGAGATTTCAATTCTGCTTAAAGGATTTTATCTTGTTCATCATCATTGTAACCGTGTTGTATCAATTTCCAAGATATACTTATTGTATGTTGCAAAATGGCATATTGGGTATATGCCTTTGCGTGTACTGCAAGAGTTCAATAGCATAATTAAACCCGATTTACTGGAAGTGGGTCACATTTGTTGTACACCTCTTGTTTTTTCTTTCTTTTACTTTATTCCTTGGCTCTTCCTTCTTCACATGTGATGCTGCATCGTCTAAAATGTTTCACTATTGGGAAGGGATGGAGTTTTACTGCCAACTCTAGGCTTCGCAACCAAAGGGAGAAATGTGGCCTACAGCTGGTGGTAACAGGTGCTTCATTACTATTGATGTGGATGAATTGGACTCGGTGGAATATGTGTTGCCATTCAGAATGGCGCATATTCCATGCCTGTGTTCTCTAGGAATTGTTTCTGGTGAAAAATATTCACACTTTGCTTTGGTTATGTTATAAGTTGCAAGTGCAAACTTTGAGTTTGAGGCCCATCTTTATCTTGTTGAAAATTAAAGGTATTTTCTAAATAACTTGGATTTTAGAAGTGTACTATTGAAATAAACTGTATACAGAGGAAAATATGATAACATTTCCAGGATAAATTGTAGAAAAGACTAAATGGAATACTACCAGAACAAAACTGGATGCACTTTGTTTGGATAGTAGGACGGTAAAACCCTCCCATTGTCAATCATTATTTTTTTTCTTAAATACAGTTCCGGAATCTGGTCGGGACTCCGGCGCTGTATACTATTTTTCCTCTTTTTGCATTTTCCTAACATTTACTTTGTTTTCTGTTTTATTGCCGTTTTACTGCTTTCTTCTAATACAAACATATATACACATTTTACAAGCATATAAACACACATCAAGCCAGTGATCCCCTGCGCCACGAAGCACCAAAGTGAGGCACTTTAGCGAGCGCGGCCGGCATCCTTAGCCTCGTTTTACTTTCAACTCGCTCCGACTTGAGTGAACTCACTTATCACGCCAGCTGCATTGGGAATGTATTAGAAGGACGGGGTTCTCCGTTTCTGGGGTAGAGCACCGCACTTGGACACTTGGTGTCCTTTGCGACTTACGCAAATCCAGGAAGGAACGAGAGGAAATACCCCAAGGGCGACCAGATCCGATCTTCATTCCGTGTAACATCAGTCTCGTCGCCTGCGCTACCACAAGTAGTAAAATAGGACGTTAAACACTGTGAAAAAGGAAACAACAATAAGTAGAATAAAAGTTGAGAAACGAAATTATTGAGGAAATAGAAAGGATGCACGAGAAAAGATAGAATTAGGAATAAAGAAGTAAGAAATGAATTAGAAGTAGAAGCTATTAACTCCAGAATTAATAAACACAGAAAAATATAGAATATGTTAAGAGGATAGAAGTTATCAATCTGCTAAAAATAAATAGATTTCCAATATCCCCCTAAAGGAAAGGACAGACGCGTAAAGACCAAGGAGAAGATGGAAGAAGACACTGTAAGGGCGGAACAGGCTGCAGTATAATCCTTGAAGTGAAGGAAAAGAAGAAGAATATACTTATGATTATTATCGTTTTTGTTGAGGAAGTACAGATGGTTATGGTAACCAGTCACTTTTAATAAACGGAATTTAATTCCTATTAAATTTCCTACAACTTCAGCACTGGATTGGAGGCAATACGATACTTATATAGATGTTCTGGCAGAAGATAAGCGAGACATAATGAAATCAAAGTGACTCCTCGTTTAATTATGTGGAAACCATTAGCAGTAATAGAAAATGAAATAACCGATAATATAGAACGCTTTATATCTTCTAAAGTCTGCGCTGCTTGTTTTTTACTCTCGTAGTTTGATGCAAAGGTGCAATTGTCTTTAAGCCTCTACACATTTACTTTAAATGTGCAATATCTGATACATTGAATTTATCTTTACAGATTGACAAACTGGAAGTCATCAACTATACTTCTTCAATCAAAAACGCATATTTTTACTTGCATTATCAGACAGAAAACCAGTATTAAGAAATAACGCAAATAATAGAAATAATATACATAAATAAATAAAAAGAACTACTAAATTCTCAAAATCGTAATTTTTGGAATCGTGTATACATCATTATCTTAAGTTTATTGCACGAAATAGTTTCATAAAACATAACTCAAATAATAGTTTTGTCAATATTAGAGTCAGGACTCCGGCATATTTGACAACTTTAGTAAGAATTTAACAAGGGTCTCATTGATTTCATTGATATATCAAGTCAACTGCTGTACTTGCTACTTTTGTATCGTCCTCCACGTCTAGGGGTACATGCTAGCCTCTAGTTCCCAAGGTTGCGGGTTCAAACCAAGCGGAGGGCGATGGATTTTTCGGGCGTAAAAGTCCTTATCGTGGCTTCCTTTGGAAGGGAAGTAAAGCCGTTGGTCCCGTGTCGCAGATTTACAGCACAGGAGGCCACTGAGCAAAATTAAACGGACTTTCACACCCAATATAGAATTAGCGCAGCAGTTAAAATGTGCCAATAAATAAAACTCAATTTTATCTTTGCGTGATGGCCCTTCCTTTGAGACAAAACAATGATATCTTCACAACTTTCAGTTAATTTTATCTAATATAGTGTAATAAAATATGATGCCAAAGTGTTGTTGGAAAATTGGAATTCACAACTACACTAGAAAATATTAAACTCAGAGTTTCGAAAATGACTGGTATAATGGATACTAGTAACGCTACAAAGTATACCTTTAATCCAGTTGGGCTGTATACCGAATGCATATTAAAATGCTTTATTTTGGATCTGCAAACAGAACTTCTGAAGGAATAGGGTATTGATGCCATCATTAGCCTATATTAAAATATAGCATTTGTTATACACATGGCATGTTTTTATTCTAGTTTTGTTAAAACTAATTTTCTGCTTATTGAGACTTGGCGTCATAATGTCAGCGCAAAAGGTCGGTCCTGTCTCAGTGAACAATAGTTGAACATTAAAGGCAGGGACACGATACAATTTATGAGATCTAAACAGTTCTCTTTACTGTGAAGGGTTTCCCCTTCATTTTCTAAGCATTTTTGTCAAGGAGCTTATGATTATGATATGCATCTTACTTGAAGATTCCGAGACTGAAGGTAATACGCAGCTGTACGCTAAATCTGGTTATTTGACTAGAGAGATTGGTTGGTGCCCATTGTTTCCTTAGCTGCATTAAAAAGAGGAAGTATGGTTCAATTGAGATTTCACTGAACCCATTCGGAAGACGTATAGAGTCCAAAAAGACACTCTCCTAAACGCGATGTTTTTATCTTCTAAACTATTTCGGAAAAGAAAGAGAAAAGCGGAATTCTTCCGAAACCCCAAGGTTATTTATGCGCTTGAAGATGAGGGTGCTGTATCCATGATGGTGATGAAACAGACGGAGAGCAACGATAAAGGAATAGGAAGGCAACAAATCGACTTCAGAGTGTTAACCTCTTTCTCTTTCTTTCTTGTGCTCGCGGCTATTGACGAGAAATTGATAGCAGCCGGAATAAGGATAAAGACAAAGAGAGCCAGTAAGATACCCGATATCAGTTGTTGAGAGTTATGAATCACTCGGGGTATATTTACGTTGGAAATGGAATGAGAAAGGCTGCATCGCAATCCCATAACGATCTCTTGGAAATTGCCCCTGTAAAATGTATGCAAGAACAGAAACTTGGAAGGGGAATGAGAGAGAAAATGGCAACAATAGAACATCCCAAAGCCAATTCCGTTACCTTCACGTGTTCTGAAAGAAGTATTTGCACTGTCGATTTGTAAAAAGAAAGGCGAATTAAAACAAAAGCAAGAAAATCACTCTATGGGCGAGTGTTCGTTATATAGACAACCAAACCACTATATCTTATCGTATTATGAACGCATTTAGGTTCGCTTATTGGAAGAGAATTATATAATAAAACAATGAGCACAGAATGGTAGGGATAGTTAAATAAATGTACCTACACGATATAGTTTTCGTAGGTGAAAGTGAAATTTAAATACAAGTTCCAAACTTGCTATGAAGAGCAGCAAATTATCTGATAGAGATTGCATTAATATTGACAAAACGTCTTATATAGCCAACTCTATATTAAACATTATAAGAATCCATAAACCCAGTTAACCATCAGCGGAGTTTCAAATTTATGATCTCCCAGGCTCTCATTGTTTGCTTCCTAGTGGCTCCAGAAAAATGGAATAAATAAATGAAAATGAAGAATAAGAAATAAATTATAGAAATATAAATTAAGTAAATGGTAAATTACACTACAAAATTTATCAACATAAATGTCTAATTTCGTCTAACTCAGGGAGATTAGTATTTCAGCTATACCTCAATTTTGTTGTCAAGGCAGTGTAAGTAGCTTAAAACTTCTACAATGCAGCTTTAGCTCCATTATTATCATAGCATGAGACAGACAAGCAGACAGAATATGAGGCTGAGCTAGAGAAATGTCTGCTTAAGCTGAACTGATTTAGATGTTCCTTACCTTAAATTTCTTCCCTCCTAACTCCGCAGTAAGGGAAAAAGGCACTTTGCTGCAGAACTTGATTCTAAGAATGACTCCAACCAATAGATTGGGTTATCTCGCATGAGGAACATGAGATGAATAAGGAAATTTACAGTTTTAACTATTATCAACTTACCTCGGAATTAAAGTTTAAGGAACTTGCAACATCCATACCAATCACTATTTTAAATTTAGCATAACAATAAAATGAACACACATAAGTCTGAAGGAGATGCATACTCATATTTGATGATTACGTTGGTAGATGTAATGCATTATATGAAAGCTTTGTTGGGCCATTTTTGGAACCGAAAAGCAAACTCTATTTCTATACAGTTGAAGGGAGAAAATCCAAACCGATGACTCAAATCAAGGATGCAGATTTCCTATCCGTCCACTTGCTGGATATATTTCTTGGTGTGAACGCCTCAATTACACTTGATTCATCTTTCCGTGCAGTGGTGGTGGTGGTAGTGGAAGGAGGAGGACTGGTTTTTAAGGGCATAGAATATCGACGATTATTAGCACCCGAATGCTGAATAAAACGGACTACCAAGGGCTGTTGACTACCACCAGGAATAGGGGTTTAGTATATAAACCATGAGTTAGGAATGTACAGAGTGTTGGGAGCGAGGGAAGGAGAAGCGACTGTTACCTTGCTGTGTGCCCTGTAAACAAATATGATGGACATTTGAGGGCACTACACCATGCTTCGAAACCAGGTAGATTAGGATTAAGGAGTAGCAGAAGAAAAAGTATGTTTAGTTATATAAAGTGTGCAATAAAGCTACTTCATTGTTTAATTACTCATTGTGGTGTAGTCTACAAAAACACAGCCGCTGATTTCTACAAATGTTTCGACACCAAATTATACAAACGCACATTTTAGCACGTTAATGTTATAATTTATTTTTACAGTTAAACACCAATAGGTAATTCATAGCTCATATATTTAAATTCTGCAATTTTCACTACATAGCTTATCTTCTACCTTACAACATTTTCAACTTAGTTCTTATTTTTAATAAAGAAGCTTAGATTATGTACTACTCCATATTTATATGGTATCACAGAAAATTCATTCATTTACACAATTTGTTCTTCGACAAAATGTTTCAGCAGCATTTTAACATTTTCGTCGCATACATCCTTACACCGTAATGTCAACACTGCACCTTTATTACACTGCCACGTGAATTTGATGTCGGTTTTAAGGTTCATTATGGGAGAGGTCCGACCATTCACTCTCTGTATGTATACATGCTCAAAACTCGTATCACTTCGCTCTTAAACAAAAAGTGGCAAACCAAATCGTGCCACAAAACCATTAATGTATGAAAAAAACATCATTGGATTTACTTTCTGACGTTTGAAGAGATGCTGGAAATACCAAATAAAATGGTATCCTGTGGAACATATTCATTGATAAAAACTGCTGAATAAATGTGGGAAAGTAAGAATTAAGTTACAGATTTCGTATCATCTTAACTGATATTTGAATGTTCCATTCACGCACGAGGTAGAAAACAGAATCGATTAAGAATGGTTTAGAAATATCTTAATATAACAGGGGAAATTGAGATATTTTTATGCTTTTTTTTCCTCAAAATTTAACATGAAAATTCTGCTTAAGCCTTTATCTAACCGTTGTAAATTTTAGTTGTAGAAGGAAATACAAAAGGCAGGAATAACTAATACATTCGCAGCAAACCGCAAAATGTTAAACTAATTTTCAAGAGTTGAAACTGGAATGAGCAAAATGAAACCATAGAATTCAAACGAATGCAAGTGAAATTGGAACATGAAGTTTGGGAACCAAGAACAATAGATCCTCCCATAATTAAAAAGTTCTGCAGACTCAGCAAATGGGGGACAGCCTTACCGGAGAGTTGCCTGTCGTCGAAATGGTGGCGCTTAATTACCTATTCTCAACGAGATGGGGTGGTCAAGCTAGCAGAATGGGGCCTAATTTCAAGCATTTTGTTCCCTCTAGCACAGATAATTCGAAGCACTAGCAAGATATGATGTGCGAACCAAGCATTCCCTTTTTTAATCGCTAAGATAATCTGAGTATTACAGGTGATATTTACGTGGTGTTTCCGAAGCGGGTGAAGAGATATTGGGATGAATGTGGTGATACGTGAAGGTTTATACGTGACTGGATAGAGGGGAGAGAGCATCCTGATATGTTCTGTCATACAAAATTCCTATAAATTATACAACATAACACAGAGAGCATCCTGATATGTTCTGTCATACATAATTCCTATAAATTATACAACATAACACGTCCTATTACACGACATATACTTCAGTTATGAGATGTTAAACTATCGTTTTCATCACATACACCACATATGCATTTTGGTATTATAAGCTGTTCGATTCTTGAAATACCCAGTGCACGAAATATGATATTTGCAATTGTAAAACATGTTTTACAGAGCATGTTTTATGATACATCCTAATATATGACATAATTTAAGCTATGCAAGGGGTCACGGTGTCGATTTCCGGCTGAGGGTAGGGATTTTTCTCTAGGCCAGATTATTCCCTATCCTATGTGAGTGTGAATGCGTGCGAGATCCAAAGAAGAAAAAAATGTGTGTGTGTATGTATATATTCATCGTCCTCCGCCGGGTTTGAACCCGCGACCTTGTGTATATGAAGCTAGCATGGTAACCATTACACCACGCAGGGCGAATGAAATGCCATCGACATGACTATACAGTTAAAGGCGAGGTGTAAATAGAAAAAAAAATAATAAAAAGTACCCAAAAGGATTCGTATAAGCAAAATTTAAACTGATTTGTTTATGTGCCTATTATTTTTTAAAAGACAAGATCCTGCGTAAACTGGTTCTGAAATCATCTATGAAACTTCATTTCTTTCATGTGTTACGTATTTTCGTTCTAACTGTAAAATAAACTGTATCCTGTGAAGTGAGCTTAACACCCATCTACATTAAGAAATGTATTAGAAAGTAGTAGCAGAAATATTTGCCACTTTACATTGTACAATTTCATCCAATAATTCTCACTGCGCTACCGAATATTTATCACAATCCCACTTTAGAAATCTGGTTCAGATAATTTAACTTCTTTTTTTCTAGATTTCGAGTTGTAATTTTAAGACATATTGATTTATATGATTCCGATGACAGCACACACCAGGAGTGATTGATTTTCAGCGAAACTCGAAAACAGAGGAGTTGAAAACTACAAATAAGGAAGCGTCTCTGAAAGGGGCGTAATCTGTTAAAGGGACACTCACGCGCTACCTAAGTCTTCCGGTAAATTTAAAATGACCGCACAAGTAAAATAATAAAATGCACTTGTGACTCTCACACTGGGCTGTCTTCTACTGCAAATAACTCGTTTTCGATTTTTGAGTCATTTTTGGTCTATTTCAGTGGGGTCTATCATTAATTCAAGATGAATATTTGTTTGTTTCATTTTCAGTGAATTCTTAAATGATGCCCTGTTGGCACACGTAATTAAATAAGTCAAGTAATTGTCTTGTGTTCACATACTTCGCGGTCTTCTCTATTGTATAATTTACACACAGAATAAGGAGTTTTCTTACTTAGATGGAAGACGTGGAATTGTTACAGCTAGTAGGTGCATGTGTTTCTAATTGCTAGTTGCCATCTAAGTTGTCAGGTTAAAACAGAGAGAGAGAGAGAGAGAGAGAGGGGGGGAGCGAGAGGGAGAGGGGGGCAGTAACCTAGAATGCACCGTGTTAGCATAGCATTTGTGCATAATAATTAGCTTAAGTAATTACTTTACATTTTGATGTATAATAAAAGGAAACGGTAGCCATAATAATTAATGGAGCGTATATACCTATATAATAGTGAACGCACTGTTTAAACCAAGCTTAATTAATCATGTGTTAACTCTGAAAGGTAAATATTTCTGTTAAGGGGAAAGGAGCGAATTGTTTAGCTGATTTGTAGAGAATAAAGTCAAAGCCTAGAATAAAATTACGTTGTGGTTACCAATAAATTTAAAGTCTTATTCTTTTATTTTAGTCATATTTGAAATTAACGTCTCGGCTGATATAATGCTTTAAAGTTTTTTTCTTTATGAGTCATCCTTAAGAATAATTATGAGCATTTACATATGTATTCGGGTGTAGATATCAGCCATGTCTTTAGATTAATCCTATAAAACACACAATCACGTACTCACACTCTAAGTTAAAACTTCATATCAATGTACTACAAAACATACCCTTGAAAATTATTAGTAGGGAATGTTGGGCCATAATAGGACAAAGTAAGCTGCTTTATGAAATAGCCAAGTTAACGCGTATAACATGTATACATACATTTGTTGCAATCACTTTCCAACTAAAGGTAACGTGTTAAAACTATTCCTTGGATGCTGCAACATCGTGGAATGCACTCTGAGAGAATGGACAGTTGACTTATCTTAGTTGGTGGCAAATTATATACGTTATTATATAGATACATTTATTGCCGAAGTATAGAACGTATATGAGCGTATTCAAGACACAAGTTAAAGGCGACAAAAATAAATAAAAAGAGGCGAGAAGAAAGAAGAAGAAAAAATACCTTGCCTCAAATATAACAAATTATCTAGCTTCAATCCTTCAGTAAGAAAAAGAGCCGTGTTTTTGCCAGTTCCTCTGAACAGTTTTTAGCTCTCTACTTGGCCTTTAGAGATTTTATGTTAATTTAATTACTCATTGGTTATCCTAATGTAAACACTCGACTAAAATTATGTACACAGATTTCAGCCCTATCACAAAATGGATAGTTTTGCCTGCCAAAATCATAATTTTCATTGCCCTCTAGTCTCGTAGTATAAACCATCCCTTCCTTTCACTGAGTATGTTATGTGCCTCAATATACCAATACATTTTCTAGTCTTTTACAATCCCATTAAATTTGTCTGCTGAAGTGTATCAGTCTTCTTTTAGCAAAATTTCCATATGTTTTTAGTCATTTATATCACCCGTTTGACACATAGAAACCACGCCTATACTCCTTAAACCTCTGTCAAAGTCAGCTGCTCCAACCTTAGGAGACATGTTTTCTCGCTGCTATTTGGAGTAGAGTGTGAACCTCAGCCAGTACTTCATTGCTCTTATTTTATAGCTACTCCAAGGCACAGTACTGGTTCCGCTATTTTGTAATATTTTAAAGACGTAAATATAAACATCAAATGCGAAATAAAACTGGTTGCAAAAGGTTGTATTATGTACAATAGCATTCTAAATATTGCAAATAAGATCACTCTTCGGGACGATTTAAATGAAACAGGTAACTGGGCTGCTGCAAATAAAATGACAGTTAATGCTAGGAAACTTATGTTTATTGAGTTTAGTAGCAACGGGGAAAATCTGCATAACTATCACTGGACAGGAAACAAATTTCTTTTTGTTGGACAGCTGCAAATATTTGGGAATTTAGTTGAGTAACGCTGCATGGAACGAACAGGTGAATTTTGAATCTAAGAAAGCATTGAAAACATTATATTTCTAAATAAGGATTCTAAAAGGTGTGTGTACGTTATGGCCTGGGAAATAGTCTAAAAGTCCTTAGTGCGGTCGGTTTTGGAATACGGAGTAGCATGTTGGGGCCCGCATAGAATTAATCAAACTGATTTGTTAGAAAAGATTCAGAGCAACGCTATAACATTCACAAAGAGAGGTACATATTTTGGGCACACAAAATTTGAGGAGATTAAATGGGAGCCCTTGAAAGTTAGACACAAGAAACAGACATTATGCGCACACTGGTTTAAGTATATGGGTGAATATTACTAACAGATTAGAGAACCCGACATTTTTTGCACGTAACGATCGTTTGTTGAAAATTAAGGGTAAAAGGTTCAGACCCGACGGAACCGTTAAAGAATGGAAAACGTTGCCTGTAGCATCCTTTGAGAGCTGTCTTCTGTACTTCAAGACATTTAGGGAAACGCTCATTAGAATAAACCTTGGGTAATATACTTAAGTTTATGCAAGTGATTTTCTATTGTTATAACTTAAAATACTAATAGTGAAGTTATTGGTGATACTCATTAGATAATTAATGAATGGAAATAGTAAAATGATTAATATGTTATAAATACCAGCGGGAAAACCTATCTGATAAGTTTTGGGCAGCCGAACTCGAAAGAGGTTTCAGAAGAATATGCATGGGGTCAGTGCTTAGCTATAGGAAATGACTTAGATAAAATTGAATGGTGGTAAATAGGTCTATATACTCAACTTAGGAAGAAAGTAAAGATCAGGTATGGCCTGATTTGGCTTCGAAGGCTGCTGGTCACAGAAAATGATGGACGATTCTGGTAGCAGAGTTTGCCCATTCTGCTTTTAGGCTAAAGACTGGCTACACATTTTGGTGGAATGTGCAGTGGGAGAACCAGCGAACAATTAACCTTAAATAAACATGTTTAAGTCCTGCTGGAAGGAGGTTGGTATGTTGGGTTCTATTGGCCAACCAAATGAACAGGCAAAACATTGGTAATATTTTGGCTAGAATGCACAAAGTCATATTACACTTATTCAGTTAGTCAACGGTAATTTATCTATATTGTTTATGCTTTTTTCTTTAATTTTCTCTGTTGTGTCTTTTTTTCACCTTTAACATGTATCTGAAATGTACATGTTCAGTCAACCCATTCGATAATAACTAATAATTTGACACCAATAAAGATACCTATCTAAATCCAAATTTACAATATTAATCCGATCTATTAATATGCTACATCGTCTACATCCAGGCCTTCATTTCCTCTGCTATTAACGCAACTGCTACATTCTCTGTGAACACATTGAACTTTAGAGGCGATAAAATGCATCCTTGAGTAGCTCACTTGCAGGCTTATTTAGATCCATTTACTGTATTTTCAATTATTTTAATACTGCGATTAGCAATGTTGTAGATGTGCATCAAAGCTTTATAATTTTACAGGAGAATTCTTTGTGGTGAAGATTCTTCCAAACAGTACACCGCTATGTGCTTTCACAAGCCATTTTGGAACCAGCAAAAATATTATAAAGTAAAAGCTTTGTATTCAAATTTTAAGCGATGCCTTTAAAGTGAAACTGTTGTCAGCTGTAGAAGACCCTTCGCTGATACCCACTTAGAAATACCTTAAAATTTTTTCCATCAAACCCTTAACCACCCAAAGATAGTTTTGCAATATGGGTACACTTTACCCAGCATATATAAAGGTGTTATTTTTCTTTAGTGTACTGGTTGCTGTATGGTATTCCTGCCCTTATATATATTGGCTGAATAATTTCTATCGCCAGCTTCAGGATACCTCTCCATAGGACGTATACAACTTCAGAATTTTTAATAACATGTATTAAATTCGCCTGAAATCACTTCTATTTCCAGTGCTTTATACACTTTTAGGATCTTTATTCCTCGAAAAATTTCCCTGCCAGTTATTTTTCCATCTATACCGTATAAGATTTAAACAAAGTTCAGCAAAATACAAAGAAATCCCTCCCACTCTTTCCAATCTACATCAGCTTACACGCTAATAAATATTCTAACCATATTCCCGGTTTAATACCAGGTTGATTAGAAAATAAGTGTACAAAACCAGCAGTGAAACACGTAGATTTTATTTCATACAACCAATGCAGCCAGCCGATAGCAATACATTAAGTTATTTTTCGACATAATCTCCATATCAGAGTAGGCACGTCGCTTCGTGGGATGAGTTTGAATACTTCCTCCTGGTAAAAGTACCGTCCTTGCGTATTCAGCCACGCTGAAGCAATGTGAGAAGTCCTGATCGTTTCCTTCCGATTACTTCGCGCAATCGTCTTAAGGTGTAGCACATGCTTTACTTAAATCTACTTAATTTAACAATTAATTTACAAAACTCTTAATTCATTCCAATGAATAACAGTACCGATTAGCACACAGGAATACAACAACTGAGCGAATTTCTTTGCGAGACCAGTTTTCCAAAGTTTCCAATCTCCATTTGTGTTTACCTGGAAATAGCAATGTACAAGATGGCAGGTGGCTGAACTCTGCACAGTTGCCAATCACAATTACCACACACTACTAATTTCTCTACAACGGACGAAATTCCAATAATGTCGGACTTATAACGTTAGTTTCAGATCATCCCTCGTATTTACGTTTTCCAGTCTTCCGGCTTTAATATGCCTAATTATCTTCCACATATTTATCGGATCCAACTTTTCTGCCGTTATTCTTGAGGCATCTCATAGTTGAAATTTCTAAATTGTATATTTATGAAAATATGTTTTTGAAATGTATTACCGCAAATGACACACTGAATCTTAAACATGCTTACACATTTTAAACGCAAAATCCAGCTTGTTTATCAGGTTATTAATTTTAATTGATTATTTCAGTGATAAACTAAAATGGTTACACATGAAGAAATGTTACTAACATAAATATCTGTTTTTATTTTAATAAATATTTAAGAGCAAAGTTTGGGAATAGAATTTTATTGGTGTACTAATTTTGAGGAAAAAATACACGTATGAGAAACATGTTTTTCTAATGTTAGCGTGATATTTAGATCAACTAAATAGCATTTCCTCAATAATAATTGATAAACGAAAATCACCCTCAAAATTTTAATACATATAGTTGTGAATATATATAGCTACAATCTGAAGAAAATTGAACAAAACTTAAATCGCGTGGGACATTTTCAGCGCGAAAAACATATAGGAAAACAGCCTTTAAATTCCAAACGGCTATGTGGTCTTGTGTCTAGGCACATTTTAAAACTTGTATAAAATATTCTCCAATGATCTGCGATAGACATCACGGAGAGAATATGATATTAGACAATTCATTCCTGATAATATATCTAAAAACAAAAAAATTGACACTTTCGATGATTTCATTCATGTTTCACCTGTGTGTATCCTGAAGTCCACTGCCATTTTCCTTCACCACTGGGCCTTACATTTACCCGGGTATCTTTATATTGATTTGTAAATTGGATATATGAAAAACGCTTTCCCCCAGTGCGGTCTCCTCTGTTTTTGTTTGTTGTTGTTTTTTTTCGCTTCTTTACATTTACTGTTGAACCAGAACTTGTTCTGCTGTATAGATAACTATATAAGTAATCAGCTCAGGTTTTGGATGCGGATATGCCATCAATAGCGTTCATCAAATCATAAATGCATTCTTGTAAACCAGACAAGAATAAAAAATCTTAGTTGCAACAAACAAGTAAAAACGGTTGCTTAATTTACCTCGATGCTAAGGGCAAGAACTCTCATCGACCGTACCATTGTTAGCCTCTTTATCTTAAAATCAGCTCACAAAATATGAATTTTTGATTAATAAAACGTGAAAGAAAGGAACATGCTGCGCATGAACCAAACGCGACGTATGGTGACACCTGGAGAGATTAATAGCCTGCCACAGCAATATCCAACCCCTCTACTTGATCCATATGCCAGCTTCAGTTTACTTGCACATTCAATCGTGAGATGTAAAACACAAATCAAAGACCTTATTCTCATACTGCAAATTTTACGCTAATCTTTCTTTAACAAAACAGGCAATGGTGTAATTAAATCTTCTCGTGTTAGTAAAGCATTATGCTGCACTTCCATAAAAAGTGCATGACTATTAGGATTCCTGGGCAAACTCCTTCCTCTAATTCGTTTTTATTGAAAGCTCAGGTGTCAACTGAGCTCTTTTCAGCCATCTGGCCGTCCCAAGCTTTCTGTTCACATCCTGGTCAGCTGACTTTTGGTTTCCGAGAATGATTTCCGACAAACTAACACACTCTAAAGTTTGAGACACACTGAGAAATTCAATTCCCTAGCCCAGATTTGAACCACAATTCTCCCAGTCCCAGTTCAGTCTATCGTTAAAGTAAAATAGAAAAACGCTTATAATCATCAGCTAGTTGCAGGCAATTTAGAATATATTGGGCCCAAAATTTATCAGGTTGTTTCTGAATACTGGTTCTCTCTACTACCAGTGGTACCCAACCTACAGTGGAAGAGGGAAGGGCATTTACCTCCACCCATTTGATTGGTAGCAGCAGGCAGAAACTTCTCCAACTGTGACGTCGCTTTCTATCAGCGGCGGTGCCTTCAGCAAAGTTAATGTTATATGTGATGGTACAAATACAAAAAAAAAAAAAAAAAAAAAATCTTCTTGAACGTCATTCATGTTAATGCCTTGGTTAGCGTTGTTTACTTGTAACCAGTTTCTTGATGTTCGCCGTCAGGGATGAACAACAGAGACTTAAAATGCAGACCAAATAATCCTGCCCTACCTACTACGATTCTTCTTTTTTATTTTGTTCACTTTCGAGAATATCTGTTCATAAATATATGTAGAACCAAATATTGACACACACTTTGCAGAACAATTTCCCAATTGGGAAAATTTTTCATTTGGAACAGACTTAAATAAATCCCAATATTTTTCCTGAGATTATTTCATGGCTGTTAAATTTTGCAAAGCAGCTAGTTCCATTTGAAGATCATGAGGAACGTTTTTGCAGGCAAAATTAAAAGGATTGTGTCATAATGAGATCCCAGCACTTCTAGCAATGCGTTAAATTGCCACTGACGAAGGGAGCTTGTTTCAATAAATTTCACGTAGCTCACAACTACCTACGTAAAATTAGTTGAGGCAAGTGATTTTGCACATAACGGGTTTCTAAGAATTATGAGTGTATAGACATAGAATCAGATCATACCATATTTCTTAAAGATGGTCTTAGTCTGCCCAAAAAAAATCTTTTCACCACCTCATCATCGATAGAGCTCCATCGGTCGCAACAGAAGCAGAGAAGCCCAGGGAACTTGCAATCTGCTACAAACATCTAGCACAACATTAAAGACATATTCATCCCAAGTATGCGTTTTAAAAGAAATTACATTTAGAAACCCTTCAATAACACTGAATTCAGTATCAATTTCCTCTCAAAAACACAGTCAATTGAGTTTCATCAGCTTATATCCGTGCTGTTGTCCAATGCCAGGGAAAAGTAAATTAATTATTTTATTTTTTCCTTTAGCTGTTTCTCTATATTACACCTCAATTCTTTTACGCACCTTGTCACGGTATTTCGAGATAGACTCACTGATTTAAAAGTATCTATTACAGTGGGACGTACTTCCTCAGTGGCTATAATTAAACAATCTTTGATGAACTCCCCTTCATCAAAAAACTTAATTTTCTTTGCAATGTGTTCAGCAATACCACGAGAGGCTCTACCAATACCGTCAGGACGAAGGTTTTCCGAATTTGGTGCTTTAATGTGCTTCTTTTCTGTATTCTTGCTTTTATTGTAAGTGAAACGATTTAAAAACGCACTGAATTTACAAGTTAGCTGATATATTAAAATGCAAGTGTTGTTACTGATTGCATAGTTGATAAAACGAGTTTTCCGCAATCAGTATGCAGTAGTTTTCAAGTGTCGTTTTATATTATATCGGGAACCACAAGATGCTTAAGTGATGCTTACAAATAAGACATTTCACCGTACTGTCCTATTTAACAAAAAATATTCCTTCTTCCATTCTTTCTGGGATACGATTAGTTTGGTTAGCTTGAAACCCGCCATCGTCTCTCGAAACCTACTATCGTGTTTAACCTAGTTAAACGTTACTTAATGAATGAAGGGGAAATGCTTCTTCCCTGGCCCTACACAAAAAGGAAGGAGGCGGGCAGCGCGACCAGGTGACGTCATTGCCTCATAGGACTAGAAGTTGGACACCCCTATTCTACATTACTTCCTCTTCTGATCTTTGTCGCCTTTAACATCATAAATTAATTCATTATTCTTTCTTTGACTCCGGCTACCTGAGTTTGTGTTTAGGTTGAGCATGGCGTCATCGGTGAAGCGATCTTTCTCGTACACACCTTACATAAGTTTGTGTTTAATTTTATTTAACAGCTGCATTAGCAATTGTAAAAATGATTGGAAACGTGAATTGCTTTGAATAGCCCAGCTACACCACTACTAGCTTCACGTTATGAACCTTTATGAAGTTAACTTAAATGGAATGTAAGATTTCGCGTCTCATATTGTTTACGTAAACTGTTACGACGCAGCTCTCGTAGATTGGTCTGAAGAACTGGGGCTGGTATATGCCTAATTTGGAATATATACGTTTATTCCTGAAACTAAGTACTAAAATTGATCGCGGTTGGGTTTTAATTTGGCGCTTTTGCGCCCCTTTTCTTTAGACAATCGCTAGGTTTTAACACATTTTTTAGGTGTTTAGGTGCAAGCTAACCTTCTGATTTCCAAAGTATCATGAGTCTACACACTTTCAGTCTTTTAGTTCAAGGTCTACCCCACTATCATCCCCAGCCCTCCGAGTTCAAATTTTTCGAGAAGTCTATTGGCGACTTCTCTTTGCCTACAGTTTCAGCTATGGCTTTGTTTTTCTACACAGAATCTTACCATTGACGTTTCTTGAACCTGCTCATCTAATTAATTCCCAACAAGTTACAGTTTTGATGTTGTACACAACTTGGATGAATAATTGTT
The DNA here is from genome assembly GCA_030762935.1 of Hymenopus coronatus. Classification (NCBI taxonomy): domain Eukaryota; kingdom Metazoa; phylum Arthropoda; class Insecta; order Mantodea; family Hymenopodidae; genus Hymenopus; species Hymenopus coronatus. The sequence goes on from CM060900.1 coordinate 338,914,071, forward strand.
CAGACATCGTCATTATAGACATTGCTGCCTCACCTCAATCGATGCTAAGCATAATCAAGAACCACCACCAGGGATGTGTATAGGGTCTCTAATTCAGGGGAAGGGTAGCGGCTGAAACTAACGATGTCAGTTATACCTTCTTTCCATTAACACTTTTAGAGATTTATCTGATTTAGGGGGTTGTCAAATGGACCAAGGAAAAACTGCGCTGGCTAAATAAAGGATAAAAAGCAGTTCTTTTACAGTGTGGCATTTTAGTGCGTAAACTATATGTTACCCTGAGGAAAAGGAATGAAATCTATAGTTTTGCTGCCAGAAATTCATAGGCATTACATGAAATTTCTGGTACGGAATCTAGAATTTGAAGCTGCCTACTTTTTTCGTAATTTTAAGTAAAGGAACAAGTTGGTGGCCCTCCCATTTATTATTACACCCGTCTTTATGGCATGACTCCGCGGAATGTAATTTCTGTGTAAGAAATATTGCACAAAACAAAACTGAAGGTAAATAAAACCTGCACTATAATTGCGAAAATTTTTTTATTATTTTTTATTTGATTCTCAAATAGAATAAGTATTTCCAAACGGAACTGATCAAACACTTTATAGCTTGATCAATGTTACACAGACTATTCAATTTATGTTATTCCTCTTTTAGAATTATTTTAATAATGCAAGCAGTCTGTAGCAAAAACCATTTAGGACAAGGCCTTTCCGTTCTCTTACTTTAAATTGTTCAACAGGTCTGGTAATACAGAATTTTTTATAAATTGTTGTAGAAATTAAATTTTGTTCTACAAAGTTGTAAACCTATTTTAATACTAACGGTTAAAATAACTATATTATTTATATTATATATATTATAATTATATGATATATATTTTGAAGGGTTGCAAAATGGCTCTCATACTTCTACAAAATTGAACTGATTTTTTGAGTGGCTTTGAAGAAAGACTTCACAGCCTTGTGCTTCTCCGCCATATATTCGGAGTGTTGGCCAGCCTACTTAGACGCTCTCAGAAATTGGCCGTGCCATGGCCAGTGTTGGCCAGGCTACTTCGACGCTCTCAGAAATTGGCCGTGCCGTGGCCGAGCGGTTAGGCCATTCGCCTCTTACCTAGGCGGCCCGGTTTCGATCCCAAGTGATCGCATTTGAGATTTATGTGAACAAATCGGCGCAGGGGCGGGTTTTCTCCGGATTCTCCGGTTTCCCCCGCCATCATATTCCACCGGTGCTACATCTTCATTTAATATATCATCACTGTCAACGCCTGCGGTGCTGTGAGGAGCAAAAGCGGGCGTTAAATACTATAAAAATCTCTAAAAAATACAGTGCCAGAAAGCTTGGTTCCGGCGCAAACATTAACAAACCACTTCAAGTCCTTTCTCAGAGATGAAGTTGAGAAGCTTAAGTGTTTCATTTTCCGAGTCAAGCATCGTACAGCGATAATTTCTGCGCTTATGTCTTCTGCAAAGTCTTTAGGATATTCGGAAGCAATTGTTTAATTTTCGTTGAGTTGATCACTATACACACACACACACACACACAAACACACACACACACAGTGATTTATGTAGCACTGACACATTTCTTTCTTTAATTATTCCGTTGGAAATTCATTCAATGACCTAATTTTAGCACGAAATTAAGCAGAATGTTGAGGATTTTCAATTCCTTGTCACTAGATGCACAGATGTTTGTTTTATTTCTAATTGCATTGTTGGCAGTTGCTTCGACATTTTGTTCTTGTAGTCAACGTGAAAATGCGTACACATTAAATCAGCGACTCTTACTTGTGAAGCAATAGTGGATTAAATCACTTGTTTGCCATTCATTAAATGAATCCATGAACCCAATTGCAAGCTTCTTTGACGACCAGATAATTTCCAGGAACTTGTGGCCACCTTGACTTCTCTCTATGGGGCTACTTAAAGGAAAGTTTTTACGCCACATGTCCCCAGACATTGGACGATCTGAAGTACATCACAAAGGAGATTCAAGCTATTGACAACAGAGACCTCCAAAAGCCAGTAACATAGAACGACGAGATGAGCTGTGCCTTATGCAGAATGGAGGACATAGAGAATCTCCCAAAATTGCTCTACAATTTAGGTATAATAAGTTGTCGCTTGCATAAAACGTTTTGATACAATTAATGAAAGAAGTGTGTCAGCTCTATATAAATCACCCTGTGTGTGTATATATATAAACATATTAATTCACTTGTGTGTTTATTTTTTATTGCTTTATTTGTATAGCCCCCTTTAACATCAATGGCCATATCACTTGTGAAACTCTAGGTTCAGAACATTAGGTTAAACTTAATATTACTAAAAACACGCACATTCACTCTCACATTCATACTTCCAGACTCTATGGGGGATAGGGAATAATTCCGGTTAAAGAAAAATTCCCCGCCCCAGCCGGGAATCGAACCCGGGACCCCCGGGAGAAGTCAGCTCGCTGACCACTCGACCACGAAGCCAGTCTCACTTGTGTGTTGTTGAAGCACTTCGAGTGTATTTTCGATCGCAAATGGTAAGCAATTGTGTTGCATCCTAATAACAAAGTGAGAGATATCAACTGCTTTGGAATGTACTTTGATTACTTCTAATAATTTCCCATGAATCTGATAAGTTCTGGATGCCATCAAGTAAGTGTTTAAGATTTATTGTCTCATCATTGAGAAAAATCGACTTGCTCTTTATAGCCCTGGTCACTTTCAGACAGATCTTTGCGACAAAGTGATGACATCAAAATGCCCCTTGACAGTTAAAAATACTAAAGTTCAAAAATGACATTTCGTAATAGAGTAAAGCATAGTGCTTTACTACGTGGACAAAAAGCTTATTTTCTTTCTTACCAACATCTAAAGAAACTCTTTTAAAATAAATGGGATGTGCAATGGCAGCGACAAAAGCTGCTAGAAAACAAAGAGTATGTACACTGTTAAATGTTTAAGAAGAGTGCTACCAAGGCGAAAAATGTCAAATTCTTTCCTTCCTCCCTCCCTCGCTCGCTCGCATCCCTATTTCCTTCCATTCCTTCTTCATTCCTTTTTTTCTTTCCTTCTTCATTTCTATTCTTCCTTTCTCATTTCCTTCCTTCTTTCTTTCCCTCTTTCTTCTTTCCTTCCTTCTTCCTTTCTTTCTTTCCCTCTTTATTTCACTCTTGCTTCTTTCTCTCTTTCACTTTCTTTGTTTTTTCTTCCTTTTCTTTCTCTTTTCAATCATTCGTGCTCTAGCTTCACACATCTGTCCTCGCCTGTTCGAACCATTGTTAAGAATCCGAAGTTGCGCCTTAAGATTCTCTAACCGGAGAGTATGTCACCAGTTACTGCCTCGCCTGTTTTCCTACCAACTCAAATTGAGTTTAAATACAATAAACCACTCACAAGTTTCAAATGAATTTATTTGAAAGCAGCATAACCGGAAAGCAACACTCTGTTATTGGAGGGGTACGTTAGGAGTCCCATCAACAGTTAAACCAACTGATTCTTCTGTCATCCAAAACGGTCCAGAATGTTTCACCGCATTTGGAAAACATAATTTTGAGAGCACCATGACATATAATCAACCAAGTCTCTCATGGTTTCCTCTTTCTAACCTAGATTACCATCATCAGTATTTCCTTTCAGATCATGGAATTATGTTTCCAATAAAGAAAGAACATCTATGGAATAAAAAGCATCTCTAAGGTATCAAATAAGTGAGCTAAACAGCTATGCGCCGGTCCGCAGGCCCTTGTGTGGTCCGGGCCCGTGACCTCCCGCTTGTGGCTACCTGAAACACACAACATCCACTTAAAGTACTTTTGCAATCAATAATCACAAGCCGAAAAAACTGAGATTTACAGAATACTGGATATACATGCAAATGCCACGATTATAAGTTTCTTAGTAATACAAATGAAATACAAGCATACTTTTAAATCTGTGAATGTTATTTAGTAGCATTTCTTTTGCTTTATATTAACAATGGACCAGTTTCAATTTAAGAAAACTGAAATTTCGACTTCTTAAAAATAACGTTTCCCTTAACTTTCATGGAAACAATCCTTAGATATACGTATTTGACTCTGAATCTATTTGTCCTTTTGCATTTCTGGCTGAAACCGATGTCTAAACGATGTGTGCAGATGTGTGTAAATAGCCTGTAAAGTTTTCAATAATTTTTAGTACACATTTACCATTTTAAAATGCACGGTATTACGCCATTTTTGTTAAATTTTTTGCACAGTTTTGGTGCGCTCTTTCGAGCTGAATGAAATCAAAAACCCTGTTTTTTCAGAAAGTAAATTGTTGATTTAGGATTTTAATAATTTAATGCACCTTAATTTACTGAAATCTAAAAGAACTGAATATATCTTACTAAATTAAAATTTAGTGAAAGTAACAAAAAAATAATGATATAATTGTAAACTCCGATAGTTGTGACAAAAAAATTTGATTCCAATGTCAAAAAGTCAATTGGCGCACTCTTGTGAAAGAGTTGTATGATCCGGTGATATTGATTCAATTAAAGTAATTGAGAATTTAGTGCAAGCCAGCGCTATGACTTCTGGTGAAATGAACAGGCAATTGGTCTATTGTTACTAAACGAAATAAAAAGAATATGCAAAAGACAATTTTTGTTGGTAAAAAGCAGACCCAAGCTTTTCACTGCCTCAAAACACGAACACGTCTATGCAGGAACAATAATCTGGGTATAACGTCACGCCCTTCTCTCCATTTCAGCTACACGGCAAAGGGACAACGTCAGCAGGTACAGTTAGCCATTCGCTTTTAAAGGGACACAAGTGTTGTTGTTTTTTTTTTTTTTGTTAAAAATGTAGATTTTTGGGCTATTGGTGAAACGTACACCATTCTTTAAAGTATATATTTGCTTTGTTTCATTCTCCTAGGGCGGGTATAACATATATTTTGGACACCAGATTTAAAGCGTTGCGCTAGTTGCATAATTCTCTATGTCAAACTTTAAAGCAATATCTTCTCATTAAACTTCTTTTTTTATTTTCCCATATTCGAGTCTGTCTTCCTCCACAAAAAGGCAGAAGTCTGAAAAATGTTCCCCATAGCACTGCCGAAAAAATGTATAATAAAATGTGTGGTTGGTTACATCATCCTGCATTTCAAAACCTTTTTTTAATCTGATACATGATTATAAACGGATTTTTTGTGCTGAATTCGGAAATTATATCCATTTTCCCATTACGTCTGGTTTTCAAAATATTCATCAACAACTTTAACTGAAGTTAAACTTTGTGAAGGCAATAAAAATTATTTCAGTAAGAATTTTGCGTGAAAAACTTGGTTATAATTTGTTATTAGTCACTAATTAAGTTTTAATTAATGATTATAGGAACATTCATAGCCTTCCCTCAATATTGTGTTTCAAATTTTCTCCGCTTTGTCCTTCTTGTATGTTGTTCAGAGCAGTCCCTTTTTGACATCCAGCTATTATGTTAATACTCCGCTTCGCTTGATACCTCATTTTTATACTCTTATATCATTGTGAAATCCTTCACCCTGTTCCGCTTAAAATCTCCTAAATTATGAGGGAAATAATTTAGATGGAAATGAAGGAAATGTACTTTGACACACACACATTTATTTGAAACTCTATAGCATATTTTTCACTGTGTTAACATAACTTGGGTATTTTTTTTATTTTCAAGGAAATTAATAACAATATTTCTGAAAGCATTCCGGGCACCCTTCACTTTTCGACTCATAGTTTTCTCGAACCTGGTTTTCCATCATCAGTTTTCAAATTTGTGAGTCAACAATTGCACCATCTTTCATTTTTACAGGTAATGAAGGAAATGTAGCATAAAGGTATTTAGATCACTCACTGACTGTATCTAGAGTTTTCACAAATTGTTTCATTAAACCTAATTTTACATAGAGAGGTGGCAACAATACTTTTGGGGGATCAATAAGAGAATCATTTTTATATATTTTTCGCCCGGTATTAAATTAGTCCTACGTGGTCACTGATCTCTTTGCCAGTGTTCTGACCTTCCTCTTCTATCTCACTCACATAAGAAACAAAGATATTTTGTGAAACCAGCCTGCTGACCAAGTAAATGGTCCAATAATCTTGAAGTCTTCACAGGCTAGCTATAGATGGTTTTCGGACTGCAGTTTTTATAACAAAAACTTTACAGTTCTATATGTCTCCTTTAAAACAAAAGATAGGACTACAGGAATGGAAGCACATGCAAACTTCCCAAATATCTGGTGCCTGATCTAACAAGGGACATAATACACAATCAAAAATGATTTTAAATATTAAAATTAAGATAGGGGTGGGAAACAAATAGACTCTCCAACAACTTTTTCTCAAATGTATTTTATATTTATGCCTTGTATATTCATATAAATGTCAGGAAAATGTTGAATGAGTGAATAAGATGACTTCATGTGCAAAAAAATAGTAGTACTTTATTTTGTATGATGTAGAGTTACGTTAAATGGGGATTAGGAATGTTTCCTGAATATTAAACATCACTTGGGTTTCCTCACAGAGTAAGATATATACACCCTGAGACACTAAACATTTCAACTTCCTGTTTATAGAGAATACAAATGCAGACATAAACATCTGCAAGAATAGCAACAAATATCTAAACCCCTGTTCATTTTAAGGCGAAAACACATTTTTGTACGGACCTTGAGCAGATATAGTTTTTAGATTTTAACAAATATAAATGTAATAAATAAATATAAAATATATACGTAATAATTGTCATATTATTTCACATTTTAAGTAACGAAGCTGAAATCATAAGCTGTTGAGGTTTTCTAACAAACTATACCATCATCATCATCATGATCATATTTATTATTTTATTATTATTATTATTATTATTATTATTATTATTATTATTATAATAATATTATTTTATTATTATTATTATTATTTTATTATTATTATTTTATTATTATTATTATTATTATTTTATTATTATTATTATTATTATTTTATTATCATTCTTTTATTATCATTCTTTTATTATCATTCTATTATTATCATTCTATTATTATCATTCAATTATTATCATTCTATTATTATCTTATTATTATCTTATTATTAATTATCTTATTATTAATTATCTTATTATTAATTATCTTATTATTATCTTATTATTATCTTATTATTATCTTATTATTATCTTATAATTATCATATTATTATTATTTGATTATGATGATTATTCTTATTTTAATTATAATGATTATGATTATCATTTGATTGTGATTATGATGATTATTATTATTTTAATTATAATGATTATTATTATTATTATTTTGATTTTGATTATGATTATTATTTTGATTTTGATTTTGATTATTATTTTGATTTTGATTATTATTTTTATTATGATTATTATTTTGATTATGATCATTATTATGATTTTATTATGAGTATTATTATTATTATTATTTTGATTATGATTATTAATTTGATTATGATTATGATTATGATTAATTTGATTATGATTATTATTTTGATAATGATTATTATTTTGATAATGATTATTATTTTGATAATGATTATTATTTTGATAATGATTATTATTTTGATAATGATTATTATTTTGATAATGATTATTATTTTGATAATGATTATTATTTGGATTATGATTGTAATTATTATTTTGATTATGATTGTAATTAGTATTTTGATTACGATTATGATTATTATTTTGATCACGATTATGATTATTATTTTGATTACGATTATGATTATTATTTTGATTACGATTATGATTATTATTTTGATTACGATTATGATTATTATTTTGATTATAGTTATAATTATTAGTATTATTTTGATTATGGTTATGATTATTATTATTATTTTGATTATGGTTATGATTATTATTATTATTTTGATTATGGTTATGATTATTATTTTGATTATGGTTATAATTATTATTATTATTTTGGTTATGATTGTTACTTTTATTATGATTATTATTTTGAATATTATTTTGATCATGATTATGATTATGGTTATTATTTTGATCATGATGATGATTATTATTTTGATTATGATCATGATTATGATTTTGATTATGGTTATTATTATTTTGATTATGGTTATGATTTTTACTATTTTGATTATGATTTTTACTATTTTGATTATGATTATTACTATTTTGATTATGATTATGATTATTATTATTTTGATTACGATTATTATTATTATGATTTTTATTATGATTATTATGATTATGATGATTATTATTATTTTGATGATGATTATTATTATTTTGATTATGATGACTATTATTATTTTGATTATGATTATGATGATGATTATTATTTTGATTATGATTATGATGATTATTATTATTTTGATTATGATGATTATTATTATTTTGATTATGATTATGATTATTATTTTGATTATGATTATGATTATTATTTTGATTATGATTATGGTTATGATCATTATCATTATCATTATTATTATTATCATTATTTTGATCGTGATTATGATTATTATTATTTTGATTATGGTTATGATTATTATTTTGATTATGATGATTATTATTATTTTGATTTTGATTATGATAATGATTATTATTATTTTGTTTATGATAATGAGTATTATTTTGATTATGATAATGAGTATTATTTTGATTATGATAATGATTATTATTTTGATTATGATTATGATTATTATTATTTTGATTATGATTATTATTTTGATTATTATTATGATTATTATTTTGATTATGATTATTATTTTGATTATGATAATGATTATTATTTTGATTATGATAATGATTATTATTTTGATTGTGATAATGATTATTATTTTGATTGTGATTATGATCATTATTATTTTAATTATGATTATGATTATTATTTTGATTATGGTTATTATTATTATTATTATTTTGATTAAGGTTATTATTATTATTTTGATTATGATAATGATTATTATTATTATTATTATTTTGATTAAGGTTATTATTATTATTTTGATTATGATAATGATTATGATTATTCTTTTGATTATGATTGATTATTCTTTTGATTATGATTATTCTTTTGATTATGATTATTCTTTTGATTATGATTATTCTTTTGATTATGATTATGATTATTATTTTGATTATGATTATTATTTTGATTATGATTATTATTTTGATTATGATTATGACTATTATTTCCATTATGATTATGACTATTATTATGATTATGATTATGGTTACGATTTTGATTATGATGATTATTATTTTGATCATTATTATGATTATGATTATTATTTTATTATTATTTTGATCATTATTATGATTATGATTATTATTTTATTATTATTATTGTTATTATTATTATTATTTTGATTATTATTAGATCATTATTATTTGATTATTATTTGATTATTATTATTTGATTATGATTATTATTATTGTACGTACATTACGAGAAAAATTCAAAATATAAAAATTTGAATTCTAAACATTTCTGACGTGGTACGAAAAAATGATTTCATTTTTACAATCAGTGATAAGTTGTGATTCAGAAACGCTCATTTATTTCAAAAATAGAAGTTCATGCAGAATGGTGATATTGATATTGATCATAGCTTAGTTTAATTTAAGAGAATTTCAACCAGAAAATTTGTTACTAGGAAATTAACGAATTTAGAATGAAGCTCAATTACTGCATACGTTTCTTTTTTTTTTTTTTTTTTTATTTTAGCTAAGTAAATTGAATAAATTAATTAATATATCCAGAATGAAAACATATTTGAATGAAGCCTGGAATAATACTGTTCTTGTTGCCTGTAATGCTCACGCTTCCATATTTTAGAAAATATCTTTAATGACTTCATTGTCCCCTTAACAAAGTACAAAGTTGTAAGAGGGGCAGTCACGTCAAGAGACACGCGACACAAACACACACCCCCCCACACACACACACACACACAAATACAAGTTACTTAAATATTTGAACGAATTTTCAGGTAGGTATTTCAATATAAGAGGAAAACGTACGCGCATTTTAGAACGTAACTCATATATAGTTTAAAGGCTAGAGAAAGGGTTTCATCCAGAATTACTAAAATTCTAAGAAGCATATGAAAGGTAGAAAGATGTTTGGCAAAAATGTAATAGAAGATGCAGTGTCTAAATGTTCAAGTTCATTCGGTGTCGGCATTTTCGAAAAGAAGTTTTCTTTTTATAGTAATAGAACTGTGGAAACATAAATAAGTGATTTATGACACTGGGACAGTGAAATTACATTACAAAAATGCTAATTGTGATTCACATCAAGTAGCAACGTTGTCCCTCTCGCACTGTATGTACTTAATACAAAGGAGCGAATCAGACATTACCTTCCGTCTCCCAACCGAGTGAGATGGCTCCGCGGTAACGTGCAAGGCTCGTAATCGGGGTTCGTAGGTTCGCTTTCCATGGCCAATCTTCCTCAACCATAGGTTTTTCGGGGGAATTCCCGGGTCAACAGGCGAATGTTGGGGAGGTTTCTTTCATTCGCCAAATTTCTCGTCTCATTTCGTTCCATTTCGTCTTTCAATCCGGTCTTTCCAGGTAGAAGTGTCGACGGTAGTGCCGCGGTTGAGATGGTGGCATTTCGCTTTCTAACTGTTGTTCTCTCCACAGGCCTGGCGGTCCGCTGTTCCTGGCGGGGGGGGGCAGTGTCAAAGCCCGTGTGGGTTGGCGGCTGCCTTGCAAAACCTAGTGGAGGGGTCAAGAACTACCAGCATCGTAAAGGGCCCACTTCGACAGCGCACTTGCTCGGCTCACCTGATGTTTCCCTTCATCTCGCTTCTGTCCAGAGGTGGGCATCAATGTGGAATTTGTTCTGCTCAATAGTCCAGTTCAGTCCAGTCCTAGCGTCTACCTAACGATCCAGGCGCCGGTATTTTGAGGAGGCGGGCAATGAATTGTAAGGTCCAGTGATATGCAAAATACACATGACGGGAGTATTAAACCACTCTCTAAAAGGCAATGTATTCATTTCCAGACTTGAGCCGACCCCAACAGTGGATATGCTTGAAGAGTACCTGTAACCGAATCTCCCCGAAGTTTTGTGCGAGACGTTGAAATCTAAGTTTCCACTGTTTAAGCTGACAATAAATATAGAAATATACAATAAAGTATTAGATTGCATTAGCCTTAGAGTGCGCTTATTACCCTCAGTTTTTCTTTCTTTCTTTGTTCACAAAAGAGTTACAGTGGTAGCGCAACCCACAGCACAGCTATTTAAAGTTAGCAAATGTAAAGTGCAATCTGAAGGCTCTGCACCCGAATTTTCAATGTATAATGTATATAAATTGGTTAAATTTCCGGACTTTTACATGAAGTGCATATTTTATGTAAAGTGGAACACTGCTTAAAAGAAAAGGATTTTAAAGTAGTATGTCTGTAAAAAATTAGTGTGGTTACAAATTTAGCCAATATATATTAGTTTTATTAATTGCTTAAATAAATTTGTTTGTTCTTACAGGTTACAAACTTTTAATACCAATAGTCTGAATCACTTTAAAAATAAGTAAAATGAATGCTTTAAGCATGGTTAGAAGAACGAAAATAATAGAAATGGTATTTTATTATGTCTTTAACAGTGCCCTTGTGCCTCACTTTAAAATTATGACAGACTTTACAAATTCATTGGAAAGTTTTGGACTTGAAATAATCAGTAATGTGCTTAAAGAGACAGAGAGATGTGTTGATAACATTGTGACTTCTTTTCAAAAGAAGAAAACATTAGCTAAAGTTATTATCACCATTTATCTGATCAGGACCTTATTTTACTTTAAGTTAATAACTGATAAACAGAAATCTGACCTTTGAAACTCTGAATCTGTTTCAATTTGGTAAGGTGAGTTAATAATATTGATTCGTGGCGTTTTCTCTTTATTTTAAAGAATATTAATAGGACTGAGATAAATTATTTGAAGCATAGAAAAGATCATGTTAACTATTTTCATACAATTTTGTAGATGCAGTAACAAAGCTTGCTCACTAGCAGCCAGTAGAGTAAGATGAAGCCCCATTCGGAAAAGTGGTACAAATGAGGTCAAACTAATGAAAACAAACTAGGTGTTTTTACTATAGTGCAACATCTCTAATTATTATCTTGACCGGCTTCTCTAATTTAATTAGCAGAATCAGTATAAAACTACCTTGAGCTAGCAATTTTACATTACCTTAGCTTAGTGAAGCTGGGTTAGTTTGTGAAGAAAACATACCTACTTAATAAAATCAAGGAATAGTCCAATCAAGCTTGTGTTCATGGCAAAATTGCTATTTACCAACACAATTTGTCTCATATAATTTACAGTATATGTTTAATATCCTGGCCAAACTTAGTGGTTAGCAACGCTTAATAGATTTTTATGTGAATGGTTTGATTTATTAATATCATCTGAGATTCAAAGAAAATTTTCACCCATAGCAAGCTACAAATTTGGTGATTTCTCTGAATATATTCATAATAAAATATGTCCTCTCTCACCCAGATCTTATTTATTTTCCTTTGTTAATTAGTTCGCTGGGTCACATTTAGTAGATGAATACCCAAAAAGACCAAAAGGAAAGGATCAGCAAGGTTACCGCACTGCCATGGTACTTCCACGTTAAATGATCTTAAAAGTACGGGCATATATATTTTAGAAAATTCACACTGTAATGATTATAAAGATAAATTACACCGTGTTTATTTATTGCGAGCTCCTTTTTCACAAGAATCTTGAAATGTCTGTCTCAATCTCGAAATGTGCAACCATGCTAAAGTACAGTGAAATAGTGGGGTAACAAAATGATGCAATTTTAATAAATATTCATATAAAATATCCCTCCTTACAAAATCATGGGAATTTAGAGTAGTTCATGTACGTAAGAATGCGTAGCAGAGCACACTCTTTTAAATGATAAGACAAAAGAACACATTAAAATTCCCATAAGCCAACAGTACCGAAAACACGAAAATACAATAAAACCCTTAAACTCTCATTTTTTCACATATCTCAATGCAGCAATCAGAATAAACCCACTTACTAACGAATTGCAGTAGTCAAGACAGTAAGTAACATTTAGAAGTCAACTCGTGAGCTTATGTGCACGCAACTTGCACAGGATCGGCACACGGGGAAAAGTCACTTCTACCGAGCGTTGCCAATCCTAGGAAGTTGTCAAATAATCTATATTGTTCATTAAAATAAATCAGTAGTTTGCAGTAGCTTTATTACAACGTGCTGACACATGAAGCAACAGCGGGATCGAAGTAGTTCCTGCAACAATGTTCTTTGGAGTCCAATCAAGCAAAATTATTGCTCTAATTATAGAACTTTCAATATAAAGAAAACACGTGATTAAGGTTTAAGTATCATTTGGGCCGTTAGTATGTGTTTGGGCAAAACTCGCACACACGCAAACACACACAACAAATGGCCTAAACGTTCAATATTGTTCCCAATTTTTGTTACAATTGTTAACAATTAATACCCTTTGTTGAAAATGTTCCAAAGTTTACACTCTTTACAACCGCGCCAGGTGGCTCAAGCGTTTTGTCTCTGACATTCGGGAGGTCTTGGGTTCGATTCCCGCGAGTGACCTTTCTGAACCATGAACTTTTTTGGGTTTCCCGGATCACTAGGTGAATGCTGGGGAGGTTTCTTCGTTCCCCCTAACTTCGTGTCGTTTCATGTCATCTCCACTTCGTCTAACTGGTTTATTTCAGGTTGTAAGTGTCAGCGAAGACTATATGTGGTGGTGAATGTACTTTGGAAATACAACTCTCGGTGGCGCGGTGGTGTTGGAGTCATCCTTAGGACCCATGGGGTTTGGTCAGACCTGGGTCACGGGCCCCTAGTGCTCCCCGCGTCGAGATGAAATGTTTGGACTATGTTATGGATCCTCCATGGCGACTGTTTACCCACGGTCCGGTTTCGGCTGCCCGTCAATAATACTCTCATTTCATTTTATCTTCCTGTGAGTTTGAAGCACAGTAAGCCCATAGAAGGCTGCAGCGCTTGCTCTTTTACTTGGTTTCAACCAGTTCAATTTTACTACACTCTTCCATTCCGATTTATAGCATTTGAGGGCATGAATAGAAATTATTTCGGTTTATATTTCACGAGGAATAATTATATTTGTAACCACGGTGAAGTTATAAGGTTTGTATTCTCATGACAATCCAGTTTCCGCCATTTATTTTACGCTTTTGTCACCATTTTCAATTTTCAAAAAAAGGAAAAAATGGTGTAATGTAGGCATTTACTTTCAATCAATCAGTCGATCAGTAGCAATTTTAATAAATCAGGAAATCTACTGAAGATATCAGTAAGGCTGGAATCAGTACAACAAATCCATATGGGTACAAAAAATTAATGAATTAAAGTGATTGTAAATATATATCCCTTACTTGTATACAATGTACATAGTAGGTACGGAAGGACCATACTGCTGCCCAGCCAGCCAACGTTGGTAGTCGATGCTAGTATCGTCAACACAAGGCAACGTATAGAGACACAACCGTAATTAACCTGCATCAAATATGATCTCATGCTGTGCGCGGCAAAAACAAAACTGAAAAATCATTAAAAACTTGGTATACAGTGTAAAACTATTTTATTCTAATCACAGATGTTGCAAATTTAAAATTCAGAAAAATCTCCAAAACGAACGTCATGAACCCAAGTCTTTAAACGTTAACACAGCATAATAATAAAGACACTAAAGTGCAATGATTCAAGACGATCAGAGTAATATTGATTTCCTTTTGTTACCAAAATTTCATATGAAAACGACACCTTGTGTAATTATGTTGTAATTAAATTGCGAACATAACACAAAAGAAAAACTCTTCTGTCAAGCGACCTCCGCTCCTTCCGGCCAATGACCGGCAAACTTCTTTAAACACAAATACCTATCGGCTGGCGAAAGCAAGACAAACAAAATGTTGCATGCGCACAAGATCCAATGAGACCATCTCGATAGTGTGGGGGTAGCGCGTCTGCCTCATAGTCAAGAGGTCGCGATTTAGAATCTCGCTTAGGGCGAGTTATCCGGATAAGATTTTTTCGGGGTCTTTTCCTGAGAAGACGCATTTCGAGTAACTTTAAGCTCCATAGACCCGAGATAACTTGAACATTATTTCACCGATTTCATTCATTGTCCGATATGACCAGACAGTTAAAAGACGATAAGCTCGAAACTCACTTAGAAGGGCCAAAGTACAACCGCTTAACTCAAAAACGATATGTGGGATAACTACGATACTTCTTGTCAGTAGATTCCAAAGGTATGACACGATGCTTTTTAAGAAAACGGTTCACCCCGAATTGGCCTTTAGATCACCGAGCCAGGTAGCTCAGGCGTTCAGGAGCTGGCATTCGAGAGGTCATGAGTTCGATTCTCTCTGACCCGTGGTTTTCTTCGGGCGTTTTCTCGGATCAAACGAATGCGGCGGAGAGTTCTGCATTCCCCCCTAACTTTATATGCATGCATTTCATTATATGCGGTCTCTTTCATGGTTGTGTTACGAGGATTGAGGTGGGGGTGCTCTTTGGACGTACTGCTTTGTTGTGCGGTTGGGTGGTGCAGGAGTCGTCCGAGTACATAGGGGGTCCTATCAGACCCAGGAACCGGCTCTTAGTGCTCTACGCGTGAAGATCAGCTGCTTTGACTATGTTAGGGACCCTCTTTTCTTACCGTCCAATTTCGGCCGCTCGTCAATAAAACCTGATATTATCCTATCCTCTTGGATGCTACGTACAATAAGCCCATGGTAGCTGCAGTGTGGTAGCACCCCCGGAATGTGCCAACCAAATCAGCCAACCAGACAGCCAAGCCTTTATATCGAAAATGTTTTGTGACTTCGTATTTATAAAAAGGCCCAGTAACAACTTGTATTAAGATCACTAGTAGGTAAGGTATTAATATCACAGATAAAATGCAAATTCTGAATTTCATTAGAACAGCCTATTTTATGTCATCACATTGAATTTTATTCAATGTGATGACATTTTGTATATTTTTGCATAAATCGTTATCCGTAAGCTATACATACACACGCGCGTACTAAACACAAAACAGCAGATTTCATTAAACATGTCGTTCTTTGATAGAATCGTCCAATTCTGAGATATCGCTTCTTACTCATTTTAATTTTTCAACGCATCTCAGGTATAACTTAACAGGAGTAGGAGAAGCATTACGTGAACCTAGAAAATTCTATATCGCCATTTCATAGTATATACATATTTTGAGGCATACTGAATACAAAATAATTTTTTTAAAAACAGGTCAATGTGTATATTCTGTGATTTTGTGCAACTGTGAACAGTGTTAACTTAAAAACAAAATGTATAAGTACAGAATTTGCTGTTTCATTTCAGTATCTTCAAATATATAGAACAGGAAAATTTTCATGTAAATGTCCTCATTGACATATTTGTGATTTTCTTTCCTTTTTTATTTTCTCAGCAGTGGCTCTAACCATTTTAATTAAAATACCATGCGATACCAGTTATTTACAGGTCACATAAAAAGGGTGTCTTGAATGTTATTAGCATAGCCTTTGAAGGACTCTTCCTTTGGAAGAAATTATGGCATGTTTGACGGATAAATCAGAAGAAATGGACATAAGCTTGCCTCACAAAACGTGGAGATATGCTTTAAAATACTATTTAAAATATAATTGTTTTTGGTACCAGCAATTTCGGAAATATCCATGTTGTTGGTTTGAATTTTTTCTGTAATTTGTCGTTTCAGTTTTTAAAGTAATGCTAACTTTCAGCTGTTTCTTGTGATGTCATGGAAACAGCATAGAATTTAAAGGCCAGTAAGCCACTAACATTAAATACTTGGCTTTACCTTAATTAAACTGAATATCTAAATATTTGTCTTAATTAACCAGAAACACAAAGAAAAAAACCTTTCGCAAGTTTGGCTTCTAGAAGATATATAAATATAAGCGAAAATGGTGGGACTGCTCTAGGAATTTAACATACTTTTTATGGTGTTTAACGCTCTCTTTTACTACCTGTGGCACCGCAGGCGATGACACTAATGATGATACGTGGAATGATGATGATGGATTGCGATGACGGGTAAACCGGAGAAAACCCGCTCCTGTATCGCTTTGTTCACAACACTTAAAACATGTTTTGAGTTAGTACCATACAGATACTCTCGTGAAGTCGTGAAAAGAGTATGGAAAGCGTAGACCAGCATATTGCTTTTAAATATTTAACTAACGCTTCGGTTTCCCAAAGATGAAGGGTAAAGAAAGTCATATGAGTAGCTATTTTCAGGGTCGTATTATAACGTCAATATTAACGCAGGGTTCTAGTGTCTAATTGGGAAAATTTTGTGGGTTCATTTTGGGTATCGGAAGCCGTTGAAATTCTCTCTCTCTCTGTCTCTATCTCTGTCTGTCTCTCTCTCTCTCTCTCTCTCTCTCTCTCTCTCTCTCTCTAGTGGCTAATTCGTTTTTCCTAGCCCATGGATAAATCACGTTATAATCCGCTCCATCTTTTTGCAGCTCATCCTTTTTCTTAAAGTCTTGCCCCGCTGATATGTATCCTTCCGCAAAACATATTTCCCTTGCCCCTGGTTGATTAACTCCTCCTCTTAATGGCGATATGCAAACCTTATACAGTGCAAGGCCAGGCGATAAAAGCTATATAAACCTTGTCAGGATAGATGTATATGCTTTCGTCATCTAAGAAGCAGGTTTAAAACTAAGAATTCTTCTATATATATATATATATATATATATATATATATATATATATATATATATATATATATATATAGTCACAATTTACCACATTTTAAATGCACTAAACACATTTTTACATAATATATTTTATTCATACCGTTATGAAAATATGAATTTGACGGATCTCTTCGGATATATTCGTAAATATTCATATCACATAAGGAAATGCTTTGTACCGCACAACAGTCTGTTACACCACAGCAGCCACTGAGAAGTAACTAGTCTCAAACCTTAGGAGCAGGGAGTCCTTAACGCTAAGATTTCAGTGTTAGGGGCATTTACAGCCTGACTCCATCACAAAGTCAGTGAAGTCGAATTCAGGGCGTGTCAAAATGTTTCTGAATTGGCATTAACAACGGAGTGATGTTGCGACTGGAACTCATGACCGCTTAAACCTTGATCCAATAATTCCATTGTTCCAAATTCCGTTCGCAATAAGGAATCAAAACAGAACTCGGTAACTTGTAACACATTTATATATTGTGTTTTTGAACTTCTCTACTAGTGGTAAATACTTAGAATGGCTTCCCTCGGAAGGGAAGTAAAGCCGTTGGTCCCATGTCTTAGATTTACGGCATGTAAATTAACCTCAAGCTCAAGTACAAAACTAAATGGTCTTTCATGCCCAATATAGAATAGAAAGTTCACAAACACAGTAGTTAAGCGTCCATCAATAGCATGTATTTCAATTTCTATCAGAGGTAAGAGAAATAGTGCATTCAAAGAGTGATGTGATATATACACACGTGTGTATATGTATATGTCTCCTTGTGTGTTTATCTGAATGTGCAAGCTTAATCCAAAAGCGAAAGGTGGGTTAAATACCAAATGCTCTACTAGCGTGAGAAATCCTTATTATTCGCACAAACTGGAGACAAAAATCTTATGAAACATGTGCCTAAAGTGGAATAGTTTTAATTTGTAGTCGCACCTGGCTAATGCCCAACTTATTCTGTACTTCCCCTCCACATTGTCGTCATCTGCAGTATTTTTTACTGACAAAATTTCAAGAACGCCCCATTGCAAGGTAATATTACATGCTGTTCGTACATTGCATTACAATTTTATTTACAAAGTTGAGCCAGTTTAATGCTACATATTTAATACTATATACATGTTTGTTTATTAATTCCTTATTTTTTAAGGGCCAAGTATCTCCTTTGTTTCGTATTTCTTGTATTATTTTCGATCTTTGCGTTTTTAAATTTCGGCAAACGTAAATCAAATGGTTTACAGTGTTGTTCCACTCCGCAGATGCAGAAAGGCTCGGCTATAATATGAAATCTACCTGAGGAAACCATAAAGAAATCGATGGCGAGAATAGCCAACCCGGCGGAAATCGAACCCCGGACCTACCAAATGTGGGTCTTACATATGAACGTGAAGCGAACTTTCTGGACAAACATGTATTATACGAAGTGTATTTAAAGGATACTGGGAGTGAAATTTCAAACGACTACATATACTTTGCAGATATTTCTCTGAAAACCTTACTGTGATTGCGTTGCTGTTATACAGATACGAAATTTCATTCAAAATGGATACTCTGCAAAATATAAATTATTTCATAAATTTTACTGTGTGAAGATATTGCAATATCGAAATATTCCACACATCTCAACATTTGACAAAATGGATTGGCATTTTAAATTGAAGTTTTGATCCACACACAAAAGCTTTATATGTGGATATTTCAGTAACTTTGATTATTGATTAAAGTATTTTTTTAAAAATAAGAAACTTCTTAGGTATATACAACATATAAATAATTATTACTGGTGCTAAGTGTAGTTTGTTACTTGTAATATTATTGCTCATTATGGGAAATTTTAGTTGTATTTAAACACGAACTGAGACACATGGGACATTTTGAAAGTATGGAAATGTAGCTTTGTTTCATAAAATACCATGCCAGCAAACATGTATAGTGTACGAATTTTAAATGGTTGTAGAGCCCGAAGCAAAGGGGGTGGCCAAATGATAGTTCTCTACGCATACCCAAAGGGTTCAACAACCAATTACTATAAAAGTGGTTTTCGATTTTTTGACCGATTGTGGTCAAAATATCCTTCCCAGTCCATTAAAAGGGAGCAGCAAAAAGGTAAAAATTAAAGACAAGACTTTTGAACGCTCAATACGTAATAACTAAAGAATTTCTTTCGTAATCGACTTACTCTTCCCGTATTTAATACTGATATCCTCTAGGACTTACAAGAGCGCCTAGGGATCAAAAGCCTGTCGGAGAACCACAGAATGAAGAACCTGGAACAAGTGGTCGGCCTGTAGCCAGGCATGAACGTGAGGAAGCAAGAACCTGAGGAAGTGGATGATATGAAATGCAGCTGAAATGTGTGATAGGAAAGGTTATGATGGAGCAATTGATGGAATGAATAGCGGGGCAAACCGGAGAACCCGGAGAAAGCGCGCCCGGATGCCGATTCGTCCACCACAAATCCCATATATGAGGCGCTTGGGATCAAACCCGGGCCGCCCAAGTGGGAGGAGAGAGGTCTAACCACTCGGCTACAGCGTCGTCTAACTAAAGAAATAAAAATCTACATTTAACTGAGGAGAAGAAGCTACAATAAGAGTTATGGGTGGTGATAAAGGGATATTGCTTTAACTTTAGCTATAGCTTCTCAGGAGCCATAGGGAAACGGCTACTGAATAAAAACGGCAGCAAGTTGGAGACGAACATAAATATTTATGTGTTCGGCAGCATGCGTAACTTGGCAGCCTCATCTCATCAGCTGCGTTACAATACATGAGTGCGTAACAACCCAGCTTGTGCGCTTCTAACGAGATAGTTTCATTTTTGTTTTCACAAGCCTCCACCACGAGAAGTTGAAATCTGTTGCCGGTTCCCATGGCGGGTAG
Organism: Hymenopus coronatus; assembly: GCA_030762935.1. Lineage (NCBI taxonomy): Eukaryota > Metazoa > Arthropoda > Insecta > Mantodea > Hymenopodidae > Hymenopus > Hymenopus coronatus. Next base: position 338,934,720 of record CM060900.1, read on the forward strand.
GAGCACATTTAACCGGGGTTCTTCTATCCTGAATTAAGGCCAACTTGGAACAACATTAGCAGGGAAAACAAAACTCTTGTTATTTACGAGCAACTGTATAGAAGTACGAGCCGGTGTATGCGACAGATTGCAACTCATGAACTCCTGGGGCCGTCTAGTCCAAATGGTGCCATGACTATACCTCCTTAGCAGCAGAGCGCTTTCACTGAGCTGGCCGATAGTGAAGTTTGCAGTATCAGAGCGTTGAAAATAACGAGGCACGGATTACTGACTGATGTGTGCCACAGTTCTGTTTTAGACACAAGTAATCTACAATGTGCAATGTTTATTTTTTTCGAGTTACTATAGAAGCGCTTAATAACAACGCTCCTGCCTGAAACACATTCGCATTTATGTGGATGAAAACTGTAATAGAAAATGGGGTCATATGTTACTCTGTCAGTCCTCCAGTCCAGAGTGATGCTGTCATTGTAGAGCCATTACTGCCATGGGAGGGTTAGCATGTCAAGCTCTGAGGAAGGCGGATTTAAAATGTACATACCGTTCCATCAGTCTCTTGTCAAAAAGATAACCTCAACATATTTTCCAAAATAACATATTTAGAATATTATACAGGTTACGTTATATGCCACTAGTGTTGACAAATGCACATTAGAAATCGCGTCATCCAGTTCTGTATAAAATAGCAAATACACACCAAATGTAATCGTTGTGGTTGATATCCTCACCCAAAGATTAGAAATAAACTGGGAGTTAGACTTCCTTAAAAAATAAAGAGATTTATTTAATCTACAAAATCTACATACATTTTCACTGGATTCGATCCCGCGAACCTTAGTTTGACTTACGTGCCTTAGACCGATTGATCATGACTGCAGACCTCGAAGTTTTTATTATTTCAAGGAGTTTTTAAATGTTATCCTAATATATAGTATAATTAACATCTTAAAATTTTAAATTATATTTGCAATTATATCTTCAAGAACGATAGAAATTACTGTTCTTAGGAAGTGCAATTTACTATTATTTTGTCTTATTGCTGTATATCAGGTGTAATATGTGCATAATGCTTATAGCCACTTTTGCAACGTACATCTTTATATAAGAAATTCATTTGTTATTTCTAATAGAATATAAAATTGATGTTGTATAGCTTAAGAACACTAGGACTGATTTTGTAATTTTTTTGAAATTTTAAAGCTATTTTTAATTGAAAATTCTCACACTTTAGAGGAAACTGAAGTGATTGAAGTGGTTTTCCAAAGTATTAAATCTAGAGAATTAATTTTTGAGAAATCATTACTGGAAACAAACGAATTTCTCCTAATAGGTTTCATTCAAATATGTCAGTCCATTCTGGATATAATAATTAATTTATTTTATTTAATTAGATAAAACATTCTTCTACAGAGCGAGCCATATGCACCGTTATTAAAAATGACATTCCTTAATACCTTTGTAACATGTTTTCTGGTTGAATTTTTTCTATAGTGGATAGCTCTCTTAAAAATACATCTCTTGTCACAAATTGGAACAGAACTGCAAAAAAAGCATAACTGTACTGATTGCTTTTAAAAATAAATCTATAACAAATATAAAAACTACAAAGAAACATTCTATTACATATATTCTGCAGTGCATTGGAATAAATGTTCAAATCTCTAGTTGTACTTTTGTGGTAGAAAAAGGTATTAAAGTTTGACATAGAGAGTCATTTAACCAGCGCAATTATTTAAAATGGAGTCCAAAACGTGTATTCTGTTATACATGGGAGATCCAAATATTGTAAATAGGTAGAATATGAAGAATATGATGCATTTTTTGCAGTAAGAAAAAATCGACACTATTTAACAAAATAACTAAAAGGCATTCTGTGACCGCTTAATACCAGCAAACAAAGAAATTACTGGGCAAAATTTGAAAACGCTAGCTCAAATAATTTCTCAGGCAAAACAATTAAATAGTTTTAATGAGCAAAAAGCGCATTCACATTTGCCAGAGAAGTATAATAGTGACCTTTTGTGATATTTTGGTACAGTGCAAATATTCGTGAGGATGTGACTTAAGTTTGTTATTAGTTTACAGAAATAGCTTTTCGTTTTTATGAAACTGTTGGTATATACTTTTAGTCTATCTTTCATTACAATAATTTTTATTCTTGACTATATTTATAAAAAATTAATTTGAGAATTTTCCTTGTTTTTTCAGTATAAATTAATTTTTTGAGCCATGAATAAGACAACCAAAAAATCCACTTTTAATTCTTTAAACAGCACACTTGAGAAATTGGTACACAAATTAAAGCAAAATTGAAGCGCAAAAAATGTAAAACTGAGAACAATTACATACAAAGGAGAAAATTACGGTTAAAACATAGACCATGGAGATTTAAACATACTGCTAGACTTTTAAAATTAAAAATAATTGGTCAAAATTATTTACAAGGCTCTGCTGAATGTTTATATGAAACAAATAAACCAAAGTAAAATTTTGTAATCTTCACCTAAAACCTAAACACCAGTGTCTCTTAAGGCAGAACTTAATCTGTTTTTACTTTCTTTAGCACGTATGTGCAATGTGTATAATAGGTAGAGAAGGTACAGTACTCCAGCCAAAAATTCAATACCGAAACTTAACAGGAAATACAATGTTTTCAGGACCCCTGAATAAAAAAAGCATGTTTTATACAATGGTAGTGTATGTGTGTGTGCGTGTGTGTGTGTGTGTGTGTGTGTGGACCGCATAACTCAAAACCGAAAAGTCGTCTTAACACCAAACATGGAATTTAAATTTAGTATCCTCCGAGAATGCGTTACGAGGATTTTCAGAACAATCCCCCAACCCAAACTATTCTTTACATAGAACATTCTCTGAAATTTTTGATTTTATAAAAATGTCTCTAATGATTTTGATTAAAACGGCATACATTGAAGATATTTACATGGCAAATAAAATGTATATCCCATTTTTTTTTTTTTTTTTTTTGAATAGCCACTGAAGACCTCTTCATTCTGAATGATTTTTAGTTTGACTGGTAAACACTAAGAGATAGCTAAAAATGCATACCCAAAAAATGCAGATTTCGTTTTAAAACACACCATTTATGCCATATAGGTTAATTTTTATAGAGCTAACCATTTCAGAGATAGATAACTTTTTTATCAAACGGGAAGTTTCATTCATTTCATATCTCTCTTGTTTCACATAGTGATGAGCTTATAACAGATTTGATGATTGCTTTAGACTAGTAGTTTTCTTATCTCACTTCTACTTAAAAAACAAGTAATAAGACAATGCTAATATTGACCTCGATTAGCATGATACACTTAATGCAACACTCTGTTTATGGAATAGTTTATTGGTAGAAGAGGTAGAGAAAGTCATATGAATGCAACATATCAGATATCTTTCTCGTAAAACAGGCAAATAGGTGGTTCCGTCGAGGGAATGCGCTATATTTCTTTAATGCAACTTCTCCATTCTTTTTTTTTTTTTTTTTAGAGCAAAACGCCAAAAGATAACGTACGCAGTTTCTATGAGGACAAGATCTTCTGTCACTTTGCTCTTTCTCAGTTATTTTTTACTTCAGTCCTGAGAGATGCAGATAAGACATAAATGTGCAGACGAATGACTGTGTGTCCAAAACAACGATATATTCTCAACATTTGGTGTGTTTCTACCCTGGATTTCATTATAAATTGTTGATGTATACTCATTCTCTATGGAAATGGTGTTGTCTGCAGATGTGAATGAAAGTTACAGCATTTAACTATTTTAGAACCAATTTCAACAGACAAAATGAGCTTTAGGCGCTTTTCGTAATATGCTACTTCAATTGCAGAATGATTAAGGCAACTAATATAATCTGTATTTTCTTTTATCATTACTTTCATCTTTAAGGGCCATGTTTCGTCAGAATTTAGTAAGTTGGTAGTTGTAGCTAGTATTAAGAGACCGTATCGAGTCATGACTTACTTGAGCCATGACCATGCACTCAATCCAAAACGTTATGGATTAACTTGATGTTGAGTGTGTAGGATTACGATTAGGACACACACCGAGTGTGCCGGAACCAGGAGCGACGGCACAGCCATCAGTGTCCCTGAAGTTTCCAAATTGAAGCACAACAGTCGGATAGCCAGACCAAGAACCCCACCCCCACAGGTTCCAAAAGCCCACCAAGGGTAGTTCTCACCCCGGCAACCAGCCGAAGATGGACGACGGAGAGAGTAACAGTGAGCATAAGAGTAACGCTGCACCGAGCAACACCGTCGTCACTCCCGATCCTGAAAGAAACCAACATGATGAAGTGTGAATGAAATTACAGTGAACACAACATGGAGGTGCAGGAAATTCGGGGATGGAAAAACTTACCCAACATTTGTTTTGGGCACCAGGAAAATCTCCGAAAAATCCCATGGGTCATATAGGCCACCCACGAGGATCGAATTCGCGACCTCCCGATTGCGGGCCACAGACGAAACTCCCGAAACTTACCGCTCACGTCATTGTTACTGCAGATGACCTATTCATATCTTGTTCATCTGTCCATCTTCTGTAAGCTTTCAACAACTCGCCAGCCACTAAAAGTAAGGAGCTGAGACTTTGTATACAAGAATTTGAAGAAGAATAAGAAGAAAAGAATTATCGACATATTTTAAACATGTTCAAATCGGTAAAATAGGAAGGAAGTAGACGTAAAAAGCTTCATAATCGTTTTCTCCTTTTAGGTAAAGCACTGTACTTATGCACACGTCATTATTTACGCTTAAATTTGCAAAGTGAGTTTAAAGGCTTCGAAAAGTTGCTGGCTAATAATATTGGGACTACGGCCTGCGGTCGCAACCGCGGAACTTGTGTAAACGGCTTGCTTCGTAATTCATAGCTGATTATTGGCACCCATCGTTACACGTGCACTTGTGGACATTTGTGGCGGCGGCAAATTCTTTTAACAAAGCAACTGCGATTGTTTCGCCTGTGGGAATAGACACGTGTTCTGTCGAGAGGTTCGTTGATATCGAGGCCCCTATTGTTGCACTGGAGTGAGTTTGTAAACACCTGCACTGTACTGTACGTGCGGCAGCTTCTGGCAATGTCCAGTTATGTGACCAACAGCTATAACAGGGCAACGAAGACCTGCCCAACGTTCAGTTTTCACTGGGAATGCATCGCCTGCAACAGTTGAGAGAGTTCGATGGGAATTTCGTAGCGAGCAATATCTCGCCGCAGTGAACGTTGAAAAGTATCTATACAACACAATTGTTACGAATGACAGCGTTTTGTGAGCAGATTGTGATTGTAATAGTTTGTGAAAGAAACAAAGAGATGTTAGAGAAAACGAGAGTTTTTGATATAATATAAACAATGCAAGAAAATATCTGTATAAGTGACTTCAAAATCGTCGAAGCAAACTAAACATCTCTGCATTTTAATTTTAATTTTTATAGCCACTAGAAGCGGAATAAAATCAGGGAAATATCCCAAAGATTGTAAGTGTATTTACACATAACTGTTGCGTGGCGTAATGCTTTGTACTCGGTACATCACACACGTACAATTTGGATTTATCACTGTATAATAACGTCATAATACACTTTATGAAGCCTTTATCTGCAGCCTGAGCTAAGGACAGACATGATTATGCATTTCAATTCAAATTTGTTGTCATAAGTTGAGGCTGCTTAAACTAAGTCATGAAGATTTTCCGGACAACTCTTAAAATATCCTAAAACTGAAAACAAAATTCAAAAACCACTACTTACATTAAACGAAACTTAAGAAGTGTTGTAGATTTCGAAGGCAAACTTCACATAACGTAATGTATATCACCACACTAACAATTGGACTTCTATACTACAAACAACACAACATGTAGTCAACGAGAAAACAAACATAGCATTAAATAAAATATATTCACAGATGTAAACATGGCTATAATTGTTCCAAGTTTGTTGAATCCCAAGATTAGTTTATTGCGCACTTTGCAAAAAATCTGAATTTCAGGATTATGTCCTAAAATGACTGCCAAATACCGGAGTACCATACACCAAATGTTACAATGTAGTCTTATGTGCATCTCTAGGAGTTTGTTTTCTTTTATTTGATGTTCTTCGTGTGTTGTAATAAAAATTTTGATAAAATAACTTGTATTCAGTAACAGTAATTCTTTACATTTAATGTTATATGATCATTTTGTTTTCACTTGTATTTATTTGAATGCTAAAGTACACACATGGATTTTTGTTTTATTTAGTTACAAGATTAAAAGATACAGTGCCAACTTTGCTTCCGCTTTAAACGTAAGCAAGTAATTGTTAAATTAAAGCACTTATTTGTTCATTTATAATCGTACTCACCGCATAGGTATCATTTTATTTGTATTCATTAAACATTATACTCCTGAATATATACATATTGCGGTGCGATTTAAATTCCACATATGTCATTAGTATTCCTGTAATGATGTCAAGGCTTCCTTTTCAACCTCATCACGCTCTCTAGAGTAAAGCAAATGCAATTTCCCACCTGAATGCAACATAAAGCACACATTTTAAACAGATTAGCGCTTTCAATGTTTATTCATTTTCTTCTCCAGTAACTACTCTTTCATATCTCCGCGATTACTGAATATATTTATGGAACCTGAGTTTCAAAACGGCAATAGGCACCAAGGAAGACAGCTGTTCCATAAAATCAACATAGTAATCCACACGAGCTCAACAAATACTTTATTAATAAAACATCTGCTGATAAAGAGCTTTTCATCCCATTATATGTAAATGTATGCCATCCTTTCAGGAAGAATATGTCGCAATCAGATTATATAATTGACTCATTATTGGAATAAATAACACATTACATTATCTGAACAATCTTGTGGTATGCAATTTTATCGTAAATCTTAGTCGTTGAGCCAAAATTTAACATCAAAGAATTAGACAACGCCTAAATCAAGAGGCACTGGTGAAACCTTACATTTTATATTTTGTATGGATTTTTCTTATCAGTTTTCTGCATAGCGTTGCTATTATATTACTGTGTAATTTAATTCAAATTAGATAAATATTTTGCAAAATATAAATTATTTCATAAAATTTATTATGTAAATATATTGCACAATTATAATGAGAATTTGAGAATTTTGGTTGGTTATTTGCTGAATTGGAGCTTTGATTCACACATAGCTTTTAAGTGGTGATATTTCAATAGCTTTGATTACTGAATTATTACATTTTTTTAAAAAAAGTATTCATTTTTAACTCTAAATGACTCATTTTTATAAGCGAATATTATTTTAAAATTGCTACAAGTGTTAGGATAATTTCAAACTTTGTAGTACTAAATAGATGCTTTTGCACATTCTGGGAAATTTCAGTTGTATTTAAACAAAAGCGTGTGAAATATTTTGAAAGTGTGAAAACCTAGTTTTGGGAAAAACACTGTTTTATGAAAAAGTAAGCTAGGAAACAAGTGTGTTGTAAATATTTAATTGGTTGTAAAGCCCCAAGCAAGATTCTAAAGCTTCTAATAACTATGTGCTGTAAAAAGCCATTTTAAATTTTTTGATCGTTTGTACTAAACACTTTATTTCTAGTGTCGCTTAAGGGAATCTTTGCAATGCAAATCCTGATGCAGGCCACAGGAATTAGTTGACAGTCTCTTGGGCACCGCGGACATAGGAGGTTTATAGAAAACTGCTAACTTGGCCTTTTTAATGTTAGATGCACAACTTAAGTTTCTCTACCACGTACACCCCTGTGCCTAAAATGCGCCAATTTATCTAGATTGCAATACATTTTAACACTCCAAAAAGTTTCTACTTTCAGGTAACCAACATCTGACTCTTACCAGCCGGTATCAGCTTTTTGTGTCTGGGCTGAAAAACAAGAAAGGACTAACCAATGAGCGATATAATAATTGTGAAATATTGCCATGAGTCGCACATCCTCCCTATGAAGGAATATTGATGCAACTGGTAATCTTCCGTTACAGTCTTTTGAGAAAGTAAAGGGCAAAGGTGGGAAACCTCTTGCCGATGCCCAGGTTAGTTACGAACGTCGGAACTTTGTGTTGGCCACTGTACAGCTACGTGACGTCCGTACCTCCTCCTCCCACTGTCTCAAAAGACTGAACAAATGATACACAAGTAAAGGCTGACCCCGTCATTAAATTGCTAGAGCACCTGTCTGCTGTGCGAAATGTCCCGGGTTCGATTTCCGGGTGCGGATTGAAAATTTGTCTCTAGCTACCAAGATTATTCCCTATCCTCCCTAGAGTCTGGAAGTATGAATCAGCATGTGAATATGCATCATCTAACGTAAAAGCACTCAAAGAAATAAATGTTATCTTCCAAAGGTAAAAGGGTACTGCGCTTAAATGAAAAAGAATGTCAGATGTGTTTCAGTCACATGACTTTCTTCACCTCTGTGTAAAATAGTTATTCTTAAAAATGAATTATTTTTGTATCTACTTCATATTAATCAAAATAAACATTAGCAGAAATGGCCTTATTACTTAGTTCCTTATAAGTAGAAGGGAAATAAAAGAGTACACTAGCCTAAAGCGATAGTAAAATCTTTTGAAACCTCGTCGCTCTGTCAAAAAATAGAAATTTTGCAGTCCCGGGAGTAAAACAAAAGAGATCTAAAACGAAAGTTGACTTTCCGTTTGACAAAAAAGGTTAAATAGCTTGAAATTGAAACCATTAATAAGGAATATTTCGGAAACGGTTAACTCTGTAAAAAAACAAAAAAAAAATGTATATGACAACTCTGTGTTTTACTGAGATCTCTATAAGCTTTTGTCTGTCTGCTATGGCTCAAAGTTATACAATAGTCATCCAGGATGAAGAAGTCTTCAGGAGCTATTCCCGAAAATTCAAGATATACATTCAGTTTTTCACGAAAATATCTTAAAGATATGGTATTTTAATAAAAATCCTTAGAGACAACAATGAGGCAATGAAAATTTTAGAAAAGTACTCCATGCAAAGGGTAGCTGGGGGTGGGGGGATTCTTCTGATCATCACCGTGTCACATCCTTGGAAGATACTGAACCTAAGTAATAATTTTGGTATTTAATCAACTTTTCGTTTTTGAGTTATGCAGTCCAAAGTCATACATACAAACAGACACACATGACATTGGGTATTTTATAATTTTATTTTTTTGGATTCAGGGAACCCCAAAACATGTATTTTCGGTGAAGTTTCCGTATCGGATTTTTGGGTGGAATACAGTACCTACCTTCTATACCTACTATGTATATTGCATATGCATGCTAGAGAAAGTAAAAAGGAACGGCAAAACTAACTACAACACAATTCGTCACTCTTGAGGGAGAGTTGAAGGATCATTTATTTATTTACTTATTTATTTATTTGTTTATTTATTTACTTACATAGAATGGCCCAATGCCCATATTGCTCTAGGTAGGGACTGCCGGCATGTCTTGTTAAATTACACAGCAGCTACAACTTTTACATATTTAAGAGCTTGCATCAGTGAAATGTAGACGGAAATTAAAATCATTGCCGTTATCGAAAGACTGATATTAGGAAAATGGTAGTGTAGCATGAAACTAATGGGTTTTAATGTTACCTTTTGCACTTCGGCCCCATTTTAGTGAGGTGAAGTATATTGCCAATCCAGTGGCTAGAATTATGCTCTGAAAAATGAGGTCGTCCCGTTTGGAGTGGGTCAGGGGTGATTGCGTAAGTACCAACATAGACGGTTCCGCTGAATTTTGGGCCACATTTTATGCCCGCTGATATACACACTAGGCAGGAAACATACTGAATTTCACCATTGTGTCTGTAAACATTATAGCTAAAAATGAAATGTGTACTAGTTAACAATAAAATACAGTTCATTTTCACAAAGTGTATATATTTTAATGTTTAAGTAGTGGCAATAAAAAAAGTATGATAAACAGTATCGCTGCTGTTCTTAAGGTGACGCATCTGTGAAATTTGGCCAAACACTTGTGAAAAATTAGACATAAAATTTCAATATAAAATAATACGAACTCTATACCTAAAAAAAAAAAAAAGTTATACACCCACTTGACGTACTTTGACTAAAAATTAATGTTTTGTTTATTAATAGGGCTTCCAACACTAAAACTTGTTTTCTGGCAAACTTTTTTCCAACACTTTTTCATAAACAACTTGTGTATTATTTGTTTCAAAATTGTTATACTGCTTCTCAAGAGTGCATTAAAGAAAATTGTCATATAGCTTTTTTTATGTAATTATTCAATTCAGAGAAATTAATAATTAAATTTAGAAAAATGTTGAGATTGTTGGCGAGAGCGAAAAGCAAAACCTTTTCCACAATAATAAGGGTTAATATTAAAAGAATGATATGACAGATCTATTTTAAACATATTCACCGTGAAACTTGATTTTTAATGTAATAGTTTTAAACAGCACATGCATCACATGGCTCATTTTTATCAGAAGAATGAATTTAGGCAATTAAAATTATTATTTAAATAAACAAGCAAACTAGAATTTTGATACATGGCAAACATAACACTACTATTCTGTTTAAAAACTGGTATAGATTTCAATAAGTTATATTATGTACTGAGCGATTTCCAAATTTCATTTTAATGCACTTAAGCTTGCTGAAAACACTTGGTGTCCCAAAAATGTAAACGATGTGTGTACGTATGTGTGTGAAGCTAGATAAATCAGCATACGAAGTACTATTTGTTTGGATTTGTAATATATAAAGCATAATAACATGTTTATTCACACGAGCCACTTTCAGCTTACATTAAGTTTTATGTGTAAAGTCAAAAGTCAAAATATTTTTTCAAATGTTTTGTTTATGGATTTAATGTACGTTCAGAATATACATTTCAAGCGAAGCTGAACCACTACAGTATGCTGTAAACTCGTCAAGATTTCAGCACAAAAATATTACAACATAACTTGTTTTCAATGCTTAAAACATAATATGCTTCATTCCACTTTGGTTTAGGGATCGTGATTCTCATTATATCAATGCATCAATGCAGATTTAGTTCGGAAAGGTAGAGCTATTCTGAAAAATTTAATGTTATAGCCGGGATTTGAACCATGGATCACCTTGTTTCCGTCTAATTACTTTTCAGTTAGGTTTCGTTTCGTAATCGGCTTACCCTCCCCATAGTTGCAGGACTGACACCCCCTAGAACTTAGAAGCCAATGCCTAAAAGCCTGTTGAGGAGCCAATCACACGATACCACAGAATGGAGAACCTGTTACGAGGGGTCGGCAAATTGATGATTGGAAAGGTGCTGATGAAGCAGAAAACCCGCCCAGACGCTGCCTCGTCCACCACGAATCCCACATACGGGCGCTTGGTATCTACTTTAGGTACCATGGCAAAATGCTGACGCGGTCCTAAATTCCTCAACTGACTCATTATTGTTTTCTAGTAAACCACAATAGGATCTCACGTGAGATGGCGTAACCTAATAGCGACTTACAATATCGAAAGTAGTTTACGTCCCGAGTTTCATAGTTAAACCGACTAATGGGTCAATCATTGTGAATGAACTATTTCTTCCATTCTAGCCGTGTGTAGGACAGGAGTTGGATGGGGGGAGCCAGACTAAAAAACTCAATGTCATAGCCGGGATTTGAGTTACCGATCTCTGGTTTCCGTCTAGCTCCTGTAAGTCCTGAGCTATCACTGCTATATGCCGGCATTACATTAAATTCCCCAACTGACTGGCGTTTTCCCGGTAAACCACAGCAGTGACTGACCCAATAGCTGGTTAAAGTATGAAGTGCAGGACTTAAAGTACTTGATATTGTAAGTCGCCATTGGGGTACGTCCACTGAATTTAAGATCTCCTTGTTGTTTACCGGAAAAAACGCTAGTCTATTGGGGAATTTAGCACCGTGTCGGATTTTGCTTTGGTAGCTCAGTAGTTAGAGAAACCAGGAGACCCGTGGCTCACATCCTGGCTATGGAATTAAATGTCTCGGCTTGAATCTACCTTTCCAACTCCTGTCCTACACACAGCTAGTATGGAAAAAAACTAATTATTTCACAGAATTATTTTATTGGCACTTGTGTGTCGTACCCAAGTACTGAGAGCCTGTAGACGCTATGAAGTCGAACAAATGCATTGGCTTTGAAGTTGCTACGTTTTGTCCTAGTTGCCAGTTACCCTATTGAAGTGTGTGTGCAAGTGTGTTTGTGTGAGATGTCGGAGAGTATTTCGCACTGCAGCCATAGACTTATTGTACGTCAGACCCCAGAAGAATAAAACATTTCAAATGGCGGCAGAAACCGGATGGAGGAGGAAGTCACCTAACATATTCCAAGCAGTTCTTCATCCCAACGCATGAAGCGTTAGAAGCCCAAACTTCAGGCCTCACCACTCTCTGATTCTACAGAAGGCTTTCATCGACATCCCGCCACTGAGAGGTGTATTTCCAGAGCGCAGTCACCACCACAGGAGGACGCCACCACCACAGTCTTCGCCAACACCTACAACCCTAAAAGAGACCGATCGGATAACATGGAGATGAAATAAAAAAAAACAGGAAGTTCGGAGGAATGAAGAAACCTCCCGAGTAATTGCCTAGTGACTCGAGAGAACCCCCAAGAAAACCCATAGGTTGGAGAAGTCGGCCTTGGGAATCGATTCCACAACCTCCCGAATAACACTCACACGAAACGCCTGAGCCTCCTAGCTCGGTCTATCGAAATGGGTAACCAATGGCATTTCATTGTGGAGACGAAACATATAGGTTGCATTATGGCATTTACGTTTCCTTGTATGAGGCTGCAGAACAATATAGATTTTAAATCTTGAAAATGCTGTTATTAAATATCCAGCTCTTCATATGAAGCAGGATAAGGAATATGGGGTAGAAGAGAGTGCTTTTTAAAAGCATGCACTTGGGAAAGGATTAGGCACTGCAATACAACGTCACCTGATTCTCGTTCAGATATCTTACTCTTCCATATTCCTTCCCCATCTCCTCCATTTCCGCCGCTGCTCTTTCTTCCAAATCAAGCTCCTTTCTTTCCCTTCACTCTTCCATTTCTTTTAGCCCTACGTTGAAAAAAAAATCCAAAACAAACAACATAAAAAGCACTAAAAAGTTTTGGGTCGCAGTAGGAATCCAAGGTAGCTCGTTCACGCGATGCTTTATCTCTTTCGGTATGAGTGTTGCTGTTCCAACTGTGGCTCCCTGCGCGTGCAAACAGCGCCGTTCTATATTCACCTCGCACATCATTTCTTTTCCAGCAACAAATCTATATTACTTGGCGCCGCTAACATATTGCAGCAGTTCTTATCGCTTAATGCAACTTCTGCTGACCGGAGGAACAGACAGGGTAATAAAGCAGAATTAACGGCTACATCACAGACCTTTTAGGTAACCGTTTTTAATCGCGCAAAGGATTTTACACGGTGCGTAAAAGGCGAATAAAACCGCAAAGTAATAAATCTGTCTATTTTGATTACTCTGCTTTATGTACTTTCTTTGCTTTTACGTTGCTTTCTCTGCTACTTATCTGTGGAACAGAAAGTATTGTAGTATAATCACACGATGTTTGACTATGCAAGCCGAAGATTATTAGAAAATTCCACTAGGCCATCAAACTCCTAGAGTTTGTGATTACTTTTATATTTGCGAAAATGGCTATTACTTACGTTTAGAATATTTCTTTAAACAGTATGTGCTCTAGCACGTATCTACAATGTATACAGTAAATAGGAAAGAAACTGTATTCCACCCAAATATTCAATACCGTTATTTCAACAGAAATACCTATTTAGAGCAACCCAGAATAAAAAAGATTAGAAAAAAAAATCCGTATGTGTGTGCATCTTTGACAAGCATAAATGTACAACGAAAAGTCGGTTAAATAACAAAATTGATAATTCATTTTACCGTTTTCCAAGGACATGACACGAAGATTTTCAAGAAATCCCCCACCCAAAACTACCCCCTACGTGGAAACATTTTCTAAAAAGTTGATTTTCCCATCAAAAATAGCTCTAAGATTTTGATTAAAATATCGTATATTAAAGATAATTACATGGATAATAAAATGTAGGTATATCTTGAATTTTCTGAGAATAGCCTTTGAATATCTTCATTCTGGACGATCTTTACAGTTACTAGTAAGCCGTAGAAGATAGTCCAACAACTTACTTCACAAAAATATAGACCTCATTAGAGCACACAATTTGTCACAATCTATTTAAAATTGAAACAAATAACAAGGAATATTTCGGAAATGGTCAACTCTACGTAAAAAGTATAAGATTTTCTCAAAAGATGATTTGTCATTCCTTTTCCATCCGTTTTACTCTTGGCTATGCAAAGACAACTGAATCTTAATTACGTATCTACCAACTTTTAAAGGATTTGACTGTTGCTTTAGCTAGTGCATTTCCTTTCAACTTATAAGGCTCTAAGTAAAAGACGAGTTTTGCTAATGGTTATCTGGATTAGCATGAACAAGACAGCAGAATAAGCTTTTGTAAGAATAGTTAGTATAAAATAGGCAAATAAAATTATAGGAATGGAACATCGAATGTTTACTTTCTCTCCTTAGTACAAAGCACATACCTAGAGGAGGTATTGCATTCCAGCCAAATATTCGATAGCAAAAAGTACCAAACTTTGTTTAAGTTAGGTATCTACGAAGGATGCGACACAAAGCTTTTGGGAAGAATCTCCTACCCCAAACTACCCTTTATGTGTAAAAATATTCGAAAATTTTTATTTTCCATTAAAAATGACTAACGATTTCCATTAAAATACCGCATATGGCAAACAAAATGAATATCTTGAATTTTCTGGAAACATCCTCTGAAGACCTCTTCATTCTGGATGACTTTCGCACAACTGGTAATTCGTAAGAGATAGACAAAAACTTACTTCAGAAAAAGTGTAAGCCTGGTTAAAACACACCATTTATGTCATATACATTTTTTTTCTTGCGATTGGCCATTTTGAAGATATTCTTAGGACAGAGTTTCAATCTCAAAGCACTTAATATTTTCTCAAAAGGGTATTTTTCAGGTTTTTTTCTTTCGTGTTACTCCTGGCTGTACAAAGAAAACCGAATTTTAATCACATTGCTACCAGCTTTTAAAACATTTGATTGTTTTAGTTAGTGTAAACCCTTATTATTCCTTTCTATATACAATAAACTAAGCAATAATACTATTTATCTCGGTTAGAATAAAGTATATAGAAGAACAAACTTATGTAAGAATAGTTCGTACAGAATGACAGATAAGGTTATATGAATGGAGGATGTCGAATTTTAGGTTCCATCAATTTGATTCTAAGTGTATCGAAACATTTCCCAAATCATTCCTTATGTTTTAGGTCTCTGTGGAAGGATTTCATGGCTAATACTACCACATATGTAAATGTATCTCAATATATGTCCATAAAAATCCACACTAATGGTTTCCGATCGCATTATGGAAAACGAGCACTTCTGCATCTTTAGAACACAATTTTTTTATGCATTACCAGAATACTATATAATATTCTCAACTGAAAAATTTGCATCAATCATTCTGCAGTCTGTAAAATCTAACGATGCCAAGTATGAAATTTTAGCAGATTAAAATTTTGCGTTAATGTATCTTTAATAACTCTCTTCACCAAGTAACGAAATCCAAAATATGTGTAACATAATTATATATGAAGGTAAACAAGCGATTCTTATGAGGTTATTTCAAGGAATGTGAGAAATAAATTAAAACAGCTGTGCCTGCAAAGGAAGCAATATTACAGTCTTTCTCTATTCCATATGAGATTAACATATTTTGGGTTAGAAAACATCTGATACAAAATCTGAAATACAAATGGCTTGAAAACAAAGTGAACAGCAAGTTACTAGTCGACCACGATATGAATGCATTCAATGGGAAGAGGAAATGAGCATCGGAAGTACAGTCAGGTAAAGAAAGCATATAGAGATGTGCTGCTTCCAAAAGCAATGTGAACACAGCAGCAGATTAGTAATGTACAACTCTTCATTCCCAGTGTCAGCTTCTCAGAACCAATTCCTGAAGATGCCAACAATATTGCGATGTAATTGTGGTCAAATAGTACATAAAGAAAAACATATCACATCCACCTGCATCAAGTTACAAATTGGTCAGACGTAATTAGGGTACAGACTGTGAAAATTCCAAAACCTCCAATTTTATTTCGATTTCTTTTGATCAGAAAATGAAATACATAGTGTACAAAATTCTAACCAGTTATAAGAAATAGTTGTTAAGATATTAATATTTTATTCATAATGAATCACTTTTAATATGGTAATATGAAATGTTCCTGGAATGCTTAGCTTATTAAATCGCTCCCAAAATTGAAATTTGAGCTTAGTGTACAAATATAAGTACACTGTTGTGGAAATATTTCTAGATCTTAATTACATATTTTCATATGTTATCGAATTTTTCAAACTTTTCAATTTGAGTTATAGAAAATAATGAATTTCAGCATATGTATATATTTAATACATTTTAAGTAGTGAAAAATAATTAGAAACCTGTAATTCTTGAAATTTCTTGAAAATGTTAATGTAAACTTTGATCAACGAGCATTTGGAAATGTGAAAATTTCAGAAAAGATATGCAATGAAAAAAATTTTGTTTAAAGAAAATTCTATGTTTTCTTTTAAATGGCACAGAACTAATTAAATATCCCTTTACAGCTTTAAAATTGTTTATACTAACACGACAATTAAGTAGCATTAAAGTGCAAGTTAGAAGTGCATTCTTAACAAATATACAAAACACAAAAAAGTAAATTTGCACATGTTTTACCAAATTTCACTGAGGCATTGCCTTAATAAAACACTATTTATTTATCAGATAGGAAACTTCGTTTCGTGAACAATGTTGCATAAGACTCATGATCAACTATAGCAAAATGTGCCCGCTAACTAAAAGATCGACTCCCTCTCAGAATTTTCTGCATCTTTGTCCACGTTTAGATGAACCAAAATAACTGTAATTAATTCAAATCTGTTAGATTAGTGTAAACATTCTGATGATAATTCTAAGACTTAGCGGGTAGAAATAGCAGTACGCATATTTAATATTCTGTGGTAAGATAGAACTTCTCTGAAAGTAGTTGCAGTGTTTTATATTATAATGGTGTACATAATACAATTTGAGTAGTAATAAAGGCGCCTCCAGACCAAAATGATTACAATTGGTGTGAAAATAAATGTTAACACAGTTAAAACATATTTAATAAACACGTAAACAAGTGGAAGGTATGAGAAAGGTCTTGCTATCTAAGCGCAAAACGTTTTAAAGGGGCTGTATTAGAGCGTTGAAGTTTTTAGGAATTTGTTATGAAATGCTTTGCCGTTGTCATTTTATGAGGTATTCTGAAATACTGCAGTAAATATTCCATAAGCTCTGCTGAAATAAGCCGCTGTTGTCTTTTAATAATAGTATGCAAAGCGTTTAAAAGAGAAGAGCTGCTTAATTCAGCAGAGGGTGTAGAATGTTCGGTATGCAATTGTATTAGTTAATTATTCTTTGGGGAATTTTCTATACAAAATGTTCATGCTTACATACAGCTTTACGGCACAGTTATATTATTGGAGATGTCTTACTATAGTTGTATTTTACTGTAAATTGCAAAGATACGAATGGTCTTGAGCTCTGAAACTTTTTCTTGAAATAATTTAAAATCTATTATACGACAGAAATATAAAATACTACCCTAAACATCTAATGTAATGTGAGGGTCTTCCTGCTATTTTGGAGAGATTTACCACAGGAGTTGGGTTCGATCTAATTTCGGCAGTGTCTAGAGATTGTATGTTGCACTTTTCCCCGACACCGTTCATGTATAATACATGGACGTAGGTAAAGTATCAGAAAATATTGAGATTCATAACATAACGGTACTAAGGTACGATTGTGGGAATATATTTGAATTAATTAAAAAGTTGCTGTACTTCTCCTCCCATAAGAGAAATAATGAGTTACATCGATTTCAAGATGACGAATATTTGTCCTCATAGCCCAAATGTGATTATCCTCCTGGGTTTTTCAGTTAATAATAGATTGATTTTATGTGAAACTGAAGCTAAGTTCTATTTATGGACGCTCTTTAACTGCTGCGGTTGTCCGCAATCCATTCTATATTGGGTGTGAAAGATTGCTTAATTTTATTCAGAGGCCTCTTTTGTCAGGTTTGAGTTTCCTTTACGTGCCGTAGATCTACGTCACAGAACCAATGGCTTCACTTCCGTTCCAAGGTTTTTACGTCCAAAAAAAAGCTATCGCTCTCTGTCGGGTTTGGAATGAGATCTAGAATATAATTTGATTTTAGCTGATTTTAAAGTGGCGAAACATGCAAAAATATTGGTAAAAATGATTGCAGTAATGAATCTCTAAGTTACCTCTAGGGTCATAAAATCCTTTACTAGTTAGCACTAAATTCATGAAAGCTAACGAATCGCTGTTTTACAGCTGTTTATATAAATTTTAAGTTAAATAACATCCTTAAACATCTCGTTTTATAACAGTATTTTAATGTTGAATATTGATTCTTGTTTTAAGTGACGAACAATTAACATATATTTAAATAATATCGATGGAAATGGAAATGGCGTTTTATTTATGGACGCTCTTTAACTACTGTGGTTCTCAGCGTCTCATTCTAAATTGGGCGCGAAAGACCGGCTAATTTTGCTCAGAGGCCTCTGTTTCAGGATAGAGGTTCTTTTACGTGCCGTAAATCTACGACACGGGACCAACGTCTTTACTTCCCTTCCGAAGGAAGCCATGCTAAGGATTTTACGCCCGAAAAAATCCATCGTCCTCCGCCGGGTTTGAACCCGCGACCTTGGGTTATGAATTTAGCATGGTAACCATTACACCACGGAGGTCGACAAAATATATCTATATACACAAACTTTTGAATTCTATATGTGCTACCTAAATTGCTTGTCATACGTTTATCAAACTTAATTATTTAATATTATTTAGCCACAGATTATTTCTTCTTGATGCATGGGAAATAATTTCTTTGTGGCGCTTCCAACCTCTTCTGAACCTGACATCCTAGATTAGAATCTGGTCATAGTAGTGAATTCCTGGGATTCATTAAATTTCGCGTGTCACCCAATCAACCTATCCCAGTTTAATTAGATACTGTGCATTATGAGGTTTTCAACTGATTTTTTACACAGTTTTGTTTTATAATATTTTAAATGTTATTTTATGGAAATCTTTCCTGTCTTTCACTATTAATCAGTTTTAAAATTCTATGTATCCTAAATAATTGTTACAAAATATCTGGAATAGTAATGTTGGACCATTTCAAATAAATACATTGAAATGGAAAGTACAGATATGCCTGTTATTCCCTGCCTTGGACTGTGAAGATGTGCCTCAACTCATCAATGAGCAACTGCATTACACCAGACGACATCTAATCATATGTTTTATACTCTGTGCTATGTGGTTGTTCATGGAATAACAGGCGTCTCAAATGTGTCTCCGCAGTGAGGTGAGTGCACTAGAACGCTTACTCATTACAGTTCGGTTGGTAACGGATCGCGCTAGTTATTAGAAATGAAGATGAACTGAAACTCAGATTACTTAATTACCACTGTCACAGAAGATGCTAAAATTGCTGCCCTTATTCCTGTAGGAGGAATTCCACTGTTTTGCTCTTATTTGGGAAACTTTGTGTAGGGTTTCCCGCGTAAATTTGTGATTTTCATAATTTTTTATTCCGGGACAACTGTACATTTAGAGGGATGCAGTTTCATTTCATTACTAACTGCTCTATGTTTTGTCTGCACAGAAACATTTGCTTGCTGTGCTAATTTCTGCATTTATGTAGTGCAGCTCTTTAAAATTACATCCGAAATGCCGTCCATTTTAGCCCGTTAAAGGTATAAACCTATCGCCTTTTGGAGCATAATTATGTTTTATGGAATTTGGAATTCAGTAATTAAATCTCTCACAGAATCACGATGAAGATATGCCGAGTTTGAAGAAGGTTCAAGAAATTTGCGTTTTACATTTTCCAAATCTTATCACCATTAAGGAACAAGTCCTCAACTAAAACGCTCTCTTTTTAATAGTTAATTGACTTCACTTCACAAGCACAGCCAGACAGTATTTGACTTGAATAACAGTTCTCACAGTGTTATTCAAAACATATATAATGCTCTTCTTCCAAACATAACCACAGTTACAAGTGTCTGATTATGAGTGTGCTGCGGACACTGTTTTAAGACACTCGTTATTATACACTAATTGAATTTTCTTGAATTATGGAAATATAAAAGATTCAATGTATTTTTTCATAATAGCCATCATCATTATTATCAATAACAGTATCTTACGAACATTTCATTTCATTATATACCTAGATGGTTTCTAATATATAGTTCCCTTCCATTTCAGTGACTGAAAATATTCTTTTCATAATATAGCTTTGATTCTTTGGCAGGCATTTATGCTGAGATAAAAAAGTGGGAATCGATATTTTATAAAGTTCCAATAAAATCTTTACACATTTGGCCATGTATAATATTGAAGCTTTATTCACTGAAAATTGAATCTTTGTGTAAATACAATAACCATATTTGCAGTAAAACTAATTGATTTCGACTTTCCATACTACTTACCTATATTAGGTAGATAAAGTACTGTATTTTATCCAAACATATAATATTGTGGTTTAAATGGAAATACATGTTTTGAGGTCTGCAGAACCTAAGCATTGTTAGCAGAACTGTGTATGTGTGCGTACGTGTCTGTATATACCACCATGTGTAATCACTACCACAACCATTAAGCACATAGACTAGCAAGAGTCCCATATGTGGTAAGTATTTAACTTTTTAGCTTTCCTCGAATGCTAAATATATTTGAACATAGATTTACCATCTCAGCCTACTGTATTTCACTTCTGCGTTTGATATCCCATTTCTTGGCTATGCCTAAACACGGAATATGATATGAACGTTTAAAACATTTCAAACTGAAGCATGTCATTCTCTTAAGCAGTTGAGTGGTTAACTATATGCAAACATGCTTTTACACACAGGACTTTTGAGGGATACACAACTTTTAGTTAACACGCTTAAGTTGAGCAAAAAGGCAAAATAAAATATGAGTTCGCCGGTATACTTATAATTCGATTGTATACAAGCTGTAAACTATACACAATCCACAATCATCAATGTGTGTTCCTGTCTTGCTTAAACTGAACTATTTGCACTAGTTGGCGTTCTAGAAACCGACAATAATGTTCATTTTTAGCATGAGTACAATTTAAATACTGAAAACTAACAAATACTTAAAAAAAAAAAAACACAATTATGAATAATATGGTGTGTACATATTGCCTCTGTGATCTGATGGTTAGCATTAAAGCCTCCAAATCCCAGGATCCCATATGCATTTTCCAGTTGGAAAACAAGATTTTTCTTTAGCCAGGAACAGTCCTTATTTTTCTCAGAGTCTGTAAGCATAAAAGAGAGTTTGAATGTATTTGTGATTTTAAGGACAACGTAAGGATTAATACAAACAACGAAAAAGTGAACATAATTGCCAGGAGCCTGTTCCAGAGATAGACACCGAAGAGACCTAAGACGTTAAAGCGACAAATAATTCAGGCTGTTCCAAAGTGACTTGTCTGAATCAGAGTATAAACGCGTACTCAACCACAAAACTCGAGCATGGTAGTCAATACATCACTGGAAAAATATCATACCACAGTACTTGCGTCCTGCCACTTCGTTTCCATCACTTGACATTAGCTTGCCTTCAATGCTACGCCGTATTGCATGTTGCAGGTATGACCATGTGAATCGTCACTACTCGATACACTTTTGGCGCGTACCCAAGCTGCAATAGCCCACTGTAAACGGAACCAAAGAAAACAAATTGTGGGTTTGCGAGCGGTACAAGCAGGCGCTATATTGAGCGAGCCATGTTCCTCGAAGCTATCCATCAGTTAAGTTGTACAACTCACGTTGACTTACACACCTAAGAGAACCATTACTAGGTATTTTGAAATTGCCCATGGTTTTGTTTTTCTTCTCATTTTAGTTTTCAAATAAACCCTCCTCAATATTTAGGAAGCCTAAAAACAAACGTGAAACCTTTGCAGACGTTTCTAGCTTATTCTGCTTTGCTCAGCGTTTTATGCTCTTCTAAATGGAACTGGAGTTATATTATTAATGTGATTCTCAGCGTCCCATTGAATATTGGGCGAGAAAGACCGGGTAATTTTGTTCCAAGGGCACTTCATCAGGCTAGAGGTTCTTTTACGTGCCGTAAATCTACGACACGGAACCAACGGTTTTACTTCCCTCCCGAAGGAAGCCAAGCAAAGAATGTTTACGCCCGAAAAAATCCATCGTTCTCCTTTGGGTTACGCTCTTCTATATATATATATATATATATATATATATATATATATATATATATATATATATATATATACACGTATTTATTTAATTATTAGTTTGTTTTGGCAGAGTTAGGCCATCAGGTCTCATCTTCCACACCACCAGAAACACATTCTACAAAATATTATACAATGCAAAATCACAGCGCACTGCAAATCTGATGACCGAAAAATAATATATGCTAAGCAGAGAAATATGCCAGTGGCAATTATAAATAATGTATGCGGTGAGGAAGGGAGAAGTATGTATATTTCTAGTGCTTCTTAACGGCAGTAACTCAGCTTGTATTGCAGTTATTTTGTTTGGCAATCTTTTGTAATTTGTTTCAGTTTATTTCGAGTGGATAGATTTATATATTCAAAAGGACTTGAAAGTAGAAAGGGAGAGAAATGAAGAATGAAGAAAAAGCAGAAAATAAAAATGAAGTAGCCCGTAACACCAGCAGGAACGTGAGCTAGTTGTCATTCACACCTGAGTGTACTGTGTAAGACGTTCTTTTCTCTTTCATGACGCAAGCCGACGGCTGTGCTTTCACTCGACAGATAAAAGCTACCGGCTAATAGTTTACTTTAGTGAGCATTCTGTAAGTTGGTGAAGCAGTCACGAGCACTTACGGACATAAAATTCGTTTAATGTGCCTACCATATTTTACCATATATGGTAGAATATAAATCTATATGCATAGGAAGTATACACAAAATTAGTACCTAAAATGGTGTTCTGCAACTGAGTAATTATCTACAGAATAAAATATAAAGAACAAAAAAATAAGGAACTTGTTTACACTAACCTCATGATGCATGGTTAATATTAATGGCAAATATAAAATTTTTGCATTTTTGATCATATACTCAAGGCAAAATAATAATATTAAGTGATTTGGCATTGCTAATAATAGTTTTTAGATTAAAGAGAAAAGAGTTTTGTATTAAAATGCGTTTATAATAATATATGCTTAGTGCTGATACTGGTTTATATAACTGACTATTATTCTTGTTGGGTATATATCTTCTTGTAAATATGATATGTTATTATGCATTTAAACATGAACCTCTATAACATGTACCTCTCTGTTCAGTATAAAAGTCAGTATTGTAAGCTATTAAAATATTTATGCATGATATTTGCAGTGTGTACCAAAATTCAATCGTATTACTTTTACTGTAATAGAAACGCTTACTTACCACGGTGCTTCTAAACATTGGTAGTCATTATTGAAATAAGATATGTATAATACATTTTTAGGCACTCAGTTTTCTCTTAAGTTAACAGGAGACAAATTCATAGAAAATAGATCTAAGTTTAGGTATCGTAAGTTCAATATAAACTTCCCAATTCAAGTAATTATCTGTTTCTACACAAAGGAACCTAATGTCATAAATTTACTGTAGCGTACTTTTAGCAAATGAAAATACCTTAAATGAAAATATATTTTTTTACATCTTTATATAATGAATTTCATCATTTTTGTTTACTAAATTTAAAAACAATTTCGTTTGCCTCGAATAGAGTGTAGGGCACTTAAGACACTTTTTAAAATTGTTTCATTTATATAGTCTTAACACCTACGGTCATAACGGAGGCCTTGGTTTAGAAACAACCCGGTGACCGTAGTTATTTTTTTTTTTTTTTTACGTTGGGTTTTAATTATTTTCTTTTCTTCAAATACACTCACATTCACTCTCACATATACACTTTCAAACGCTGAGGAAGATAGGGAATGATTCTAGTTAAAAAAAAATTCCCCCCTCCAACTGGGAATCGCACCCCGGACCTCTAGCTTAGCTCTAGTGACAGTATGCATATCTAAAGCTAGAACCAGTCACTTCATTTTCTCTGGATGCACGATTATCTTTACCTGCCAAGATTACGTTTAGTTCGGCCTTATACGTTATGAACAGTATGTTTTTTTTTTTTCCTTCTTTTTTCAATTCTGCATTTAGTATGTCCTGTTACACATGTTTTCATTGGTTTAAAGTAAATTTAGTTTTCTAATCATTATAGATGGCAAGGGATTGAGAAATCCTTAATCTTAATCAAACTTCAGTCAAATTCATTGCCACAGGACACTTTAACCTCGTTTTGTGAAACTGACGTAGCTTATTTTACTGTGTTCTTTTGACTTTCTCTAGCAGTATGTACATATAATAGATAGAGAAGGTAATGTATTCCACCCAAAAATTTGATTCTGATATATCACTGGAAATGTACGTTTTAGGGTCCTCTAAAACAAAATTATATTTTTAGAAAAGGACCGTGTGTGTGAGTGCATTTGTGTGTGTCTGTGGACAGCATAGCTGAAACCCAAAAAATTGGTGAAATACGAATTTGGTATTAAGTGCAGTATCTTCCAAGGATGCAACACGAAGGTTTTCAGGAAAACTCCCACCACCAACTACCCTTTTCATGAAATATTTTTCAAAAGTTTTAATTCTTTCACAAATAGCTGCAACGATTTTGTTAAAAACACAATATGTTTAAGATATTTTTATGACAAACGAAGTATATAGCCTGAATTTTCTGGGAATAGCCTCCGAGAACCTCTTCGTTCTGCATGATCTTTGTATAACTTTTGTATAACTGGTAACTGTAAGGGATAGACAAAAACCTAGTTCACAAAAAAGTGTAGATCTTATTAAGACAGACAATTTAAGTCCTGTATATTTTTTTGTAGAGTTAACATTTTCCGAGCTATTTTGTGTTATTGGTTTCAATTTTAAGCTGCTAAAATATTCTCAAACGGGAAGTCAGATGCTTTATCGACTCTCTTTTGTTTGACTGCTGGCCAGTAAAGAGAACCAACTTACAACTGTTTCACACAGCGAGATGTTACTATCCCTTTAGTCTAGTACATTCCCTTATTTCTCTCATATTGCATAAAAAGCAAGTAAAAGATCAAATCCACTAATGTTTGTCTAGATTAGCATGATGCACATAAAAGAATAATATTTTGTAAGAAAAGTTTGTTTACAGAGCAGCTAGAGAAAGTAATGTAAATAGGACACCTCGGATTTTTTTCACTTAAATAAAAGGTTGGATTTATGTGGTTTACCATATGATAGATAAGTAGAGTAGTATCAAGACATTCGTGTTCAGAACATTGCGGTGATGCGCAACGGAAAACTTTTAGGTGAGTGTTGGAGCAGTTCGGAAATTAAAAATATGTTCATAGCAGCATCCTTTTAGTACTGGACAGAGCTCAACCTGGTCTATGTAAATTTCCCCTTTTTATGCTACTTATCTCTCTTAGCGATAATTGGATCCAAGAAGTCCTCCTCCTGAGGTGAGATAACATTCGGTTACCAGATTGTAAGATAAACGAACCCAGTACGCTGGCTATTTCCTTTTAGCACCAGAGTGGTAATTTTGTTAATTAAAATTGTCTCTTGCCTCCAGCGCTGGGTTCTACAGCCACACAATAAAGGAGTTACAGTGTGAAGAATGGAAACAAAACGTATATCACAAAGATAGGCAACGCCCTCCCTCCAAAAATAATCTACATCTTAACCTCCTTTCCACCCACTGCATTAAAACAATGCAGTGAGAACATCTCTTTTGTTCAAGGCTCAGGAATCGTTTTCAACAATGTTTATACAAAGACTCTACAGAATACAAGCAAGATTTCTCGAACATGTTTCTCTTTGTATTTGACCTTTCCGAATGCCGTAAGGCTAAGTCCCTGCTGAATAGATCTTATTTGAAAACATTCTGATGTGTTCCATTTATATAGCTTTCTTTAGCTGTTTCAAATACAAACTATTCTTACAAAAAATTATTCTTTTATCCACATCGAGCTAATCGAGATAAATGTTAGCAGAATTGGTCTTATTACTTGCTTCATTGTAAGTAGAATGGAAATAAGGGAATCATAAACCAAATATTTAAAAAGCTGGTCGTTATGTGAAACAATTGAGGTTCTGTTCGCTTGACATGGTTCCGTTTAAGAAAGGTTAGGTAGTTTGAAACAGAAACCAATAAAAGGGAATATCACAAAACCTATTAACCCTATAATAAAAGTGTATATGACATACATTTTGTGTTTTAACGAGATATACATTTTTGTATATTACGATATTGACTATCTCTTATGGTTTAACCGTTATGTAAAATTCTGCAGAGCTCATCCAGAATAAAGACCTCTGCAGAAGCTATTCCAAGAAAATTCAAAATACACATTTTATTTGTGATGTAAATATCTTTAATATACCGCAATTTAATCAAATCGTTAGCCATTTTTGAGAAAAAGAAAATTTTCAAACATTTTTCTATGTAAAAGGTAGTTTGTGATGGGGACATTTTTTTAAAATCTTTGTGTCGCATTCTTAGAAGATGCTAAACATAACTTCCAAGTTTGGTTCTTAACGGTCTTTGCGTTTTTGAGGTATGCTATCCACAAACACAGACACACATATGGACCTTTTTCTAAAAATGCTTTTTTCGGATCCAGGGAACCACAAAACATATATTTCTGGTAGAAACTCGACATAGAATTTTTGGAAGGAATACAATATCTGCTCTAGCTACTATGTACTTTGTGTGTAGATATATACGGGCTAGAGAAATTAAAACACTGGAGTATAGAATTCAAAAGATTTTTACAGATATTAAACCAAATATTTTTCGTGTATTGGCTTGTTCAATTTTGGGCTCTTTTTTCATAGAAGGTGCAAATGGTTTCACTACACTTGATTTTGCGTGTAAATACACAGGAAGCTGGCGAATAGATCAGCTGTGTAAAAAGCTAGTCAAAAATATTTACTTCAGGTGGGCTAACCTGTGAAAATTGACTAAAATTCTTGAAAACCTTGATTGTTGGATTTCAGCACAATAATATGCTGTGGTTGTTGTAGCTGGATATGCCGAGGCATTTTCATCCAGTTACAATTTAAACACTTGTCGTGTGACCTATTTAATGGATGTTTTAATGGTAACAAATGGCATTTAAGATATCAAAATGTGTTTTTCTCTAAATGCATGTAAATGTTCAAAAGACTCCTTGCGGTGCGCATTTCAATCAATCAGTTTGATTTTTCTACTACAGAATACAAATATCATAATATACGAAAATTATTGAACCAATTCTCTAAGTAAGCTAAATTAATTGTGTGAACAAAGTCAATTATTTGACAAAAATTATTTAAAAGGTATCAACGTATAATTTATCTTACTTTTCCTGCAGTAACATTTAATTAATTTGAATCTCACCCGGTAATTTTAAACTGACATTCCCGGAATGTAAATATGAAGTTTTGTTACAAAAATTTGATAGCTAATCAAAAAATTTTTTTTTCAAACTCCTTGATGCTTTTATCTAAAAATTTCAGAATTAGTTACCCATAAAAATGGATGTAGATGGTAAAAATGAACGTAATTCTTAGGAAACATTGCATTTGAAATTTCTGCAGGTTTGTTCACTTGATGCTACACACTCTTTGCATAAGCACATTAAAAATAATATTTATATACTAACCAAATATCCGTTTAACGTGGGCTGTTTAAACACGAAAAATTGCAAGCATGCAAATAAGTAAATAAACAAACAAAGAAAAGATACTAGCTAGTAGCACCACAAATCGAGCTATGTGACATAAATTATATAAATATATTATTTTAATAATATCTACATTCTTCTATCTCTCATAGCCTAAATTACTTCTTAGACAGAATAAAACTTCAATAAGAATGAAAATAACCGCATAGATTGTTTGTTATCCTGGCATCTAAAATATTTGTTATCGGCGTCATAAGAAATATCGTTAGAAAATAAAAAAGATCTTATGTGTTCCATTTACGTTATTTTCTCAAGCTGTTGCACAAACAAACTAATATTACAAAAGATTATTCTTTTATCTACATCATGCTAATCAAGATAGACTTTAATAGTATTGTTCTTAATACTTCCTTCCTTGTAAGTGGAAGTGAAATAAGGGAATACACTAGGCTAAAGCGATATCAAATATTTTAAAAGCTGGTTGCTATGTGAAACTATTGAAATTCGGCTGTGTTTTGCAAGGCCAACTGTAAAGCAAAGAGATGTAAAGGAAACATAACTTCCCATTTAAGAAAAGTTAAAGTAGTTTAAAATTGAAACCAATGACAAAGAATATCTCAAAAACGGTTAATCTACAAAAATATATAAATTGTGTGTTTTAACGATATCTACAGTTTGTGTGCAGTTTTTCTCACACACAGAAACCTTTTACTAAAAACTTTACTTTTGAATTCAGCGGACCTTAAAGCATGCTTTTCTGGTAAAACTTCCCTATCGAATTTTTGAGTGGCTACTATGCACATTATATGCACCTTCATACGTGCTAGACAAGATATCGTGGCCGAGTAGTTAGAGCACTCGCCTTCCACCTAGGCAGCCTGGGTTCGATCCCAAGAGTACGCATGTAGAATTTGTGATGAAAGAAGCTGGTTTTCTTCTGGTGCTCTGGTTTCTCTCACCACTCATTCCACCAATTGCTCCATAATCACGTTTTCTATTATCCATTTCCCTTGCACTGTATGTTATCCATTTCTTCACGCTCATGCCTGGCTACGGGCCGACCACTCGTTCTAGGTTGTCCATTCAATGGTTTCGTGTCGTTGGCTTTCTGTCAGGATTCTCAGGCCTCGCCTTGCAAGTCCTTGAGGGTGCTGGTCGTAAAATATGGGGAAGGTAAGTGGACTGCGAACGAACGTGCTCTAAAAAGTAAATATAAGTGACGAAGCCTATGAATAAAACATGTCATTTGTTATTTTGGAATTGCATGAAAACCTATTCCTTTGGTAGAGAAAGTGACTGTAGTTTCTTGTGTAGTCTAATGTTCGTACGACTCTTGGTTTCTGAATTCTGTTGCTCATACAGACGTATGAACACACATTACATCAAGACATGTGTGGAGTTAGTTCTTCTCAAAATAATACTTTTTATATTAATGTTATCTAAACTATTATTTGTCTTGAAATATCTGTATACAATGTATGTACAATAATTTACCTGCTATAGGATATGATAGACAAAAGGGGGGGAAACAATTTCAC
The DNA here is from genome assembly GCA_030762935.1 of Hymenopus coronatus. Lineage (NCBI taxonomy): Eukaryota > Metazoa > Arthropoda > Insecta > Mantodea > Hymenopodidae > Hymenopus > Hymenopus coronatus. The sequence continues at coordinate 338,964,200 of CM060900.1, forward strand.
ATGCTTACGCAGACCAAAGCACTAGGATGCATACATTGATTGTAGGACTTGGGGAGAAAATTCAATTTGGTTTAATTACATACTCACACATTTTAGTTTAATTAGTTTAACAAGGTAGCATTGTTATTTTATGTATGAATCTGTAATTGCACAGTTATTTGTAATGAGGTTAAAGCAAAGGAAGTTGAGAGTCCTGTTCTCCATGCTGTTCTAAATATGCATATAAATTTTCTGATAAACTCTTTGTTATACCTGGTTAATGTTTGAAGTAAAACACATGTTACACCGTAATGAATATGGTTTTGACCAATTAATGGTTCATTTTAATATTCTGTTAAAACTCATTGTCGTTTGTAGTTATTTACAATGACGAAGCGTTGTTAACAAAATATCCTTAATAACGACACGCTCCTAATCATGATTTCGAAATAAATTCTCATTCACCTTCCTTAATAAAAGCGTCGCTTTATCTGTGATTCGTTTATATGTATATACATTTAACGTTTGCTATGGCTCAAACTAAATAGTAACAGGAAAGTGGCAAAGATTGTGAATGTCGAAATAGCATGCCCATTTTTGTCTCGTACATAACTTAGTATTAATTGGAACCACAGGATTATAACAAAATTCATTTGAAATATTTACTTACATTTCGAAAGAAAAAATACAGCTGTACTCAATTATATCTTAGACATTTTGGATACTATCCTGCATGCTTACTCCTATGTACGTTATATAAGTAGGACAGAACTGAACAGCGATATTATTCATAGTTTTGGGAGGTAAACTAGCACACTAAAGATCGTCTGTAATCAAACTGATCAGACTATTTCAAGATTTATGTGATTGCTTCACATTCGAAAGAAGGTTACTAGAAATTAATTATTGGCTCACTGTTCCTAACCCAATGTGGCAGCAGATGGTTGTTGGTCAAGAGAGCTTAATCACATGTGCTCCTAGACTGAAACTCTAGTAGCCAGGATTGCCAAGTTAGCTATTGGTGTAGAGTTGGGAGATTTAGTAGGTTTCAATTGAATGTTGAGAGTTCACCCACGCGAACTAGACGGATGGGTTGAAATGAACTTGCCACGGAAACCTTCTGGGGAACAGACAACCAGGCTAGTATTCCTTTCGGTAGAACGAGCGTAATGATAGATTTCTGTAATCTCCTCCTCTCAGGGATTTCTCTTTCCTTAGTGCACCGGCAAATAATTCTCTATTTATTTAGGAGGATTAGGGGAGAAATAAGATACTAGCCAAGAGTTTAAGGTAAAACTTCTGGAGTTTATTGAAGTCCCTGCTATTAATCTACAGAAATAAAAGTTGCACGTGTAACTATTTAAATATATTTACTTTCAAAAGCTTTGTATATGTAATGCAATTAAGAGAATATCCTTATTTCGCTATGTAAAAGTCTTATCAATTACTAATAAATATGTTTAACTGTAAAGAAGCTAAAATGCTTTCGTCTGCGAAACCATTTTAAGAGTATCCGACTACAACAAATCAGGTTGAAGAGGTTTTCGCCCATACCATTTCGTGTATAAGAGGAGAGAATAAGAACGGGATTCCAGAATTAAAATTTTAATCTGCTTCAAGTTTTCTCTTGCACAGATTCAGAGTACGAAGATCAATCAGATATAAATGTGACTGCCCACCTCAGACGTCACCAACTTGCTGAACTGTGTGCCGGAGCATGCAATTGGCAAAAACGTGACGGCAAGAATTCTCTTTCTTCCTGGTATAGGGTGTCGTGTTTCAGTTTACGCCGGAAACAGAAGAAAACCAACACGAAGCCACCTTTATACTTGCCTAAGAATAATCTTTGTTTTCATAGAAAGTGGAGCAATAAGTGTTTAGTTTTTAGTAAAGTTCTGCTCTCAGAGAATTCAATTTGCAGCGTCATTACACTGTCCATACTGAAAGTTGCTCATGATCCCTATGAATCAAACCGGTCCACGGACTGTATGTGATTTTATAGTATGCAGAATAATAAAGGCAAAAGGGAAATAAAAGAAATCTATACAAGAAAACGGAATTGCCCGAAAAAATGTAAGAACAAATACTGAAATATATAATTTAGAATATAAACCTACCATAAAACAAAGATATATTGTATTATGATGTATTATTTTTCTGTGATATAAGGAACGCTGCATCCAAGTCTAGGGACTCTGAAAAATTGGTGGAGAGAGTGAGGAATAGTTATTTTTGAGCAATCATTTTCACATAGTCGAAGTAGGTAGCATTTTACTTTCTCAACTTAGTACACAGTACATAGATAAAGAAGGTATTGTACTCCAGCCAAAAATTAGATATCGAAGTTTCACCGGAAATACAGGTTTTAGGACCCTCTGTATCCAAGAGTAACATTTTTAGTGAAAGGTCCGAGTGTGTTTGTATAATATTTAAATTTATAAAATTTCAAAGACCCATATGAAGATTTGGGGTAGAAGAAATTTTCTTCAAACTACTCTTTACTTGTAAAAAAAATTGAAAATCTTGATTTTCTCAAAAATGGCTCTAACAATTTTGATTAAAACTCTGCATTTATATCAGAATATATTTACATGGCAAACAAAATGTATATTTTAAATTTTCTGGAAATAGCCTTTAAAGACCTCTTCATTCTGGATGACCTTTTGCACAACTGGTAAACCATAAGAAACAAAACTTAGTAGACAAAAATGTAGATCTCGTGAAGACATACAATTTATGTCATATATATTTTCTTATTGGAGTTGATCATTTCCGAGATATTCCTGGTTATTTGTGTCAGTTTTAAAATACTTCAAACACTTTTCTCATACGAAATAAATCAACTCCAGTCCATACAAAGAAAATAATTTCCATCACATGTCCGCCAGCTTTTAAAAGATTTGATTATCGCTTTAGCGATATATTATCTTATTTTCCTTTAACTTAAAGGGTCTGAGTAATAAAACCATTTCAGCAAATGTTTATCTCCATTAACATGAAGTAGATAGAAGAACAAGGTTTATTAAAATAATTTGTTATAGAGATGTTTATGAAGGGTCGTCTCCTCAGCGCGGTGGTAGCGTGGCTGCTTGCCAAGCGGGAGTCCTGGGTTCGATTCCTGGTACCGAGGTTGAGAATCTTCCCCCGTTGGCTGGGAGACCTGGTCCGGGTTGCATCGAGCCTCGTGAGGTCCCTGGTGAACCAATTGAGGATCTACTTAATTGATCCAGATCGAGAAGACCGCATTAACCGTCCGGGAGGGACTCGATGTGGTGATCACGTCTCACGCTCCAGTAATGCACCGCATTTATGACCTTTTCGGGTCGAGATGGGGATTAGGCGGCCGGGCGGTAGGCCAAGCTTCCTTGTGGACTGTCGTGCCATGGAGTTACGTTTAATTACGATGTGAATAAAATCATTTAAATGGAACGCATTCTAGATTTTGGATATGTTGAGAGAATAATACACAACCGAAAACAAGAGAAGAGAAGAGGAGATCCTAGCTTAAACAGCCTACACTCAGAATAATAATAAAAGCTTTCCAAGTAATAGGACTGTGTAAGCCTGCTACGCTTCTATAGAAGCTTTCCTCACACTGTTTCACAGGATAGCCCAAAGATCTTTGTCTTCTTTTTGTTAGTATGTAGTGTGATTTAATAATAATAATAATAATAATAATAGTGCAGCGAGATGGTATTGCCAAGGTTACTCGTTCCTCAGCCAGAATATCGGTTTTCGTGTCTCGCAGATTACTCAGATTCCTAGCTTCTCGAACAAAAATTCAGTAATACCATGCGTCTTTAAATACTTTAATTTGTTGTTTTTAATAGCAGGTAGGAAATTTCCAGCGACATAGAACTAGAAGACCAATCAACGAACATCCTACCTTCACCAGTGAAGCCCACTGTAGGCTCCGATCCCCAAAATTCTCATCTGACACCTATGTGACAAATGAGAGGGTGGCAACATTCGCAATAGCATATAAATAAAATGCGTTTGAGAATATCGCTACGTTGTCACAAGATTAATCAATGCTCTTTTAGCATAAGGAAAACACGGATATGTCGGTTAATTGTTTACATGTACCGTACTTCCAAAATAAGGGAAAATATAACAACCTTCTTGACTTCTACAGAAGTCATTTCAAACAAACTAATGTATATGTACATATGCCCTTATTTAGCCACTTTCCAACACAGGGTATTTCAGAACGACACCAATCGAAGATGTGGACCTTGTTGGTCATACAGTACGTGATACGTGAATATAATTTTCAGCTCTAAATTCGGCACATACAACAACTGCCATAAAATCACCATGGGTTGGGCAGTCGTACATAACCAAATGGCACGTGCCTGGCCCACTCCAAGAGAGATGCCGGTTGGTAGCGAAGGTACCAGTCCCGTGGTGTAGGGGTGGTTTGATAGACACGCCGGCGCTGCACTGGTCACCTTAGTAATGGAAAACGTAGCATGTGGGTTTTGTTGTGTGTTTCATATAGCACGCTCTGAGGTTGTTTACGTGGCGTAAGACAACCATTGTTCCTTCGCTGCCTAATCCCAAATGTGTGCACTTTTTAAATACATAAAGCTTTAAATAGAAGTGCTTGAAAGTTGCGACAGCAAGTTTCGGACAAGTTAAAAGTGTAAGCTTATCGACTGCTATCTTCGTTTAGTGTCGTTTTGAAACAGCCTGTATATATAGTATATATTTGAAAGGGGCTAAATACTAAACAATTTAGTTTCTTTTTCAGCCGACAATGCTTCTGTTAATTTCGGTAAACATATTTCTGCCTCCATTAAATATAAAATATAAAATGAAAACATAACTAAAGCCAATTATTTTGTTCATAAGTTTCATCATTTTGCCAAATTTGGTTTCAAGCTTGTAAAAATGATATGGGATGTTTAGTTTTTAAGATATATTAAGATTTTTCTTCATTCTCAAAAATCCAAGGAACTACAGACATTTTGTAAGTTTGTTCAGCATAGTGAAATATTGCGACACATTGTCGTGCGATGTTGTTTTTGTATTCAGCTGTATGTTGTTTAGATGTGGCGAATGTCAAATGTGCATTTTGTAGCATGAAGAAAGAGAGACACTATAATTTGGATATGTATAATTTTCACAACAAGATGAAATAAACGAATGTTTACTTTCACTATTAGCGTGGTTTCTGTTTTTAAATTCAACTTTGTATTCTTTTTTTAAAGTCTAATTTCTTTAGAAAATACAAACATTCCACAGATATTCCGGGGATATGCTGGAAGTGAAGAAACAAATAAACGATCGTAAAAAACATTTTTTTTTTTATTTTAAATTAGTATGTCTTTAGAACACCTTACAGAAAAAGATAAGAATATTCCAATGCAGGAGTGCACACTTAATTGGGACAGATTATTGAACTATTTTAAAAAATGATAAATCTTTAGTGTGAATGAAAGTGTGTAAAATGTGTGTCCATGTTGGGCTTATGTCAACGAAAACTACTTTCATTGAATGACTTCGCCGAAGTGGGAAAGAAATTGAAAATTAGCTTCGATGGAAACGAACTAATCGTAAGCCTTCTGTGTTGAAATCGATAGTTTAAATCTTCGTAGGAAGGATAATAATTGCTGTAAATTGTGGAGTGACCTTTCCTTAAAAAGCAAATGCACCAAATCTGTTCAAATGCAGCATGTTCTCGAAATTTCTGTCACAACGTGCATTTTTAGTTACTGTTCAGTGCAATGAGTGCGTTATGGTCGGCTGCTAGAAACGAATGTCAACGGAACTGTGAAAACCGAGATTTGTGTTAAGATGAATTTTAAAATAAAATTAAAGATTTCTACAGCGTGGATCTTAAAAACAAGACCCTTCTGAATGCAGCAATATTACAAAAAATATGATTACTGTAACTGGTTGTTAGTTTTATTTTTATTTGGTTTGGTATAGGATCGGTTAATGGTAATGACAGCATTAGTGGTGGTGGTGGTGGTGGTGGTGCTGGTGGCAGCGGCAGTAGTAGTAGTAGTAGTAGTAGTAGTAGTAGTAGTAGTAGTAGTAGTAGTAATAGTAGTAAGTAGTAGTGGTGTTTTCTTTTTTTCTTTTTTCTTCGGCAGTGGAAAAAAATCTTCTAAAGATTTGGCGAATTGCATTCTACCAATTAAAAAAGCCACTGCCTTATCCGCGTACCATTTCGGGACTGTTTGCAGCATTTCATCAAAATGGTAGCTGTCTATATGTATTGTCAGTTACTATGTTTCCTCTTTTTCCTTTGTCTCCATAATTTCTTTACATAATTATTTTACTTTATTCCATGCTTTTGTACTCCCAGTAATGGTCTGCTCTAAATTATGTACTGTTATGTAGTAGTAGTAGTGGTGGTGGTAGGTCTTATGTTAGTAAAAGTTGACCGTAAAAATACACAGGAAGATGTTTAACAATTCCCTTCCCCATTAAACGCAGAGAAGGGTTGTGTGTAGAGCACGGAATTAATTACCTTTGCATAGCTTCGAGATTCGATTCATGTTGTCTGTGAATGGACACTAACCCGCGTATGACGTCATGCCCATCACTCCAGTCTAGCTATTCGGCAATGGGATAGGCAGTCATTTTTAACACGTACAGAAATAGGTTATTCGCTTTTAGAGCGTACAGATCCGTATGAGGCACAGCCATAGTAGAAATAAATACACAGAAGCTGCTGTAAAATGTGGATCAGCTCGGACATGCGTGTTTCACTATAAGAGGAAGAAGTATGTTTTGTTAAGTATATGATACTCAGTTTTAAAGGCCACAAAAGGATTTTCCATTCAGAATCACTGCAACTCTAAGTAACATGCACAAAATGTTTTGTCAAAAAATGTAATTAAAGACGCACCTTCAAGATGGTGTATAAATCAGATGCATTCGGTTTTGGTATTATAACAAATATATTATTTTAATTGTAATAGGAGTGCAGAAACACAAATAGATTATAAAAGCAAACTGTTTTCTTGCTTTTATTCTATTAAAATATGCATTAATGTTTTGCATCAGAATGTGGCAGATGAAATGATGTTGAAAAAATGCTGACAAACGTGCAAATAAAGTAGCAACGTTATCTTTCATCGAACTCTACTTATATAACGTAACGGAGCGAATGAGTCATTATCTCTCATCCATCACTCCAAAACAGTCTGGGCATACATTTAGAACAACGGTTCCCAACTGGTGTGCCCCGGCACCCTAGGGTGCCGTGTGATTGGCTAAGGGGTGCCGCGAGATATTGAGATAAAAAAAATACCTTCTACTGAAGCCTTAAGTCTTGTAAGGGCTTGAAATAAAATAAGTCAAATCAATTACTCTCATGCACGGCAGATGGTGATAGTGGTCGATTCATTTCAATAATTCAGTAATACTAGTATCCCACAGATGGCATTACAGCTATACTCTGCCGAATATTCCCGAGACTATTCGCTTCCTCACGAACATTCCCGAGACTTCGACAGATGGATATATAAAAGTGTACGCCGCTTGACGCTGTCAGTTGTCTTCCTCGCGTTGATTCACAGTGTTTAGCTATGGATAAGTTCATTGTTAAACGTAAACGCCAGGACAGTGAAAGTGAACAGTCGGCTCCTACTGCTTGCTTTAAGAAGCCAAATCTTGCAGTTTCTCCCGGACCGTCGAATTCACCACATAAAGAAGACAAACGAAAGAAAAGAACATACCAGGACAGTTACTTAGCGTATGGATTTAAGTGGAATAACAACGAGGAAAACCCTATCCCTGTGTGTTTAGTTTGTGGCGAAACACTTAGCAACGAGGCCATGGTACCTAGCAAACTGAAGCGGCATCTTACAACAAAGCATCCTAGTGTGTCACAGAAAAGTGTAATGTATTTTTCACATATATTAGAAGGGGAGAAGAAAACAGCTGTGCGAATGATAAAGAGAATGACCATAGGTGATACTGCTCTTGAAGCCTCATTTAAAGTAGTAGAACTGATAGCTAAAAAAAAAGAAACCTCATATTCTTGGAGAGGAAATCATTGACCCTGCATGTCAAGTTTCAACAATACTTGGCGAAGGAGCAGCTAATCAAATTTCGAATGTTCCTCTGTCCAACAACACAATCAGCCGCAGTATATCTGAAATGTCATGCAATATTAACGAACAAGTCACGGAGAAAATAAAAACTTATAGAACATTTGCTTTGCAAGTAGATGAGAGTCTCGATATTGGTGACAAACCGCAACTCCTTGGTTTTATCAGATATATTGATGAAAAAGATATTAGTGAACAGTTTGTTCTGTAGACCGCTGGAGACTACAACCACAGGCTATGATATTTTCGTTTCTATTAATTCCTATCTCAATGACCATGATCTTTCATGGAAAGACTGTTGTGGTATATGTACAGATTGTGCACCATCTATGTCTGGGAAAATTAAAGGTTTTACTGCCAGAGCTCTCAATGAAAATCCATCCATTATTATAACTCGCTGTTTTCTGCATAGAGAGGCATTAGTCGTGAAAGCGTGTAATGAAGATTTTGCTGTGTTTAACCAAGTTGTGAAAATGGTGAACTATATGAAGTCTCGACCTTTAAAGTGCAGAATTTTTTAACAGTTATGTCGCGCAACGGATGCAGCTCATACCTCTTTATTACTTTACACAGAAGTAAGGTGGTTGTCGCGGGGTCGTGTATTGAACCGGTTTCTCGAACTTAAAGAACAACTAAAAACTTTTTTTAAGGATGAAAATCAAGACACATTTCATGAGCTCTTACTAAGTGATTCTTGGTGTTTTGAACTGTCGTATCTGGTAGATATTTTTCATAAGCTGAATGAACTGAATATTTCGATGCAGGGTCGACATGAAACAATAATCTCCTCAACCAATAAAATGAAAGGTTTTAAAAGAAAACTTAGTTCTTGGAAGTCTGCAGTTCAAAAAGGAGATTTGTCGAGCTTTCCATCTCTTCTTAATGTGGCAGGAGATAAAGATCTGGGTAAACTGAAAGACCGCATTTGTGATCACTTATCAAGATTGCAAGATGCAATAGATGCGTACTTTCCAACTATTTCCACTATGAATCTCGACTGGGTTGTCTCACCATTTGATTTCGTAGATAGTGCAGAGGAAATAGATTTCACTGCTTGCGAACGAGATGAATTTATTGATCTTTGTGCTGATTCCACACTCAAAGGCAAGTTCACCAAGAGTGAGGCGTCGGTGGCTAGTTTTTGGCTTCAACGGAGAGAGGAGTGCCCTAACCTAATGAAGAAAGCAATTAACGCACTTTTGCCCTTTTCAACATCCTATCTATGCGAGCAAGCCGTCTCTGCTATGGTGACAATAAAATACAAAGCAAGAAATAGACTGAATAACCTTGAGGATGATTTGCGTGTTTCACTGTCAACTGTAAGACCCGACATCACATATCTGTGCTCTAAGCATCAATCACAAGTTTCACATTACTCATTAATCGAACAAAACTTATTGATGTATTTTTACTCAGTGATTGTAGTAAAGTTTACTGTATTATGTTATGGTGTACGTTATTATTATATAATATTTCAACAAATTAACATATTAAGCTTAATTTTCTTTTAATTCAAGAAAGGGTGCCCCTGGTGTTTAATGTTATTCCCAAGGGTGCCGTGAACTTCAAAAGGTTGGGAAACACTGATTTAGAACATCCGAAGCGCAGGTAGCATGAGAAGACAGGCAATGCAGTCCGAGGTTAAGTTATGATAGATCCGTGTGCTTCATAGCGAGAGAGGAGAGATAGGGCGATGGACGTGGTAGAGTTAAATATGGAGAGATAAAGAAATAGATAGAGACGGGAAGAAAAGGGACAGAGTGATAGACAGAGGGGGGAGCGCGAGATAGAGGAGAGAGAGGGAGAGAAACAGAAACCTACAAATACAAGATTACGAGCGGAAATTTTTGCATGTGTCATATAAACGTAGCCTTGTGTTTCATGTTTTCATAACAGCTAAACAGTCATGTGATTACAATGTAAATACTGGATTTTCAAAAAATATTGTTGCAGATTTAAGCAACAGTTGCTAAAGACGTATGGTGTATATTTGTTTGTCAATATGGAAGTTGAGAATATGAAGTATCGTTGCTGTGTACCACATATGTAGTAAATATTAAAATGTGTTTTAGAATAAGTCACTTTATTATACCGCCGTCACTTTTTAAATTCAATAAGAGTGTGGGTATACATATAGAAGGGAGAAGCCTAAGGCAGAACACACAAAGTAAGCCGCAACGGTAAATTTTGCTTCTAACTGACCCCTAAGAGGAAGGGATGGGAGAAACTTAGAGGGCGAATAGATTGAAATATCAAATTTCCAGAGACCAACGTTCCAAACCAACTCCAGGAAGGGTGTCTCGGCGGTCTAAACAAAGGCCAGAGAGAAATGCTTCTAAAGGGAACAAACTACCGTCTTGCCGCAACACTCAACGCTCCTGCATAATCCTTCATATCTGAAACAATTTGCCAGGAAATGCTAGAGTAGGAGATTCATGGTAGAAGAGGAACCATGTCAGCATAACTCCAGTATTTGCCTACCGACTCGGAGAAACCAAGAAAAAACCCATGGTCAGAGTAACCGATTCAACAGGACCTCCCAAATGGAAGCGTTGCACATTCCCGCAGAGCCTTCGTGCTCGTTGTATTTAAATAGAACCAATCTTCCATTTAATGTAGCGTAAAATATATCACTTGTCGTACTGGTATGGTTTAGAGACAATGTTTAGCAGTCAAGGATATCTGAAGATAAGATATTCTCTCTAGAATTCTGAATTTTGCAGGAGTAATTGTTTTAGTAGATAATGTATATTGTTTTAGAAGACAATAATATCACCATTTTCTGAGACGTTTTGTGTATGAAAATCCGTTTTCATGTATCATAACTTCTCTTACACTGGAAGAGAAGAAACGAATGTGTTTAATTTCAGCGATTAAATTAATGCATCTCGTGCTCCAAATTTATTTGTGAATACTGTTTTCTGATTACGCTTGAACGTCGTGATGTTTAAATTAAAGCTTACATCTGACCTAGCTACTAGTTCCAGACAGGAAGGATACAGGCAAATCTGCTTTTACCATTCATTTCCATGTTCAAAAAGCTTTTAAAAGGTCGTCATTAAACGAAATGCGTTTTCAATTAAACGGCAGCTAATTCCGCACCCTCGGCTTTCAGGGTTTCTGAAGGATTATGCCTACCTTTCCCCTTTTCGTGATCTGGAAACGAGATGTCTCTAAACTCTTAAAATACTTTCCTCTCTTGTTTAATGGGATTTTACGGAAAATTATCTTCTTTAGAAATGAACATAGTAATAATATTCTTTGCAATAGTTTCCCAAAGAGTATGAAATATTTAGCAAGTTAAATCATTGCGTAGCTGAAATAAAGCACGGATATTATTATATTAAAACAATCGTTATATTCCACTATGTGAGCCACTTTAGCTGATGTCCCTGCCACAATTATTATTACATATTTTAAATTTGGTAACAGACGTTGCTTGTTTCTGAAGTTTCTACAGCGCGTCGAGTTAAAAATAGTCCACTGATGCAAAGAAGGTTTCCGGGTAATGTGGCATGTTCGGCCCAGCATACGGTAGTGTGTGAGTGCGTGTGTGTGATGTCGGAGGTAATTCCGCACTGCAGACTTATATTTTTAGTATTTATTGCCCGCTTTTACTACATAGGCACCGAAGCAAACTTTGACATAAAGATTGCAGAAGTTAAAGGTATAAAAATTGATAAATTTCCCATAAAACAAATGTCCTGAGAATTCTTTACATTATGAATTACTATTCACGCACATATAAATAATGTCTTAATTGGTGATGAGACTGCTGATACATTGAATGAAGATGGAGCACCGGTAGAGTACGTGGTGGGGGAAACCGGAGAACTTGGAGAAAACCCGCCCCTGTGCCGCTTTGTCCACCATTGCAGCCTTAGACTTACTGTAGGTCGGACCCCAGGTGTACAGAATGGGATGAGAGTAATTTCTAAGGGCGGCCGCAGCCGGACGGCGGAAGAACTGATACCGTGGAGGGTCTCTGACATATTCCAAGCAGTTTACCAGCCCAACGCTGGGAGCACCAGGAGCCCACGTCCCAGATTTTACCGTTGTCTACAGACGATTTCCAACGCCATCCCGCCGATCGGGAGCTGTATTTCTAAAGCGCAGTCACCACCACGAAGGGGCGCGACCACCGTGGTCCTCGCCGAGACTTACCATCCTCAAAGAGACAGATTGGAACGAAAGAGAAATGAAATGAAGGAACAAGAAGTTCGGGAATGAAGAAACCTCCCCAGTATTTTCCTAGTGGCCCTGGAATCGATCTTGTGACCTCCTGAATTGCAGTATCAGACGAAACACCTGAACCGCCTGGCTCAGTACTCAGTAGTAGACAAGTACACCTCTTAGCTGAGGGTGTGCATGTAATGTACGGTTTTCTTCAAAACAAAGAGAATCTAAATTTGGTACATTTTGGAACTACAAAATGCTGAGCAATACACAGTGCATGGAAGAGTGAGAAGGTTCGGCATTATAGGATTGGAAACGAAACAAACTTGAAATGTGACAGTTTTAGTAGAAGCAGCCTTGATAGTGTTGCCCAATAGGTGCGTTTGTCATAAAATCCTCTGTGGTAGATCAGTAAGTTGAAGCGAACTAGGGATCACACAGTAAGTGAAGCCGCTTTATGGCTGAGGTAGCATGTCCGACTTTTAACGCGGCTGGCGCTAACCCGAGCCTCAACGGTGCGGGAGTGGCCAGAATAGCGAGCTTCTTTACACTAATACCACAAATGGTGAATAGCGCTCAGCTCAATGGACGTCAGACTGATTTGAGCGTCATTCCACACGGTTCATGCATTGTCTGCGGATTTAAAATCACTAAAACGGAGGAAAATATTTGATATTTGGTCCATGCATAGTAACAAATTGCAAATTTGTAGTTTTATTACTCATTTGAGAAGTAATAGGTTGGTTCATTTGATTTTTTTTATGTATTTTATTATGTGTGCGCATTAGAATGGGGGCAGAGGAGTAATGTGTGCTGCGGATGCGGCCCCCACAACAGTGGGCCCATTTCATCTAATAGCAATGTATATCTTGTATACTCTGACTATCCCAATTTCAGTGTAATTTTACGTCCACTGTAAATAAAGTCGACGTTAAGGCGAGAAAGCGAATTCATGTTTTACGCATTACTAATATTAGCCTAAATATTTTCCTAGGTGTAACTAATACGCACAGATGGTTCATTTCTCAAAATATAATGCTCATTCGAAACAGTGTAACTTTTATACTGGAATGAAATAAGGCTGTTGCGATGTATTCCTTGTCTTTATATTTAAAAGTGTTAGTGGATGTTCTTAAATGCTTGACAGCTTCATATGAATACTTTTCGAAGACATTAAAATATATCATTCCGATAGTAATATTCATTAGAGAAGCGAGTTTCCCTCCATCTTGTAATGGTTATCATAGTAGCCTCATGTACCCAAGATCGCGGATTCAAACCCGGCTGAGGGTGACCGGTTTTTAGGGCGTAAAAATTCTTATGGCTTCCTTTGGTCCCGTTTCGTAGATTTACGGCATATAAAAGCCTGATAAGGAGGCCTGTGAGAAAAATGAAACGGTCTAATAGCTAAACAGTGTCCATTAATAAAACTCCATTTTAATTTCCATTAAAGAAGTGAAATGCGTATAGTCAATATATTAACGCTTAAACGTATTAAGCTATACTCCATTTGATTACCCAAAATAGATTATACAGTCAGTTGATAGATGACATTCTCTGCCAAAAGCTGCGATTTCGATCTCAACTAAGAACAATGATAGCTAAGAGTGCGGGAAAAAATTCTGAAAAACTGCTGACGCTAATGAGATCCTGGTAGTTGCTAGAGTCGTTGAATAATAATAATAATAATAATAATAATAAAAATAATAATCACAGCAACAGCAGGAAGAAGAGGAAGAGGAAAATGTATATATTATTTATCTAAGATGAGTTACTTATTAGTTTTGGATCTACAATCTGAAGAAGCCTGTTTTACTACTACTTCCTTAGATGTAAGTACAGTTATCAATTATTAGTCTGGTTATATATGGATTCATATCTATCAGCTAAGAATTTTCATATATCCCAAACGTATAAATGAAACAAATTACTTCTACGGCTTCGTTGCAAAAATTATTAATCCGTTCATATGTTTTAAATAATAATTTAATCCTCGTCTTGTAAAGAAGGGTAGGGGATGTTCGTTCTGAAGGAAACGGCCTCTCCGAGGGAAGCCTCAATATGCACCTGCGTGGAACTTGTATGTTAACCTATAATTGGTAGAACCCAATAAAATCTGTACTCCTTAGCTCTTGTCCTGCAGTAGGTCGGAGTACACTCGCTTCATTCCTTCTGCCCCAGTAGGTAGGTAGGTAGGTAGATAGGTAGACTAGGTAGCTAGGTATCACGATCATCAGGTTGCGTTCTTTACCGAATATCTGACCTAAGCTTCGGTCCAGCGTGCCAGAAATTACTTTTTTACTGTTGACTACGCCTGTGATATTGTATTTCAGTATTCTGACATGCCACCTCTAAAAACTGAATCCATGCAAAGCGAAAGCATTCTTTATTTCACAGGCTGTAAGAGTAAATCAAATATACATGTTTAAAAAAGGTCTAAAAGAGACAGTTTTTAATCCTTTTCCACAGCTGTTTTTATTATGAGACTGTTTTTGTTTAGACTATTAATAATTCAAACACCAAAAATATACTCCAAAATAAATGTGTGTTATAGGCGCTGAAGTCAATTTTAATTCAGTAATTATATACTCAGGTTCCCAAGAGACGCCGAGATCATGTTCCCGAGAGTGACTGAAATTTATCTCTGCATATGACGAAGCTAAAATTTATACTGTGTATATTTAAATTAATGCATGTTAAACGTTGGTAGTTTTTAAACACAGTTAAATTGAAACCTAATTACATTAATGGCTAAATACATTAATGTTTAATAATGACACAGGTATTTTTTTACATTTAAAGCAGATGTAGCTAAGTTCTGTTGTTGAATTTACGACAAGCAGAAGCCGCTGCACATATTGTTTTACTGCAAATAATTAGACTACACGTTTTGAGTTTTCTACCCCCTGCCAAATCGGAGCCCCACGAGGAAAAATATAAGGTTTCCAATAGTATTTTCCTTAACTAGGAGGACTGATATATTAAGTATTACGTTTGATAGAACTTAAGGTTTCCTATAACATTTTCTCTAACTAGGAGAACTGGTATATCATGTGCTACGCGTTATAGAATTCGTTTACTCATTCTTAAAAAAGAACAAAAAAAAAACAACGGTTAATGCGCTCTCAAAAGTGATTTCGCGCATATTTATTGTAGACACTAAAATCTTATTAATACAAGTCAATAATTTCCAGGAAAAGTTTAATTCCAATTTTACCACCTGAATTGATATGCTCCGGTTATAAATTCAGAATTAACAGTTTTTATTCTTTTCGTTGATTTCATTAATATTAATAATTCTCTTACCATTTGGTACTTATAATTTGTATAAGAATCTGTAAATATGATAAATAATCATACCATTTCATATAATCATTTAAACAGCTGTTAATAAAATGGCTCCTCAACAGGCTTCTGACATGTAACTCCTAGGAGCTGTAAATCCATTATAAGAGGAGGGTAGACCCACAAAATGAAATTGTTTTAAATACCAAAATATCTTTATTACAAACCACAATAAGTTTACTTATAAACGGAACAGTCCATGTATTAACCTGTAAATGGCTTTCCATTTAACTATGTTTGTAATTTTAGAATAACCCTTAAACACGAAATTACTTTATACGTTTTAATAACAAAGTTTTATAAGTGTGTAGAGAAAATCATAAAATGTTCCATTTTGGAACAATGAAAAGCTATCGCCTTAGAATTTCGTGTTTACCAATATTTTATACATCCATTGTTTTCTTAAGTATAACAAATCGCGTCATATCCAGTCTTATTTCTGCTCGGTTTTTTAAAGGTGTTAGCTCTTATTTTTCGCCTTACTTTTCTTCAGGTAAGATATATATTTATATATATTCTAATGTTTCAAACATTTATTAACGGGATGTTAGCTGTAATTGCTTTTCGTTAGCTATTTTTATTGCATACATTTATACCTTCTTTACGAAACACGCAAAATGGGCTTTGGCGGCGCGTGGCTGAGAGGTTAGACCTCCAGTCTCTGGCTTTTTTTTTTTTTTTTTTTTTTTTTAATCACAGTTCAGGAGTCTGATCGGGATTCAGACACTATATACCCTACTTTTTATTTACCTAATTTGTTTACTGTGATTGCTATATGATCACTGAATTTCTGTTTTACTTTTTACACACACATACACAAATATAACACCCATGCCCAAGGCGGGACTCGAACCCACGATCCCCTGCGCTGCGAAACACCAAAGCGAGACGCTTTGACGAACGCGGCCATGGGGACCGGCTGGCTTCGGTGGCCCGCATTCCATCCCAAGTGACGGCATGTGGAATTTGTGGTGCTTGGAGTGGCACCTGGGCGGGTGTTGTCAGGGTACTCCGGTTGCCCCCCATCACTCATTCACCTATGTTCTATAATCATATTTCCCTTCATACATTTCACCGTCATTTCATTTCATCCTCTTCCTCACTTTCATAGCAGACATCAGACTTTTCTCAGATCCGGAGGTTTTGCTTCTCCACGGGCGTCTATCCCCAGGCACTGGTTTGTAATTCCTAGGGGATGTGTCCTACATACGAGGAGGCGAAATAGAAAGAAAGAGAGAGTATTATATTTTCTAATATATAATTGCTATCACTTAAAACTTGCTATGCGTTACATTGTCGATTTTAAGATAATAATACACACAGTAGCACTTTTTAATTCTAAATCGAAGTTTATCTAAATTTCTCAACAGGAATCGACTTTGTAGCTTAGAGTTACAATCCCCACATGTTCTAAGTGTACGTAGGCAAACGAAACACTATTAAGTAGAAAATATCCCCATTGCATCCTTGTAAAGCACTAAACAAGTAAACCACTCCTCTGCTGTAACCTGAAGTTATTCTTTTCGGCTTTGCTTAGTGTTTTTCTGCTAAGTTTAGCTAGCATTTAACTTATTTGATTGATTAGTTGTGAAGAATCATAGTATCTATATACCTGCTGCTGATTGTGTTATTCACTTCAATGAAAGTGAGTGATTATTCATTTATAATAATCTCAACATAAATTACTATCCATACAGCAATACTAATTATTATTACCATTATCAGTGTTGTAAAACATCATAATGGTCGTTACGATTGTAATAACGATTATAACAATGATGATGATGATGATGATGATTATGATGGATGATATGGTCTATGCTGCAACATGTATATATTGAATCTAGTTAAGAAATAAACCTAAAGGTCAGTGAAAAAAGAATTAGAGAGGAGTATCTGAATGTTGCTGAGCAGGATGATTCTTGTAATATCGTCTAACTTCTGGAGTCCCAGGCTAATCCTAAATTCCATCCTAGGTTCCAGTCATCTTGAAGCTTTTAAGTGGTTATTGAAGGGTCAAATTGGATTTTCTAAGGTATTAAAGCTACAGCTCTAATTTTGGTATCGGAATTACTGTCAACAATAGAAGTATTTACACCAAATCTTTTCATTCTGATATTCATTAATTTATTCGATTTAAATATATTAAATAAAAATCTATCGTCTACTAAACTCCCTCAATTCTTTTTTAAAACCACATTTGATAATGCTTTTATAGCAAAATGTTTGGTACAAATTTTCTCACAGCGGATAGTTTTATACCACTAAATTGAAAGCCTGCAAAACAGGTCGCACCACTAGCCTCTCACCCAGGCGGCCCAAGTTCGCTCCCATGCGACCGCATGTGCGGTTTGCGGTGGACAAAGTGGCAGTTCTCCGGGTTTCCAGATTTCCCGGTTTTCCCTGTCATTGCATTCCACCGATACTCCATCTTCATTCCAAGTAGGTGTTCCCAGTGTCATCGTCTGCCTGTGTAGTAAAAGCGTGCGTTAAAACACTATCAAAAAACTGGAAAAAAGCAAGTGATTACACCCATTTTTTAAAATCAATCTATGAGCATCATCGAAATTCCAATCGGAAATGTTATTACATATTTTCCCAGTGCTTTGGAGAAAAATTTCAGGTCTCTAGCTGAATTTTTGTGGGAAAAGATAGAAACAGGAGAAAAAAATAGCTTTAAAATTCTGACATAGACACTCATTTAACCAGCGCAAAGCTTTAACAATGGCATTCAAAGCATGTGTTACATTCGCCCTAATAGAGTCAGACACTACAAACGTATACTTTAAAGTATTGTTCATTTTCTGCACAAAAAAAGATGCGATTGATAAACTCGCCAAAACTACTTTAAGTAGCTTTTACCCTGATATCATGGCGAATACCGGTTGGAATCTCCCAAATTTCTAATTTTTTACTCTTTCTACTCTTTCTGTGGAATGCGTTTTTTTCTGTAATGGTCCCTTATAGGGTTATGTTAAAAACCGAGGATGATTCGTTTATGGATGTTACAACCGGTCAGTGACTGCGTAGAAATAAATTAAACAAATGAAATTAAACTATGATAGATATAATGGGTAAATACTATGGGAATGCCGAGTTGACTCCCAGAATGCCGAGAATGAAGAAAAGGTTAAACGTTATGGGCTTATTTTTCTTCACATGACGGGAAGTACTGACTCTGAGCAATGTAAGATGCGTTTTTAAGGAATAACAGTAAATATGCACACAATAGGTGACGGCCAGGGAAAAACTTACAGATTGGAGTATTGAACCTTGACTTTCAGAGAATTTTACCTGAGAAGGGGATGTCTACTGGGAGTAGAAACACACACTTGACGGAAGACAGTCGAGGAATATCTACCTTCATAAAATGTTTGGTAAGAAGCAGGACAGCCCCCAACGTAATAATTTGTCTAGCGTGATATAAGTTTAACGGGAGCAAAGTTTAGCTTCGGTATTAAGTTGCACATAACCTCTTTTGGTAATTAATAGCTGTAGGGCGGTGGCGACTATATATTTACGGTTAAATAAAACAACATCAAAGAAATCGCCACTTCATCGGTGTACAATCTTAGAACCTTCACGAGACCCCTCCCCCCCCCACATATACACTGAGAATCGCTTAAATCACGCTCACCCACAGAGTTCCACTGACGAGTAGAGGCTATCAACAGTGATGACACAGCCGCAATGTCGGTACACAATGTTAAAGATAGTCCTCAATCTCGGACCCCAATACCCCTGATTGCTTTCCCGGCTGGGAGTACACGTGGATGTTACTCGCCACCTACTTTATGGTTTCAAAGCGTCCGTGTGGACTCTACCCTTTCTCTCCGGAGATTTTCCACCAAAATGCTTAATACTGGTGGGCAAATCATCCTCTGCGTAACCTCTTCTCCAAGAAGTAAATCAATAAAATTATAAATTATTTATGTAGAAAGAGTTGAGATAATAAATATAAGGAAACATATAGCCCAAAAATAATTGAATAGTTTACAATTATAGAGTCCTGTGTTAGGATGAATATAGGAGTAGTTCTAAGGGACGTGTTGCAATAGGAAACGGAAAGAAGCATTATGAATGGTGGAAAAAAGCTAACAAACATTTTCAGTACAACTGTACGTTGTTATCTCAGTTGTGGTCAACTACAAATTGCAGAAAGTTGATGAAAAATGTGGTTATTATTAATGTCGTTATTTCTGTTGTCTCTAACACAATGCTGTCTGTGTTACAACAGTACTATAGTCCAAAGTCGACTTACAATCCCCTTATGTAGAGCTAACACCCCCCCCCCTAGGACTTACAAGCGGATGGCTAGGGGTCAAAAATCTGTCCGGGAGCCAACGGCACAGGACTACAGAAGAACCACCTGGAACGAGTGGTCGGCCCGTAGCCAGGCGAGGAAGTGGATGCAAGCGAAATGGATGATAGTAAAGATGATGATGGAGCAATTGGTGGACTGAGTGGCCGGGGAAACCGACAAACCTGGAGAAAAACCCATCCACAAACCACTTTGTCCACCACAAATCACACATGCGGGCACTTTTGATCGAAAGGCCGCCTAAGTGGGAGGCGAGTGGTCTAACCACTCGGCTACGGCGACAAGTACTATGCTTATTTATTAACTTTTATTTGTATTCCTTACTTAGTTATATCTTCATGTTACATTTTAAATCACATGTATATAGTGTGACTAAAACATTACTCCGCTGTAGCATGAATACAAAGATGATAATGAATGATAATGTTTTCTGAAAAATAATGAATTTAATTCTGATTTATCGGCTTTGCTTGGAAAAATTTAGGTGTTTAATAATTCTTGGCTCTCTTTTTTGAGTCTTGTACTAAGTTATGTTTAATAATTTCCATTAGTTAACTTGCATGTATTTGTCTTTAATTTATGTTGAACTGCAAAAAGTTCTGACTGTGACAGTCTGTTCAAAAGCTCTATAAAATTACATCTTGTATTTTAGTATAAAATATATTTGAAATCTCTTCTTTAATATTGCCTGCCGCACTGTATACGAGGGGCTTTTAAACCGCGTGTCACGCGACATTTTAATGATCGTTTGTAACCGCTAGCTTGTATCACCTACACTGTCAAAAGCATATTTTCCCATTTCAGCTTATCTTAGCGTAGCGGTCAAATTATTTCACGCGATGTAATTGCATACTATACATTGCTTTGGCTATTTAATAAAAAGTTTCGTAGTAATAAGAAATAAAAATCATATGAATTTACTGCCAGGTTAATATTTCCTCCCAAGTGTTGGATTTTACATAAGAAATTCTGGAACAAAGATTTACAACGCTGTATCAGAATTTTTCGAAATTTTTGTGAAGCTATTGCAAAAGATGCACGTAACAGATATTCCTCCTCTTCTTAGATTAATGTAGTGAAACATTTAGTTTTTTAGGAGTTCACTTTCTCATCTGCATGGAACGTTTAAAACAACTGAACGAAACAACTCCATTACTAATGAAGGCTTATATACACTTAATAACAATGAGGATAACAATGATACGTTGGTGGTGATGATCTATTTCACGATACGTTTTGAACAACCTTATTCCACAAACCACACTTATCAGTCTAACGCGCACATCCCCACAGCAAAGTTCCATCACCCACCCGATACGCGGAGATGAGATGGTCAGCATCGCGCTTCCCGTAGTCGAAATGTCGGTTTACTAACCCTTAGATTGCTATCTATATTATTAGAATGCAGTGTACTGGATCTCTAGGCTGCAGAACTGGGCGAATGATATTAATCTAATATGAAGTAACATTTATAATGTTAAGAAGCAAAAATGAATGATATAACCGATCCTAATACTGGATTTCAGCAACACATTTTCTTTATGCACCAATCTTATAATATAAACTAAAATTATACAGTACAACTATTCTAGGTACTGTACAGTTCAAATAATAGACGGAGAAATTTCTATAAATAATAGCCATACTTCAATGAATCTAAAATTTAAGAAAATCAATGTTAGTCATACTTTGCTCATTTTATGAAAGGCGTCAAGTAACACGATAACTTAAACCGAACCAATATACTGATGGACGATACCATATGTGCGTTTTTAAAACAGTATAAGTAGGAGAGTATTACTACTGAGCTAACAGCTGCTAGCGTACTTACTTGTGACCTGTCAGCATTTCAATGGGAGTATGTCACCATTCCTATGTTAGTCGGTGCTGGAACTGATTTGAAGCACTGATCCTCGACGCTTCATAAAAACCTCCTTATACCTTACCCGAGTTATTCTGATGATACTTTTAATTTTCGGTACATAAACATTGAAAATAATTTTGTTCTTATAATTCTTAGGCTGTTACTGTTTTGAATTTTCTCAAACTAGCGGAATTTTCAACCATCTCAAACTTAGGGTATCAAATCCGTATATTTGAAGCCTAATTATAATAATCTATTTGTGTATCTTCTTCTCTGATTATACTCTGGGACTCCTCAATGTTCTTCTTTTTTAAAGGCTGTGGGTCACATTTTTGCCTTTTGAATGAAGTTTCTATAAACTTTGCTCTACTATTAGTTACCTGCAGTTAAAAATAACCCCACACTTTAATCATATTTTGTTAATAGTACATAATCTAGCACAATGAGTGAAACAAAAGTAGTTGCAAGTTGCGCAGTGTGAAATACGCCTACGCAAAGGCTATGCAATGAGTGTGGTTGTATAGGTAGAGATTAACATACCGGAGAGAAAACAAATATTTTCAAATGCTGAATTACTTCACTTGTGAAGTTGGATTCCATTTGTCTGGAATCAATACTTTTGATCACAAGAATAAGTGAAGGTAAATGTTAAGATTGAATTATTTAAAAACCAAAACTACAGCTAAAATCAGCGTTATTTACAGCGAAACCGGAATCATTTCTTAAAAATTTAGTAATTTTGTCATAAAGAAATAATGAGGATATGGAGAAAAATTTACAATAAGAAATTTCATATATTAGAATCAACAAATACTGTAAAAAGCACAGGTCCATTTCTATTACTAGGAAAGTGTAAATGCGAAGTACTTAGGTTGAAATTAAAAGCAGCTAAGACAACTAGATGTGCCATGAAAATAGGTCACAAGAAGTCCATTAGCTAGATGTTCACGAAAATTACTACGGGCAAAGAACAAAGGATATTTGGAAAGCCACATGTACCTATTTTTAGAATTAAAGGATATCAGAATACGTATTGTGTAGCAAGGTAAAAAATCACAGTTGTAAGTTGTGTCAGAGTTCCAAATAAAAATGTAAGATATGTCAACAAATGACTTTGGAACTTTTAATGTGGTAGCCAGAAGTAAGTGGGACTTAGGTTAATAAAAGAGAGTGTACTTAGTACTGCCGTGTTTTCTGCGTCTTAGCATTACAGTTTTTTGATCACGCACCTAGCGGTGATCCTTCGATGATTTGCGGTATAGTAGTTGACTGGCTTATGGTACAAATTTTGTCAACAACGTAAAGTTGTTATTCTCTGTAACTTGTCAGATTTAATAAGAAGTGATTATAATATTTCCTGTTTCAGAAACAGTTTTGAGTATTCACCTTTAGTAACCAGGAACTCGTTCCAACTAGTCTTGCATTATTCTACACTAAAGGCTTTCACCTAATTTAACTGGTATTTTGCTCCTCTTAACAACCTGCGCATACCCAGAGAAAGATCTCACAGCTTAGCACTGGGGCAGCTCAGGATTCACTGCATGTTATTCTACAGTTATACTATTCTAGTATATCTCTGAATTCCCACATTGTTTGGTATGCTTTAGTTTGTATATAAGATGGAATGTTCTATTAGTTCACTTTATAGGAAACGTAGTCGTGGACAGGGGTTAAAATGAATAACCCCTTATATTTTAGTGACTCATCCTAGATAACAATGTGAAATACCGTCTGCATTCTACTACTTTGGTCTTCATCTGGAGCAAATTACCGTAACTTGTCTGAAATGGAAATACCAACATTAAACGTTTAGAGGTAGAAGGTTTACTTGTAAGCAACAGGTATGATTCAACAGCACTAATCATTTGTTATACTGAGCTATCGATGCTGTTGAGATTTTATTTCTAAATTTAAAAAGTTAGGTTTTGTTAGCTATATTTCTCTTGGCAATGTCCACTAAAACAAATTTAGGGTTTTCACTCAGAGAAAGAATATAAATTAAGGTTTCATTTTATTTAGCGTACACACAGTAGACGAACACAGCACAGAAATAACGTGCAGGATTATCCAAAGCTGCATGTACACGTAATGACTCTGCAGAAAGAACTGTTGCCTGCACGCATGTTGCGAAACAGCAAGAAATACTACTTCTCATTTCTTTCTCTTATTTCTGCTCTTTTTCTCCCTCCCCACTTCCTCTGCGCCCCAGTAAATTGTTCTTGCCTCCAGACCCCCTTCTCTGTGTCATTAATTAAACACAAAGCTCATTGTTTTCTTTTAGCGAGTAAAACACAGTATAAGCGATCTCCTCTTTCTTTTAACACAAGTTGAAGGACGCCTAGGGTGGTCGCTCTTTAGTTAACAAACAATTTAACTACTTCCTCATCGATTTAAGGTGAATTTAAAAGTGTTTTTCCTTTTTACTTCACGTTTAAATACCGTTATAAAAATAATGCTGTTTTAATTTGGCACTTCTTAGCTTTGTAGTTTCTTTGAACCGCACTGGCGGAGTTCCTGGCAAGAGAGATAACTTTAGTTTCCTCTCAATAAATCGCCTCTTTATTTCCTACACAGGGGACGACATCATTGTTAGTTAAGTATATTCAAAATCCTTTAGGGTGAGTTGACATGTCATACTCAAATTAATCATCTTGCTGTCTGCAATTATTTATTTTTGAAGATATGCTACACATTTTTAAATTATTATATCGTCTGCTTAATGTATAGTTAGTTCTGAGGAGCGGATGTTCGCTTTGACCGAAGTTGGATGCATATGGAGCTCGTTCTGTGGAAACTGGCACAAATATGCATTAAGTTCCTCCTGTGAATGGCCATTTCATCAGTTCAAGTAAGCATCCTAGTGGTTCGCTAGATATTACATACCGCGAATGAAGTAAACAATTGTTGCTCACTACGGTACCATTCCTCCGCGATAACTTGGATCTGATCTTTAATTAACTGTGTCTTGCGAAAGGTATTTTCAGTGCCTTGACATTATGGTAGTTACAGGGACCGAAGGGGTCAAGGTGAATAGCCATTTGGCTGTGTCACAGCAATCCTTTAGCACACTCGGCATATGCGGGCAATGCAGACCCGGCGTGATCCCAGGCAACTGTATGTGGGATTTGTGGTGGACAAAACGGTGCAGGGGCGGTTTTTCTTCGGGTTGTTCGGTTTCCCCCGCCACCGCATTCCGCCGGTGCTCCATCTTCGTCCCCTGTATCATTAGTGTCATCAACTGCGGTGCCATAGTAGTAAGAGCGGGCGTTAAGTACTACAAAAAAAAAAAAGCGTGCGGGCAGGCGTTGTCATGAAATACTCGCTTCCATACACATCCTTCTTCAACGGTAAACATCAGCTCCATTAACAATAGTGGTTCAAGGTTTGGAAAACGCTATCTGAAGTGATAAGTGGTACATAATAACCACATGATTACTTTAGTGATTAGCATATCCAGTAGTTGAAGTTCATGGAGTGAACAATTCCATGTTTGCTAAGGAGCTATTCTTTAACGACATAATTGTCATTTGTGAAATTGCTTGATGTATTAGTCTCACAGGGCAAGAGGTCAGCGCTGTAGTGTGCAGTAGGTATAGCCTAGGAGCTCTAATGGGAAGTAAAGCAGTAAATCTGAAATATTCTTGACATATGAGGGCGGGAATTGTCTGGGGTAACACCTGTACACATCCTGCATATAGAAGACTCTGCCAGTTTCATCAGCAATCCCCTAAATAATTGTACGCTGATGCACGTCTGGATTAATCCATAACCAGACCGTGTTTAGTCTTTTCGATTTTGCAGTAATAATTCCTGAAAATGGAGATATGTAGCTGAATGGATAAACTATATTCCTTTTAGCAACGATCTTCGAAAAGTAATTCCCTACCGTTTGAATCTCAACCTTCGCTGTTATTTCATGGTCATCTGAGCCGAAGTGCTTTTCATAAATTGGTCCATTAAGGACACTAAATCGTTTCCGGGCGTCGATATTTTAGGGTTTGACCCTTTGTGTGGGGCGGGGAAAAGAGCATAAGAATGGGAGAAGCTGGAAACATCACAGAGAATGATAGGCTAGATTTGTAGTAAATCGCCACGACACTCACTTAGCACAAGTTTAAACGCTCAAAGCTTAAACTATTGTAAAAGATTCTGATATAAAAACCGTTAAAACTTCTAAGGAGCGCACACCTATTCGCGAAACCTGAACGAAATCCCGGTATCGAACGTGGACTGTCTCTCAACAGTTTCACTGAATAACTTATATGATAACACGCGTCCCTGATTGTTCGAGAGAATGGCATTTTAGGAGCCTTTGGGGAGTTAATATATTCAATATATTAACATTTTATCGGACAAAAGTAATTTTCTGATGTTAGTTTATCAGACAAACGCTGTATAGCAAAAATTAAACCAAATTCTGTCGTTCTATTTCTTCCATTTCTCTTTGTCTTTTGACATACAGTTTGTTCTGAAGGTGTGACCGTTCGCTTTGGCCGACTTTGGATGCATGCGAAGGTTGTTTTGCGGAAACTGATACAAACACAGTGCAAGTTCTTTCAAAGGTAGCACGAACACCGACAGAAGTATGTTGCCACCCAAGAGGCTTCATGTGAAGGTAAAAATGTAATTGTTTATAAAATACATACATAAGCAGAGTAACTACAGGATATGGGATGTAGAGTGAATTTTGAAGTTCTTGACTTTATTTAGGTACTCTCTAAAGTCTCAGTAAGTTATCTCAAGTATTGTGGAGTTTAAAATGTTGATAAATGCTTCACCCTAAGTAAGCAAGCCATGTATAATATGTCAAAAGGTATACTCTTAATTGAACGTACAGAGTCGAAAATATAGTAAAATAATGCGTTTATTGTAATTACATGTACAATAGAGATACAAATAGCAGTGACAAGCGGTTTATGCTTCTGAAATAAAAAAAAAAAAAACGTTTCCAATGAGTATAGTATTTTATTTCATGCTCTTTTTATTCGAGAAAAATACTCTTGATTTCTGCAATGCATTAAAAGTTGAACGCCAAAAATTCTGTCAGGACATAGCACATTTTTCACGCAAAAATTAGTATTTCGTTTATACTCTTAAGGAGGAGATGAGAGATGGAGCATTATTCCCTGAAATCCAACCAGTGCTTTGGGTTTAGAGGTTTGTCGGAGACATGACAAAAGGAATTTTGCTTCGCAGTTTAGTTCGCTTTTCGTTCCCGCTTGCATGCGTGCGTCTATTGTAAATTTTCTTCTGAATTTAATGTTCTTTTGACTTTAAATTGCTTTGTTAGAATAATTTCTTTAACGAACAGCAAAAGTACAAAATAAATACAATTTGTTTGTTCGGCAGACTAGAAATAAGATATGTTCCAACTTGAAAGAGCTCAGGAAGTAAAATATTTTTATATGAGCTGCAAAGTTCTCTTTAGTATTATTTAATTAATAAAACACAGAACAAATCCACTGAAAGCCTGATTCATTTTGAGTGCCCATACAGTTGGTTCGTTTGCGTTTAAAATTAAATACTAATTCGTCGCCGATAAAGGGGTCTTTGTGCATAATGAGGTAGTGGTATTAATCTATATTGACGTTCTAGAGAGAGAGAGAGAGAGAGAGAGAGAGAGAGAGAAAGAGAGAGAGAGCGTGTGAGCGTGGCTGTATTTACAAATGTGTGTGTGTGGGGGGGGGGGAGGGAGGTAACCTCAAAAACCACTCGACTTACCTTGGTAAGTCTTAAAGCTTAAACAACTCTATTTACTCACATGGACCTAGACTGTGTAGTATGCGCACTCTCACAAGCCCATGAAGCCCCGATGGTAGTACAAAGAAGCGCCTCGCCTGAAGGATTGCGGAGCCTGGTTCCCACCGGGAGGTCCCCACAACAACGCGAAAAAAATGTACAGAGCGCACAACCGCCGCCTAACTGCAATGCACGGAATATCGTCGCCTGATCCTTCAACCCGAAATAGAGACAAAGAAGTGATGGATACAGGAATTTAAGGTTAAGAAAGCCGTGGCTGGAGAAGAAATCAAATAAGGGCAATAGACGTTACCGCCTGGGCCATTCCGCTCAATTTGTTCGTAGTAGTATCATGCAAAACACGCTATATGTTCGATTTATGTTTGTCATGTAACCACTACCGAAGTTTGCTTCTCAGAGGCGAGGCAAGCTACTTACGTTCAAACTTACTCCAGTTTGTTGCTTTTCTTGTTCCATTACGCGATGTCTCCGACACAAGTAGAAGTTCTGTATGGCTGTCTGAAAAATTTATAATCAATCTCAACATATATTTTGTGCCTAACGTACTGAGGCAGAACACGTAAACAAAAATAAACTTTGCAAAATGAATGCCAAGGAAATATCCTCCTTATCCGATATTATATGCAAAGGGAAATAATAGAGACGCTATTACAAGTGGAACTATTGATTTTCACAATTGCGATGAGTTAATAACTTAATCTGGGTTTAATCAAACCATCCTACCCCTACAGCTACAAATTCCTATATACTGATATTTCCTATATTAACAAGCTTTAAATGAACTGCACCACTAGGAACGTCAGTAAATCAAGCAAGGCCAAACATACTAGTCGGGAAATAGCACTTCGAAAATGAATTGCAGAACGAATTTGACTGTATTGGGGATTTTAGATCACACCCTCCATATGTTCTCATGGTTGCATATGCCGCAAGACTAACGTTGTCCTATTTTACTTTCCGGTCTCAAGTACTAGCATTGCGCGCCGTGGTTACGTATATTACCATATATATATATATATATATACACACACACATAGAGTATAGTTGACTGCGAATTCTGGGATTTAGTTATCATTAGAAACATCATCAAATTTTATAACAGGTCAAATACTGCACAAATATTTGAATTTCTTGTTGTTAGCATAAAGTAATGAAAAAGAAAAGTATTGTACATCTGTTAGTCACAACTTTTGTGCCTTCATTATGCGTGAGCAATTGCGACCTGCATTCTTATAAATCCAAACAGTGTCAGCTCAAAATCTGTAAGCTCCGTTTACACTACTTTTTAGACCATAGGTAATTGGATTAGATTCTGTTTACCTGTACTTCATAGAATTCTAACTATTATTTCCGACAGCAAGCAATTTTTTCCTACACATCATTTAAATATGTGGTACATATAGAGAATGTCCCAGAACTCAACCGCATAAATTGGCAGGATTGTAGGCGGGTCTTAGATAAGAGATAGGGAACCTACTGTCTCTTTTGCCAAATGCCAAAGTTATGGCATGTTTTCTGGATCACACACAATTGTCGTATATTAAAAGAATTTGGACGTGTGTGGCATGTTTTCATTTAGAATACCTCATTTGTTTGCCAGTAGTCGAAGGAATGCAGAATTGGTGCACCATCCATACGATATTTAAAATTATTAGACTGGCAACTTTGGAAAAATTTACTGTTATTTGAGGATGTGCACATCGTTGATAAAAGTTCGGTTAATTTCAGAACCTATGTCGATAGCGAGAGCATTCCGCTCCAACATTACTAGTGGGTGAGTCAGTATACCACTGTTCATCGAATCTCATGGTACAAAGTTCGCCCCACTCTCTGAAATTTGCATTTTTTAGTCTTTTAATTTTCTAGTTATTCTCAAAGAGTTACACAATTTGAATAGCACTAGTACCCTTGGTTTACATTTCTGAAATCAAGCCGGATAAGCCCTCCAGTACAAATTATTTTCAAAGGTCTGTGAATGAGATCTATGTAGCATTCAATATTAGGTGCAGTGTCTAGATTAATAGTAAAGCATTTTGGCTTGTTAAAACATGTAATGTGTGCTTTGAAACGTGATTATTGCTCAGATTCGAGCAGCGGTACTTTGAATTTATCCGTATATAGATATTATGTCGTTTTAACCACTTGAGCTACCGTAGTGCTGGGAGAATGTGCTTCTGAATATCTCGTCTAGCGTCTATCCGTTACTACTGTAAGAAACCTGAATTGCTGAACATTACGCTCATATTGTAAAGTATACAATTTAACCGTAACAAAAGACATTGTTTCAATGAGATGCGAAACGGAGATCACACAAATTAAAATCCTAATCTAATATAAGCTACGAATATACGTTGGTGCCTCGTAGTTCCATTGCGCATGATTAAGAGCTTCCCTTACCCGTTAAATCAAATGAAAAATTGCTCACACGAACTTTGGCTGCTTGTCTGTAGGCGCTCAAACACTCCTGGAATTTAGAGAAGGTACGAGGTTCATTTATTTGTAAGTGTAACCTCTGTAGGAATATTGTAAATTGTCATATTGGACTGTTCCTTTGATGATTTTTTGCTTAGGATATTGTAGTATTTCTCGAAGTCTCTCTCTATTTGGCTTTCGTGTAAATATGTGAGACCGTTAACTAGCTTCCCTATCAAAATGATTATTAGTTATTAATCAATGTAAAGCAGTATAAATGTGTGTATTTAACTGAGAACATTCAGCTGGAGAAGAAAGCTGACATCAAGAGAGTCTAGGGGGATGAGAAGCGCTTTTGTTAGAAAGGTCTCTTTTGTCCAGTCACGTACCATCGAGTCACAACGTGGGTGAACAGTAAAATTCGGAAGACTGTAATTCTTCATTGTACAAGACATGTCACAATAGGTTTGCAGTGCACTCTGGGATAAGGCAATTGATTCTTGGGAAATATTTACGTCAATCGTACGGCCTTTCTGTCCAATCAGAAAGAGGCCGCCATGACGGTATTTTTTGTATATAAAGGGCCCAAGAATGCACATCGTGATCTGTCTATGAAAATTATCTGTCCGTGAAAACGATCTCTCCGTTGCGAGCTGTCTGTTACTAGCTGATCCATTTGTCGCTGTTATGCTGTCGGTCGTCGGGCTGAACTTAACTTCTTCACACAAAGTTAGACACTGTAACGTGTAACGAATTTTAGGTCAGTGCCGCGTACTAATGTATATAGTATAAGGCAGAATAAAACTTTTACTACGTGTGGTCAGCCAAGTGTTAGAATTCGTAACAGGTGTACAAGTTAGCATTATTGTAAGGCAAACGTGCTTATCTCGCTTCTCCTAGTAAGGAATAAACTCCAGGAAAGTATATAAGTTTTAATCATCATAAGATCACTCCCGGAACCACCCCATTAGCTGCACCATCCCGAGTGAGTCGATCATCGTGCAGGCTGAGCAACATCGAGGCAATTTCAACGGTAGTAGATTCACCTTACCAAGTAAGTGGGTCTACTCAATAGGTAGTGGAGTAAGTCTTGCCTAAGCCTTCAATCTACGCTCACCGCATATGGCGTCTCAAATGTGGTGCAAAAGACAATACTGCATATAGCACCCAAAGTCACCACGATCTTAACACCGCATATAAAATAGTTAAATGCACTTTCCTGACTGATACATAGCATTTAATTAGTTTTATGTATATACCTGTTTTACTACAGGGCCAGTTGTTCATTTTTATTTAATTTGAAGTTCATTTGGACAATGATAATATTGTTTCGTAAATTGTGAACCGTGCCTACAATTGTAATGTGTACGTGTCATACACTGTATTTTAAAAATCCTTCAAGGGGTATGGAGAAGAGTACCCCTTCAGCTGTTAAATCCAATTGTTATTGAAACGCTGTTTATAAAATACAAACATAGGAGACGACAAGAAAAAAAAAAGTTATCTTCGGAGCCTTGAACCTGCCACTCCCTGAACATCTTGACGCGATGCACACACGCTTACCATAGCGATAAATAATGGCACTATATTTACGCTCTCCGCAATTCGGGTGTTCACGTCAAGGTTTACTGTGGTTTGATCATTGGCTTGCTAACCCTTACAACATTTTATGCTGTAGGAATGAATTTAGAAGCCAAAGCTCATAGGTTCTCTGTCTTAAAATTTTTATCTTGGACCCCTCTAGAATCCTGCCAATTTGTGCGTTCGAATTCTGGGATACCTGTTATAATTTAAACTCCGTTGTTTGGCCAGCGATAGAGATGACTTTCTCTACATATCGCTAACAAATTAAACTTATTATTCTTTCTACTTCATGCCAATCGAGATAAGCGTTAGCAGAAATGATCTATTTACTTGCGTCTTTGTAAGTAGAAGGGAAATAAGGGAACAAGCTAGGCTAAAGCGACAGTCAAATCTTTTAAATGCTAGCCACTATTTGGTTGAAATCAGTGTCTTTGTATTCCCAGGATTTAAGAAATTCCCATGTATGAAAAGTTATAAGTATTTTAAAACTAGAGCCAATAACAAAGGATGTCTCAAACATTGTCAACTCCACGAGAAAGGTGTAGACTAAATTGTGTTTTAATGAGATGTACATTCTTTGTGTTGTAGGTTTTGTCTATCTTACGGTCTAACAGTTATGCAAAGTTAAGAAAAACTCATCGAGAATAAAAAGGTCTTCAGAGGCTATCCTTAGAAATTTTAAGATATGCGTTTTGTCAGGTAAATATCTGTAATATATATATATATATATATATATATATAGATATATATATATATATATATCTATATATATAATGAAAATCGTTAGAGGCATTTTGAGAAAATCAAAGTTTTTGAAACTTTCTCCATGTAAATGGTAGTTTGGGCTGGGAGAATTTTCCTTAAAACCTTTGTGTTGCATTCCTGAAATACTAAACTTAAAATCCAAGTTTAGTGTATTGCAAACTTTTCCTTTTTGAGTTTTCGTGTTCACAGACATATCGACATACACGGAACCTATTCTAAAAATGCACGTTGGACACACAGGACCCTAAAAGGTCTATTTACTGTGAAATACCGTTATCGAATTTTTGCAATACCTTCTCTATCTATGTACCGTGTACTGTGTAAAGAAGGTAAAACTTGGTTCTAAAGAGGGCAGCATTGAGAACTTAATATTCAGGAAAGATATGTGATATTTAAGTATTAAAGTACGCGGATTTAATGGTAACTGATCACGGCATCAATGTCCTAAATAGGCAGAAGAGGGAGATTCCAAAGACTGTTGTAGGATTAGCAGGAAATCCCCCAATACCTAGAAATAAATATGCATGAATTGCCTACTTCTGTTGATAGGATATGCTCAAGAAAACTACATTCCTTTGCAATAAATCATACATCAACATACATAACAAATTGTAAATAATAGCAGTGTATATTTCTTGTTCTGCCATGACAATACTTAATTGCAAAATTCTGATGTTTGTAGCTCAGTTTTTACTATCACTTGCATATGAGCAGGAATTACAAATTTTACAAATAATGCAAAAAAATGAGAAAAAGTAGTGGTGGTTTGATATTTATGTGCCTAGAATATTAATTACATATATTAAATTTCAAATTATGGATCCCGTTTTAAGATTAGATAAAAAGTTCAATTATAGGATGTAGATCGTCAGAAATGTTATTTATGGTGGTTCTTTATAGTTATTAAAAATTATTTGTATAGATTAACTCAGATATTGAATTTCTCAGAGGTGTCAAATCTGCATAGTTTACAATTACATGTCTGTTTCCAAATTCTAATATGTACAGTATGTATTTTTTAATATTTATGTATATTACATTTACAACACTGCATTAATTATCATTAGTATTTTTTTATTGAATGTAATCCTCTTTTGTATAGAGGGTGTGAATAATGAGGCATCCTATTAATTCTGACCTAAACTTGTTTTTGCTTTATAGGAGATGGAAGTGAATTAAATAAGGATGTATCATTGTAGAAAACCCTTCATTGGAATGTCTGCAAATCATTTGTTGGTATGTGTAAGTCCTGTCTATGTCTAGTCTCTTTGTTATGTATATCTGCATTTTTTGCAAAGCTTCCTAGGTTAATTATTACAAATAACATTACGGCTAGAATATATGTGTAAGATAATGGAAAAATTGCAAACAAGAGGGAATTAGAGGAATTAGTCAGTGTAATATAGGTAATTAAGGTGGCTTCAAATAGCTCCTTGAGGAATTAATTCTGCTAACAGAAAATGTTCTTTGGAAACTTACAAGGAGTATTTTTCGGGGTCTTGGCATAACGTTTCCATCGTGAACCTTCTTGAAGTTTCAAATAAATCTACAATGAGAAGAAATCAGTACAAATATATTTACATGCATGAGTGTAGTGCCATCTTTATTGGTAGATATGGGTGGTGTTTCTGGTGATACAAGTCCAGTAACCGTTAATGTAGCTGCGAGTAGCGAAGCTGGAGAACTTACATAAGCACCATAGCAATGAGTACTTGAACACACATTTACATACATGCAGAACTTTAAAACATTGTAAAATATTCTCAAATATCTTAAATTGGTTCATAATATTCTGAATAATTACTTTAAATCGTTTTCATATATGCTTAACATTAGCTACTGAGCGGGATAGTTTAAGGAGTAGTGTCTAAAGTTCGCTTTCGGGAAATCAGGTTTCAAATCCAAGGTGATTGACCACCCTGATTGAAGTTATTTTTCGTGGTTGATGCTGGAAACATATACTACTTTTCACGAATTTTCGTGCCCCTCATCCCCTCCAGTTCATCTCCCTATTTAACTTCCGAGGTTGCAGAGTCAGGCACAGGGAATGGTGGTGTTTGGTGTATTATATAGATATGCTTTAAGAACGAAATTTTCTAGTATAACATAAGATCCGTCTGCCATAATCTGTCTATAAAAATAGGAGACATTGCCGGAAGACACAATCGGAAAACCTTGGGGACATCCATGCAGTCTGCCTGCTGTTATTATATCTGGCTGCTCCATGTATTGTCATCCCATCCTTTTCCTCAGAGGCTTAACATCAAATCCTTGTTCCAGAATCTGTCCCTCAGGATAGTGGACATCGAAAAGGCGAACTGCCGGGAGACACAACGTCGAAACGTTAGAGACTCCAATGCGTTATTACTACTAATTAGATCTGGTCTTCTTGTGTACATTATTTCGTTCCTACTCCGGAGGATTTCAGCGAAGGTAGCAACAGTGGAGGCAGTATTGAAATCTTCTCGTGCACCTTAATATCAACCCTTTTGTAATTATATGCAAATACTTTCAAAATGTTCTTCCACTGAGAATATAATAAACATTTAGATTACCAGGATTGAACGTGAGCTTTTGCTAATATGGTGTTTAGAGTCAATCCTTAAAACGCTCCAATTCCTCTAATGTAGAATATTTTATTTCATACATGTTGTTTATTTATATACACCGTTTTAATGCTTCCGCATCTTTCTGTGCCTAAACAACTTTTTTCTCCACTAGCCTCTATCCATCCATTCTATTCTATGTCTTATTTCCCGCATCCATGAGTTTCGAGGTCTTCCCTTTCCTCTTCTTCCTTGTGGTCCCCCACGGTAACCTGTCTTCATTCATTCTTTTGACATGTCCGTAGAACTCATACATCTTGCATAGTGTAATATTCAGTTTCTGTCTTTTGACTTTCCAATTTTTGAACATCTTGCCGAGTTTCTTAAAAATCAATTTCCACTGAGCTAAGCTTTAATTCTAGGTTTTCTGATACAACTTTTCAAATTTTAATTTTAGATACACCATTTTATACAAATGTGCATTTCATACAATGTTGTGGTTCTTGATTTTTCAAACAAAATATTAATTATATAATGCGAAAGTGAATAATGCACTATGAAATACGGGATGATCATAATATATATTAACTGTGATAAAATAAATGCCTAGGGAACAAAAGGGATTCGTACCTTTAATTTTAATGGGCATCTTACTTGCTATAAAATAATCTAGAAGCGGCTAAGGATTTGTAAATATAACCTATTCGTGTACTGTCTTGTTTATTTGTGTGATTACAGTAACGTTATGAATCATGTCTATTAAACAGATACTGTGAATAAAACCTGTGAACAGTATTTACCACAATTTTTGCTTTTATATCTGTATATGTAAGGTTTAACGAAAGGTGTGACTATACTTTCACGATCCGCATGATTAACCATTGTTTACTAACATAATGCTCCGAAGAGCTGTATGAGCTAATCAGTGATTGGAGAAAATGTTTATCCAGACTTCGTATATTCAAAGCTCTTGACTTGTGTAACTGAAGAAATGTTATGTAGTGCTTATTATATAATCCCTAGCATAAAGACAATCTTAGAACACATCCATCTCCGCTTGTCGCACCTGACGGAATCCAACATAGAAATGCGTAAGGTTCTTGATCCACCTTTGGTCCTCATCAGCTACTCACCTGTTCCCATAATGACAGGCTAATAATGTTCAAACTAAATCAAACAGCAAAGGTTATTTGCTTGTGTAATCCTGGCTTTGTGTCAGAGACCGCTCGCTCTTGTAGATATGATGGACGTGTTAGGTCAGCCCTTATTTTTTTCGGAGGCAGGGAGCGGCATAATTACAACCTAACTGGGGATCAAAGGGGTTTGCACTTCTCGCATGTACCACAGAAACAAGCTCCTAACGCCTACTCTTAGCGAAAAAGGATACAAGAAACGTAATTGCGTCAGTGCTGCATGCTGCCTGGGCGCGCCTTCAAAGGGATTACTGACGAATAAAAAGCCTCAGCTTGGTTTTCCTAAATGCCACAAAAATTACCTTATAGTGTATCTTTATGTAAATGTGTCAATCAATGTCAAGGAAGTAGAAAACCTTCCAGTTGTGTGCTTCCCACGTCCCTTTAATCAAATGTATACTATTTAATGAGAATCCTTGAAAACTGAGAAGCAAATTCCCATTCTACAATTTTCATCCACGTTTCTATCATTTTCTGAACGTTTTCCTTCAAGTCTTATTTCACAAAAAATTTTTGTTATAACTGGACGGCAGCTTATACATCCCACTCTCTTAAAATGACTACTATTAACTATTCTCAAATTATGTATTTTCTGGCATTTTATTGAATTGAGAGTTATAATTTTATATGAAACATTTTTTAAAACTTTGCAATTAAAAGGTCAAACAGCAAGAAACCTTTTTGTTCGGGGACAAAGGGAGAGGAAATGTTGACGAGTGGTGCAGTTTTTAAAAATGCCGAATTCTTGCAAGTTCCTGCATTCATTGTGTATGGTTAACAAACGTCATTCAAATATTGAGTTAACAGGTGCCAGACACGGGGTAAAGCGTAACTCACGCTTAAAAGACAGTATAGCGTTCTATTACCTCATGCTACCACATGTATGATAGATTTTTGGCGCTCATCTGCAATAGGTCTGTCATTACAATGGCATCTTGTGAATCATATATTACCAAATAGTGAAATATCTGCTCTGCTATTAAGGACTATTGTAAGCCATTTAGTTTTAACCTTCACTTTATCATTGCTCTTTATATTTTCGGTTCTTTGAAATACGTTCTATAGGCAAAATATGGAGATATAGAGCGATAAAGGCTTTAATTTTTAGGCCAGCACCATTGTTCACTTCTGACAAAATTACGCAGTTGGGTAAAAAGTTCTAAAACAGAAAGAAATTAATTATGCAACTCATTGTGTTTTGCGCTATTCTATTGCACTGTGTCAACCTAGTGGACTTTAGTTTCCCTCAGCCTTTTTGCCTTCTATTTTATTGGGTTCCTTAAGGTCCTATAATTCGTTTATTTTTATCCTATAAACTACTGTTTCTGAACACAGGATATCTTTGGCTGCTTCATTTATTTCCTTACTAACTTTGAATAATTAAGAGCACTCATTATTTTGTACTTCTTGTTAGTTTACGAACATTTCGTCCCTTCTAAATTTCTATTACTTCATAGCTATTAATATTTAGGTAAACTAAATTACCTAAATTAACATTTACAATGTTTCATATCCCTTAAGCACTTCCTTATAAGCTTGCAATAACCTTTACCAAAAACACACTATTTTCTTTCTGTCTCGCACCTTAAATAGCTGGATGACTGTTTTTCGTCATCTAATGAATGAAAGAAGTTAAAAGATTCCGGCTTGTTTTAAAATTTTTCTCAAACCCTCGTCAACATTTTCTCTCTATTGGTCCCCTTTGCAACTATAAAGTTTCCCACTTAACCTTTCTACTCCATAGGTATAGAACATTTCTGAAAATTTGTGATTTAAAAAATCATAACTGCAGTCTTATTAAAGATAGAGAGCTCAAGATAGGCAGCTATAAGAGTTCTAGCTTATTAAAGCTATTTTTTTTTCTGTTCATTCTGACCTTTAGTTTATTAGTTAGTGCGGCATAGAAATATCTATGTCGGACTTTCACTTAAACAGATTTTTTTTAGAAACTTGGGCCCAATGAAATCCAAAAAGGATCTAAAATTGATGTAATATGATAGAGAACAATACTCTATCTAGGATAATGTGTTAACAACTTAAAACTATAACCGAGTATTTACACCATGCTATAAGCAAATTGGCAAAAGTGCGAGAGTGCAAAAGGATAAATCTAATGGCAACATGTATGTATTAGATAGAAACAGAGATATCTCGTTTAACTCCATATGTTGCTAACTTCGAGACAATCTATAGAAGGCAGTAAAGCTTATTTTATAACGAAGTGTTTAGGTATAACTTGAGGAAGTGTCATGCAGGTTATTTCTTAACAGCTACATATTATACTAATGGGAGAAGTCAAAGAGGCGAAATGCTGATAAAGTAAGAAGAATGAAGGCGTTAGATTTGTAAATTAAAATGAATATTAGTAAGCCAGTAAGATAAACAGTTAAGACTACCGAATGCTCAGAAGCGGTGTTGCATAGGAAAAAACAAGAACGAATGAAAGGTCTCTAAATGCGTAAATAAAAACAAACGTGGTGTTTAAACGATATGATGGAATAAGCAAAAGCGGAGTACCGCAAACTGTTGATCATTTGCTATTTGAAAACATTCCACCCACGTAATTTTATCAGAAGTAAATAATATTGATGCTCTACAAAAATAATTTGTCGCTTTATATCTCTGTACTGCTGGATATTTCCCATAGTATTTAGTTTTGAATTGCAGTATCAGAAATATAACTATTTTTCCTTAGTGTGTGCATCCGAATCTTAGATAATGAAAACTATATATATATATATATATATATATATATATATATATATATATATTAATGAAAATTTTAGGCAGAAATTTCTTAATCCAGCAGTATATTTGCATTTTTTTCAAGGTTTACAAGTAGGTTGTTGATATTAAAATGAGAAAAAAAAAACCACTGCCAAACAAACCTTGAAATAGCAAATAATTATCTACAATAATAATTACAACAGCCATTTCATAGCAAGCAGATAAGATAGCAGTACTTGTAGCGTGCTTCAAATAGTTACAGAAAGTAGCTTGTCCTAAGTTTGTCAAATATGACCAAAAATTGGGAAAAATTAAAAAATTGTCTTGTTGCTTGATAAAGTAACATGCATTCTAAACTTTAAGAAAATGTACTATTCTTCCCAGTTGGCACTTTAACTGCCAATTAACTGAAGCTATAAATCGATAGGCTCATGCTTATTAATAGACACATTCAACTTAAAACTTTACTTTCTCGCAAGCTTTTTTCCAAAACTTTTCCATACTCAAAATATTCCACACGATGCAATTGTTCACTGATCTGTTTTAAAAAAGCTTTTACTACCTCTTAAAATCACATAAATAAAATGCTACTTTTCGAAACAATTCTTAAATTTTGATAAATAAATTACTTTGAAAAATCAAGAGTTTTGGGGAGTACCAAAAATAATAATGTTTGAATGCTAATTAGAAACAATACAAAAATATATGACAGTTCTATTTGTGATTTGCTGTCAAACTGGATTTTATATGAATATATTAAAAGTATATTACTTAGCTCATTTTTAGAAAAGCAATGAATTTAAACAATGGCAAATTATTATTTAAATAACCTTGCAAACTAGAATTTTGATATTTAGCAAAACTATCACTATTATTGAGTATAATAGCTAGTATAAATTTTAAACAGGTATCTTGCATAATGTAAAACCTCACAAATGCGTCATCTTATCT
Organism: Hymenopus coronatus; assembly: GCA_030762935.1. Taxonomy (NCBI): domain Eukaryota; kingdom Metazoa; phylum Arthropoda; class Insecta; order Mantodea; family Hymenopodidae; genus Hymenopus; species Hymenopus coronatus. Next base: position 339,003,892 of record CM060900.1, read on the forward strand.
TAGGAAGGACATTTTTATTGGAGTACAAAAGCCTTTCTTCTGATTGTTTTTATATCGGCAGTTGGCAATTTTAAACACAGAGCATAAAGGCATATGAAGCTATTCCTAATATTGATATAACTAATTAGTTCACTTGGAAATTTGAAGGGAATTTAATGTGTAGTGATGCGATCACACGATAATAATAAGCAAGTAACTGTGATGAGGAGCTGAGTTAAAGAATTCTATATAGTTTTGAAAGTGATTTAGATTTATTTTGCCTTCACCCCCTCACCTATTCCAACCGCAGCACCAAGTAGGAACCCAATAACTGGCAAGCCTCATTTCTGAATTTTTTTTCCGCAAATATTACAAGATGCTACAGATAAATCAAGTGACCTACCAACACGTTTCTCCCACAAGTGTTACGCTCCGAATGTGTCTAGCAATCGGATGAATACGGAGGGTACAGGGAGGACTGAATTAGTGGCAGCAGGCACAACGAAGATGGATCTCTACCTTTTTCAGATGTAGCATTTCATTTGTCTCCACGAACGTGTTTAGACAGTGTGTGCCCCTAACTTCTGCTCACCTCTACACACAAAATACCAGTTGCTAATGAAATGACGCAAACAGGTTCTGAGCATCAATGCCCGGTTGCAGGAAAGGAAATAAAACATATCGGCGATAAAGACGTATTTGATAGGCAATGTGTTACTTTCCGGCTGCAGAAATGCCAATCAGTACTCGGTCGGAAATTATTCACCGATCAGATTTGATCATCTGAATTTGGTGGGTAACAGGTTTATTTGCCAATCAAGAGCGCATTCAGGAATCAAACTGCTTATAAACTAAACTATATATGCCTTTCTTGCTAATGCAGATTTTATGGAATTATTGTTCAATTAATATTTATCATAGTTATTCTACAGATTGTCATTCTCAACTGTATATTAGATATTTTGATTTTAACGCATATTTATTTTGACTTTACGTTTTACAATTACTTTCAAGTGAAAATGATGTGAAGGAATAAAGTTATTTAACACTGATTTATGCCCTTTTTGTACAAGTAGTTTTTTTTTTTTTTTTTGTAGTTTAACGTCCTTTAACCGGATTTGGTCATATCGGACGATGAATGAAATTGGTGAAATGATGCTCAAATGATCTCGGGGATAAGGCTTTTTCGAACTCACGACCTTTTGAATGTGAGGCAGACACGCTACCACCACACCGCCAAGTAGTTTTTTTTTAAGCTTTGGCGGAAAATACATACTAATAAACTAACCTAACACAGAGGTATATGTTGTGTACCCTTCCTTAAGTTTTAGGTTTATTTCTTCTATTCTAAGGAAAATAATAACCCTTCACACTATTTAGAAGAGTTGTATCTTTGTAGAGAAATCAGGACAAATAATACTGTTAGGATGAGTCATTAAGGCTGTTTGGTTATTGTAATGAATCATTCTCTTGCTAACGAAGCTTTAAACAAAGATAAGAGCATTTGCTGACTGTTGGCTACTTTATGAAACCAACGCCAGCAGATTCCAGGTGGTGTCGCTGAAAGACAATGTTACAAATCAAATTTGACAATCAGTTTAATGAATGTTCACTGATCTTTAATTAGTGTTTTTGAAACCCAACGAAAAATCAAATTCATTAGAGATAAAATGATTAAAAATCAGTAGGCGATATGATTTTCTTTCTTGCAACCGGGTATAAGTATTTTGCGTTCCTTACCTTCATCGGAGTATTCTAACGATGAAGCTTATGCATTTTCCAATCAATGGCAAAACTATAACAAAGAGGATTTTAGAATTATCAAGAAGTGACATCAATATTTTAAGAAGCGATGGGAATTTACTCTGAATCACACCAGAAGAAGTAATGGAACTGTGGGTGTGACAAATCTGCCAAAGTGTATCACTGAATAAATGTTCCCAGTCTAGACGGATTTTCTTATATAAACACATAAAACTTAAATAACAACCTGGTTGGAACCCAAGAATCTAAGGCTTGTAATAAGATTTGAACTTCTTTCTGAAAGATATTAGATCATAACGCCTTAACCTTCCTAAAATGACGTACCAAATGGGGGCACAATATAATTAAGTGCCTTTCAAACAGTATTATTCAAATTATGCTCCACTAGAGCTTTCTATTTAACATTTAGTGTGCTTTACCAGAAATGTCCAATATTTACTTGTCAGTTAATTCCAAAATTATAGCATAACAATAGGAGAGTTTAAAATGCTACATTAAAATCAGTAGTTAATATAATATGCACTTGTATATATTTGCAGAGCTGCTAGATATTTAGCATACACGCTTTCTGCATATTTCTCTGAAACACAAGGATTGAATACCCCAAAGTTTAGATTTGAGATTCTCGAAAACCGTGAGCATTATACGTATTGTCTGTAGTTGAGCTGGAAACCACTATAATGTATCAAATCTAGTGAGGCTCACATTCGTAAACATTAGTGCAATTAGAGTAAACGTGACATGGTAACTATAGTGTATCTTCTGTATTTCAAGGAAGTGCTATAATGGGCTTAATTGTAATATAAATCTGTTGTAAGGTATACTTGTATGCAACATCAAGGACTACCAAAGCTTTTCCTCTCCGAAGAATACAAGCATAATTCTTTGTGTTTGATCCCCATTTATGAGAGCTTTATAAACGTTTTCAGTTTGACATGAAAGCGTGATAAACAATGTAAAAACAGTAAAGCATTGATACATCACTTGTCCATAAAATCTATTTTAACATGATTCTATTGAGATTAGTAACGAATTTAATTTTAATACAGTTTTAACGCCCATTACTATTATATATGCACAACAGGTGGTACGCACCGGTGATGTATGAAATGAAGCCATAATTAGGAAACAAAGTTTGGGGATGAAACCTTCCGGGTCTAAATTTAGGGTACTTCACAAGCATTTCCCATTTATGAGATAGATTTAGATACTGCGCACCTATGTCTTTAAAGATTTATTTTTTTTTACCTTATAGTATACAAATTTGGAAACTAGGTGTAGAAATCTTTAAAGCTATCGTTCAGATTTTCACTGGTGTTTCGAAAATTTATTCCTCTTCATGGGAAATTAATTCCATTAATAAAACGTTACTCCTTAAGTAAACTTTAGCTACATTTGCAAATATTTCTAAACACAGTTTTTAAGTGTTTTATTACAGACCCAGCTTAGTATAAAATCTAAAGCATACTTTTAAGTCATAACGGTGGAAAAAGGTTCAGTAAGTGCCTAACTTTTAAGAATTATAGTTTATGCTTTACGGAAAATCCATGCTAAATTTTGCGATTCACTTACTTCGGATATATAAATAAAGACAATACTTAAAAGAACCATACCTTAAGTTGCTGTTTGCGATTACCTTCGAGTGCATAAAATGTCATCAATTTATACACAACGAAAATAAAATTAAACTCCCAAAACATCCTAAAGGTGGCTTAGCATTCAACAGTTCCAGAGAGCAGATTTAGTGTCTCACTGGGATTCTAGAACGTTAAAAATATTTTAAAACGAGTAAATAAAACAGTCGCAGTTGAAACATCCACTAGAGCACCTCGACCTCGCCGCTGCCACCGAAGATGTCTGCCGCAGTCGCAGCCGAAACGTCTGGGAAGAAGGAGCAGCCCAGGAGACCACGGCCCACAAGCCCAGATTATACTCCAGCCAGTATTGACACCGGCCGTGAAAGCCTAAGAATTTCGATAAATAAAACATTGCTTTGAATTAATTGCTTCTTCCATACCGATAATATGTAGGACAGAAATTGGAGAGTTGGAGAGTCACACTGATACATTCAATGCCATAACCGGGATTTGAACCCGAATCTCCTAGTTTCCACCCAGTTGCACTAGGCTACCATGGCAATATGCCAATACGGCACTCAATTCTCCAACTGAATCGCATTTCTACCGCTAAACTACACGGAGATCTGAAATTATTTTGAGGTGTCATACCTCGCGAATTACAGACTCCGTTATTACTTAGGTCCCAGATTTTATAGTTAACCAACTACTAGAGCAATTACTGTAAATTAACTCTTCTGAGCTGGAAATAGGCGATGTGTGTGCAATGACAGCAAATCATGCCCACAGTGTCTGAATCGCGTACATGTCACAACAGATGTTCTTGCAATGCACCCCAAGTCCACAAGATGCAGTACAAGCGTTCAAGCGTTCACATTTCATATCATTGGTTTCTCACTCTTTCGAATGTTTCGACCTGCATCAAAATAGCGTCACAGTCTACGCATATGTTGTTGAAAGATCTGTACATCAAGAACTGGATCAGTTTACACAGTGCATAAGTAAATATACAGGAGATTTACTACAGTGATCGAACAGGCCATATAATGTGTTTGTAAATATGTTGAGGTGTTAGCCAGCACTGACGCGGAGTGGAGTGGCGCTCCATCATGCAGCAAGACTATTACCTGTTGTTATTGCCAAAGGCAGATTCTCAAGCTAAGAAGTCGGGAGTATTCTGCAGGAAGTCCAGATTTGTTTATCAGTTGAGGCATTCTGGTAGAATAGCTGGTCCAACTAGTAGCTGAACCACTACTGATGAGATTCTTCAACCATTCCCCGAGAATCTTTTCTAGTTCACAGTTGAGGATTATGTAGGTTGATGCCATCTCTGATATAGGTTTCTTAATCGATGAAAAAGACTGACGACTGAAATCCTATTATTGTGGTGGCCTGTTACAAAAAGTAGTGACAAAGTATTTCCCGTGGAGCGAAATGTGCTGGTGATAATCCCTAAACGTATTGTAGGTGAGAGAGATGATATCGGTTGCTTTGAACACACAAAACCGTCATTTGGCGGGCGATTTCTCTGAGGGTTGTACCAGGATCGATCTCTATATCTTGTGGAAATCCTCTAGACTTTATGTACGCACATTCCACGGCAACCCTGCATGTTCGTCTGCCAGAAACGACCCATGTTCACACAAACACAATCGCTCCAAATACTGTGTTGGTGCTGTCTACCAGGTTACTTGTCTCGGTAGATCCGTCCTGCTTCTCGACTATTTCCATCTGATTGTCGTATACGAACACCATCTCGGCTTATTCATGGAATAAACACCATTCTGCTTCCACAATACTCTCCTCCAATCACACAATCAGCAAGACACAAAAAATAATGCAGATGGTCTGAAAGAATGATTTACCTGTGTCATTTACCGTGGAAACGAGCATTTCCGGACACATTTGATATGGCCGTGTTTTCTCCATTCCTGCAGTATGTCGGTGTAGTTAAAATGTATCCTGTATTTGGGATCCCATATACCAGAATTCACCTAAAAACACTGTACAGATATGTAGAAGCAATCAGAAATACAGTTTGCAGTTTTAGACCACCGTAATAATAAAATCTACCGACACAGCAACAAATTCTTAGTTTTGTTTGTATGAAATAACCAAATAAGTATGTCTGTAATGAAATCGTCCATATCATTAGTGGTAAACTTTAAGTAATGTAACTGCGAGCATGATAATTATAAACAAAAAGTATTTAATAATTACTTGTAACCGTTGACACGCTGCAACTGTGACAGTCATAACTGTTACCCGCATACAACTATTTGTTACAACACTGATTCATTCTAAAATTCCCGCGTTACATACGAGTAATTGCAAAATGAACTACAAAAAGTACTGCTCTTGTTTCAAGTGGTATTAAAATGGTGTCCATCTGCATTGATATATTCCTGGCATTCCTCGTCGTAACGAGGCTGTAATTCCTAAATATAGGTTAGGCAGGCGCGTGAAAAGAGGTTTTTGAAACAAATATTAGAGAAATCTTTAGAGAGCGTTTAAATGATGCAGCAGTTTCGTAAAGCTTTTTACCCCTCCGTTAGAACATGTCTTTTTCGCTTCTTAGGTTTAGCGACCGCGACGTCCCAAAATGTATTAAAAATATCTGATAGTATGCTTATTTGAGACTGGTCACCAGAAAATATCTCCTAAAATTGTATACACACCTATTTACATGATTCGCTTTTTACGTGTGCATCGTATATAAAGCTTCGTTGTTTAGGCACAAATTTGTCGGTAGGTGTGTCAGTGAGTTAATAAAAAGACAAGAGTAGCAACAGTAATAAGAATACTCTAAAGTAATTTACACTTAACACAGATGTTTCAATAAGCTTTCAGTTTTGAGATGCATAATGAACAAACTTTAGTCTTTACAGCAAAAACAGAAGGAAGCAATTGGAAGCTGTCGTTTACAACCGTTAAAGCCCTGAGCTGATTATTCACCGCTAGTGAGTAAAGGAATATACGGAGATCATTGCAACGGAAACCAACCACGCATACACGCGATATTGGCCGGGCCATACTACGACCGCTTAGTGTAACTATTACATTTACTGCTAGTTTCACATTGAAACAGGGGTGAAATATATATAGATATATATATATCTATATATATATATCTATATATATATATTATTTGGTTAATAATCAAAACCAAAACCGCCAGCTCAACTCAGCAGGGTGAAAAAGGTTTATTTACTGGTAGAAGCTGATCCGAGGAAACGGGAAATATTGCATTGAAAAACAAACAAAAACAAAAGAGTTATTTTTATTGTATTGGCAATGTTATATTAACGCCCTACTGAGGGTATATAATTTACACGTAGCTCAATGGTTAGGGCAATCGCACGGCGAGCGGGGAACCGGGTGAAAATCTCGGCTGTAGCATTGAATTTTTCAGCTAGTTTTAGAAAAGGGCTTTTTAGCAAACTAAACCCTTAATATCTTTGTAACATATTTAGATATATTTATATAAATACTGCTCTGTTATATCACACAGAATCGCCATTCTAAATTATCCATTTTAATACCATAATTTTGCTATAGAATTCATAACTATAATGCAGTAATGGAGTTATGTACTTAAGGTTAAACGTAGCTTTATCCTATGTGCATTAAACAGCATTCATTATTGAGGTGATGAGAGAAGACGCAAATGTTGCAAACGGCAGGTTTGAATACCAAATCACGATAGCTCTAAGAGAATCGTTATGGTTGCACAACCTACATGATACATCTGCACTACATGTGTTTCTCTGTGGTTCAAAAAGGCAACCAAATCCGCTTGAACCAGCTGGAAATCGATCCACGAACTCCCGGGTGGAGGTACTTTACTTCATCTACTCCATCGCACCGTAATGTATAAGCACCCACTTTACCGCTTGCAGGAGTACGTATTGTTGACCCGCACAAACCAGTTAATATTCATCATTTGCATGATAATCTGATAATGGGGGTGTAGATCCAAGTCGCACCTAACGTTATCGCTAGTACTGCTGGCACCTTACAGTTAAAGGTTAACAGATGACATCATGTTGAAACCTTAAAGCGTGTTATTCCCTACACCAATGAGAGGTGTTATTAAGTCCAGGCGTATAATCATACTCTTGGCTATATATTCCAAGGAGATACGAGCATCTATCTAAATAGATTACATAGTATATTCTACAGCACGAGAAGTATTGATAATAAAATTGCCCTTAACCTCCTAGACTTAGCTGGCAAAGTACTAAAATGAAATACGTAAATAAATAAATAAAAGTCGTTTTAATGCTAGGATTGCATAACATTTATTTATTATGACAGCATAGATCGTGCAAAATTGCCCTATTTCTGAGAAAACTGTGTCAAAAAGTGAACGAGGCCATTACCATGGAAACAGGATAGCAATGACGTCATCACCGCCACAACGTAATTTTCTCCAATGTGCCTGTAAGAAAACCTGAAATCGTCACCCTCGCACGTGCAGCAACATTGAAACACAAGAATCAATTCATTAAATGTGTTTTAAAACCAAAACCAACAACAATATACATATTAATCAGAGCCCATGTTGCTTGGTATACTCGCTTTCCTTGGTAAATGCTAACGGTACAATTAATCATATTAGAACATGTTATGCCTGAGCAGCCCTCGACTTCTACTGCATTAACATTTCTACTGCCTATAGTAGTTCTTTTTGTAATATCCATCTAACTTTCTATTGATTCTTCTACGTAGCTTTCAGCAACAAATGCTGACTTCCACTCTCTTTACTTTTAGTAATACTAGCACTAGTGTTTGCAAGTATTGTTACGGAACTGCGCCTGAAACAGTGCCCTGTATGATTTAAGGTATTTGGTAAGTTTAAAAGCTTAGCAATTCCCATAGGAAACTTTCCAAAGTATTAATACCAATAGTTTTATCATTAAATTCCATTCTCTTTTATAATCATTGAAACAAATGAAACATTTGCTTAACAAGCATATTACATCATACATCTGTGATCTCTGGTACATTATAACATTCTAAAATTAATTTTACGTTTTTAATGCTAAAATGACATAAAACGTTGCATGTAACACTTGTATAATCTCATTGTAGCACTCGTAAAAATTAGCGCGTATGCTTTCGCTCACAGGCTAAACATTTACTCGTATCGCAATTAGTCAGATTATACACTAGTTACATAAACAATAATACCATGAGTACTGAGCCATCCCTTGTCACCCCACCTCTTTTATTTCCGTGTGATGATTGTCTGAACCAGGAGGCAGCAGTTGTTACTCTTGAACAAAGATAGCAGAGCAATTTTGCACGATGCTCTGGAGGATTTCCTCCTGTGCACTGCGTGACCAACTGCGCAGAAGACCAGAACAGATAATTATTTCAGTGCCGTCTCTAAACTACGTAATCCACCTTTCACATGTTAATACACCTAATGTAGGTTCATGATAATGGAACAATTGCTCCGTTATGTTTCTTACGTTAATATTTACACTTCGGTTATAAACATATACGCATAGGTAGGTGCTAATTGGTGGTCGTAACATGAATAATTGCAAAAAGAAGTACAGTTACTACATCATTAACGTAATAAAACAATACGCTCCTTAACTTGGCTAATACCACTGTAATCGCATTGAATGCCTAACAGTATGAGAATTAATTTGTTACACAAAAACTTATAACATAAATACGAACAGACAGCTTGGCAATTAATTGGAATTGAACGCAATTTGAATAAGCGTTCTCCTCCTTGGAAACCGTCGTGCTCATTTTAATGGGTTCTGTAATAGCGCTGAAAATTTAATTTTGTTACTGCAGATTTTTGCCCCAAACTAAGCACTTATTCTGCAGCTTTCTATAAGTAAGAAATATTCCTCTTAGGCAGGCGTAAGCGTAGGAGTCGATACTTTGTATATTGGATTTGTTTCTGTTCCCGACATTATAAATTGACACGTGGCACACTAAAAACGAAGAGAGACAATCCACACTGACACGTGTTTACCCACTGCAACCGTATTTGCTGCGCACAAAATCAAGCGATTTGTTGATGCCTGGTCTAAACCTTATGGAATCGATCCTGATATCTTCAGAAGGAGATTTCTGTATTATCTTGCTCTTAGATGTGCACTATAGCTTGTAATCTTTCTGCGCTTGTGCAATTTTTAATAACTAATCCCAATTAGGCAAATAAACAAGTAAATATGTTAAAAGAAGCTACTTGCAGAAGAAAATGTAGAATTAGTGTTTCCGTTTTACCTCGTATAATGAAAAATAATGAAACGAGATAGACAGTATATCAAAATAGTTGTATTGCTTCAGTGAAAGAAATAACAGAATAAAAGCAAGCAATTATTTAAGGCTTAAGTGAAAACAAGGCCAGTAATAAACACATAATGGTTAAGTATGCTATTCGTAAACTTGTAACCCATTGATACCTAGATAATTTTGTTATTAACTTTTATTTGATTTTTTTTTTTTACCTTATATCTCTAAGTAAGAGAAATATGCTGAATAAGATACAAAAATAAATATTAATTACTCCGCTTCAACATTTTCGACATGCCATATGCTAACGCTAGCCGCTTACACTACCAAGTTTTATGGCTATATTTTTCTTAAAGAAAATGTATTCTGAATCTTTGGCAGGCCACTACTTTATATCATTATTAAAGTTAATACTGCTAAAAATAACATTTTGAAGCGATTGTGAAAACACATAGTATAATTTAACAAAAATGCGATTATATACCTACAGGGTTTGTATATCACACAAAATTTAGCGAGTATGAAAGGGAAAATGAAACAGGCGATGCCCAATTCAACACTATAGCTCAAGTTCATAGTTGGTTTTCAGTTGTCATAAACACATCAACTCTTTCTCTTCCTTCCGTCTGATGGGCAGAATGGTCAGTTTTATCAAATCTTACAGAAGCCAATATTGGACCGCCACGAGTAATCCGTTAAACTATTATTCTTCAGCTCCTTTTAGTACAGACCGATGTTTCTCGAGATAGACATTAGCTATTTATCTTGGGAAATCAGCTGAGCTGTACTTTTCCTTAGTCTTTATTGTACAAAGCATCCTCTAGCATCCCCTAAACAAAGGTCAGTTCTTTTTTGCTTCGTACTCCAATTCGATAGCAAGCAATAATCTAGCCCAGCTGATGATTATATAGACGATCGCTTTTATTTATACCGTTTTTCGAAGTCAGTGAAATTATTAGAATTTGCTTTCGTTGTAAACATTTCTTCAATGTACCAAGTTTTTGTGAACCACATGAAGAAGAGATGGTTTTAATAGCGAGTTATCTATCTATTGGACATAAAGTAGTTCATCATTCGTCTCTACTGCTGTCTGAAAACGCCCAGAATACTTTTTGGTAAATACTTAACCAACAGGCATCCTTGAAGGGTTTTATCTTCTCTATATTTTCAATTGGCACAATAGCCACAGTTGCTGATAAATGATAAAGGTGGTGCACCATTAAATAAACTATTGATGAAGAAGCTCCAGCTAAATTTCTCTTCTTATTTGGAACATTGTCAAGGCAGGAAGTGTAACAGATCTGCCACCTTATTAAATAATTTGTGGTGGATAGCATTACAATTGGACCTTATGCTAAAGATTCCCCATATATACATATATGATGGGTTTGCTACGAATGAAATGCTTGCATGATAACAGAAATATACTTTTTCACGCTTTAATATTACGGTCAATTCTAATATCTCCTACAGATTTGAGCAAATCTGTCTTTTAACATTGACTGAGAATCTCTTAGGTTCTTGATGTCATCATTTACATCCTACAAGTACCTTTTAGAAGGCAAGTTATTATAGCCACAAACATTTAGAATTGCAATGAAGTAGCGCATTTAATGCACAGCTTCTTAATTTCTCTACCAAATGTTCAATGAATTGCTGCTAAAGACGTGGTGCGAAAATTTCAATCATTAACATCTGTTGATATTTTCAACTACTTTGGGCTGTTAAAGCGATATGTCCATATTAACTCATTTCCCGTACTTTTTCAGGTGGTTCCCTCTCAACGAACCATTTGAAATATTTTCGAATATTGGGGTGGATATTGCAGTTGCAGCTGTCTCTAGTGCAGGTGGGTGTACCAATCCTCATAATAATTCTAAGCATATAAAATATGTTTAACCGAAATGCGTCCATTTCTGTTCTATATTCAGTAATAGCAGTATTGAACTATTTGTACTTTATCAACAAACACGGCAACGCTATTGTCAACATGATTCGTTCATAGAGGAATTAGCAGTAGTATCAGACCTCCAGCGTAAATTTTGGAAGCACAGTAACAACTTTAAGAACGTGTTGTTTCTGGATTAACATATGCTACGGTAGCAAAATTAATTATGTTTAGTGGAGAACCAGACAAAATGATCGAAAGATACGACTGGCACAATCAGACAGACAGAAGAATGTACGGATTTATGAATAGATAGATAAGAGAGGGAGAGTAATAGTAGAAGAAAATGAAGTGGAGTTTTATTAATGGACGATCTTTAACTACTGCTGTGCTCAGCTTCCCATTCTATATTAGGCGAGAAAGACTGCTTAATTTTCTCTGAAGGCTCTTTATACGGCTTGAGATTCTTTTACCTGTCATAAATCTACGGCTTAGGACCAACAATTTTAGTTCCCTTGCGAAGGAAGCCATGCAGAGGACTTCTACGCCCGAAAAAAAAAAATCCATCGTTCTCCACCGTGTTTGAAATCCTGACCGTGAGTATAAGAGGCTAGCATGGTAACCATTACACTGGTGGTGGTAGTGGTGGTGGTCTCTTAACATTTTCAGTACACACTTGGACATATACAATTATCACTGGGAGCCCTGGCCGTAAATGCTTTTCTTGACCTTTGATTCTCGCAGTACGTTTTTTTGTAAAATAGTAAATATATCCTTTTAGTTATTACATAATAACATAATGCAGAATTAAAGAAAGCGGAAGAATTAGAAAGAATTAAAATCAAATTCGACTACAAACTTGGCAAAACGTAAACCTTGGTCTGATGCTCAAGAACAACCGTATACCTTCCTGCTTATGTACCCTGCCTCCTCAAGGGATCTTAGGTGTTAATGTTATGCAGTCCTACATATGAGATTCCTTTATATATGTCATTTCTTTGTTTACCTAGTCTAGGTTTTCTCATCCTCTCTACAGTTTATAAAGTCGAAAAGAATAATTAAAGATAAGATCTCTGAAAATTATGGTTTCGACTAGAACTTTATATTCCACTTAGCCTAAACATACATATACAAGAATATTTATGTAGCGGTTTTGCACTTGGGTTTCTTGATTTCTGTTTAAATTACCATCAAGGTGAGTCAGGTATTCGTCGACTAACCTCAAATCTTCAGCAGGTGATTTTATTCTCCTTTATGTGGATAGAAAGGAAAGCTGGAGGCGATATAAGAGTGAAAGCTAAATTAAAGCAAAGGTTTGGAAGGAAAATATATTGGTCCGTAATGGTAGAGCTGCCTGGCCTGCATGCCGAGTACTGAGATACTTTGGGCGTATATTTCACACATAAACAAGGCTTCTTACAAGCCCACAAGACGACTTAAGTGCAAACAAAGCTTAAAAGCAGGAAAGTGAAACAAAAGAAGCAAACAAATAGGACTCTTTTGCTCTGGAAGGATATGGCATTAGAAAGGAAGGCCGGAGACTTGAAAGGTAGGCACTTCCCAATATTTACGTTAGAGACACAGCAAATATTTATAAATTCTATCAAAGTTTCTTGCGTATATGCGGTAATCGAAAAGCTGCGGTTCCAAATATGATTTTGTAGTATCAGTATAGCTAAACAAACTTCTCTATAAGAAAGCAAAAATCCCGAGGGCATATATAATATTAGGATACTTCTGAGACGTTTCTCCACAGTAGTTGCTGTAGCAGCTTCATATATTTTACAAAAGAAAACTACTTATGCAGGGTGTTTCGTACGACATCGAACTAAGATGTGAAAATTGTTGCTCAGATCCATTGTTGTACTGGTTTTACTGCACTTCCGAAGGAAGCCATGCAAAGGATTTTTACGGCCGAAAAAAATCCATCGCCATTCTTGTTTTCTTTAATACTTAACACCCATTTTACTATATATAGCACCTCAGGCGATGACAGATGAAGCATGGAATGAATGTGGACCACTGGTGGAATAGGATGACAGGGAAACGGAGAACCCCTGTGCTACCACACATCCCACATGCGGTCGCCTGGGATCGAACCTACACCGCCTTGGTGAGAGGCGCGTGGTGAAACCACTCAGCCACGGCGCTGCCTATTACCATCCGCCGGGTTGAACCCGTGACCTTGAGAACGAGAGATTTCCATTGTTATACGAAAATATAATTTTCAACACCAATAATGGCACATCAACAAAACTGGTTACCGTGGGTTAGACAGTTATTTAGGAACAAAGCCGCGTGCCTTGTAGGCGGTATCAGAGGTGACGGAAGCACCAAGTGGCGTGCTTTAGCAATGTTTTTGTAAACATATCGGGATGCTACACACTGATTAGCTAACATTTAGAGATTCCTTGTCATTTCAACTTCCGCTAAAAGCCAATACTAAAGTATCGTTTATGTAAACTAAAAATAAGATAAAACAAAAATCTGCAATATCATACCTTTGCAACAACTTCTTATACAAGGCGTATATTCCAATTTTGTATCATTTATTATGCAGTTAAAGCATTTTGACATCCGTTATTTAACTGATAAATTTATCTAATATTACTAAATACTACTCGCTACAAAAAAAATGGCGTGTTATTTATGGACGCTCTTTAACTACTGTGGTTCTTAGCGTCCCATTCAAAATTGGGTGTGAAAGACCGATTAATTTTGCTCAGAGGCCTCTCTATCAGGCTCGAGGTTCTTTTACGTCCGTAAATCTACGAAACGGGACCAACGGCTTTACTTCTCTTCCAAAGGAAACCATGCTAAAGATTTTTACACCCGAAAAAAATCTATCGCCCTCCGCTGGGTTTGAACCCGCGATCTTGGGTATATGAAGTTTACGTGAACTGCATGATCAGCAGGAATAGAAGGGACATATTTGGCGCTGCGAAATAATAAGAGCTTTCAAATCAAGCTTGGAGGAGTCTATGAATAGCCTTCATTCGGTTGCATCTTGACTCAAATTCAAACATTTCATTAAGTCATTAACGTCACAGTAAACTACAGGAATATTTGTCTTCTTAAAATAGGAAAGCAGATCCCCATGTCGTTGGCTGTACGGTGAGACCCTGGCATCTCGTTGGAGAATATTCTATTGCTGTAGTGTCGACCCTAAATGCCCTACATTCTTTTTTGACTTTTAAAGGTGTCGAATTTGTGGCTTAGCACAGTCTGTGATTTATCATCTTTTTCTTCCAAATTAGAGCCTTATATTGTGCAAGCTTTTCGGAGTTTTATTATTTGTTGCTGTGTTAATTTTCAACTCAATATTTGGGGGTGGAGTAGGAACTGGTAAACTCTCAGGATGTGGAATAGGTCGAGTAGCATTTAGGATACTCCAGCACTGAACAGTTGTTTTTCTTATTTTTTGACAATTCTGTTTATATAGGTGGAGTCAAACAGAAATAAGTCATTTACATGGTTTATAGGCTCCTACTAAACCACAGGCACAGTTAAATCCATAGATAATTTTTATTGTTTAGCCACTCTCGTAATGTACCTGAATTAAAGTTGTAAATATATGTGGAGCCTATGACTTATCATGGTCCTTTACAATCATATACAAATAATGCGAAGAGTCAGTCTTCACAACAGGCATCTTATGAATTTTCTGTGAAGAAGAACTCGGCAAATGTACACACTTTTGTGGGAAATTATCAAATGTTTACCTTTAAAGCAGCTTAAAACAAAAAATTGCACTAACTACCACAGAAACAATATGAAATTCATATCACAGCAGCAGGTTATATGTACACAACTTAACTGCTGAAGACCTTTGGGTTTTGTCATCAAGAGCTGTACAAACTCCCAAATAAAATTTTCCTCAACTTAAAGGGTAGAATCAAAATAGCGTGTCAC
The DNA here is from genome assembly GCA_030762935.1 of Hymenopus coronatus. Classification (NCBI taxonomy): domain Eukaryota; kingdom Metazoa; phylum Arthropoda; class Insecta; order Mantodea; family Hymenopodidae; genus Hymenopus; species Hymenopus coronatus. The sequence goes on from CM060900.1 coordinate 339,019,276, forward strand.
TGTATCTCTAAAACAGAAGCTAATCAGTCATTATATTATGATTGTTTATTCAGCAGCGGAAATAATAAGAATAAGTTATATTGAACTAAAAGATTATCATTACTGGGTGTTACCAGAGATGTTATATTAAACCTGGGTTTTATTCAGTAGCTTAAGCTTGATGAAGAATCTCTGTATTTATATATTTAAGACAGGCGCTACACATGTGGTTCACAAGTCAACATTAAAACAGATGTTAATGTTATAATTAGGCCAAAAATGTTCCAAGTCAAATATGAGTAATAATAATGAACACTGCGGAAGATTGATTACAGTCTTTATCGACAACCAGAACGAAAGACACCTTAAGTTACTTTCAATAACATTGTTGGAGAGAGTTTACTTGGCAGTAGCTGATGATGCTTTATGGAGTGGAAGCTTGCCGTCTGGAGGAGGGGTTGACACAAGAAAATATGATTCATAGGAGCTTTTGTAAACGAATCTTGGGCTTGCATAGTGATTTACCGAATGGTGGCGTACAAACAGAATTAGAACGGGTATGGAAGGAGAAAGTCAGGAAAGATGATTTTAATATTAACTTAAATTTAAACTTTGAATGAGTATCTATGTTTCATCAGTTACTGAAGCTTATCACACCAAAAGCAGCTGTTTCTGATAATACTCGAGGATTTTAACATGCCAAAGTATATAACAGTATTTAAAGGAGTTTATAGTGATATTCTGTTCGCTATGTTTCATGCAATAATATACATTCATATCTCAAAGAGTACAAGAAACAGCTAATTCAAGGTGCTTAAAAGGACCGAGGATTCAAATATCTCTGAAAATTAACATACTGTTTGACTGCTGATTTTCAAAAAAGCGGTAATATTACAAACAAATAATTTTAAACTCGTAAGAAAAGATTTTAATATCCTCAAGTTGGAAATGGAATTCAAGAAGCTGGTTGCAAAATTTCAGAGAAATCAACTAAAGTAAAGCAACTTGCTTATCGCTAAAGGGACAGACGAAGAGTTTATAAGTATAACCCCCTTCAGGGTTGTTCTACCTCCATTTTAGTTGAGCAGGAAAGCATAAAAGTCGTAATCTCAGAGTGACAAATTTTATTTATGCTAACCTCGCAAAATGCACTACAAAGAAACCACATCGTTCAAAATGTACAAGTTTAAGGAACAATGCTTCATTTATATAACCTTATTGAAGTCCCGAAATTTGAGAAAAGGATTATAATAATAATAATAATAATTAATAAATAATATTTTTAATGGAATGTCAAATATGATGGCTTTCCTTTAAAGCTTGTCAATGCAATAAAAAGCTTTCCGACTACCATGATTTCTCCTACTGAGTTATAGCACTAACACTGGTTGTCAGTTTTTCGGTATAAAATCTTTTCGTACGGAAGCATAACGCATAAAGGAAGAGTATCCATAATATGCAAATATGCTGCTTCAATAATTTCGGTAACCAGTATGATTTCAATAGATTTGGAGAATTAAAGAAACATGGAGAATTATCTAGGCAGCATACTGCTAGTAAAGAGAAATCCGTTGTGGAATTTAAAAATATAGATAGCGTGCTAAAATTACCTTAGGTGGTAGCGTTATAATAGCTTTAGAAAGCTATTCTGTTATTGGCTATAAATTCTATAATATGATGTGCTTGTTAATAATGTTGATGCTATTATTGCATAGTGTTGTTTTTATACATTAAATATGATTTATCTTTATTTCTTTGAAGAAAGGTTAATTCCTACCTTAGCTATAATTTTCGAATATCAACCGGAACGTTTACATCCTTGCCGATTTTAAGAGCCTTCATATTCCATAAGAAACATGCTCTGAAATTCTACAGAGTAATATTTCGCGCTATAAGAGTAATTCTTCAAAGATCTTTTGTGTTAAAGTGAACCATTCAAACCCTGTTACTCACCCAAAAGCTGATATTCCCTACCGAATTGTATGTTTTTAGAGTTTATGATGCTGTCACTGCTGCTGCTGCTGAGAAGTTTATGTAGAACCAAATTCCATTGGAAAATAAAAAAAAAATGGGATATATAAATCTGAAAAACAAAATTCAAAACTCACAGAACATCAAATCTACGGTGTGTTTCTTGCATGCTAAGCAGATGAGGGACAAGAATTGGAAGTATGAGATTACGCTCATGTGATTGATGAAATTCTGAAATACTGCATAAGATCAAACTAGTCTGCAAAACTCTGGTTATATGTAAGTTTTTATGCTAAATATGACCGGACATGTTTCGCATTTTATTAATTTTTCACCCAGGTAGCACAAATTCAAAAGAAAACTACATCTCGTTCTTGATATAATAATATTTGGTTTTCTCGGTTGAAGCCTGATTGAAGTACCGAAAATCTAAGGTCATGTCCGGAAAAACTGAAAAACTAGGTGAAGACTATTGTGGATGTGGATGCTTGTAATGCTTTAAACGAGACACGCCTTACCAAGGGAAACATTCAAAACTGAATGAAGCAGAGACTACTGACAACAGCTGTGATCACGTTAAACATGTGTGAAACAGTTGAAGATCATAAACGTATTTAAATATAGCAATCCTTGCCGAACCTAATGCACCAGTGCTTTTAAACATTAAGAAAGAAAGCAGCGGAGAGTAAACACGTTGATCCTTCACAATATTTACATATTGTGGGCCTCTATTCGGCATCCTCTACTTTAAGGAGCTTGTTTTGTTTTAACAGCATCTACTTATATAGAAACACTTAAAGAAGATAGGTTTTAATAGTTGATATAGATCAGGTGTCAACAACTCGTTTGATTTTGCTTACTCCGTGCATACTATGTGAAAACACGTGACAGCAGGGATTGTCGGTCTTCTTTGTACATGGTGTCGTGTGTCAGTTTACAATTTCGGCTACAGAAAGCAATTCAATATGTAACTCCTACGTTTGTGCTTGCCTAGGAGGAGAAACATTTCTTGCTTATAGAAAGTGGCAGAGTAAATGTTTAGTATTCGGCAACGTTATGCACTCAGAAAACTTGCTTGGCAGCGTCTTTGCACCACCGTGGAAGTGCGTACGACTGTTTCCAAGGAGAAGAACGCTTCTTTTGAATTCTATTCGATATCAACCAATTACCAGGATGTCTGTATAATTATATTCACTGCTATAAAATTGAAAGCTTTTCGTTACTAATTCGTTCTCATGCTATCGGTGGTACAATACGATTTCAATGGTATTAACCAAGTTAATGAGTCCTTTGTTTTGTGATATTAATAATAAAGCATATCTCACTATTTTTTTCAATTTGTGGTACGTCTACCAACTCCTCCAAACCTATAAACGTGTACATATTTTCATTTCTGAAGTATAACTACTAAGGCAACAGCCTTAACAAAGCAATTGTGCTACGAAGGGCAACACAAAATGTTTCATACTGCCACAGCACTAAAAGAATAAAATTATCCTATTCTTGCTTTCTGCGCAGTTAGTCACGCAATGAATAGTAGGCTATTCGAAGGAGCTGCGAAAAAATATGCTCTCTCTGGTTTACTCAAAGGGAAACCAGTTGGTGATGTTTGGTGTAGGTTATTCTATAGGGCTGCATGATTTCCCTAATTACTTGTGTGATTTTAACTCTCTCAACTGTTTATAATATTTTCGTAATAATAAGTCTAATGAATGGTTTTCAGTAACGAATACCTTAAAAAAATCAAAATTTTATTTGTCTTAGGAATGTATAATTATTATGCATATTCTGGATCGGTAGCAATATATGCCATTTGCTCTAAGATCTTGAAAGCAGCTAAGGATTTAGATTCAAAATGTATCCTAAAGCTGATTCAAGTTTTTCTTCAGGTGAAAGCAAAAAAATTCTCTTTTTGATGTACCGCCTCACCGAAAGAAATATAAAAAAAGTGATACTAGAAGAAAGTTTGTATTCTTGGTTTGTTTTATCTTCTATTTCCAGCATCCAGCAAGAGGCCTGCATTAAGTCAGATGGAAATGAAAACACATATTGTTCCTCTTCGTTTACTTCAGACTTCTGTTGAGAGAAACTTCTCCAAACTCAATATTATTCTAAAAAGGCGCTGACAGTATCCAATATCTTAGGGTTTTTTAATAAACCTGTTCAGGATGATACAAATGAAGAGGCTGAAAAGGACTAAATTGAGGATACCCAGCAGAAAGTTTCAAGTCACATCTTTGTGCTGCTGAGGAACACCACTCTTAATATTTGATCATAACTTCAAATGTTGTAAAATAGTCATAACATAGGCCAGCAGTGTTGACCGCCTGATCAGTCATATATACTAAGAACGGGCGTTAAAAACTATTTGATCCACCATCACCATAACCACAGCCACTACTACCACCCTTGCCGTATATTTAATAGTTATTTTATATTCAAATATATTTTACTTAAATTCTGAAGATACCCGGTCGCTAACTATCAATTTATTTTAAAATAAATTTACATTGTGAAAACAATGTAATTCAGTGTTTTGTTTTAACACAATATATCGGAATAAAAGAGTAAAGTTCTGTGACAAATGTAGTGTTCTTACGTTTCATTCCCGTTTTGAAAGTTTTATGTGCAATTATTTTATTACACTTACTAGTTGTGTGAACTCAGCCAACTTAAACATGTAACCTTCTAACAAATGCAACTTTTAGTATTAAATATTCGGTCCATAAACTAGACGAATTAAATGTGTTTGCTAAAACAGTGACGTTAATTAACGTAACAGTTTCATTTAAAACCTTACCGACGGCTTTCCTCTTTTCCAAATGATTAAAAGTTTCCTGCTATATATAACACGTAATTTTTTTCAGCTACAAGTTTATTGGTTCTCCAATCGCTTGTTTAACCTTCAACAAACAATACACTAATATCAGTATATTCAAAAGCGTAATAAATCTTAATGTAACTTCATAGCAAACACATTTTTCTTCCACAGATGCTTCTTAATACTCAGCGTTTTATTTTATGTGCATTGTTTCCAAAAAAAAAAATCACAATAACCTTAAAGTATAAAATGACCACAAAAATATCCAATTGTTTTTATAGGCAATAGCGAAATTATATTATCTATAATTTAAAATTTTCGATTAATGTCCAACCGTTATAAATAGCTCAATATGCTCACATGGGTAGCGCCTGTCATGTTCTTAGCTAACTTCTGCACTTTCATATTAAACTTTGTATAACTGTCTTACATCGTAGATAACTATAAACGGCATAATCAACCAAAAGTCTAATTTGCTATGTTCCTTGGAAATTTCTAATATTCGTAGAGCTGCAGAGATACAATGCTTGTGGACATTTGACCAATAGCGTAAATTGGGAATCCAAACAGTAGGAACACTTGAAGCCTGTTTCCGTAACCTTCTGATGTGTTTTTCGGCGCTCTATTTCCTTCTCCCTTCCCTGGTTGACTATGTACAGCTTTGAAAGACGATGTACAAGCCTTGTATAAGGCAAAGTCAGGAATGTTAACAATACGTCAGGGTTAAACCTAGAGAATGTGTGTCTGTATTTGTTGTTCAGAAATTACATCCATTTCAGATGCTTTAGCTCTGTAACTTAATTTATTACGGTGATTAAAATATAAATTTGACATTTCTCTTCGACTAAATTAAGGTAAATAGGGAATATTTTGTTTCGCCTTACATTATCCATGACAGTTAAAAAAAAAAAAAAGACGGAACAAAGCTGTTTGAAAGAAGAGCATAAAGTCGTATACTAACGTTTTATACAGTTTAAATATAATAATAATTATAATAATAATAATTAAATAAATAGATAATAGTGGTTGTCTCGACGGTTTCCCAGGTCACAGCGAATGATGGGGAGGTGTCTTTATTCATCCGAACTTTCTGTCCCTTCATATCGCCCTCTATGCTGTAGTGGTTACCATGCGAAATTCATATTCCCAAGGTCGCGGGTTCAAACCGTTGGAGGACGATGGATTTTTTTCGGGTGTAAAAATCCTTAGTATGGCTTCCTTCGGAAAGGAAATAAAGACGTTGGTCCCGTGTCATTGCTTTATGGCACGTAAAGAATCTCGAGCCTAATAGAGAGACCTCTGAGCTAAATTAAGCGGCCTTTCACGCCCAACTTAGAATGGGACGCTGAATACCGCAGTAGTTAAAGAGTGTCCATAAATAACACGTCACTTACCATATTTTTATTGTCCCTTCATTTCATCTCCGTTTCATTCCAAGCGGTCTCTTTCAGGATTTTAAATGTGGGCAACATTGCGGTGTTGGCGCCGCTTCGTGGTGGTGAATACGCTTTGGGAGTATCTACAGCTCTCTGCGGCCGATGAAACTGGAGTTACCTGTATGACTCGGGAATTTCGTTCAACTTTTCAGGTCTCGTAACGCTTCCCGAATTGAAATGTTGAACTGCTTGGACTACGTTGGAGACCAACCACGGTGGCTCTTTCGCCGGGGTCAGTTTTAGTCCCTTGAACTCCTGTAACATGCATCCCACAGTAACAACGCTGTATGTGAGCTTACGACATATGCCTTCAAAAGGTGAACGGCATATCTGGAATACCCTGTATATAAAATAACCCATCATTTTATTACGATGCAATGTATCTTATATGCTACTATGTTCCATTAAGACAACTTCCCTGAGCGGTAGAAGATCCACCAGCTATGCCAACATCAGAACTCGAATATGCTTCCGACAAGGCTTGCACATCTGAGAGAAACCTGCAGTCCCTTATCAACGTCTAAAAACAATATCTGATATGTTACATTCACATAAGTTTCTCCTATCATTCTACAAAATTATTATATTGCTTATTCTTCTACTATTTATTTTGAGTTGATCGAAATATGCATTTGTAGAAAGTTTGTGTTACAATTTCCTTATAAATATGACCAGAACAGGGGAATACACATGGATAAAGAGAGTAAAATATTTAATTTCACTGATCGCCATGTCATGGCATTGAAATTAAGTTCCCTTTGTTTGAGCTGACGAAAGAAAAGTGAATAAAAACTTCCCGTTTAAGAAAATTATAAGTATTGAAAAATTAAAACCAATAGCAAGGAATATCTCGGAAATTGTTTCATAAAAACGTGTTTTTGGCATAAATTGAGTGTTTTAACAATTTATACCCTTTTGTAGTAAGCGTCTTTTTTGTCTAAGTCGGCACCAGGGGTGAATTGTTGGACCGCTCACCTCTTACGTACACGACCCGGGTTTAATCCCAGGGGACCGAATTTGCAATTTAAGGTGGGCGAACCGGCGTCTGGGAGGATCTTAACCGGGTGTGCCGGTTTCCCCCGCCATTTCTCTATCAATTGCTCCAAAATCATCATGGGGTTTTTTCCATATTTTACGGTTTGCAGTTTCTCAATTTTCTTTCCCAGAAAAATAACAAATATACATTTAATTGGTCATGAAAATATCTAAAACATATATTTAGTCAAGATAGTTACAGCCATTTTTGAGAAAATCAAAATGTTCCAATAATATTTAATATGCAAGGAGGGTTTCTTTTTTTCTTTTCTTCCGTTTAATCTTTCGGTCGAATACATGAAAGATGCTGAACTTAAATATCAAGTGTGGTGTTTAACAGAATTTTCGTTTTTGAGTTATGCTCATACACAGACATGGGCCTTTTTCCAAGAATACTTTTTGTTTTTTACGCAGGTGTTCTGTAAACATCCACTTCCGTTGAAACACCGCTATAGAAACACCCTTCTATCCGTACATATTGTGGTACATAAAGTTAACATCTATCTCATCGAACATGTATTTTGAATGTAGCTATGAAAGCGATTCATGACGTCACCGAAGTTTATATTAGTGATCTTCCGTCTTTTGCTCTCTAAATTGTAGGCACAAAAGACGTGCCTAATCGTAGTACATTCCCATCACCCAACCTGTATCAGATCTCTATTTAACTGGCCTTGGAACCAATTCAGGGCATAACAAAGCAATGAGTAATGATTAGTGTGAAACAAAAGAGTGGTTCGGATACCGCCTCTATAAAAGTTTCACTACGAGTGGTACAAATATAGTTTAAACCAATTCAACTAGAGGAAGTGGTATAGGATTATTTGCATTGGCGGATAAAAAAACAGCTACACTATTCATATGGCCTGTTAGCAGCGAAATTTGTAGAATTATATTTTATTTCACTTTGGCAAAAAAATGCAATATAGTATTTTCTATTACACTACTCTGCTATTAAAACATTAAACGAGTCGCTTGATATCTTACTCTTCATCTGTTCGGCATATATAGGTAAAGCACTAGTCTGCCATTCCAGTGACTACTATTACGTGAAGTCAAGGAACAGACATGGTCATGCTGGCGTTAGGAGGGGTGGAATTATTTGGTACTACCTAAAACAGCTGTTCTCCATTATAGGCCACATTTTATGCACGTCAGTATTATCTTTTTTAGGGATGTTTCTATGGTTGGAAAACTGAGAACAAGATTAGCCTAATCTGTGTATCATAATAACTTCTTTAAATGTACCATTAACCTCGTAAAGTTGAACGCATTTAAAGTAAGTGGTAGCGCAGCTGCTTACCAAGCGGGAGACCTGGGTTCATCCCCAGTACCGGCGTGGGGATTTTTCCCCCGCTGGGAGCCCTGGCCCAGGGTGCACTCAGCCTCGTAAGGTCCCTGGGGGTCAATTGAGGAGCTACTTAATGGAGAAGTAGTGGCTCCAGGTCATGAGAACCGCATTAACCGGCCGGGGGACTCGAGGCGCTGACCACGTCTCACCCTCAATTCTGCACCCCATCCATGACGTCTGTAATGTCCTGAGATGGGGGACGCAGCGGCCGGGCGGTAGGCTAAGGTTCCCTGTGAGCTGTCGTGCCATGGAGTTATGTTAATGAAAGTATAACATTCTGTAAAGCACACCAATTTTTTCTAAATAAAATGTAGTAGATAATTATTTACATGTATTATGCCTAAATGAGGTCAAGCAAACAAAAACAAAACAAAAAACACTTAAAAGTGTAATGAAATACTGCTTTGCTGAAGAAAATATGTAACGCATTTTTTCCAAAAATGAATTAACTTAAGGTTACCCCATTGTAGTTATGGAACACTTGGAGTGAAATTTCAAATATCTATACATATCTGTATAAATTTTTCTGAAAGCTTTACTGTCACTGCGTACTTATTATGTCAATATGGATGCCAAATTGCATTCAAAGTGGAAAACTACTTTGGCAGATATTGATTACTTTATACCTTTTATTATATAGATGTGTTGTAAATTAAAATGTTCCACGCATCTCAAAATTTTAGAAAATGATTTCGTATTTTTTCTGAATTAGAGCTTTGAACCACATACACAACTTAAAAGACATATGTTGCAAAAACTTTGATTAGTAAATCAAAATATATTTTTTTTAAATTATAAAACGTGAACTCCAAAATTAACCATTTTTGATACTAATATATTTTTTGGAAAAAAAATTAGTTTGTAGAAAATGCTGAGTAATAAAATATTGTGGCGTAGCCGTGGCCGAGTGGTTAGATCACTTGCCTCTCACCTAGGTGGCCCGGGTTCGATTCCAATCGACCACATATGAGATTTGTGGTGGAAAAACGGCACAGGGACGAGTTTTCTCCGGGTTCTCCGGTTTTCCCCGCCATCGCATTCCACCGGTGCTCCATCTTCATTTCATGTATCATCAGTGTAATCGCCTGCGGTGCCATGGTAGTAAAATTCGGCGTTAAGCACTATCAAAACAATATTATGGTACGAATCAGTTGTATAGTAGGATATTTAAATTTACGTAGAGTCTGAAAAAAGAGAGGATAGTTTAATGTTGTTTTCTATAGATGCCCAAAGTTTGTATCAACTATGTGTAATAAAACAAACACAACATTTCACCGTTAGTATCCCTTAAATTTACAAAGTGTCTTCCTAACAAATATATATGTATTTTTAATTTTTGCAATAGAAACTATTTTCTGGTGTTTTCGTTAGTGCATTACAAAAGTCACGGCTGATTCTACTTTAGATTTTCTCACAGTAACAGAAAAGCAACTTAAGGCAGAAAAGTTAAAGCATTTTATTACGTCTGACTTGTCAATATCACTCTATTGTGACATACACGCTTTTCTACAAAAAAGGCTTAGGGTACGCATATCCGCCTGAACTCCTTAACCTTTGTATGAGCTGCAAAAGGTACGATTTGCATTAAATGAAAATGATAACATCTAACGTTCCATTGGGCTTGGAAACTGACTGTAAAAGTAAGGAATTTAGCAGTCTGTCTGACAACATCATTACTTTTATGGGAAAGGAGAAAAGTGAGCAGAGAAAGAAAAGAGCTGTTACACGGCTGACCTCTTTTAGACGAGGTCGCGCCAATGTTAAGCACCATCCTCTCTCTAGTTCTGCGACTGTTCACCGAACCAAGTGTGAACTTATTGGAGCTTGGGGGAAATGTAAGTGGAGTAGAGAGAAACCACATCCAAAGAAACGTAACAGCAATTCTTTTCCATAGCAGGCAAGTGCACGAAAGAAAAATAATCAGTAATTCACTCTTCACGCTACTTTTCATACCTGCAATAAAATATTATAGTGATTTAAAATTTGGATATTAAGTTACCAACGTATAACATACACAGAATAACAATTTGATTTATTTGAAGATATAGGAATATAGTAACTCCATGGCACGGCCGCTGCGTCCCCCATCTCGGTCCACTACAGTATTGGAGGGTGAGACGTGGTCAGCGCCTCGAGCTCCCCCGGCCGGTTAATGCGGTCCTCATGACCTGGAGCCGCTACTTCTCCATCAAGTAGCTCCTCAATTGACCCCCCAGGAACCTTACGAGACTGAGTGCACCCTGGACCAGGACTCCCAGCGGGGAAAAATCCCCACACCGGTACTGGGGATAGAACCCAGGTCTCCCGCTTGGTAAGCAGCTGCGCTACCACCGCGCTAAGGAGACGACCTATAGGAATATACTGGGTCTGTATTTACACAAACTGACGGAGTATTAACTCCTGATAGCTGTCTCCCAATTAGCGATGCAATAGTGTTGCTATTTTAAAACATGAGCTGGGTATAATAACAACAGAACTACTCTAGAACTAGAATGATTAGAGCAGTTCGACTTCATTACAGTATCTTTAGAAATAAAACCCTATAGTTTCAGAATTAACTGCCAACATTAAAGGAAACACTTAATTGATATCACACCAATTTAATTGGTAGGCTTCTTCAAAGATCTGGTTGATTGTGTCTCCTCCAAACACCAAAATATTCAATACTTCATCCATTAACATGAGTTGTCATCATGATTTGCTTATTCGTCTATCCCGTAGTTAGCGAGAACTCTTAGAATACTGGCTACGGAATTTCATAGTTTCTTTCATTTACTGTCGTTACCCTAAACCCTATAACTTTAGTTTTAAAGCTGGGGTATTTTTAAATATTGTTTGACTGATTTATGCTTGTTGATGTTTGGGAAACTATTACTTTGTTTCAAGATGTGTATTTTCTACGTAAGTAAAAAGACACCCAGTTTTGTTTTTGTTGCTTCTTGTATGCATTTAATTTCACTTTCAAAGCCTTGGGTCTAAACAGATGATGAATATAGCAAGAATTAATTATTATTTAAATGCGTCCCGTGTCCAAGAAGCTGAAATATATCTGGGCAAGGTAGAAATTTGAGATATCTTTACGCGTCAGATTCCGCCAACTTCGGATTCTCTGGGCCAGAAATTAGAAACCTTACACCCACACGAACCCAGTAGGCGTATTCGGAGTGAAGAGTGGACGTTTGAGATACCTGGTTCTTTGGAACACTTTACATGATAACAGCAATCATTTTCTGAGGACCAAACAAATGAAACGCCAAATTATATTAGTTTGTTCAATGCTCTAAACTATTTTATTTACCTCAGTCATGATAGAAGAACTGAGCTGTACGGAAAATTATTGATTTTTTGGTAGTGTTTAACGCCCGCTATAACTACCTATGGCACCGCAGGCGGTGACACTGATGATACATGAATGAAGATGGAGCACCGGTGGAATGAGATGGCGGGGGAAACCGGAGAACACGGAGAAAACCAGCCCCAGCGCCGTTTGGTCCACCACAAATCTCATGTGATGTCGCTTGTCTAGGTGAGAGGCGAATGGTCTAACCACTCGGCCACGGCGCGGCTTCAAAAAATATTGATGAATCCCAGGGAGAAGGGTTTAATAAGTAAATAGAGCAATTGTATTAATCACAAGGAGTATAGGTGAAGACAGACTCCTACCTACCCTTCCCTCCACAGCAGCCGGTTTCGTGGCAACTGTTCCATTCATTTCCTGCATAGATGCCAGAAAAGAACTGTGGTAATATTCTTGTGATTAAGAATCACACATTTTAATTATCATTGTTTGTGGCGGAATTTGACTGAGGAAACCTACACAAAATTCGGATCATGATGGCTAGTTACAGACTGCAGTGTACTACGCTGAAAATTATGACAAATGTGTTATTATTTATCTCAATGTTTTTTTACTCTTTTTTACATTCAGAATCATTTAAGTAGCATTGTAGCTACAATAACATATATTTACTATCAATCACACTGAAATAGGGGCAATAGAACAGGCTACAGTAAATACATTTTAAACTGATTCTGTTAAACCAACGGATGACAAACACTTAAAGTATTCTATAGAAAACTAGAGTTCGCTGAAATGCGTTAAACAACGAATGCTTTACGGAGGCAGGGAAGCGCAAACAAGTGTGATTCTTTGTTATTATTTGAGCCCGGAATGTTGGGAGATGTAGAATGTAGTTTTTTTCAAAAAATAAAAACTATCTATTAGCTAATCGATTTCTGTTTCAGGTGTTTCAAAAGTACATTATTGTACACCGTAAAACGCAAGATGTAATAGAAAAGTCACTATAAGTTATTTCTGTGCAGTAATACCTGAATTAATAAGGAAGTAGCTTAACTGCATACTTTCAACAGCTCAACATATACTTATATGCCTCCGATACTCCTTAATTATGACCTACCTTCTTTCAAAGCAGGGTGAGTTTTTTCTACTTTTCTTCATACTTGTTTTCAGAAAACACTTCAAAGTCGCGGTTATTACCCCTTTCCTCTCCACCAATCTCCAGTGCATTCATAATTTTATAGTTTTTTTTTTTTTTTTATAATGGTTAATGCCACTTTTACTACTATGGTATCGCAGGCGATGACGCTGATGATACATGGAATGAAGATGGAGTACCGGTGGAACGCGATGGGGGGCGGAGAACCTGGAAAAATCCGCCCTTACGCCGCTTTGTCCACCACAAATCTCACTTTCAGTCGATCGAACCCTTGGTGAGATGTAAGTGGTCTACCCATTCGGCCAAGGCGCAGTCTGACGGTTTACTTACTGAAATCCCTGTCCCTAGTGATTAATAATTCATTAATAGTCTTCAAACAGTGGTTAGTATTCTAAAATTTAACCAAGATTCACATTTAACGTCCACAGCATTTTAAAATTTCATAATTTATTCCACATATACATCAACTCCTGTGTTTCCTTCCCGCCGCCCCCCCCCCTTTTGGAGTACGCAATTAGGTTGTAAATGCGCACTGTGCACATCCTGCTCGAGCACTTTACAGCTCGTTAACCAATAAGAGACATAGCTATGGCCAAACGTACTGTTTTGCAATTTTCTATTGCTATTCCAACAATGTCTTTAATCACAATATAATAATAATAATAATAATAAACTTGAGTCATTTGAATTATACACTAGCCATATTTAATAGATACTCCAGTTCATATTAAAGTCCTATAATGCACCAGCAAGGTTACAAGACGCTATCACATTGTTGCAGCATGCTGCTTGAGTATACATTAAAAGCTCAGTCTACGTTAAGGTAGCTCAGTGCTATGAATATTCTTTCAGTATCGTGAAGTTAACAGTAAGGCTTTTAATGCTATAAAAGTGAGTGATCTTTTTCCTTGTCGTTCTTGCTTTAACAAGGGATCCTTGGGATTGGGTGTAATGGATAAGATACTACATGATAGCGGTGTATCGGAAATAATTATAGTTATAGCATTCACCCCAAAAATGACTTGCAACACATAAATAAAAGTTAGTCAGCAGTCCAGATGGTTTTCAATTAAATGATCATGATTAGCTCTGGTTTAACTGCGTTGACACTGGTGATAACACAACATTGCGAACTAATGACTATACGTATAAAACTTTCCGTAAGCCGTATTTAAACCATTACTCTTCAATTCTATCTATTCAATATAGGATTATGGATCATTTGAAAGTATGATCCTAGGTTAGATAGCTGTGAAAACCTATACGCAAACTAGCATAGCAGTAGGAAGCAAAAGTTGGAAACTTTGTGGTACTTATTTTTATTTTCACTTATTCCTCCTCCTTAATATCCCTGTAGTGTGTATAGTATTGAAAATATTTGTGCGAGCGTGGTTCCCATTTAGTTTATCAAAACAAAAAGCCCAAAAAATTAGTTAAATCTGCAGCAAAGCTTTTGCAGCACTTACCAGCACTATTCACTTAGACAGGAGTGGAGGAGTTGTTGACAATTTTCTGATCCCAGAAAAGTACGGCGCAGCATGCATTAAACAGCTAACTGAGCTTTTTCTTTGGCTTGCTATTTTTTTTATTCAATCTCCAAAGAGCAAGCTTTCTTTTCAAGTAAGGCAAGCACCTTTAGGATAATATTTGCAAACAGTATAGTACAAAATAATGCAAATGCGCAATAATCCTGTCCCATCACGTTATTCAGCAACCTTACGTCAATCTAAATGTTCATCTGCTAGATATTCCAAATCTAGCAACTTTTAATATCTCCTTTGTGGGTAGGAGTTTCCATATGACCTAATGAGGCAACATTCCCCGTTTATAAATATTATGGATATATTAAAGAAATTAAATATAATGTATCTTAGGATATACCAAGTGGCCGCATAGCGCCGTATTTCCCACATGCAAGTATAACCCTTATTGCGTTATACAGGTTGCAGAACTCATTGGGGTGATTGCAAGTACACGCTGGTCAGTGACGTGTTAGCGTGAGCAACATTCGTTCTTCTGCTCCTGAATATCAGAGTAAATGGTGAAGGAACCGCTCTCCTTGAGATCCAGTTCCCAGAATTGTACTCGAGTCCGTGATGATATACAACAGTAAAAACATGTGGAAAAACAGTTTACATGCTATCCAATTCAGTTACAGAGCTTTTATTTTTTAGAGAACAAAGTCAGTTTTTAAATTGTCAAATAAGTAAACATTATTTATTTTACCTATCAGTATCCACCAATAGCTAGTCTTTTAATTGTATTTATACTACTCTTTTTTCACCCTGCGGCGGTATGCACTGTAGGTTTAAATCAACATGTTAAGGAGTGGTATGCAAAACCCTCATGACAGACATTTTTAATGTATTATTATTATTATTATTATTCTATATACGCAAAATTAGAGCAAAAAGTAAAAAAAAAGCTGAAGGAAGCTGTGTAACGGATTTTTACAGCCGAAAGTATCCATCCCACTACGCGGGGAGATTTAACACGCAGTCTTGGGAGACCTAGGCTATCACATTATCCCTAGATCATAATGGAATGGATGGAGAAGGTATCATTTATAAGAGGAGAATAAGAAATTGGTGCTGCTTATTAAAAATGGTAATTAGAGGATGGCGAAGAAGATGGGAAGCAGAGGAGGTATACAAGAAGGTGCCGGTATAGAGTAGTGTAGAAGAGGGAAGCAGATGAATGAAATGTAGTAAATAGAGGTGTTATCATCCAGAGGGAGAAGAAATTGAGCAGGACGTGGTAGTGAAATGTTGTATATTGTCAAAAAGGAAAATGTAGCTGTAATTGATGTGTCAATATAATAAGAATGTAAAAATGTATAATGATTAATATATGTGTTAAAGAAGCTGAATGATGGATTGATAAGTGAAAAGTGAAAGAGTATTAATTAAATAAAAATCACATGTATCAGTGAAATTCATGTATAATAAAAAAAGTGAAGTGATTGAAAATCAAAAAGAGTGCAGTGAGATATGTAATGAAAGGAAAGTGATAAATCTAAAATTAAAGAAATTATTGTTATGGAATAAACTGAAGTAGCTAAACATTGGGAAGAGTATTGAAATGTTGGTTTATAGCTTTGGAGGGTGATGTTAAAGCACAAATGTGCATATAACTGGTATGAATGCAATAAGTGGTTTATATATATACACTGCCGCTCAAAAGTTTTTGAACACACGTCAATTTTTAGGATTTATTGAAAAATTGGAATAAAAACGACATAGTTTGTAGTCACAACAGCATATTTAATGAAAATCAGCAATACCTGTTAGATTTTGCTTTCTTCAAAGTAACCTCCTCTTGCTTTAATTACAGCTGCTCAAATTCTGGGCATTCTTTCTATTAAGTGCGCCAGTGTATCCTCAAAAATATCGCTCCATATATTTGCACATGACTCCACATATATTTACATTAGTGGGTTGTTTCTTTCTTACCTCTCTGTCCACATGATCCCAAAGTAGTTCAATAGGTTTGCAGTCAGGACTTTGATGGGGCCAAATCATGTTCTTCAAGACTTGTCTTTCTTCTAATAGTTTAACGTATCTTCTACAGAGTATAGATGAATGTTTAGGATCATCGTCCTGCTGCAGAATGAACCCCTTGCCAATTAAGCGCATCCCAGATGGTTTGCCATTGCGTTGTAGAATAGTAATGATCCTTCTTCATCATTCCTTCTATTTTCACAATATTGTCTGTCCTATTGCTACCAAAACAACCCCATACCAGCAGCGAACCACCTCCATGCTTGACTGTAGGGGATATCACTGAGGTGCCATGCGTTCACCTTTTGCACGTCGAACAAACTGGCGACGTTTTGAGCCAAATAGCTCAAACTTAGATTCATCAGTAAATAATACCTTTTACCACTGATCAACAGTCCAGCTTACATGTCGCTTGGCCCAGTGTAATCTTTTCCGTTTATTGACAGCTCTCAATAGCGATTTCTTTGCCGCAATGCAACCCTTCAGATATGCATCCTGAAGGCGTCTCTTCACTGTAGAAACACTCACAGATTCATCCCTCAACTGGTCCAGTTCTCCCGTCAGCATGGGTGCTGTTTTGAAACGATCACGTTTGGTGGTCACTATTAAATGTTTATCCCCACCTTTCGAGGTCACCTTAAGCCGCCGCTTTCGATACGATCCTTATTGCTATTTGTAGTTGCATACCTCTTTACAGTGTAATGGACACTTCCCAAGGAAACGTGTTATTGTGTGGCAATTTGACGCATGGTGTGGCCTGCTTTATGTAAGCTGACTATTGCAACTGAGCTGAAAGCTCTCTTCTTTTACCCATTTCAGACATATCAACTGCACAATAACAATGTGTACCATTCACCTGCTTATGAAGCACTTAAGTGCTGTTCGCAGCCAATACCTATGTACAGATGTCTGTGAACGACATCTAGGGAATCACGGACATCTATGACATCCAAAACAGCATTAAGGTAATTGTTTCTATAAGGCCCAACAGATGCTACATTTTCAAAATGCACATAATTGACAAACAAAAGGTGGCATAACAAATTTCAATTATGTCTCCATGGATTTCTACCATTTATAATATGACATTGGCTTTGTTTGCCTTTATACTCTTGTTAATTGCAGCAAAACTGGATGTTCAAAAACTTTTGAGCGGTGGTGTATATATACACTACCGCACACTGTTAAAGTAATTGAACAACTTAATTTATATATGAATTTTATGATATACATACTTGAGAGATGACTGAAGGAATATTAGAGTAAATAGTGGGCACCAGAAAATTTTGACTAAGTTACTACAATGAATAGTTTTAGGAAGATACAAAAAAAATAAACCTGTGCTGGCTACCAATGCAGATTATGATAGATATCAATGGAGTAAGATGATATTATTATTATTATTATTATTATTATTATTATTATTATTATTATTATTATTATTGTTGTTGTTTTTTGCATGACGTTCTTTAACCTGGTTGGTCATATCGGACGATGAATGAAATTGCTGAAATGATATTCAAATGCCTTTGGGGTCCATCAAGTTAAAAGTTTCCCCGCATTCGTCTTCTCAGGATAAGGGAAAACCCTGAGCAAATCCTTATTCGGGTAACTCACCCTAAGCGAGATTCGAACTCGCGACCTGTTGAATGAGAGGCAGACAAGCTACCACCACTTTTGTCCATTTTACTAGCGAATGCCATTAATTGGCCCAGATATACATATTCAACCGCAAAGTACAGTTTTGTCCCTTGGAGTCGAATTGGTAGATACTGATAGTCTGTTGGTGATGTGCTGTGTGATACGGAAGTTCATTTCCAGTCTGTTTAGATTAGGGCTATACGGTTCGGTTCTGTACATCATAAGACTCGATTCACCAAGTAAATTAACCGGGTTTTTTATTTGGTGACAAGCGTTGAAACGTATGTATGAGCATCGCACACGTCGACCAGTTGTACTTTTTGTAAACACACAGTAGTTGGGGAAATTTCTCTAAGCTCCACTGTAACGTGCTACCGAAAGTGCAGAGATATCCCAAAATTGCGTTATAGCCTTACGTAATTGTAATATCACATATGTATCACCGTTTTATGTTTCCTTTAATTATATACTCTCAGCCTTTTATTTTCTTGGCAATGTAATATGTTGCACGAGATATTGTAGTGAAGTTGAGAATATTTTTATTTCGGGAATTGTTTCATTACAGAGAAAGCATATGACAGGATGCCTGTCAATCAGGGTACTGATTAACTAGGAGGTTGACTGCCTCCGTGGTCGAGTGGTCAGCGAGGTTGACTGCCTCCGGGTTCGATTACCGGCTGGGGCGGGCAATTTTTCTTTAGCCAGAATTATTCCCTATCCCCCCACAGAGTCTGGAAGTTTTTGTATGAGTGTGAATGTGTGTTTGTTTGTGTTTAAATCCGTATGATTTAAACCAACGTAAAAAAAAGAACCTACAGACAACGATATGGCCTTAGATGTTAAAAAATGAAACAATGAAAAAAAAACAACTAAGAGGTCTTTTTGTGAATATATCCTAATAAAACGGATGGAAAATTCAAGTATGATAGCATTGATAACAAAGCCAGGGCGTGTCAGTCTCAATAACGTAGGTCACTACTGTTCTGAGGGGGTAAGAGATGTTGTCAGTGACGTCATTTAATGTTTTCTCAATGACGTTCCTCTTGTAACCAATGGTAGCATACCTGTTATGAGACTGATGTACTTCAACTCCATTTGGAGTTACACTCAGCCACAGCTTCAGAAGTTCTGTGGTAAGTATGGCAACAGTCACCTCATTTAGTGTTTGTCCAACAACATTCCTCTTTAAATCAATGGTAGCGTATGCCTTGATATACAGAGAGAGCTACGTTTGAAACTCCACGAGAAATAGATATAGTGACTGCCTGTCTGTAGTTCATAACTGCTGTTGACGTATTCGATAGGAGTCATCAAACGAAACCATGTTGACCAGGTAATGTACCAAATGTACTTATGTTTGATCAGTTCTGGGTTTTGTTGTCTACCAAACACATAACATATCAAGTTGTTACACATTCAAAGAGAATCTAACTTTGTTGTTAGGGTATTTTTTTAACGTTGCTTCAGAGGTTTCTCTCTCTTAACAGTTTGTGCTCCTCTCTAGAATTTCACATTATATACTCTCCTTTAGGTGATAATTTTACATTTTTATCTTTTAGTAGGCCTCTGCAAGGCAAACTGAACAATTAAATGTAGATAAAAACCCCATTTTTTGTGTTCTTCCGAAAAATATTCTTTTTATAAATCATATACAAGGTACATAGATATATAAAACACAACCACCTCTCCTCCCTACAGCACTTTTCAGCTTAACTCGGTAAAATGGATTCATTCTTTATTAGTGACCATGACATTTGTACCAACCACAGTAAACATGTATGATTTTGCATGTATACGCGAAATATAACTCAAAAGAAGACTTCTCATATTCTTTACAACAAAGTCCTGGATGTGGTGACGTAGGTAATTGTGGAGCAGAAGAACTAGTAAACGAAACAAAAGTATTCGGAAGTAGCTCATAGATTCGGCAGCGCCATTTGATTCATTTTCCTTTGGGTACAACTGTAGTTATAACAGTATGTCGTATATATGTGCCAGAACCAGAAAACCCGATTTAGTCATTGATTCTATCCGTACCGTTTCCAGCACTAGTTTGGTCACTTATTTTTTTATAGTGTTTAACAGCCGCTTTTACTACAAATTACACCGCAGTCGATGACACTGATGATAAATGGAATGAAGATGAAGCACCGGTGGAATGCGATGGCGGGGGAAACTGGAGAGCCTGGAGAAAACCCACCCCTGCCCAGCTTTGTCCAACATAAATCCTTCATGCGGTCGCCTGGGATCGAACCCGAGCCATCTACTGGAGCGGTAAGTGGTCTAACCAGTCGGTCACGGCGCGGCCAAGGCACTATTACTCGAAGTGATCGATGACTCACAAACAAATTATACGCTGCTGATCTTAACATCTTTGTTGGTAGTGCTCATTTGGAACATTTTAAGATTTGTGTCCCATAAGTTTCCCAAGACGTTATAAGGCTATTGGTCACTATTGATATTTTCAAACAAATCACAACACATGAATGTGGGTGCATTGTTTCAAGCCGGGAAAAGAAATGCAATCCATGGAGTGACAACATACGTTCACAACCATATTCTCAGGTGGTAATGTCAGGGCTACAGTATTCTGGAACTCTGGGATTTTTGGACGTTGTACTTTTTTAGGGTACAACAATCAGCTCTAAAGCGATTGTGGAACTTAGGAAGCAGAAGTAACGATTCCCGCGTGTTCGTTTTCCAACATTTTTTAACTAATTTCTCCTTTATGTCAACGGTAAGTCTGCGCACCAGCGAGATCGCAAAACTTGAGTGGTTGTTCTCTCTCGTCCATATTACAGCACAAATACTTATTCCACTTTCTTACTTTCATCTCTTTGGCCCGCTGAAGGTTGGACTCCGCAGTGAGGAAGTCCTTGTTGTAATAAGTATTTGGTTGAGTCCTATACCAGTGGGTATGAATGAATTTACAGACCCTCCTAAGGCTATGTACTTGCATGTAGATTTTGTTGAAAAATAGAAGCCTGGAGGCGAACTATAGTTGGAAAATAATATGGTAAACTGAGAATAAATCCAACTTACTTTAAGAAAATAATATGCTTAATTGCTCATTGAGCTATTTCTACCGTAAAATATTTTCACATGCAAGGAAAAGCAATGCTCCATAGAAACTCCAACCGCACCTGCATCAGTTCTAGAAATTTCCTTTCAACGAACGAAGAAATACATTCATGCGTGGATGACACAAATTGGCCAGGTGTATTGTGACAGGGAAGAAGAGAATAATCATAGTTATTAACAAATTATGAACAGGTCTTAACAGTTGGCAACTATCTGAGATTTAGTATAACACCAATGCCCCAACAATCTGTGCCTTTCACATTGTTCTAGAATGTAATTTTAGCTAATAGGAGATACAACCTCATTGGTATGATTGAGTGGTAAGGAAAACTTTCTACAACCGAACCTTAAAACTAACAACCTCGGGGCCCCACATAAATGGAAAAAAAGTCTTCTTAAACCTACAACTGATGAATATTGGAAATAAAATAATAAACCAAAGGATGAACTATACCTAATCAGCTTCTCTTCATTTTAATCACATCCAATGAGAAAAATTTGTGTTGTTCACTTTCTGTTTGCTTTTAGCATTCGAGAAAATCCGGCCAGTTAATGTATTTGTTAAAATCATTTAGTACAAGAAATACAGCAGTTGGGGATCTCTTTGGAAATATTCTACGTTTGAATTAGACATACTTTCATATAACTTTCACCAATGTATGTACTTTCATCAATACCTCTTTTACAATATGTAACTCACTAAAAATACGTTACAGTAAAGAAGTTGTGTTGTCAGATGTGCATTTTACACATTATTCTACTGAATTTTTTCACACCATATGTATCACTTAATTTGCTAATTGGAGCTCACCTTAAATAGTATCACATCTTTTATAATTAGAATTTGATACACGTCAACTGGCGCTCATTGAGCCGCGGGCTCTGACCCGGTTCAGAGCTCGGTTTAGAGATGTCCCCGCCTCATCACTAGTGTGTGTGTGTCTCTCTCTCTCTCTCTCTCTCTCTCTCTCTCTCTCTCTCTCTCTCTGTGTAACATTCGCTAGCATCGCTACGTGCCATTATATGGCATGTCGATTTGTTACAATATTTGGCATGACGTATGTTTGTATTAATATTTTCAATAATGAATTTTAATAAGTCAAAAAGGAGATAAAATATGTAATTTGCAGCTTTGAAAGCTGTGTTATTCATTCAGTCACCACAAATCATTTTTGCTAACATAATTAAACCGGTAGATTCCAGCAAATGCCAAATTTCTGCTTCAAAGAGATAAAGCAAATTTAAATACACAGATTTTGGTTGGCTTGTGAGCATTTGAAAAATGGGATTTGTTTATGTTACGTTTAAAATATTATTTTTAAAATGTTGGAGAGAAAATTATTTGTGTTTGTATATTTCTTTAATAACGGCGTCTGGGCAGGTTTTTTCCGGTTCTCTAATTTTCCCCACCACTCGTTACACCAATTGCTCCATAATCACGTTTCCTATCACCCATTTCACTTTCATTTCATATTATCCACTTCCTCACGCTCATGCCTGGTTACGGGCCGATTAACAAAAAAAACACTCCTTCGAAGTTCTTCATTCTGTGGTTACGTACCGTGGCTCCCCGACAGACTTCTGACACCTAGGCACCTGCTTGTAGGTTCTAGGGGAGTGTCAGTTCTACATACGGGGAGGCTAGGCCGACTACGTACCGTAACATAACCCAAAGTTTAGCATTTCGTTAACCAATTACTCTTTTTAAAAATGCTACAAGTTTTATTTGTTTATCAGATTAAAGTGATTAATATTTGGGGTTTCAAATAATAATACTTGAATTCAATTGTATTAAATTCAAAAATGCACACACAAATTTAATTTGGAGAACTAAAATAAAATTTGCATTTATAATTTGTGAGCATAATTTACTTAGTTTATAGATGCGTTGAAATCGGATGTATCGATGGTTTGTTTCAATTTTAGGATATATTATTATTATTATTATTATTATTGTTATTATTACTATTATTTTAGGATAATGAGTTTTGTTGAAATGTATTACATATTAAATATTTGCTTATTTTAGAGCCTTTTAACGTCACTGTATGTTTAGATGCATGTCTAATATGAGAATTTCCGGCTAGACAGACTTTCTCTCGTTGCTCTTTGGTATGAAAACCGTCTGACCTTACAGTTTAGTCATTCCGTCATATCTAGTCGCACAAGCATTAGGGACGCTGCTAATCGCCTCACGTGCAAGGTTAGTTCCTTTGGCTGTCCGGAGCCGTTGAGTTGCAAAGGTCCATGTTAATATATAAATGCTTACTGCACTAAAATGTCTCTATATACAAACAAGAGATTTATATGGAAATAACTGTGATGTTAATAAGAATCAGTTGTAGATCCAGTTCATATACCGTTGTCAGAAACTTTTAAAACTATGTTCTGAGGAAAAATTTACCCCACACATATTCCAGGAAATTGTTGCTACTTCACCCATTCATAGCGCAATAGTTCCTGATCATGTGTGAGATCGGCTTATTGACCTAATAAGAGGAAGAGGAAGAAACCTAATTACGATTATTATTCCTTAATTTTTAAATGGTGTAAGTCAAAATATATTTCGTATTAATATTCAATAGTAGGATACGTTTTCTTGCAAAACATTTATTCATGGTCTCTTTATTACAGAGTTGAAACAGTAAAGTCTCTACCTAGATGGGGCTACGAGGTACAGGCATTCAGTCCATGCAGGGCACGATTTGGAAATTAAATGAGCCTGTATTTGCATGCGATGCTATCACACCGAGTCTCTCAAAATACAAACTCCATGCTTTGACCACCAGAGCGGTTACATTCATTTTCTACCCGTTTTTCGTTTAAAAGCAGCCATGCCTAAACCCCTGGCAGTGTGACTTTCGAGCACACCATGATGCATTTACATGCATATCAATTAATGATCTAAACCCCCTTCCATACCATAATATGGCTCTCGGTTTTAATGTGCTTGCGCGTGTGTAATCACCAACCACTCATCTCTGCCAAAAAGAGAGGGAAATACCTCTAATTTTCTCTTGTAATTTGTTCTTTGACTAGCAACAATTAAGCACGAGGTAACGATGTGTTTTGAACTTGATATAATTAAGAAAAGATTAGTTCAGTGAGCTACCATTCAGTGAAATGCTCCTGACTGCAAAACGTTAACGAAGCGTTTCTATTAGATTTTCATCCAAGTTCGTCTCAACCATTTAGGAATGGCATTTTTAAACCTTCCTGACAATTCAGTTCACAATATTTTTTCCATTATATCTACACTCACCAGCATAGACTATACACTCGAAAAAAAGCATTCATACCCATAATTCTGTTATCAAAAACTGGTGAAACATTCTTATTTTTCGATCAAACAGTCTATAATTGACTTGTGTAAAAAAAAAAAACAACTTACCATTAATAGAGGTCGGTATGTTTAAAACTGACAATGGATGATTACTTCACTCTTGGAGTTTGCATAACACTGCCATGTAAATCTGTCCTATATATTAAAGCATATAAGTTTACAAATTATACAGAGGATATGGCGAAGAAATTAAAACGTGGTACCGTACTTGATAATGTAACAGCTTTGCAAAGTTTTTTGGTGTATATGTCTTTAAGTGGTGACTACTAGTTCTATCTAACACTCACCACAGCTCATGGCACAGTAGGTAAAGTAAACGTAGTGGAAAATAGTGGTGTAAGTAAGGGAGGGATAGAGCTTCCAAAGAAGAACTTCCCCTTGTATACAATAGAAAATAAACTAACCCCCACCGCATTCAGTCTGTTGACTTGTACAGAACAATCATGGACCACATTCTAGTATCGCCAGTCACTTATAGTCGGTATTGTGTACGTTCTATGGGATATTATTGTAAGTGTGCCTGGCTGATTTTGACTGCATTAGATAACCAAAAAGTGATATTCAAAATAACTCCATAGCGAACTTGCCAGGGTTCTTCATTTCATATATGCGTGTGCACATAAACATTGATTCAACTAATCAGGCTAAAGCAAGCCGAATTTACTTAGAAAATATGCAGCTATTAGGTTAATGAAATCGGAATGACGAGGAAGAGGAAAAATATAAAATTTTCGGTAATAAAAGAAAAAGAACAAAAAGGATGAAGTCAAAACAGGGAAAGAAATCGGAAGATTACAAGATATTAAGCAATTAAATAGGAATATTGAATTAATTACTGGATTTCCAATAGAAGTGTGAAGAACCGTGTATAGCCTCAGTTTTATTTGTAAATAAACCTGGAACTTTTTTAGCTATGTGTGTAATGCCGAACTACATGATAAAGGTATTCTATTCGATGCGTATTGCTAATAACAGATTATTATCATTGTAGTAGTGGTAGTGGTAGTAAATACCCAACGTTCATTTGCCTTTCATTATTATTGAAACAGGGTAATTATGCATCACAACGAATATTAGAAATTGTAAGAATACGCTCTTAAAAGAACATACATGATGTTTATAGATTGTCTTAAGTCTACAAAATAAATAGAAAATAAATCCTACAGAATTCCACTACCATAATTGTCCTTTCGACTTGGAGCTTCACCATCTCTGTTAGCATTCAAGTAACATGCAGCGGTGTCTCATAGACCGGCGCCATTTTCTTATCGCTTCCCTCTTCTGAAGTATTCAAGCTAAAACTTGCATCCTGAAGAGCACGTGTTTCTTAGCTGTGAAGAGCACGTGTTTCTTAGCTGTCTGTTTCCTCACTGTTTTATACTCTAATAATTAAATAAAAATAATCAATTTTCCCCAAATTAAATTCGTTTATTAAAAAACTAGATATCCTTAAAAATGTTGAGTGCTGCTTCTATTAACAGTCTGTGAGACCGCGGCATTGCATAAACTTTTCATACAATTTTTAATACATCTTTTAATTCTATTTTATTCTTTTAGGTTTAAACATAATAACATACAGAAGCATAGCTCCAAATTTATTCTAATAGAAATGGGCACAAGGATATTTTAAAGGGAAAAGATTACTAATTTTAAGATCAGTCTTCAGGATGTACTTTCCGTGTCACGCCTACCATTTATACTATCTTTCAAGAAAACGCCAGACATAACAACTCTTGACTTTTTGAACATATTGGCAAAAAACACTAACACAACCTCTCAAGACACACATTAAAAATCTTCCAAGAGAACTTATTATTGTAATCAGACGCATTCTGCTGATACCAGATAAACTTCCACAACTTCAAGCTTTTGAGGGTACTTTTGAAAAAAGAAAAATCTATAAGTTTTGCCCTACAAAAGTGGAGGAAGACCAAGTATCCAGTTTAACTGTGTAGACGCGCAATATGTCTTGAATGTGCACGGAAAATGCTGTAAAATGTGATTTGACACAGAAAGTAAGCGAGTTCTTTTTTCAGAGTCCCAAACTTCAATCCAAAGTATAAAGTACTAGTTTTTTCTCAGTATGTATTATTTTTATTTTACAACATTTAATTTTGGCATTAAAATAGTTTTCAGCAATGATAGGTAATATTTATTTAAAAGAAACTCCGAAGGTCTGGCAGACAGCAGGGAAATATGAGACATGTGAGTTGAGAGTTAAATTCCTGCACGAAACTCTATCCGATATATCTACATGGGACGAAAATAGAATAGCCCTATCCTTAATAACAGCGTCGAAACGCAAGAAAACATAAGAATAACGGACTAGGCAATTGGCAAGCTGGTAATATGTTAATTTAATGCCATTGTAGCTTCTATGATGCTTGACACCTATACTACTCATTACACATTTATTATAATAGTGCCCATTTTACAACACCCATCTATTAGTAAATCGCGCTCTATTTCAGGTAATATGTAAAATAATCTCCATCCAATACATTAATAATCCTCGTGGTGGATACGAATGTTCATGTGTCCATATGGATAATTCATCATACAATTACCTGTTCTTATAGATAGTCCAGCTTCCATTCTATAAGCAAACGAAGTTATTCTAAATAATATTATTGACTTTGTAGTTTTAAGTTTTTGCATCTACTATTTAAATGGTTTCATTAGAATAACGTCTTGACACAGCTTCGGGTGACACAAGAATGGCGGTCACGTGTTTGCATCCAACTCTTCCTCTCGAAAGTCACTGGGAGTATAATTAATTAGACATATGATTAATTATTAGCAGAAATAATGGCTTTACTGAAACAGTCTTAGGATTTAAGACCCACATTCTTTTCAGTTTGGTTGCTATGCAACAGCTAACGGACGATTTATAGGATTGGAATAAAGCTGTTAAAATATAGAACAGTGGTGCGGATAGCCCAGAGGTTGTGGGTGAGGTTTTGGGTTCTGCATTTAATGCATTCAAAATAAATACATTTCATATATTGCACATGTTGAGGTTAGCTGTTAATATACAGATGCTGCTGCAGTGTGGTACGTATTTGGTAAAACAGATGTTTTGCTGTCTGTGTGGGTGAGTCATATGATCCGCAGATGTGGCTCAAATGGGAATATAAATCCACTTGGCGACTGCTAGGCTCCATGACAATTTTATTAGTATCATATCGGAATAGCCAAATGAAAATGTTATACCCTGTTAGCTGTCGTAGTCCAAGAAATTTGGTTAAGGTTAGATCCTTCCTCTAAAACCCAGACCCTTAATTTCTGCACTCTTTTTGCCTCGCATGTGACATATTTATGCTAATATTAAATCATACATACCAAGAGAGTTCACTCTGCGGTTACATCGGGTTCGATTCCCGTCGAACTTTCATTCTGATCTTTGGCTGATCTTTTCACCGATCGATAGGCAAATGCTGGGATGGTTACTCATCTAATACGACTACCTTTCGCTCATTTCCCTTTGATTTCACTTGCATCTCGTGTTTCAGGTGTTCTTTTACTTTTCGTGGTGTTTGGGACTCCCTAGCAGAGAGCGCGGAGGCTTGCTTCAAGGAAGATTATTCCCGTGGACACCTAGAGGGTCTCTAGTTGTACGTATTATTCGTTGACTTTCCTGTGCACCTCCATTAATGGGTCAGATCTTCGATCCAGACACTCTTAGGGACTTCCGTGCCTCTCAGTGCCTGTGGCTGCAGCCTCATGTGATTCCTGCCTTTCATCCCTTCCTCCTGGGAGATAGTATTCGCATTGAAGGTTACGTAGTTCACAGTGCGCGAGGTGTCTCCCTCCACTGTAAGCTCTTCCACTATAGACAGTATCATAATTTTTCTCCTGGTCAATGTATGCCCGGTTTTTGATATGCTTATTCACGAGCAATTTGAGGGGAAATTTAACTGCAGTCTGATATTTACATGAGCATAAGAGACAGTTGGGGGGGGGGGATTAACATCTATAGATATGAAGGCCAAAAATAAATAACGGCAACGTTGGCGAATTACTTGATGGTGCCGAATGCGATTTAGGCGTCAGTAAGGGCGATTTATAAGGCATATCGGCTAAATATGTGAAAATCTGAAGGAAAAAAACTCAGTCAGGAAGCACGGAACGAGATATGAACCGCCCACCTCTCGTTCACAAGCCCAAGTCTTCACGATTTCACGATATCTGGTGATGGTTCTTATACACAAGACTAAGTACTGGACTAAATGAGGTAAGCGAAATTGAAGATTATAGAACTTGATTTTTTCGAATTTCTGTCGTAATTTTTATGATTAATGTGAGCATATGGCAGTGTAGAGAATTAAAGCGGCTGTACATTTAGTGCGTTTAATTTTTCTATTATAGTTGCTTGGGGTACAGCTGCAGACAAAAATTATGTTTCAAAAAATAAAGATACGAGATTGCTCGTAATATACCAATATTTTAGCACCTACATGTGGAAGTAATATTTCCAACTATGCACGTTTGTGTGGGAGAGGTAAATTCAGATAATTCCAATTAACCATCTCATGGGATGAAAACGCACCTAATTAGCCTCCCAGATGACAAATATCATTAAAAATACACTTGTTAACAATTTAACCTTGTTTGAAGACTGGTAAAGCCGGATCTAGGTAGAGGGGGCGGGAAATGTCCGAAACAAATAACAGAATTCAAAACGGTTCTCCTTCCCACGCTGTGAAGTTTGGGCTATCCAGTTTTTCTCCTGGAGCCTATGGTGTTAAATACCGACTCCAACATAGCTTTTTATAATGCAATAACTTAGGAAATTGATTCCTTTTCGTTAGGTAATTGTACATGCAACATGACCTCGTAACTAGCAGTAGGACTCTCTGAAACTTTACTCGAACTGGTTTCAATTTCGGAGCCACATGCTGCCCAGGACCACAATGACGGTCAATAACATATTCCTAGAATGTGGTTAAGTTGAAGTAGACGTTTGTGGAAAGTTGCTTCTGCATCGGAGGGTGGTCGTTCTTTTGCCGTTAACAAGGTTATTCCCAAACTTTCTCTCACAGACGCCAAGAACTTCCCTGCTGCTGAAAACTAAAATCGGGGGTTCCGTGTGCCTTCGCAAAGCATGCTGCCCGGAGGGCTGCAGAAAGTCAAGAAAAACGTATTAACTTACACATATCTTTCTCTTGTATGTATCTTCCTTATAGGTTATATATTAAGTGTTGCATGGAAAATTTTTGCAATTTGTTTTAAGTACAGCTTCATTAAATTCGGCATCCAAACATTTGCTACAAAACGGTTGTATTTCGGTAACATGTACAAGGTGTATGTATAAGGCCAACCAAATATTAAATGTATTGGAACTAAGGGAGGGGAGAACAGTAGAAATCACTTCATTTTGGAATTCTGGAAGAGTTGTTTCTAGAAACTCTAGCTAAAATAGAACAATAATCTATATGCAATCATTTAAAAGCTTCTGAATTCATAAACAATTGTATTTGAGTGATGTTTCAAAAAGATTTCCCTTTTTCGTTTTTAGTGAAGACATAAATAAGCTAAAGTGGCTTTTGATAACAGAGACTTTTTTTAAGACCCTGTTTTCATCTAAGTACCTAAAAATCCTCTCGGAACAACTATGTAACTACAGAGCGTAACGTTCTTTCTTAGCTGTCTTTTCTCTGGATGACGTACCACTCTTGACGGAATAGCTTACATGATACTAAAGTGAAAGCAGAATTATTGCATCTGTCCGCATACTATCATGGGAGATCTGTCAGTGTCCGCTGACAGTGAGCTGTTACTTTTCCGTCAGCAGCTACCAAATGTGGTTTCAGGAATTTCACGAGTTTGACTGAGCCCAAATTAGCCCACACAACATAGGAAATTCTGCATGTCAGAGACAGAACCGAGGTCCTTCCAAACTAGTCAGTAATATTTTTGAAAAAACATATTAAAAATATCTTAATCTGTAAATACACATCCTGCGCATCATGTATAGCAGTGGATAGCACTTAAGGTGCAAAGAACGAATGCTTATTGGCATCTATGATAAGTAAACTTGTTTTATTCTGTGATTACTAGATCTAGGACTTTTAGGGCCTTAAGAGCTTACATTAGGCACTTAAATAGGCTCTCAAATTATTAAAATGATCTAAAATCCTATGTTTAGGCACCAAAAGTACAGTTTCAAAGTGCTAAACATTAAGTTCTGTATAATCAAAGTTATTTACAAAAGTGTAAAAATGCAATTAAATAGTGACCATTAACCATTGCAAAATGACACAAGCAGTATATTCACAAACTGTTGTGTCTACAAACATTTTATTAGGTCTTAAATTACAGATTATGCTTCCTGACACAATTTGAGCTTATAAAATTGGAAAAAGGCCTCTTAAAACCAAATCAATTGATCTCAGTGGAAATACACCGTGCAGTACATATATTATGACTTAAGTGTCACCCCCAAAGTGCTGTTTTCTAAGCTCAATATGTCGTTAAGAACAGCAACGTAAAATAGCTGTTTAAAATAGTTTTCAAAAATAAAACATGAAGAAATGATGTGAGAGTATGCATTTCAACAGTTAATGAGGCAAGGCATGTCATTCACAAAACAATGGGAAATACTAAGTTTGAAAGGTATTTCTGCCGTATTGCAGTCACTGACAAATATCAAAGGATGACAAAGAGACCTACGTTGCAAATATTCTGTTTATCTTTCTACAACACCAACACATCTGCCTTCTAAATCATTAAAAGGATATGTTTTCCAGAGCGCCTCATTCTTAAAACCAGACTGAGTATTTGAATAAAACGAATCCCATTATGTAAACATCCATCTTTATTTGCTGCATGAAAAAAATCACTGACCATTCAAATGGTTAAATAGGTATTTGTAGTGAAATAGCCATTATAGACACCGCAAAATCCCTTTGGTAGATTTACAGGTTATACAAAAGTTTCAGATATTTAACTAATGTTTTATCCGTACAAATCAAAATAGATATTTAGCTTAAAATCCGAGGTCTATTTATTGCTTAAACGCACTGCAACCTTTAAACTGGTATGTTGGCTTTTAAAAGTGAGCACTACCTCGTGGCTATGTTACAGTGCCTGCGTTTTGTGTATAATTAAGTCTCATGCTCTTCATAAGGTCCTATTAAGAAGTCACTTAAAACTTCGTCCTTTCTAAAAAAACTTAGGTAATTATTTTTAGTTCAAAAAGAAAGGAAAAACATTTTGGAGATGACAAGGAAATACAATTTCTGCATTACAAGGATAACTATGACTTTTGAAACAACTTGAAAACAGCTATGATATAGGTATTTGTAATTGTTTACTGTGCTTTTCTAAAACTTGATGGACCGACACTTCAACTCCAAATATGGAGTTCCGCATTCTTTTCTTGCTTGATACAAATCATTTTCGCTGTGCAGTGATATTAGGGCAGCGTGGTGCAATAAATATCAACATAATCATTTTGAAAGTATCCAAGTCTTGTTGGTTTTCCAGGCTCAGGAAAGCAGTGTTGACGTTAAAGGAACGATCCAGGAATAAGTTATTGGAGTATGTTAGAATAGCAAAATGTAATCTTTGTTGACCTGAATGTTAAGAGCGCGGATCTTTATCCAACTAGACCAGAGGTCGCCAACTGGTTGCCCTTTGAGTAAAGCATAGAGAGCTAATTTGCTCACTGCTCCTGCGAATCGACTAAATTGCAATGGTCAACCAACTGTGTGGAAAGACAGACCAGATAATTCCTTCAGTGCTGTGGCAGTATACAGCCTTTTGCGTTTAAAATATGTAATCTGCCTTTCATAGACTACTACACCTCACTGCTATAACAATTCTCACTATGTCGCTTGGATTACTGTTCATAATTCATAGGTTTGATGCAAATTGGTAGTCGTACAGATCTTTCTTTGGTAGTCGGCTTAACCTTCCCGTATTTAGGACTGACACCTCCCCTAGGACTTACCAACGCATGCCTGTCAGAGAGCCAACGACGCGAAAACTCAGAACGAAGAACCTGGAACGGGTGATCGGTCCACAGCCAGGCATGAGCACCTAGAAGTAGGTGATATGAAATGGAAGCCAGAGGACCCGGAGAAAATCCACCCAGACGCCACTTCGTCCACCACAAACCAAAATGCGGGCGCTTGGTATCGAACCCGGGCCGTCTAGGTGGAAGACGAGTGGACTAACCACTCGGCCACGGCCCCACGGTTATGGTACATAAATAATTGCAAACCATAATGATAATTATCAAAGTATTTACATAAAAAAACAACTGCCTTAACTTGGATAATGTAATTGTAATCGCATTGCACGGTCAGCAGTATCAGCATTACTTTGTAAGGAAAAAGCTTTCACATTTATAACACTGAATATCAACAGGCATCTTGGCAATTAATGTGTATAGAACACAATTCGAATAGACATTCTTCTCCTTGGTAGCTGTCGTATTCACTTGCATGGGCTGAGTAATGATGCTGCCAATTTAATTTTCTGTATGCAGAACTTTGCCGCAATTTGAACAATTATTCAGTCATTTTTTGTATATAAAAGTGGTTAGAACAACTGAACAGAAACCACATATATGTTGTTAATGAACTATACCGAAATATTTTCACAAAATATGTAGATTACTTAAATAAGTAATTTGGGACAGGAGACTTATGGCCTGTTTATTGAAATTTCGAAGTAACAGCTATAAGTTTCTGAAGTGCCAGTACGCCACTTATCGCGGCACTTCGTCTGGAATGAAAAAAATAATAATAAAAATATATACTCTATGACAGGAATTGAACTCGTGACCTTTGGGATAGCAGCTTCCCGCGTTACGCATTAAGCCACTAGAGCAATTGAAAAAACGTCTCCAGAGTAGGCTACATAACTCAAGAACGTAGTTAATGAATGTTCAGTGTCGCACTGTCAAGTGATTAGTTCCAGATTTTACAGATTTTTGCGACGTTAAATCTTGAGAACGCTAGTAACGATCTGCTAAAAAGCGATATTTCTATACTCGGGCAGTAGTTTTAAAGGCATTCTAAGCCATTTTTTCAACCTGCTTTGCTTTAACATCGATTTATCAGTACCTGATACGCACACGTTTAACTCTATGTAGCTGCGTTATGTGTATCCGGGGACCATGCATCGCCGATCTCAAATTACTTATATCAGTCACGTGCACATTCTCGCAAATTATTTCGGTGTAGTTCATTAACACTCTGTATGTGTATATATGTGTGTTTTAGAGTCCTGCATGGTTCACCCCATTCAAAGTTCCTATTTACATGGAAAGTTGTCGCTTGTGATTTTTTTCAAGAAGTTTTGTAACGATTTCTATCAAAACGCCATATATTAAAACTATTTATTGACACACAAACCGTACATCTTAAATTTTCTGCGTATAGCCTGAGAAGCTCAGTTCGTTGTATAACCTTGTGTAATCTTGCGTTAAGCTATAGAAATAAAACATAAACGTAATATTATTTGGATAGATTCATTTGAAACAGTCCAAAGGGTAAAAGTAGGAAACAGTTGCTCGTACCCAAGTCGGTTTTATGTAGGCTCTTTTTGATAGCCACCAGTGTAGCCAGATGGAGTCTTTATCTCCCCCTTCTTCTAGTGTCTAAAATGACTCTGACTAAATAATACACGAAAAATATGGATATATTTAAAACACACATATTCCAGATGCCGTTTCCGAGGCATCCGTTATCAATTTTTCGCATTTTTTGCCACTTTGTCATTATGTTAAAGTCCCGTTGATTTTCAGTTTGCAAAGGCATGGAAGGAGTTTTAAATTTTTATGTCAGCATACAACGTATATTTTTTTTTTTTTTTTTTTTTTTTAATATTTGGCTATAGCTATTCTGTTTGTATCTATGGTAGAATGTGTACTGCACACATTTCTGGAAAGGTTTGTTCGATTAAAATGAAGTGAATAGAAAAATTAGCATTCGTAAAAAATGATTTGCATAACCAGTAATAAACAATAGATGGTAAGAAAAGTCATGGGATTGCAACAGATAGAATTCTTTTTTTCTTATTTTATTCTTTCGGGACATACACCAAGCCCTATATTCAACACAAAGGCTAAGTCTTCATAATCACAAGCCATACGATTACTGATACTAACAAACGTAATGTGTTTTTCCTCAACTTTTATGAGTGGAGACGGAATGCTGAGAAAAATTTCAGCTACACATATGGCTCAACAAATTTAGCGTTATTTGTTTGTAAAGTTGTACATACATGGTGGTGAATGTTGTGTGTTGATTGTTGAGGTACATCATCTTCTCCGTATACTTATGTTGGCGGCTGACCGTAAGTAATGTTGTATCGCCCGATATATTATCTTTACTTCGTCGGTCATTAGATACTCGAATGATGTTGTAGTTGTAGTCAGAGTCCAAGTTTTATACTACAGTTCTAAATAACTACATTGATTTGAATCTGCTTTATTCTTTCTACTCGTATTTGGATTCCTAGTATCCTAGAGGCCGAACATCTTATCAAATACCGATCCGAGTATGCGTAAAGCTGTTGGAAATTTGATGGTTAACTCCGTATTGCATGAAATATCTTGGTACATATGTCACTCTTCTTGTAATTCTTGAACAGGTTTAAGTATCCCTATAAAAGGTGCATTAAAGTAAGCGGTTTGAATGGCCATGATCGTTATGGTGATATATCCATTCAAGGGCGAATGTCGTGAGTTTGAATCCCAGAGACTGCAGTAAAATGTGTTTGTGGTGAAGGACGGGGATGAACCACGTAAATTAACCGGTCTGATGGCACGCGTGGATGATGGGGCTACATTGGACTGCAATTGGATTCGGTTTCAATAATATTGAAATAAATTAATACATTTACGAAATAAAATACGAGATACAGACACTTTCATTTAATTGTTAAATGCGTATAATGTGGTGATAACAAAATACACTTAAATATAGTATTACCTTTATTAGTCATCGTTGTTGCCAAATGGCAACACCATGCAATACACGGTTAAGGAAAAAATACATTCTTTATACTATATCCGTTATACTATACTACCCATATATTTTAAAATTGAAGCAAATAACGAAGAATATCTCCTCAACTGTTAACTCTACAAAACTTATATACATAAATTGTGTTTTTAGAGATCTACATTGCGTGTAGCAAGTATTCGTCTATCTCTTACTAATTATACCGCGCGATCCAAATACAGCCGAACCGCTGCACGGTGTGTTTCCTCTCTGCGCACGGAAACACAATGACACACAGCTGCTGTACACAAGGTCACATGCTGACTTACTTTTCTCTGCTCTAAAATTGCAGTATAGAGCTGACGGTGATATTGTGTGGTTGAGTTGTTTTATCATTTTGTTCTGTTCTCAGTCAAAAGTGTGTTGTAGCTCAGCATTCTTTGTTACACAGCGTGTATTTATTTATGATTCGTATGTGTTAACAAATCTTGTCAGTGGACTCTCTCTATAGTGTATACAATGCTGAAATCGACCCACATTTTATTATTTTTCTTGGACGAGGCTTGGTTCAACCTTTATGGATGTGTGTGTACACAAAATACTAGTTATTGGAGCTCTGAGAAGCTAAATATTGTTTATGAAATACTCCATCATAATAAAAAATTGGTGTATAGTGCGCCATTACTGGAGAAAGAGTCATAAGCCGAATTATTATTTTTTTTTCAAGTTAACAGTTGACGCCCATACATACGTGAATACAATTTTGCCCTCCTTTTTTAGAGAATTTACAGACAGGCAGCGTGGTTGTCTTTTTTCAACAAGACTCTGCAACAGCTCATACAGCCAATCTTTAGATGAAAACAATTGAAAGTGTGTTTCAGGACAGAATTATTAGTAGAGATTTGTGGCCCCTTCGATCCCCCGACCTAGCCTCCTGCGAGTTTATGTCTGGGATAACTTAAACAAGACACACCCATGTATCCTGGAAGAATTAAAACAAAATATCCACCAGAAAGTTGTCAACATTTCTCAACATGAACTACGGCGAGTGGTGGATGGTTTCTTAAACAGGTGCTAAAAATGTATGGACGACGGCGGTTGCCAGTTTCAGGATCTCCCTTAATATCATTGGTTAAGTAAAGCCTTTAAAAGTACTTTTAAAAATGTTGCATGCTTTCATCCGCACCTTTCTATGATAGCGGCAAACTGCAACGAGCGCCGAGAGCGCGGACGGCAAAGCATTGCGTAGCCGGTTCGGACGTTTTTGGGTCACAAAACTTGTCCAGAATGAAGAGGTCTTCAGGGACTGTTCCCAGAAAATTCTAGATACACATTTAATTTGTCGTGTAAGTATCTTCATTATACGGTATTTTAACCAAAATCGTTGATCATTGTTGAGAAAATCAAAAGATAAGAAAAATCTTCCATGTAAAGTGTAGTTAGGTTGAGAGTATTTTTCTGAAAATCTTCATTACGCATCCCTGGAAGATAGTAAACTTAAATATCGAGTTTGGTATTAAACCGACTTTTCGTTTTTCAGTTATGGTCTCACGGGCGCACACGCACACACACATACACATTTTGACCTGTTTCTTAAAGTATTTTTTTTTAAATTCCTGGACTCTCAAAACACCTATTTAGAGTAAATATCGCTATCGATTTGGGGGGGAAACAATACCCTTTCTATTTACTATGTATATTGTACACATCTGGTAGGGAAAGTAATGAATAATTAACCTAAAATTTAAAATCACAAAATTAAAAATTCCGGTGATATTGTGGGTATAATTGTCGCCTTGATGTGTCAACCGTCTAGATATATCAATATAGACTCATTTCACATATAAATGCAATCATCCGCAGACAACTGTTTCAGATGTTTAATGATGTTCGTTTGTGATGACGGGACGTTTGAACCTAGCTCAGAATATACTAAATTTTAAATGCCGTTCTATTCGGTAAACCGCATTCACAAAAGTAGAGTCCAGCAATAACGACGTGGTCTGTGTGTCGAACAGTTCTGATATTAGCTGTGACGGCTTAGGAGCTCCGCGAGCATTAGCTTTGCTTAGTGAACAGGGAGGCAGAGCAAATCCTTCCCTCTGATAAGAGCAACTTCCTAAGTAGACATGTATGCCAACATCATAACCACAAACTCTGCCTTTCGCTGCGTTCACTGTGTCAGAATTAACAACCACAAATCCTTGCATATATTATGAAATAATTACTAAAATTACTAGACTGCTTTTAACGCTAGTTCAACTCCAAGTTGTATGTTCCTTTTACATTCCTAAATATGAACAATTAAAATTGTGTGAATGACCCTAATAGAATAAATATATTCATAATACTTACTAAATCTCCTTTCAAAAGTTTGGCGCCAAATTTCAATGGCCTGAAGAAAATTTATTTTTGACGTACCGCTAGCCAGGAACTAACTAAATGTTAAAAATAATTATTTTGTCACCAAAGACTGAAAACTAACTAAATACTCAACACAAAGAATCAAGCAGATATCATGTAAAGCTTTATATAAAAAACTGACTTTAACTCCCGTACATATACATTCATCTGTATATATTATATGCCAATAACAGAATTAAGACTCTATACTGGATTAAAATTAAAATAATTCAAAGCCCCGAATTTCCCTATCTTCTAAATATGATCAACTCCCAATTTATACAATAAGTAATGAGTATCAGGATAATCACAGTTTTCAGCTCAAGAAAGTTTGCTTAATTTTATACCTAAAACTTAAAACTAAATGTCTGCCAATTTATCACACTTAAGAGAAGTTCCTTTGCCCATACGTGTTCTAAACGTTATTCCAAGCCCCTAGTGAGTCATAAATTACTTGCGCCTTATTTATTAGTTGCACTGCCCTACGCTTCATCTCTTCACAACCAAGCAATAGAACTTCTCTTAGTCGTACTCCTTATACAATGTTTGTTACTAAGTGATATTTTGATCCAGCATCTGTGTGGGCACTCTGTGCATTTCAGAATGCAGCAATCCCATGAGAGCAACACTAAAGAAGTAATGACCTTAGTAACACATTCGGTGATATCAAGAAGGTTGGAAATGTTGGGATATGTACTTTATGCTCTTACTGTAACTGATAGTGCCGTTGCAACGCAGCATATTGCGTTTATGCATTTTTTTAAGGGCCGCTCTCAAATTATGAACGCAGATAAGGGAAAGGGTGGAGAAGCTAACAGCTGAACGTTCCGAAAAGACATTTGAAAACAGGTTTAAATACCAGCTATACGCTGTCAAATTTGGGATATAGGTTCAGAAGTATAAAATATTATAAGCTATTTTAATGTAATTCTCAGAGCATCCAAGATGCGGCTCATTAAGTTATGTCAAAAGTGAACTTCATCTCCAGAGCGAGTAACCTAATTGCCAACACATTTTATTTTTGTAACAGAGAGTTGAATCACACACACCATATGAAGCCACAATAGGGAACTTTTATATATAACGATATTTCTGGACTCTTTTTATCCCAGGTGTTACTTAGGCTTCTGCAGAAGACATCACCAGGGAGAGATGCGCGGTCCAAGTTTCCTTGGAAGTCTGTGCCGCAACTGTTGTAAGCGCTATGTTTAGAAAAAAAAAAAAGAAATAAAATAAAAAGTAGGGATATTTCCATATGTGTGTGAGTATATACATATAAGAAGAATATTAAAAATAACAAAATAATTTCTCGACAAATACAAAAACAAACATCCCTATTGTGTATCTAAGTACTGAAACGTATTTCAATGCTAATGATTTTACATGCTCATCATTAGAGCTTATACAAAAACACAAAGCTTCAACTGTAAGCAGAGGCACTCAGCTTCCATTGCTTGCTCTAGTACCGTCGACAAAAACAGTGCCGACGTTTAACAGCTTTTCCTGCGTTAGAACATGCGTCTTCGTTTCTTTGGTTTAGTGTTTAGCGACTCCATTGCTCTTAATTTACTGACCAAACATCTCCCAGAGTCTCTATCCGGAACTGGATAACCAAGAACTTGCTGCTGAAATTGTCTACATATCGTATCGTGTATAAAAATACGCCATTGAAGCGTGAAATTATTGGCCGGCATTTCAATGGACTAATAAGAGAATCTATTTCCTACGGAAATCACACAACACACATATTGTCGAAACACGAAGAAAAAGTAAAATATGAGACAGCTAACAGTTGATAAACGCGACCTTGACACGCCCTGCACCTCTTCTGAGCAGAAATAATACTGAGGTCACTGTCATCTCGGCCAATACCTCATAGGGTGGTTGTGGCCTGCCATAAAACGCAGGTGCGGTATAAATTCTTGAAGCGCGGATATTTCACTTCAGTTTATAAATCTAAAAATACAAGGCAGAAAATTAATTCTGCCTCGATTATTGCCACAGTAGTGAACGGTTTTATGAAAACCACTGTGTACGTAAAACATTTGTTGCAGGCCCTAGTAGACGGGACGCTTTTTAAACTACGAATTTGGAATGACTCATAGGATAAGCATTTCTACCATCTATGAGCAAGTAATGATGGAAACTATTACTAATAGTCATTTACCAATTGAAAAAGTGCACCGTTACATTAATGGTGCTAGAAGACACCCAAGAGTTGAACCGTCAGTTCTTAGCTATTTCTGTAACGAAGTAAAAGTTGGCCTGACTAATTAAAAAGACAGTAAGATTAAAATTTATTTTTGGGGTAATGGTAATCATCTCTCTATACGCCACTTACTACATCTTATCTCATTATTTACAAATGTGTCTTTTGGTTGTAAACCAATAGCTGTCAAGTTCCATTTGAATGGAGATTGGAGAGAAGAAGGTGCCGGTGTTGGGAATAGAACCGTGTTGCTGAATTTGCAATCATGCTGTTGGGAAAGGAGTATGATAGGAGTAAAAATGGTGACGATAGTGATGCAGAGGTAGAATTATTGGTAGCTATAAGGCACATTTGTACTGATTGTTAATGTTTAAATGTTTAGAATAAATGTGTATAGAAAAGTGATTTATTAGTAGCACAATAATAACATTAAATATTAAATTAGGTAGATAAAGTAATGTGGAAAATAATAGTTAAATATATATGTATATATTAATTATCTGAAAACATATAATAGATCAAACTTGTAATGCTTCTTTTTGGAAATCAATTTAAAGTTTAAATATTCGCCCCGGGATAGTTACCTAGGTGCTGGGGTAGCATATGCGGATCTTATTTATTTATTTTGTCAAGTTCCATTACTACAGTAAATAAGATATAGATTTTATTGATATGGAAATAAAATCACTGTTTAGAGACTGAATTACAGAAGAAGATAAATCTCGATAAAGAGCACAAACACATGTGACTACGAATGAAAACCGCAAAAAATGGATGTTGACAGACTACTCTTTAACCTTAAATAGGTATACCTTCCGGGGTGCACACACTTCGCCAAAGTATAAGTTTCTAAGTATAACGTTTTTAGTAGACTAAATCCGAGAAGTGCATACCATCTAATTCTAATCCTCAAGAATGAAAAAGTATATGCAGCTTTCGAAGTTTTTGGATGTATAAAACTTATACATTTATCATTATCCCTTGTCGTGTTGGTGAGATGTATATCAATAGCATCATGATGCATTGCCCTCTTGGTAATGCTAAAACAATAATGATTCCAGGCGGAATGATCCTTCGCCATTAAATAAAATACTAAATTAAAGTCTTTCAAAAGACACAAATTGGGTGAGTAATGTGATTTATTCTTTCACGAGCACGTATGTAGTTGGTAAGTGCAGAAGGTACTTTATTCCAACTAAAACGCTACAGAGATTTCACCGCGAATGCATATTTGAGGAACTCTGGATCCAAAAATGCATTTTTAGTAGCAGGACCATGTGTATGTGTGAGTATTAGTGAACAGCATAACTAAAAAACAAAAGGTCAGTTAAATACCAAACTTGGTATTTAAACTTAGTATATTCCAAGGATGCGACAAGAATATTTTCAAGAAAACCTCTCCACCTAAAATTACCCTTTACAGGAAATATTTTTTCGCAATTTTAAATTTACCCAAAGAGGGCTGTACCGATTTTGATTAAAATACCGTATAATTAAAGACATTTACAAAATTCCTTGGACATGTCTCCTGAGTTACCATCCATTCTGAATGAACTTTGCAAAGCTGGTAAACCGTAATGGATAGACAAAACTTACTATACAAAAAATTAGATCTCGTTAAAACAGCAATATTTAATATGCAGCTTTTTTTTATAGAACTAATGATTTCAGAGATATTCCGTGTTATTTGTTTCAGTTTCAAAATACGTGAAATTTTTTTTTCAAACGTTTATCCGTTTAATATCTCCGAACTACAACGCCAATCGTACAGCGACAACTTTTAAAAGATTTGATCATCGCTTTAGCCTAGTTTATTCCCTTATTTCCCTCCCTCTTACAATGAAGCAAGTAATAAGACCTTGTCTTCTAATGTTTGTCTGACTCAGAATAGTACAGATAATATAATAGTCTATGGTAAAAAAAACTTGTTTACAAAACAGACAAAGAAAGCATTGAATGGAACAGATTTTTTAAACTAATGCACCATGATAAAAATAAAATATGTGTCTAAACATGTCAAAGTAAAGCGGCATTTTTATGAAATACTGTACTTGTGCTACTTGCTTAACATATATTTTCATATCATCCAAGTTTTAAAGATACTTTAGCAAGAGTGATACTTTAATATGCCCATCTTAAGAATACCTTAAGCCTATAGCTGTATTCGAAATGAATGAATCATAGCACAGTTTTAACGGAGTGTTTACTGCCCTTGTTAATGAAGAAGAATGTGTCCATTAGTGATCCCAAGTGTGTTTTATGTAAACGGCTTGAACGGAAACACCATTCCTCATAATATTTTATCAACACTATGGCCCTGGCCCTTTAGCTGCGGATTTCCGAACCAGGCGGATCTGTTACTATGTATGTGCAATTCATCTACCACTCATTTTCATCCATCATTTTTCTTTTCCCTTCTCTTCCTCCCTTGTGTTTCAAACAAATATAAATAAATCTCAGTTTGCGTAGAACCTGTCCTGAGAACAAAGAGACTGCTCATCCATTCTGTGGAAAGCACGGCCCACATGTTCGCGCTTTCATTCTCCGTATCTGTAAAAAACTTTGCTATTCAATTAACGATACTGACATGGATATCCGCTAACCTTACTGTTACTCGGTTTATAGCGCGTCACAGGACCTCTTGATGCATCTGACTGTTAATTTTCACATGTATCACATAATCTATCATATACTTCCCAACAGAAATAACATCAACAAGACGCACATAGAATATAGATTCAAGAGTGCGAGATAAAGTACTGATGATGTATAAATCCTGTGATG
Source organism: Hymenopus coronatus (assembly GCA_030762935.1). NCBI lineage: Eukaryota > Metazoa > Arthropoda > Insecta > Mantodea > Hymenopodidae > Hymenopus > Hymenopus coronatus. Next base: position 339,062,245 of record CM060900.1, read on the forward strand.
TTTTGACAACAGAAGCATGGGCGTGCCCGGATAAAATCTATTGGAGGAGTTCTGTGATTTGAAGGAGTCCAGTGTGGGGATAAATCTATGCTCTTACTTCACATTTAATTTCAACGTCGATAGACTTATAAAATTATTCTGTACCTAAATAGGAAAAGAAAACATATTACAAATATCGTCACCATGAAAAAGAATAAAAAGGCCTGATTTGGGAGGGACCATTGTTACATTGATGTTGGGGATCGATCTAGGGTTTTATTTAGTAAAGTTAGTTCAAAAATAAAAATAACCTTGTCGGCCATCTCTCCCATAGCTCCAAATTTGAAATTAACGTAGGAATGACTTAAAAAAGAACATCACAGGAGGAAAAGGGGTGGAAAATGCTCTGCAAGAGGCAATTTTAGGTTTCTGTGCAGAAATTTGTCTGTTTTGTTAATGTTTTTGCTAAAATGTTTCTCCTTTCATTCTTAAAGTGGGTCAAATATCACCCCTTATGCGTTATAGGGCTAATGAGTTTTCAATGTAAGGCAATATGGTGAATCTTCAGTTTGAATGATTTTTTTTTTGCATACATTCTTTAGGGTAAGAGTAAAAATACTGCGGAAATGCTGTGACTAAGAATCATCCCTTATGGGAAGGAGGACACAATCCTGCACCCATATTCCAAACATTCACGTGTGGACATGCCTTGAACAATGTAATGTAGTGTACCACCCCAATAGGCTTAGATTGTTCCACTGATTTTGGCGTGTGCAGTTCTGTGTATGGTTACAAACTTTTAATTATCAGAATCCTGGGATTTTGGACTGTACTTCGTTCACGGATGAAACGTGAGTGGCCACATAAACTCTCAGAACACGCGTATAGGAGCACAAACAAATCCAAATCCCCTAAATACAGAACTTCTACAGCACAAAAAATTGGAGTGAGGTGCCTAGGGCCTCTTAGGGGTATTATAGGCCCTGTTTTTCGTGAGAATACGGTAGCCACTGAAGAATACATTAGAATGTTCACTGATTGTCAATCAGTTAACAGATGATGAACTAACTCACGGTTATCTCCAACAAGACGGTGCAACAAGTTACACGTCACATGCAAGCATGAGGGAAATCGAAAGCTGTTTCGAAGATCGAATCATCTCAAAAAATCGTTGGCGTAACACCACCCGACTTCTTCCTGTGGGAATGTCTAAAGGGAAAGGTATACAAAAATAGACCACTTACAATTGCAGAGTTGAAAGATGCTATACGTGAATAGATTGAAGCCATTACCGGGGAGGGAGACTTTAATAAAAGTATTCCAGAATAGGGAGTGACTGTGCAAGCATGTCTGTGTGTGGGAGGGGACCATTTTCAGCATCAGATGTGGCAAGGCATAGTTGAATGTTTGTATACATAAATGTTCATCACAAAACTCACATAAATGGCGAAAATATAGGCAATCGTTTAGGGCCTATAGCTAGAGAATCACAGTGTATATAACTGTAGGTAAATGAACTTTTTCTAGACACCTATTTAGACAAATTTGTTTTTGTTTTCTTTTCGCACCTTATTGTTATTTAAACTACTTGCTCATATTGGACAATGAATTAAATCTGTGAAACGATGCTCAAATGATCTCGGCGTCCATGGAGCTTGATGTAAATCGATATTCGTCTTCTAAGTATAAGGGAAGACCCCGAAGAAAACCTTATCCCGGCAAAACGCCCTCAACGCGAATCGAACGCGAGACCCCTTGAATGTGAGGCAGACGCGCTACTCTCAAGCTACGGAGGCAGGCTATCGATTTCTTGTCTTCCTAAAATCGGTTTGCAAAATGAATTGCTTCAAAATACAAATAGTAGATTACGAGAAGCGGAGTATACACATATGCAGATATAAATATTCATCATTATTGTTTATATTATTTATATTATTATTATTATTTATATTATTATTATTGTTTATATTATTATTATTGTTATTATTATTGTTATTATTATTTATATTATTATTATTATTTATAGTATTATTATTTATAGTATTATTATTTATAGTATTATTATTTATAGTATTATTATTTATATTATTATTTATATTATTTATATTATTATTATTATTGTTATTTATATTATTATTATTGCTATTTATATTATGATTGTTATTGTGATTTATATTATGATTGTTGTTATTTATATTATGATTAGTTATTGTTATTGATACTATTATTGTTATTGATATTATTCTTCTTATTGTTATTGATATTATTATTCTTATTGTTATTGATATTATTATTCTTCTTATTGTTATTGATATTATTATTCTTCTTATTGTTATTTATATTATTATTCTTCTTATTGTTATTTATATTATTATTGTTATTTATATTATTATTGTTATTTATATTATTGTTATTTATATTATTGTTATTTATATTATTATTATTGTTATTAATATTATTATTGTTATTTACATTATTATCGATGTTATTGTTATTTACATTATTATCGATGTTATTGTTTTTATATTATTATTATTGTTAATGTTATTGTTATTTATGTTATTATTGTTAATGTTATTGTTATTTATGTTATTATTGCTATCGTTTTTCATGTTATCATTATTGTTATTGTTATTATTTATGTTATTATTGTTACTGTTATTTATGTTATTACTGTTATTGTTATTATTAGATATTATTATAACATTATAATATTATAACATTATAATATTATAACATTATAATATTATAACATTATAATATTATAACATTATAATATTATAACATTATTATTTTATAACATTATTATATTATAACATTATTATATTATAACATTATTATATTACAACATTATTATTTTATAACATTATTATTTTATAACATTATTATATTATAACATTATTACATTATAACATTATTACATTATAACATTATTACATTATAACATTATTACATTATAACATTATTACATTATAACATTATTACATTATAACATTGTTACATTATAACATTGTTACATTATAACATTGTTACATTATAACATTGTTACATTATAACATTGTTACATTATAACATTGTTACATTATAACATTGTTACATTATAACATTGTTACATTATAACATTGTTACATTATAACATTATTACATTATAACATTATTACATTATAACATTATTACATTATTACATTATTACATTATAACATTATTATATTATAACATTATAACATTATTACATTATAACATTATAACATTATAACATTATAACATTATAATATTATATTATAATATTATTATTATATTATAATATTATTATTATATTATAATATTATTATATTATAATATTACTATATATGACTATTATATGTGATTATTATATGTTATTAATAAATATTATTATTAATATATATTATTATATATTATTGTATTATTATATTATGCTTATGATTATATGGTATTATTCTTATTATAATTATTATGATTATATATGATATATTATTTATTATTATATATCATCATCATCACCTCTCACTTATCCTATTGTTCTGTAGCCTAGAGGTTTATATTTGTATGACTGAAATGGAATGCGAGAGTTATCCATTCTTTGTAAATGGCTTTTCCATTTTTCTCTATTTATTTCTATCCTTTCTTTTAAAGAAAAAATGTCTAATTCTTTCCTTATGTCTTCTTTTCTAATATGGTCTTGTCTGGTGCTTCATTTCTGCCGCTTGTATTTCGCTCCAATCTTTCTTTTTAAGAGTCCATGTCTCCGAAGCATATAGTAAAACTGGAACAGTAATTGATATATTATTATATATATTATGATTATTATATATATTATATATAATATTATATATATCATATAAGTATATTATATATGTATATTATTGTTATTATATATGTTATTGTTGATATTGTTATTATTATATATATTAATATAACTTTGATATCTATTACATATTATTATTATATATTTTTATGTTTATTATATTATTAGGTTTATTATGTATTTTTATGTTTATTATATTATTAGGTTTATTATGTATTTTTATGATAATTATGTATTTTTATGTTTATTATATATTATGTTTATTACATTATATTATGTTTATTACTATCATTATTATGCTCATTATTGTTGTTATATTTGTATTGTTGTTATATTTGTATTGTTGTTATATTTGTATTGTTGTTATTTTTGTATTGTTGTTGTTTTTATCTTTGTATTGTTGTTGTTTTTATCTTTGTATTGTTGTTGTTTTTATCTGTGTATTGGTGTTGTTTTATCTTTGTATTGTTGTTGTTGTTTTTATCTTTGTATTGTTGTTGTTGTTTTTATCTCTGTATTGTTGTTGTTGTTTTTATCTCTGTATTGTTGTTGTTGTTTTTATCTTTGTATTGTTGTTGTTGTTTTTATCTTTGTATTGTTGTTGTTTTATCTTTGTATTGTTGTTGTTGTTTTTATCTTTGTATCGTTGTTGTTGTTTTTATCTTTGTATCGTTGTTGTTGTTTTTATCTTTGTATCGTTGTTGTCTTTATCTTTGTATCGTTGTTGTCTTTATCTTTGTATCGTTGTTGTCGTTATCTTTGTATCGTTGTTGTCGTTATCTTTGTATCGTTGTTGTCGTTATCTTTGTATCGTTGTTGTCGTTATCTTTGTATCATTGTTGTCGTTATCTTTGTATCATTGTTGTCGTTATCTTTGTATCATTGTTGTCGTTATCTTTGTGTCATTGTTGTTGTTGTTATCTTTGTGTCATTGTTGTTGTTATCTTTGTGTAATTGTTGTTGTTGTTATCTTTGTGTCATTGTTGTTGTTGTTATCTTTGTGTAATTGTTGTTGTTATCTTTGTGTAATTGTTGTTGTTGTTATCTTTGTATAATTGTTGTTATCTTTGTATAATTGTTGTTGTTATCTGTGTATAATTATTGTTATATTTGTATAATTGTTGTTATCTTTGTATAATTGTTGTTATCTTTGTATTATTATTAATATGTTTATTATTAATATGTTTATTATCAGTATGTTTATTATTATCAGTATGTTTATTATTATTGTTATTATGATTATTATGATATTTCGATTATGTTTATTATGATAATGTTTATTATTATTACGATTATTATTACGATTATTATTATTATTATTATTATTATTATTATTATTATGTTTATTATGTTTATTTTTAGTATGTTTATTATGATTATTGTTGTAATTGTTAGTATTGTTGTTAATATTATTATTGTTATTTTATTACTTTTTGTTATTATTATTATTATTGTATTATTATTTTTATTATTATTGTTTTATTATCTTAATTATTATTATTGGCGGTGCGGTTGGCGGTGGTGGTGGTGGTGGTGGTGGTGGTATTAGTGAAGTGTGGAGCTCTAAAACTATTAAAGGAAATCAAGCTAAAAATAGTGAGCCTTTTTCACCAAAATCCAGCAGTTAATTCACATTCTGAATTTATAATTATCTTACTTTCCTGGTTTAATTTGAATCTTTTTTCGTAATGTACGTTATTATTTACAGCTTATACACGGCTATAGACATGTTCGATATAACTGCTGCTTGGCTCTTCCTGTTCACTATTAAGTAGACAAAAGTAAATTATTCTTCAATCTTAGTTTGAGGGGGTTAAAATATTCGCGTTCACTCACTGTCTGGTAAATTATACATCATAGAATTGAATAAATGTGAACACTTTATTCTGAAAATTAAGTTTCTGACTCATGCTCATAAACTACACCTTTTGGCAGTGCTGAACTCATTGGCATACACTACACTCGTAGCTGCATAACGCTAACAAGCGTTAAACGTAGCGTTGGTTGCTGATCAACGTACAAGTATTCCTATATCACGGAAAAGGGTGGGATAGAGGTGCCTAAGCACCTCATTGCCAATATAAACTAATATTTCTCACATCGGCACTTCTTTCTGCACTGGGGTGTGCATCCTCAGAATTTCTCGGACATAAATGCGCTTTCTTAGATGAGGTTATCTTGTAAAGAGTGTTAGGTCCATTAATATTAGTTAATTTTTTTCTCACACAAGCCGCGTGTAGGATAGAAAGTGCCATGGTAGCTCAGTGGTTACCGGTAGATCCCGGTTGTGGTACTGAATTATCTAGTCTGAGTCTGCATGTCCAACTTTGTATCCTACATACGGCCTCTGTGAAAAAAAAATGAATTAACATTAACAGATCTAATAATTGGTTAAATTATAAAGCCTGGGACTAAAGTAATTAAGGCATTGTAAGTCGCCATTTGGGTATGTCATCTCAAAATAATTTAAGATCAACTTGTAATCTGCCGGGAAACATGCGAGTCAGTTGGGGAATTTAATGGTGTGCTCGCATGTTGCCATGGTAGCTCAGTGGTTGAAACAACCGGCTAGAGACCGGGAGATCCCAGATTCTGATCCCGGCTATGGCACTGAGTTTTTTTATCTGACTCTACCTATCCAATATATTGCTTTATACACTCATTTTGTCTAGACATAGAGCAAAAATGATATGTTAAATAGAAATTTTATTTTCTTCCAATACAAACACGAGTATCACAGACTTCTTATCAGTGATTTTAATACTGTAATGGTTAGGCCTCGGAAGTGATGACTAAAAACTACTGTAAGATGATGTATATGATGACCATACTTTATGGAAATGTGACATAATGTGGCTGAAATTGACCTATTTGAATCTTGAAGAGCATTTCTATACATTTACTTCTTTCTATTTCAACTGATGTCCTAGGTGCATAGCTGAAATAAGCAATTTCTCCTGCCGAAGCCGACCTTGATATGACAGTAGAAGAAGTTTTCACCTTGCAGATCTTTGTCGATTTTACATATTGTCTGGACTCTAACGCCCTTTTACAGCAAATTTTTAATTTCTTGTTTGACCTATCCTGACCAGTTTTCTTGTACAGTGTCGAAATGTTGTTCCACTCTTTGCACTTTCTTGAGAACTGAATGCACCACTCGTCTGTCAGTTATGTTGGAATAGGAAGGTCAGTATAATTCACACCAAACTTTTCAAGTCAGAATCAAACAGTAAATCCTGACAAACTGATATTGCCACAGCAATTTCCTATCAACAATGACAATCGCTAATTTGACTACATCAGAATAATAATGCAAAAGATCAACGTCAGAATGGTGAAGCTATATGTAACATTAAATAAGGTAAATTACGTCACTACATAATTAAGAAGTTTCGAGGTTTCTTTGTCTTTAATGTTAAAAAGTAAATTCTGACGACTTACGAGGAAAAAGTGCAACAAATGCATTAGAATTGCCTTAGAATGACCATTTGATAATAAAATACCAAAGAATACAAAACAATGCAAAATACAATTAAGTCATTTTCATTCATCTCAACGCATAACGGCGTTATATCTCATCTGGCATTTTCTGCGATGTCTCAAAAAAAAAAAAAAATACATTTCATCGCCTAGGTATGGTGTTATTAACACTTATTCCACATCGTGTTCACTAAATATTTAGATATATAATCATGTAAAACTAACTTTTTGACTCAAGTAGAAAGGTATTTGATCTTTTAAAACTTATTAGGAATGTATGTAGTCGTTATGGAAACATTTAAGGCTTATAAGTAACACAACAGAGCCTTGAGGCTTTTGTGACCCGCTCAAAGACAAAAACACTTATTTAAATGTCGGTGAGGAAGCTCTAAAGCCAGGTCCGCTTTCACCAGTCACGTGGGCTGTGATATTTTAAACAAAGGATTAGGAGTATCTTTCTCTATTGACTGCTATAATTTCAGACACGTTTAGCGAGTGTTTAATTAGTATCGGATCGTGCTACACATATAATTAACAAGCAATTGCTCCAGGGATAAGTCCAGTGGCTTATTTGGAGCTCTCCCTTTCATTTGCAATATGTGGCTGGAGTTTGAAATGTTGGAAACGTTCCACGAACACCAGGCTTACATAATCAGAGCAATGGCAGTCGTGGAGAGGAAAAGCATTATTTCCATGACGCATACGATGTGTTTGCTGAACATATCTGTATTCCGTGTAGACATAGAAAGGGATTTATTCATAATATGTAACCCACAGAATATTGTAACAAAATATATGTATTACAATTTCTACTGATTATAATAACTGCCTTTAATTCAATGCTCTAGCACAATTTTATCCGTCGTCAGTTTGACACTCGTAAACAGCTGACGCCTGCTTTCTTTAATAGACGTTTATGCTCCGAATTCACTGCCAAAACTAAACTTGCCCGTTTTATACCTCCTGATTACACGGCGAGAAATGTCCACAGGTAGAAGTCATTATTGCACTGTACATTATGTACACACAGGTGTGACAATGCAGAGCTTATATCATGCGCCGATTGCTCACATTTTAAATTTGCACACATCTGCGACAATAAGTCGGATTATATGAAAGAGATACAGCCCACGCACGTGCAAGAACTCAGAATGGCAAGGTATAGGCTACTGCACATGGGCACGTATTCACAAAATTTAAATTGAGCTCAAAACACAAATTTTAGTGGAACACTACATGTATTTTTGAAAACGTCTTGACTGTGTATGTTGTAGTGGTGGTAGTAGTAGTTGGATTCCTATATCTCCTTAGTGGAGCAAAGGGTATCGTTACGACATTTCCATGATCAGTTTTCAATTTCTAGTTCGCGAGTGCGCCAGTATGTGACGAAGGATCAGATCGTCGCCCACAGATGGCACTGTAGGACGAAGTCACCACACTGGACGCAAAATGACGGGAAAGTTTGCCCAGGAACCTTCTTCTTTCAATTTTATTTTACGTTCAAATAAACATTACATGGATCACCGACTTTACTTCCCTTCCGAAGGAAATCATGTTAACGACCTATCACTCTCCGCCAATTTTGAACCTCCAATCTTGGGTTTTAGAGGCTAGCACGGTAACCACTGTCCACGGAGGCCGACAGACTGTGTGTTACAACATGAATATCTATTCTCTTGGTAGTCTTCGTTTAAAGTAAAGTATCACGTAAGTTGCCTATTCGCGACAACTTACGTGATACCACCTAGTAATTCGTGGGAAGCAGATGGAAGTCGAAGGGACAGCCGACCACATGGGAAGTGATGGAGTACCTCTCCGCCACCCCTGGCATAATTTACTCTCAGTGTTCAAATATATGAAATATGAATCAGAGCAATGTGCAACATCAAACACATCACATCACTGAAATTTGAAACAATTATGAGACTGTTTGAAGTGATAATTGCACTAATCGCTATTTACGGAATTGAACTGATATGGGACAAACTAAGTGACATGGAAAAAATTGAATGTTATTTTTTCTATTTTATTATACATTGTAAATATAAAATTATAAGAGGGCAATAGGAGCAAGTGAGTGTGCACGAAACAGACTGGCCAATATATTAGCAAGATAAATATTATTCTTATAAGATATTAGGATCAAGGCACTGCTACCAAGTACAGAAGGGCAGTAACAAGAATGAAACAGAAGCAGAAAGAGATAAACGCAGAATTTTTCGGTACGGATGCCATGATTAACAGACAGTGGACGAACAGCAACCAGCAGAAAAACACATTCATAGGGCTTACAATACACGACTTCCGCCATTTAATATATACAAATAAAAATACCAATAAGTTCAAAAACATGTGTTTGCGAATTATATGGGCAAAAATGTAAACTATACCACATCAACAAGTATAAAAAAACGAGCAAGAACTCTAAATCAACTTACAAAAGCAGGTAAATGGTCAATAATTCCTGTTGTAACCAGTAATCAAAACAAGAGAGGGAAGAAGAACTGAAGTAACCTTCCTCAGGCAGTCTGTTTGCTTTCTTTATTTCCTCAGCGATTCTTATAAACCTTTAACCCTTTTAAACTACACATTAAATTGCTTTAAATCTTAACGCCACAATCATAAAGCTTTTAATTAATTGAAATGTGTTTTAATGACTCGATTAAATACTAACCTGAAGTTCTATTGTAATTGCATAGTGCACAAAAATATTCAAGATCAAAATCTCAAAACCGAATATATGAGTAAGTACTGAAATAAATACGTACCCATTCATAATGTGGCAATACAGCTTAATCCCCTTTCAACATCCCTTTGCTCACTTCAGTAGTGTGAGGTAGTAGTTCTGTAGTTTAGCGTGTCTGCCTCACATTCAAGAGGTTGCGCGTTCGAATTTCACTTAGGGTGAGTTACCGGGATAAGTTTTTTCTGGGTTTCCCCTTATCCTGAAAAGATGAATGTCGAGTAACTTTAAGTTAAAAAGACCCCGAGATCGTTGGAGCATTATTTCACCGTCTTTATTCATCGTCCGATACGATCAACCAGGTTAAAGAACGTTAAAATTAAATAAATAAACATATATGTATACAAATTCAGTTTCCTGTGAATTATAATGGAAATTAAGAACAAAACAAAATAGTTCCAAACACAAAAGCTGCTTGGATCAGCTATATTAGAGTAAATAAAGTTGGTCACCGTTATTGTCCTCCATTAGCAACAAGTACGAATTGTTATTATCTCTCTTCTTATTTATCGACGACTTTGGATTCCTTTCAAAGCGACGCAGCTTCCAGAGAGCATTCTTTTGTTTATGAGAAATATTATTTTATGATGAAATATGTTATATTCTTTACTTTTTTTTTTAATTATTTCCTATCTGGCAATCTTGTTGTATTTTAATTTCTTTATTTACCTGTAATGCCATTATTTTTCTTATTTTTTTAATTTTCCACTTCTTTAACTACATTGTTTCTGGAATTCATTTATTTAGCCTTCTGTAATATTGTTTAAACACTTTTAGGAATTTCAGTCCTAAATGTATTACAATTGCTTTCCAGCAGCAAATTGATAAGAAATATTGATGCAAGAATCTTGTAATTTGATTAATCACAAATTCTATTTTCAAGTTTTACCACACCATTTTAAATTCCAATGTTCTATATTTTGAATCGCTCTTCTCACTTATGACATGTTTCTATTTAGTAAATTATACAACTAAATAAATCCATTACAATATCCTGCAAACTTTTAACGCGTTTATTTTTCTCCATGTTTGTCTGTCCACAAGATGAATTACCAGTTCCTTTCCTGATGCAATAGTCTCAGTCGTTTTTAAGAGATTCAGTCGTACTTATAAGATCTGCTAACTTCCACCCATGTTACAAACAGAAGCTCGATTAACATTCTTGATTGTAGAACAACGACCGAGAATATTATTACGCTGTTGTTAGTTCATATCAATGTTATTTAAAATAACAAATCGCAGATTTGTCGATCCATTGTTTTCAACTTTCTGGAAAAATGGATGTTGTAATTCAGAAGCTATTTTTTGCTGCCATTATTTTTACTTTTAACTTAGCAGGCAATTAGTTGTCTTTGTGATGCGTCCAAAAATTAAACAGTAAAGAGTTCGAAGGAGTAGTGCGAGGTTAAAATGTCCCATAAGTAAAAGGTTCTTTGTAATTTTTTGCAGATTTCGATCACTACACAATTGAATTAGGGGTTTTAAACGAAACATGCTGTACAACTTGACTTAGTGACGTTGATTTCCGCACCACGAAAAACAAGACAGGAAAGGAGACTATTGTACTCCATGGTACTATTGGTAAATTTGTGAATGAGTATGTCTGTGTGTGTGCGCGCTTTGTGATTATGTGGCTCTACATACTACTTCCTTACGACAGTGATCAAATCTTTACTCGCAATGCGTTCCTATATTGATGTAGATCTTGATCTGCATTCTTCATTTTGTCAGCTCCAAACAATTCTATAAGCAACATTGTCTCTTCTCTCCAGGAGTGCAGAAAGTTAGTTGTAGTTTCGTGTTTTCTTATGTCAAACTGCACGAGTTTTTTGTGATCCTAAGTGAAAACATTATTGGAAATTCTATATCTATAATACATTTGCTGACAAAAGTAAATCAAGTGATTTGGCTTTTCCATTGGCCCATTTTGTAAGTTGATATAAACTTATCATACAGTATCATACCTTTGCATGATATTCCATAAATTTCAAAGACTTCAGTTCATCCAACTGCTTAAAGTTTTCTGTGGCTGTTGAATCGGAACTTAACCTGTCAATAGAATCTATTTTTGCAATATGTCCCTGAAAGCGGCATAACTGCGTCTCGTACTACAATCGGGAATATCTGCTTATTATAGTGTTATATTGCAAATGAGGATTTTTTCTTTGGTTTCTGTTTATGTGCACTGAACCATGTGTTTATAACCTTTCCCTTTTTCTTTCAGTGCCATTTTACTCTATTTTCTCTATTGCTGACTCAAGCTTTGATGACGTCGAAGAAGATTCTTCCAATTGAGATTTGCATTGTCGGGCATGTGTGTCGCATACGGTTCGTATTCATTGGTATATAAAGTATTCATTTATATTAAAGTTATCAATATCTAAATGTGTATTTCTGTATCATACTTATATATTACTTAATACCGAAACTTCGTCTCAAATTCTTTGATTAAATTGGAAAGCTGAAACTTGCTTTTAGTGCTTATAAAAAGCGTAAACTTAAAGATCTTGCTTTGTAATGACTCGTCCACTGGATGTCATAGTCGAAGGCTTAAATATGCATTTCAATATGCTTTTATTGGATGGTGTATAAATAAATTAAATTTTTTCTTAACATAGATTCATGGTCCCATTTATATCATAAACCATGCAGCAAAATAATTAAAACTAGGTTTATTAACACTTATTATAATCAACCAGAAGGAAAACATAATGCTAACGACGATAATTATAGTTATGATGATGAAGATGACAATAATAATAATAATAATAATAATAATAATAATAATAATAATAATAATAATAATAATAATAAAACGCACACCGTGAGTTACCGTTTCATTTATTCGTTTGTATATCTCAAGAAAACGACCAATTTGAGCTTTGAAATATCCTGTCCTAAAGATGAAAATCAGATTTCTGAGCACAGACATTAAAAATTCTAGCGCGACAGCTTTGATAGATCAAGGTAAACTTCCCCGTCAATGAATCGTCTGCCTCCATCTACTAACTACATAATGGATGTAGTGTAGTAATAAATATGCATTTTGGGGTATTTTGTGAGCCCAGTGCGCTATTTCTCCATCAGTTAGGTCCTTAGTTTGCCCCCCGATGAGCTCACAAGGCTGAGTGCATTCCGTACCAGACTTCCCGCAGGGGAAAAATGTCTATGCTACTACAGGTAGCACTGCTACCGGAAGGAGTTTACCATTGTTTATGCTCTGTTATATTAAGATATATAGCGCAACAAATGCTTTACTATCAAAGGTTTTCCACACCAATTATGTCTTAATCCTTGTGTTAGTAGAGTACTGAGTTTACTACTCGCTATTTCTTTCCATTATCTGTACAATGGACTTGGGATGTGTATTGTTGGCATCCTGTAGCAGTATTTTCACTTATATTCTTCAGATACATCTAGCAATGGAGAAACCTTAATGGTTGTTTACAGACGTCTGAACCACTTTCATTAAACACCTCAGATATTGACAGCCTCCATGATTTCTCCTCTAACAAAACTCCCTTATTCTTCCCACTTTTTCACAACTCTATTTCCAACACTCCTCAGAATCAGCCTCTTGAAGTTCTATTTCTCCCACAGCTGGAATCCTTAAGGTTTTCGTGTCCATTAATGCCCTAAAAGTCGATATTATTGTGCTTTATCTTTACTGTCGTGGGCAGCAGTTACCGAACTAACCCACTAAACGGCGAAGACGAAATCCTTGCTTGTCTCGTTCCCTTACATATCTCACATTATACCACGTCTTGAATATTAAACAATTTCAACTGGTATAGACGCAAGGTTCACATTCTGTATCCAACATTTCTGTAGATTAAAAAAAAAATTAAATTTTAAGTAATGAAAGGCTATAATAAAATGTCTTCCAAATATTTTGCCCAAACCTACATGTGACCTTTTCTGGTTATTTAAGTCTACTAGAGGAGAACACAATTACAAAACATGAATTCTGTGTCAATTAAATTGAATAAAATTTTTGTCATATTATTATTATTATTATTATTTGGTTCATCTATTAATCTCAAACATTTACTTTACTCTAAGTGTTTGGGACAGACCAAAGAAGGAAAAATAAGGTATCTGCTGCAGTAATTTGAGTTTATCTGCACTACGACTGAAGGAGTATGGTTGTGTTAACTTAAGCTGGAGCCTGATATATAAAACGAACCCTGAAGCTGTGAACTGTGTTCTTAGGTAGGATAGTGTAGCGACTCTTCATTCTTCCCCGAGGGACCAAATGTTAATGGACTCTTGCTTGTTTAAGCTTGTCTGATCACTTACGAAAATGCACACCTACCTTCCAGAGAGCAGCAGCTGCGATGAGACAAGACACCTGCCCCGCCCTCTAGCTCCGTGATTTATCTACCGCATTGTTAAAGCAGGAATACAAAAACAATCGCGGTCGAGGACTTAACCTTTCCATTCCCATAAGGGAAGCACTTTCTTGTTTTATTTCCTTTGTATTTAAAGTGAGTTTAAGAAAACGTTTCTCTTATATTCTCACGTGTTATATCCATGCAAAAACTGCTGCATAAGGTTATCTAACCATTTACAATTACAGTAGTAAATATCAGTTTATGGACTACAAATTATGAATTCCAAAAATAAGTGGGACGTTTCAAAACACAGGTGTAATGAACTTTTCATTTACTGACGATATCAGTATTTTCCTTCCTACACAAGTTCCACAACTCAACAGGAAATTTTATATCGACAAATTATAGTTGGGTGTTATTTATAAAGCTCATGAGAGCTACGTTCTAGTTTATGACGAGTATTTCTGAAAGTGGAAGATGGAAAGCTGGGCTATTTATATTCCGGGTCACTCAATTGTGTCTACATTTAATTTAGCTTGAACATTTCATATTCAGAAACCAAGTCTGAATTGCTACACGGAGGTATTTATTTTAAATTAAATTGAGGTTAATTTATGGACGCTCTTTAACTGCTATGGGTCTCAGCGTTCCATTCTATACTGGGCGTGAAAGACCGCTTAATTTTGCTCAGGAACCTCTTTTATCAGGCTGGAGGTTCTATTTTAAAAATGTACTTGGGCTGCAACACAGAATTTATTTGATCTGTTGTGTTTTTTTATTCTAAAAAATAAATTTAAATGGGGAAAAATTACACAAAATGATAAAGGGTGGTTTTAAATTGTAGCGACAAGCTTTGCAATGAAGAAGAAATGATCTTGTAATTAACATGCACTCCTCTTTTCTCTTCTTTTTAGTTTTAACGTCCTAAACCTGGTTGGTTATATGGGGCAGTGAATTAAATCGCTGAAATGATTTCAGGGTCCACGGAGCTTCAAGTTACTCCACTTTTCTTTTCTCAGGATAAGGGAAAACCCCCAAAAAAAAACGTATCCAAATAACCTACCTCACCCAAGATTCAAACTCACGACCTGTTGAATTTGAGGTACACATGCTACCTCTACACTACAGATTCGGGCACTCTCCTGTTTCTAGTAGGGGACTTGTTGTCTCATGGACAAATTATTTAGGGAAGACGATTCCCGTTCGGCGAAGATGAGCACTCCAGCAGCTGACCAAAAGGGGTGTGTGGCAATCAAAGTGTCTTCTCACTCATTCTGGGAACTTGCGGGTAGACAAATTATCATATCTTAAGCAGGGACCAATGTCTAGAAACACAAATCTCTGTGAAATATCCAAGTTTGTTCTCTGTTTTTGAAAACTTTAATCCTAGGCAACCCAGAAGTGATCAGTGCTTAGAGAATGACTAACCAAACTGTCAGTAACAAGAACGCGAAGAACATTAGAGAATGAGGTACCAGTCTCCCTGTTTGCCCCATTCTTTCAGTTATGACTAATCAGTAACTAAATAATGTTTAGTAAACTAATTAAACATTTAAAATTTGAATGAGCGGTTCCATCTTGATGATACAAGCGTTTAATTATATTTCTGAGTTACACTTAAAATACACCTGTATGTATTACTTCATATATAATACTATATACGTACTTTCTACTGTTTATTCCTTGAATTATTTTATTACGGCGATATTTTCATATAATTAAATTAGTTAATAGAATTTATAAAATAGCTATGTACTCCATTACGCTTAAAAGTTTACACATATGTGCTCAGAAATCTGATTTCTTCAATTTTAAGTATCTGTCACGCAGTATATCGTTTATATGTTTTGAATAAATAAGAATATTACACCACCAATAGCAGCATTCGTTGCAACTTGCCAGTGTGCTCATAACGTCTTCGCTTGACCTCATTCATGTAACTTGTAGTTCCAAATGCCTTGGGAAGAGAAGAATGACTACCAGTGCCATGCGTTCGGTTTATGGTAGGGCCACAGATCGTGCTTGTAAAGGCTATGTTTATCAGTTGTGTTACACTGGTAATGCGTCAGTCACTACCTTCTGTTTCTGCTGTAAAGGCTAGGTTTTTGCATCGTGTATCTCAAATATGAGAGTTTATTAAAAACATCTGTGTGTTGTGTGATTTGCTTAAGTGCCTTCTTGTTATTGATGTGGGTTTTGTGTTGCTATTAGGCCACTGAAACGTTTATCCACAAATTCACCACTGAAAAACAAATTTATATGTTTAATACATGATAAAAGTCGAACTATGTAGGCAGGTGTGGACTAATGTTTCCATTCATGTCTGACGAGTGGAACCAATACTTAATTTGGCTTCATAGAGAGGCGGCGAGCTACGCTCTTTCGACTTTTCCCTTTCCTCGTTGGATGGACTCTCTCCGTTCTTTGCAGGATAACTCAGACACAAGTGGATATCCCGTAGTACGGATTTTGGGGAAATAAGCAATCAAGCTCATGGACTGACACCACATTTTGATGCCTAACGCACTTTATTGTTCCTATGTACGAAAAAAAAAAATGCTAATTATTACGTAGTCATACTGTGTGAACTATATATTTTACTGCTGGTGAAACCAAAGAACTATTTTATACAAGCACGCGTATAATTAATGAAACTACGTTTATTAAAGGTTATGAAACCTGAGATAACGATGGTGAAAATTATCAAGTTGATAAACATAAATAAACATTTCATAATTAATAAAAACAAAGTATTTCTTTCACACTATCGTATCTAAAGGGAAATAAGATTAGAGACGCTACCTACATATGGGAATGAATTACAAATTAATTATTGAATACCATAATGTTATTAATTAACAAAATGTCGTTGATTGGTCTGGGTTGAACCAATTCATCATCCTCTTATAACAAAAAGTTTCCGAATTTTGTTACATTCTATAAACAAGGGATTACTCAGCGCTGAATGAAGTTCACTTGTGATGTCAATAAATCAATCAAGGCAACCCATTCCGTCAGAAAATACCACATACCCCTTTGAACGAATTGCATACATACGTTTGGTTACATGCTCCACTCAAATAATTCTGGTGGTTGCAAAAATTCAAAACTGCATGACACTAAACTCGAGGAGATACAAAGTGCTGTCTCAGCTGATAAGAGGTGTGCGTACTTCTCTGCCAATAGAATCATGCTATGTAAACAATGATATCATTCTTGTTGCAAGATGTAACAAACATTCCTCAACGCAATTTCAGTTGGCGCCGAGTAATCCTACTGTAGTTGTAAATATAAGTAATGATAATGAGAGTGACATTGATTTTAGAAGCAACGATGAAGATGATTTGCGATAAGAACCCCTGTCAAGCGACTGAGAGGTTTAGTGCTGTAGTCATGGACGGGACAAAGTGGCAACAGAGTGACGGAGCGGCCATGAGGTAAGGCAACTATCAGAGATTACTATGGCTCTCTCCGAGTTTAGTGCAGACAATGGCAGGAGACATTACCTGATATCCAGTTCTCAGTGAAGATAATGTTAAACGCCTGGTAAATAAGTTTAGGAAAATGAAATCGCTAAAGCTAAGAAGCGAACACGAAACATTCTAACGGAGAGAATAATTGACGAAATCGGTGACTAATGTGAACGCTCCAAGACGCGTTACACAATAATTGGATGTTTCAAACCTCTGTCCATACATCTTTCAAGCTTCAAACCTCACAGTCGCTACAGTTAACGGTTACAACCTGGTGTCGACGAGGCACGCTAGGATACGCAGGACGAGGCAGATAGACAATACAGATCCACAGTCCTCGGTCACATCTGCATCGAGTAATTTCTAGTTCGAAGGTTCTTAAGGGGGGCAGACTTCATACATAGTTGATGCCTTTAAGTTCAGCTGTCACAAGGATTTGAAGAACAGAAACGCACCATAGGTATACTACACCAAGACATTTAAGTATCATCTTATATAGATATATTCATAAAGCAGTAGAGAGTAATATCCGATGAACTAACGAGGCACTTATCTGCAAGGTCAATATAAAAAAGTTAAACCAGTAAAAATGTAAAAGAATAGCTGTCATTAACATAAGTGGCCGACAAATCAAAGCTCACCACACTAAGTTAATACATTAACACATATATTCAAGCATTCCTGTAACTGAAATCAGATGGAGAAAGAAATGTTTAACTTAAACTTTGTTTTAAACTTAATGTATAGCTCGATCCAGTATGAGCAGATGTAGGTATTTGCATAATTAATAAGGGTTGTATATCTGTGTAAATAAAATATTCTCTTTTGGGTTTGATTGCCTTGATATTCCTTGGTTTTTCTCGGAACTTCAAGTTTCTTATAATCCTTTCGTGCAAACCGGAAACCTTCCGTGAACAATTTCCTTCTTTTTTATCCTGTACTTATTTTACTGGTGATGTAATAGCCCTACTCAGTGCAAGATCAGGCTAAAAAAGGGATGTAAACTTACTGTGTCATGATAAATACACGTTCATTGGTCATGCTAAGATATAGGTTTAACACAAATAATCCTGGTATGTATTTGTTAATAAGAATTTTCATGCATTGTACATATATATGCATTAACTGTATTACATAATATTTTTGTTCATAGGTTGTAAGGATGTAACTCTGACAATACTCCCTGAATATGTATATTAATATCGATTAGCATGTTAAATAAGGAGTTACTTTTGTGTCGCACAACAGTCCACTCCGCGACATTGACCAATGAAAGCCGTCTAATCCGCGTGAGAGTTGAGATATACGGAGCAAAGTTTTATGGAACAGAGCTGACTTGAACGTAACTTCGCCAGAAAACAGGCAAAGGAAAGAAGCACCTATAGCATGAATAAATTCATTTAGCACCTTTCCTGCGTATGATTCACATTCATAACAGCAAAGCTTTGGAAATGGCTTTAAGTTTAAGTGTAGTTTTAGTACACTGGTACGTTGTTTACAAACGAGTGGAGAGAGAAGAGGCAGAAATCCCGTTCGCTATTGGGTGTGTGCTGTAGGTACAGGTGGGTACAGGAGTAAGTATACAATTCTGTAATAAACATGAATTTGATTTACAAAGTATACATAACAGGAACAAAATAATAAATAACTACCCTGACAGATGAAATAATCATATTAATATGCGATTTATATGCTGGAGATGGATTGCAATACATTTTTGGTATACGTATATCAAAAGCAAAAATTGTACTATTGGACTTCGTACCGTCAGAAAAGGTTGTACATGTACGTATCGCTTACAGAGTGAATGACCAGTAATGCTTGGGGAGGGAGAGATCCTAATGAAAACTCGTGTGCACTTAACTATTTTCCAGTTAGAGTGCAACCAATCGCAACTGTGGTCTAATCCAAACCAATTTACTCACCTATTAAAAGTCCACCAAAGTGACCAGACGTATAATCTGGGTTCTTTTGTTTCATGCACTGCCAAAGTACGGCATGCTATTCTTGTAGTATTAGAATGGCATGTTTTAAGGAATTCACACAGTATGGATACACCGAGTACAAAGATATTTTCTTTCACTAGGAGAGCCAATATTTGGACCACCAACGTAGGATATGTAATCGATTTGTAGACGAGAATTCCAAATCTTAATTTTAATTAAAACCCTTTGCGATATTCGTGTTGAGTTAGGGAGGTTTCTGGACAAAATGATACATGCGTTTCCATTATTTTTCCGAAGCATTGTCACACATTTAAGGTTTTCACAGCCATAAACTATGTATCTCCGGACAAAGGTCCACTCTTGAAAAAGAATACGTCTTTCTCTTAGAGATACAGTAATCCCTATCGGTGTAGTGAATTATTCTGAGTAATGTATATGCGAAATCAAGAGAAGACTTTAAGTGCAATCAGTAATAAAGTTAATGGCGTAAATATATAATTCTGTATGCTTAACAATATGTTAAACACACTTTAAACGTAGCAAAGACATTACCAGGAGTATTATATGTAGACTTAGTTGGGCTATATCATGCTAGTGGAGCTAGATTCGACTGTAAAATATGTTACTGTTAAAGTAAAAAAGTGCCTTTTAAGAATAAATAACAATTTTCCCTAAAGCTGTTCTTTTTTGCATCGTCTATCTGCGGAATTAAATATATTTCTCTGCTGTTTCAGAAAGTAGCTCTTGTGCAGCTTGTGTTAAAGCATGCCTAATACTAAAAGTATACTTATAGCCTTTATGTGCCCTTATTTCGGAGAGAAATAAAGCCGTTTGTCCCGTGCACTGCTTATTCGCACGTATCACAAACCCATATCTAGGCAGAAAAGGCCCTTGGGCCAAATTCGCCATGTTTCATGTCCGCAACTGGTGATATAGTGCAGACTATGATTCAAATTGGACCGTATGCTCAGAATGGCGAACTTCCGAACTAGAAATTCCCTGATCAAGAAACCACTTCTATACCGACATGCATAAGTGAACTTCGCGCTTAAAGAAATGTAAATGTAATACATTTATTTTAAAGATAAATAAATAGAAGAGTTTGTACAACACTTGTCAGCCTTAAACACTATTACAGCATCTAGAATATTTTAGTCTCTGTTGGCTAATTTTGAAAGAAAAGTAATTATGAAAAAAAGTCCTATCCTGTAGTACACTTTTGCTATGAATGAAAGTGAAATCGGCTAAATAAATATTAAGGCTTCTGAATTATTGGTGCATTGTTTAGTAAAGACAAGAGATCTGAAATTACTTGTTCATTTACAATATTTTGTAGTGCTCTTAGCTTAGGTTCAGAATTTTCACTGTCGTGGATATAATGGCTATTAAAATAAAACAAGACAGATAGGAAAAACTGAACAAAAATTTTAAGGCTATATATATCTTGAAACAACTGTTGTTTTGAAGCACAAAGCATTAGCCTAGAAAAAGGACCTCGTAAATGTAATTTTTAGACTTTATTCACCATCAGAATTTTTTTTATAAATTTTACAGATAATTGGACAATATCTAAGTTTTAAAACTTAAATAATACTATTTTGAGTTCAAAAATAAGTGGATAATCATGATCAGAGTGGGCGGTCCCCGGGAATGGAACCCGCGACCTCCAGAATTAGACACTCGCTACGTTACTGCGCAGTCATTTCGCTCTGTTAAAGCAATCTACGAACGCTGTCAGCAACTTTATTTACATAATATGTCCTCACCTGTAACTGAACTAGTTTCCCAGAATTAACTGCCGAGTGAAAAAATCCAAAGCAATACTACAAAACGTGCAGAAGAATACGTTCTTCGTATAGTGATCAAAGGTGTGTATTTATATTCCTTGTACTTATATTTGAATCTGTGAGAATTTCCGTCTTGTGAGGATATACTCCTGATTCGGCGAGATTTAACTATTGTGTCTCTCCACGCACAAAGTGTCCACAAACGTGCGACAAGTCTAAGAAGGTTCCAATTGCTGCTTCATGGGGATGGAACTGTAAATTTGACAAAAGCCAAAAAACACTACTCAGATTTTCTAACTTTTTTTTACATCTTATCTCTGATATAGAAGATCACTGCAAACTTTGGTACATATATGATATCGTTCCCAGATTATATACTTATAAAACACACATTTAAGGTAATTTTAAATATGGAGGGAGAATAAAAAATATACTTGCCATGATATATTCGTAATTTTTAAACAGAACATCTTAATTATGTTCTTCAGTTTGCTACTAAATATGCTTTTAAATTAAATGTTTCTTAAAAATATAGTTTTTGTTCAATTATGAGTTCAAACTTTTCCCAAAAGTGTATATATATATTAATCCTGGCTGAACCTGTTAGTATAAAACATTTTATCGCCGATTAGTAGTTTTAACAATCGTGCCTTATCTAAACTGATGTCGAAGTTTTAACCATGAGAAGTTGTAAATTGCATTTTAAATGTTGATAAATAGAAAATATTGCAATACCCCCTCAAAAAAAAAAAAAATATTGGAAAATGTGTTCATATACAGTAGTCCGAATACTTTTTTGTATTTTTATGCCATGGTGTATCTGTTTACTTAAAAGCCATAACCTAGAAACTGGTTAATACGACATGTGCAGAAAATTTCGCAAAAGTACACTGAAATATTCTGTAAAGAACAAAAATATAAAAAAAATCCTAAATGTGCTCTAGACCCACTGCTAAGGGTAATTTAAATTGTTACGCAACTCCCTTTCTTCATTTCGATTGCAAAAACTAATACCTAGAAACGTTTCTAGAAAGCTGGAGTTCATAAAAGGTTAAAAAGGCTGGTTGACAATTACAACTAATTTTGTATAAATTTTAGCGATTAGACTTCTTAAATCTGTAAACAACTTACTCTCGTAAACCATGGCAGTAACATCTACTTATAAATAACGTACAGCGGAACGAATTTCTGAGAAGACGCGGATTGGTTGAAAGACCTGATGGTGAATAATTTGAACCACTTTAAAGGTGCTGTCAATTAGAGGTATTTCACAAGGGCTAGACACGCATTATCTCAAACATTCGAAACTTTCTGCTGCTGAAACTTGAAGTTGACACAGAACATCTAAAACCTTCCAAAAGTCAAGAAGTAAATGAAAAGGAAGTCAGCTAAGGAGATTAGAAGGCTCTTCCAGATTGTTCCTGATTCAGTCTAAAAGGTGAACCCCTTCTACAAAGTTACATTCCACAGCACGGAAAGTTGCGATTCAAAGGAGATGTACAACAAATCGCAATGGGTTCTCTATCTCTTTCCGCCTGTTTCATTCCACTTCTCTTTAACGTCTTTCCCGAGCTGCAAAGCAATCTGTTCTAGAGAGCGGCTTTGACACAAAGTACAATGCCCCGGGCAACAAAACTCACTATAGAAAACCAACTCATGATATAGGGAGGGTAATTGTGGTGCGTTTTCCTTAGAAAGACTTAATGAGCGGAAGCAGAAACGGTACCTTCCAAATCAGACACTCGTGGAGGCAAAACTTTGAAAAACATTACTCGAGACAATTTATCTCCAAGTAACGTAAGAGTAGTTATCATAGAGTGCAACAGACAAGGCTCATCAACTGATCAATGCTTTAGTTTTAAGCAATTTATCTACGGTTCTTTAAAGATTTTGATGTCAGGTGCGAAATGATTAGTGTCGTGAAATCCTGGAGCACGGTAAATTTCATCGAAGGGGCACGTTTGAAGAGATATTTGCTGACTGGGATGGACGGCATTGCTTGATTTAGTTATGTACCAAGCAATGCAGTTTATTTAGACCCGAGTAAATGATTCTTCACAAAATATAACAAAGTTCATGAATGTTATGATATAAAAGGATGATAGGTATATCCCAGACCAAGACGATGACTTTTGTATAAAACATTAATATTATGATACCAGTAATTATTTTGTAACATGTTCCCATTTGGAGATTGCGTCTCTACTCAAATTATTCCCCCTTGTGTATGATGTCCTCGCGTAGGGTTAACATGCTAGGCTCTAGTTCCCTAAGTCGTGGGTTCAAATCTGGCAGAAGGGGATGAATTTTTTGGGCGTAAAACTCTTTAGCATAGCTTCCTTCAGAACAGAAGTAAAACCGTTGGTTCCGTGACATAGATTTACGTCACGTAAAAGAACCTCAAGTCTGATAAAAATAACTCTGAGCAAGAATAAGCGTTCTTTCAAGACCAATATGAAATGCGACGCTGAGAACCACAACAGTTAAAAAGCGTCTATAAATAACATTCAACTTCAACTTTGTCTATGATGCTGAGCAATGACAGCGGTTTTTCTTATAAATTTTCAGATATCTAAATTTATCTATTTTAATGGCTTGATAATTTGAATCGTATTTATTTCCAGCTTCATAGAATAACCTAATAATTTGTATTTATTTTCCGTAAATGGGGAAAAATATGCTTGGCAGTCCGTGAGATTACCAATTTGTCCAAAAGCCGTGCAGAACTTCCACCTGAGACTGAATTATAATTAAAGTAGAGAGAAAATCCAGCCAGTAAATACGAGTAAGGTCAAACGAATGTAGCTTACCACGTCTCCGAGAAGCACACCTCGGCAGAGGCCACGCTTAATATACATGAACCAAGCATAGATTAAATTTAGAATAATATCAGTAACGAACCTTCGCTACCATCTATTGTGAAAAATGTATCCTAAATGGTTATGCATGACAAACAATATCTTCTATTTTAAAATGCGATTCCATATAGGGATGGATAAATGCGTATGATTATTTTGGAATCATGGTACACTATTATTATTGATATTAGTAGCAGGAGTAATAAATAATAATAATAATAATAACAATATTTTTTGGCCAATCTACTTGACCCTGGGCTTTTGCGGGGATTTCCCCAGGTTGCACGGTGAATGCTGGGTAGGTTCATCCCCCAAATCCTGTCCAGCATTTCATGTTCAATATTTTCCTTATCTCTATTTAAGGGTAGAAATAGGTGAAGGTGTTCAGGGATTGCTGCTCATGGTGGATTGCGCATTGTAAAAGGGCATCATGGTGCCCTCATCGAGAACACCCAGTTGGGACTCGCCTTTAGGTTTGGATCTCCCTCTGGGAAATCCTCCGGGAGGCTTGGAACCCGTTAGCAGAACTTAGAGCGACGTCGCTGGCATTCCTAGTATACATATTTAGGACCCGTCCATGCTTGTGCCTACCGTAATCCGTATCTGGTCGCCCTTCAAGGCTTTCCATTCATCCCTACCTCCCTGTGGTGACGTAAGGGGCAAAGGGCTACAAGAGCCTACTTCTGCTGCTCTGTTCCATATCTAAACCTATTCCCAAGACCAAAGCTCATTTTCTCTCCACATTTCAATGCAACCACTTTGTTAATGTTTTGCAATACTTATGACCTCAGTTTGGGTTTCGACTGTTTTAGGCGTACACTCAAGTAGAAAAGATTGTCTGCTTAGTTTTTCCTTATCATTAGTCCCAGTAAACTAGGTAAACTAAACACAGCAATCATAAAATTGTAGTTCCTGTATGTAACAAAATTGCAAATTCAGTAAGAAGGGTTTCCGTAGTCAGAATATTATGAAGGCTAAGCATTAGAACTTGCTGATGTGTTCGTTAGTGTTGCAGTCAAATGTAACAATGCGCATAATTTTATTAAGTACTCCAACAAAGGAGTAGCTATTTTCAGGCACTGAACTTCGAAGCTACGTTGAGTACGCTTTAATATATATATATATATATATATATATATATATATATATATATGAAATATTCTTATCCTTCAGTAGCATAACCGTGTTTAGTTTAGGGTAAATAGCATACAGCTGCACACTGTACATGGGATGAGGTGAGTGAGGAATACATGCTGTGTAGGGAGCGTATATCCTCTTGAGCACTGGAAATGCCAATATTCCCTTGTCGCGTTAAACTGAATGCAAAGCATGAAGTTGTTGCTGTGATAGAACAAGCAGCGGTTGTTCAGAGAGACTGGTGCCGTTCACATGAGGAAAAGCTCTGTTTATTTACGTTTTGTAAAGAGGGACAAACTACAGATTTTGTATTAAACAGCATAAACCCCAGGGATAAACGTTTATCGTTATGAATTAGCACTAACATCTAAGAGGAAGCTGAAAAAAACTGAGGTATTAAGGCAAAACACAAAAGTAGATTTTTGAACCGTTGAACCTAGAGATTTCACCTCCATATTACTGGCAATTGAAGAGACAAATGTAAAAGTTTTCACTTCAAATTGCATTCTTTTATGATTATAAGTTGCATCCATGTTTAATCAAATGTATTTTCTCCCAGATACAGAAATGTAAGTTAACATTTTAAATGAGGCCTGGGCTCCGTAACACATTTTCCGAGAGAAAATTTTACATACTAATTAGTTATTTCATGACAAAGCAAATGGATATTGTTATTCTCTACTTTAAACAAACTAATAACTTACACATATTTTTAAGTGTAGTCTAGAATATGTTACAAGTTATATAACTTCTCCGTTGGAAGAGGATTCAGCAACCGATTCACAAATGTTCAGTTTGTTCCCCAAGGATGTTCAGTACGTTCAAACCAAAAGTTGCATTCTTTACAGCAGAATAAAATATAGCAGAAACGTACTTCATGAATGCTGCATATTTTCCACAAAATTTGAAAACCACATGTTTTAACCAAATAGGTTAAAATAGTATTTCAATCCCTGCTCAGGGGTCTTGGTTAGTGTGATAGTTTATTACACAGCAGGCCCATCTAATCGTACTGACTGATATTCACAGGCATTTCAGAAGTTTCACATTATATTATCCAAAAATAATGATTGGAAAATCTTGTCATAAAGAATATGGAAACTGTTGATGAAAATAATGTTATTATTAAAAAATTAAAAAATAGTCTGGTTTGTAACCCTAAACAAATTGTTTCTACCTCATATCAGTATATTCTAAAGTTCTAACTTTGCAAGAAGTCTATAAAATTCTATCGATATATGTGTAAAACATTTCTATAACAATTAATAGATTAGACAGTACTTAGCACATTGAAAACGACTACGCATTAATTATCGCTGTCATTAAGAGCACTGTAACAATTTTCAATTAAATCGTTTCAGTACTAAAAAAAGTCAGTAAATTCAGTGCCAGACTCCCTAAGAAAAGGCATGACTGTAATTAGGTGAAAATTTGGTCATGTGGACGTTCGTAATGTAGTCTTACGGAGTATTTAAAACACTTCGGAAGTAATTCGCATTTTTGAGATTGTGTGTGCTTACCTTTATACTCAGTAACGTATATCAAAACACACTATTTATTTTAAATCTCGGTTTTTGTGAATTATCCACTGCATTATCTCTAATTAAAAAAATACACGTGGTGACGTATTGGCCAAAAGTCTTTGAATCCTCCGGCAGACATTTCTAAAATTTACTCAACTCAATCGCTAATATAAACTACGAGTGTGGTGTAGTGTTTTAGAGTAACTGATTTCATAGAAAACATAACCTTACAAAATAAAAATTTGGAAGAATACATTTTAAAAGCTTATTTTGAACTTAATTAACATAAGAATTTGAAAATGATGTGACTAATAACTAAAATGTAATATGAATCTTTAAAACTAATTGTGGTGGTTAAGTTATAATCTGTGAAATATTTGGCATGAGATATTCAGTGATATATTGATATTCAGTGAATTAATAACCAAGAAACCTATCCGCAAAGAAGTCTCTTCGGCGGTGGGATGGAGGGCCCTTCCAAGCGGATTGGGGTTTAGCATGTGGAAGGAGGTAGTGCTTTCTTAGTCTGAAGCAAGCGAGGAGTAACGGTGCACCACAGAGTGAAAGAAGGAAGCACTGTTGCCAATAAAATTTGTGTGCACTCTGTGTACTACCTGATTCCTGTAGATTTTGAAGATTCGTCATCCCTCTCCGAGTCATTTGACTGTTTTGCCACGCGCGGAACGACTTCAGCATACGTGTACGCCTCCCACAAGTTAAAGTGTTACTTGGGTAATAGCCCACTCCAACCCGCTAGCTATAACACTTCTGAACAGACAGTAAGGCAGCTCATTATTCATGTACTATAAACTTAAAATTATATTTTCAGCCAAAACTAATTGAAATATTTATAAAATGGAGTTTTAATTTTTGCATTCCCTAAGTTTCAACCTAATAACAGCTTTAACTAAATAGCAATATATAAGTTATTTAATGCAAATTATAACAGCAGAATCGTGGGATACTTAACAAAATGCTAATACTTTGAGCATATTTTAAAAGTATTCCCCGCATCACTGAAACCAAGTAATTATTGGCTGCCTTGTGGCCGAGTGGTCAGCAAATTTACCGCTCATCCGGAGGTCCCGGGCTCAATTCCCAGCTTGGTGGGGAATGTTTCTTTAGCCAAAATTATTCTCTATCCCTGTCCAGAGTCTGGAAGCAGGAATGTGAGGCTCGATGTGCGTTAGTTTAATGATATAAAATTACTACCTAATGTAAATAATCTACACTTAATATAGAATTGGTTCAAAAGTTTAAAGCCCCCAATATGGCCGTAGCTGTTAAAGGGGGCCATATAAATTAAACAATAAAAATGCTAGTATTTGCAAGTACCACAGAAAGGGCAAACAAAGTTATCTTTCTTGAACTGCAATTACACTTTCAACACATTATAAGACTTCCTTTCATTTTTTATGCAAAAAAGATTACATTCCCTTTAAAATGTATCACTTAAAAGCCCGATTAGATAAATTTATTTTTGTTATTACAAATAGGAGTATGCAGTATTACATCAGCGTGCGTCAACCTGAGGTAAACATGGGGCAAATTAGTACATACTTGTCCTTTCTACAATTAGAGCCATCTAGACTGTGTTATTAATCAGTCGATTGTTGTATCTATTTTGTTTCTTGTTACAGCCCTGGAGAGCTGATAAACGAAGGGGAAGTATGACGTCTCCCCATACCACCTGGAGTTATCAAGACCGTTGCTCACCATGCAAAGTACAACGCTGGTGGATCCTACTCGGCGATTGGCAGATACCAAAATATAGTTTGCAGTATGTCTTTCTCAAATGAGGCTCTACAAATCTTTTCGGGTGTATAGTAGAGAGCTGACACCCTTTTCTCGATACTAATTTATCAATGCCAAGCTTAATTGTAGATACAGAGAGAGACGGAATATTAATAGAACGGAATCACCATTCAAATTGTAGCGTGTATCACTCTTAATATAGTTACATTGCAACAATACGACCAGCAAAATCTCTCATTTTTGGGGTATTTATCGGCTGGCAACATGTCATAAGATTGCAAACCGTATTTCCCTGTTATTTTAAGAGAAGTACTGCACTATAAGGTAATTAGTTCCAATTGTAACTACAGTGGGATATCTATTACATTGAAAATTTGGGTTGAAAAATAGTCACGTGTTTCTTGTCATTTTTCGTGTACACAGCTAAGCAAGCACAGTAGAGTGCGTAAGGGAGGAGTCGCAATGTTTGGTTACCGATGAGCTTAAATTCCCAAAGTCTGTCTTGGTGAGTGCAGACTTACATGAGGGTCAGATGACACTGGAGAACGTCGAGGACTTCAATTCCACTTTTTTCAATAATGTCGACACCTGTCTTCAGGTTGTTACTACAAATCGTTTTGCTTACGACACTATACTTGTGTATAGCATAGCGCTGCTTTTTGACATTTTGCTTTGATTTGAATAATAGGAAGTAGTTATGTGGCACTGGAAAATACTTCACCGACAGATATCGAAAATAAGGCAATAGCTCGGCCCAGCTTTATCACTAGCAAATTAAGGTTAAACCATATGGCTTCGTGGTCCCAAGTACATATTATGAACATATAAGCAGAGTTTAGTTGATAATTTAGTTAATTATTCAAACGAGTTTCATGATATATATTTTAGGTATCGGAGATACATATTCAAATTTAAATTAAGTTTTATGTTTGGACGCTCCTTAACTGTTTTGGTTCTCAGCATCCCATTCTATACTGGTCATGAAAGACCGCTTAATTTTGCTTCGATGCATCTCTTTCAGGCTTGAGTTTCCTTTACGTGCCGTAAATCAATGACATGGAGCACCGGTTTTACTTTCTTTCCGAAGGAAGTCATGCTAAGGATTTTTAGGTCCGAAGTGTTTGAACCCGCGTCCTTAGGAAACAAAGTTACTCCTAGATCACGCAGATAATTCGTTTTTAGATATAACAAATTTATAATATACTTTTATTTCTAAATACTAATCTGCAGTAGTTACGTTGATGTTTATTCACTGTAGGTCAATTTGCATATTCATAAAAGAAAATTTCCTCCAAATTTCAATGCCAGAAAAGGTGGTCATTTATGAAGATTTCAATCGACATTTCAAAATTGAAAATTCAATATCTGCAGCAACTTTATTTGCTTTTTTTGACAGCAATATAGCATCAAAAAGGTATGTTAGGATTTCCTAATACGGATCATCTTTGGAGCCTCCAAACAAAATATAGCATTTGCTGACTAAAACTTAATATTACTTTCGCTGTACATTATTATTTAATTTTGGTCAGATATATTTTACAAAGTCTTATTCATAAAGCAGTTGGTTTTCTATCATAAGAGGTACATTTATCCCAGACATACTTTAAATAACACTGTTTTTATTGTAGATAAAGAAAAACATGTTCCTAACCAAGACAAATGTAAGTTGATTAAATATCGGGTCCATAAATGATAATACATAAACACCGCGAGACTGTTTGTGTAACAAAAAACATGTAGAGTTTCAACATTCACATCCTAAATTCTATAAAAATTAAAACATCGTCTTCTTAGCGCGGTGGTGCGGCGGTAGCACGACTGCTTACCATGTAAGAGGCCCGGGTTTAATTCCCGGTATCGATATGGATTTTTTTCCCCTGGGAAACCTAGTCTTAGGTGCACACCACTTCATGAGGACCTTGGAAGGTGGGGGCAATCGAGGAACTACTTGAGGAAAAAGTAACGGCTCCAGCTTGCGGAACCGCACTAACCGGGAGGGACTCGAGGCTATGACCATGTTCCACCTCATTCATGGCCACTGTACTGGGAAGAGGAGCAGGACACAGCGGTCAGGTGGTAAATCTTGGCCTAACTTTGGGCTGTTACGTCATGGAGTCTAGTTCTAGTTTTTAAATAAATAGCAGTAAAAGCTTCAAATATGCTTAGAACAGCGAACAGCTTGGTTTTCTAATTGTGTGTTATAGTGATCTCAACTTTCTCACTTTAGTAAGGTTTTATACAATGTTCACCTTATTTCTAGTTTTTAAAAAACAGGAAACTCGAGGATTTTCACTGGATATTTACGTTCAATTTAAGCCACACTTTGTTATCCCTGAACATATAGCAAATATCTTATGCTTTATTCAAAAGTATTGTGCATATTCCTCTCCACTTCATGCTATAGGCAATTAGTTGCCTGATCCGCTTTTAAGCTTCTCTAGTCATCGGTTCCTGAGTGTGCTCAATTATGGATATTTTCAGAAAATGAATGACTCAAAAAATACTAACCATAAGGTATTATTTGAATTAGGTAAATTTTTGAATGTCTTGCATTCTAATAAGCGGCCTTCTAGAAGGGTAAAATTGGCTATACGTGAATCCTTCATATTTTATGTGTAATGCTGCTCACAAACTGAAATACATAATCGCGCCGCGCAATAATTGTCCTAATGCTTAAAAGCATGTGAACTAAAATTCTGCGTCTCCAATGATGTTCAATGTATAAATCAACACTTTCCATAGCACTGGTAAAGGGTAGAAAAACCTACGGTTTAATGTAGAACATGCTATTACTTGCCTTCCGCTCATCTTCCGCTACAAAGTTACGCTGAAGCTCACCTAAAACAAAGAGAAAACCATTATACATAAGCAATCATGTTTGCAATTTTTTCAGGCTTAAAAAGTAATGATGCATAGTATATTGTAGTAGGTGGAGGTAAATGAGGCAAAAAGTGCACACAGAATAAGGAACTGTAGCATAAACTTTATTCAAGCATAGAGGTTAGTGCTCCGGGCAGGCAATAAAGAGCAATAATAATTAATAATAAATGGCAAAGGGATATCTCCTACGAAAGCGAAGTCCAGGATCTGGCAAGAACACTTGCCGGGATGGGCTGCCTAACTCCATGAAGTATTGGAGCGTGGATATGACCCTTCAGGGACTATCTCTAGTTCTGGTAACTCAAAAAAAAAAAAAAAAAAAAAAAAAAAAAAAAACCCGAAAGATAACGAGTGAGTACGTTTCGAGGCACTTCTTTTTATTGCTAAGTTACATCCTATAACATAAATGTTGGGCGATTTTAACATAAAAGGCAAATGTCTTAGCTCTGAATCTGAGAAAAACATCGGTACATTTACGTACTTCCCTATAACTGTTCTCTAACTAACGCAACCGACCGTATATTTTATAACCAGTTCCAAAACGCCACCAGTTAACAAGATGGTTCCGCACTAACGCCTGAGGACCGCATTGGAGAGGTCCCGGGTTTGATTCCCAGTGACCACCGACTTCGACTATAGAAATGATCGTAGTTTGCCCCTGGTCACCAAGGCGAGTGTTGGGTTAGTGTATTTTCCACGATACACTTTTCCTAAACTCCCTGCCATTTCATTTTTCAGTCGAGATCTGGTGTGCTTGAAGTTATGAAGATATTACAATTGCTTACGCACTGGAAAAATGTCTTACTGTGACGACGTTTCCCGGGATTGCTCTCTAATAAAGCGCGGGTGTTCAAATTTGGAAATATTAGGAAATTCTGTGCGCCTGTGTGGCCCGTCTGCCTGGGCCGCTTATGGCTTCTACATTTCATCCGTGGCACAATATGTCCACTATGGTATCGCAGTGCATAATGTGTACCCTTAGTTGTAATTATCCTACATATAGATTAATTATATATATATATATATATATATATATATATATATTGAAAACCCTGGAACCAGTTTTGTTTTGAAGTTCAAAAAGAGGGCATAGTACGCTGGAAATTCTCCGATCAATAAAATCTAATTACTAGGGAGCGCATTTGGAATACTGTAGTTCGCTGCACATTTACCCGTATACGCAATCAGTACGTGCTCTCCGAACCGGTTTTGAACAAAGGTCATAAAATACAGGAGGCAAGAGAGTGGTAGCATCACCAATCGTGAGTGAACAGTGGGTTTTGCGTCCCCACCCCTCCCTCTGACGTTATCAATGCCGGCATCAGTTTTAACTTGCAATATTTCAAACTTTACTCTGTCTGCATTCTCTTAGTAATTTCGCTGATAAGTTCATGCAATATGTATTTCAGAGGATCGGACACTGATGCACTATTATTATTATTGTTGTTGTTGTTATTGTTGTTATTGCTGTTGTTAAGACATGATAATGTGAACTCCTATCATGCGAGTTAAGTGAGCAATAATTACAATAAAAATGTATATGTAACGTAGCTTCGGTTTCGCTATTATCATTATGTTGTGAATTCGTTGGTGTAATATTCATGACAAAGAGCCCAGGTGCTGTGGATCTAGAGCAGGAATGTCCAAAGGTAACTCTTGCGAGGTAGGTACTAACGTCAGAACTCGTTTCCTCCGATTCCAATCAAGGCGGCAAAGTATTGGTGAGACACACATACTGTCATATATACAAACAGTGTTCTTTAACGAATGCGCTGCTTTTAAACAAACATTAACAGAATGTTAGCCTCGAAACAGGGAAATATCACTATCATAACATTTTCAGAGGCTTCACACAAACTGCAAATGCAGTCATTTGCTCTACGATGCTTTACAAACATAAAATATTCCAAAGAAAGAGGTTGGGAGCTATTTAAATTACTGTCTTGGGATTCATTTTCCAAATTGCAATTGTTTGCATCACATTTAATGACAATATTTTGCACCACATACAGTTACGAGCAAAACTTCTCTAAAATGATTTACTTTAAAACCATTGTCATAGACTACACGATGATTATTTGCTTTATATATATTAAGCCTCTGTACATCATCCATAGCAGCAGGTATTCAATGGGCTCGTCAAAAGTTAAACATATCACAGAAGCAACAATAACAACATCAAAGATAACACTACATGCAGCTGAGGAAGACATTGTGTTTACAAACGTTTCATTACGTTGCATAGCAGCATGTCCCAATGCTTCACAGGGAGTTGAATGAGTTACTGCTGCTTTCCTTTTAATGTGAGCATAACTTATCTATAATAATAATAATAATAATAATAATAATAATAATAATATACTATTAAACATTTATACCTGGATATGTGTATAATCCGCTTCTCGTAATCTGCTACTTGTATTTTGAAAAAATTCATTGCAAACCGATTTTAGGAAGACAAGAAATTGCTAGCCCGCCTTCGTAGCTTGGGAGTAGCGCGTTTGCCTCACATTCAAGGTGTCGCGAGTTCGAATTGCGCTTAGGGGAGTTGCCGGAATTAGGTTTTCTTCGGGGTTTTCCCTTATACTAAGAAGACGAATATCGAGTAACATCAAGCTCCATGCCCGCCGAGATCATTTGAGCATCGTTTCATAGATTTAATGCATTGTCCAATATGAGCAAGCAGCTTAAATGAATGTGTTCTTGATATACATTTTGGAACGGTTATTTGAAACTTAGCAGGCAGTTCCACTGAATTATCGGTCTTAAGCATCCAGAATGTGTGTATTACCCAGCAAGTCAGAGCGAATGGCCGTCATTCGCTACTCACTTGAGCTATAAAGGAAAGTGTTACGTACATCACGAAGATATAATCCATAAATTTAATTAGAAACGACGGATGTAAGGATAGCATTAGACGTTTATAGTCTTCAGTTGTTCACACGTAGAATCGTTCTTCTACCAGTAACGCTCATGTACGACACTTATTGCTTACCTACTATATATTTTACACATCTGCAGTAATTGGATTTAAGTTGGAACCCTGGTTATGAAAGAAGTATGCAACAAATCAAACAGCCAGGTCGCATATTGATGGTGAGATACACTGCTAAACACCTTTATTTCAATCTTTTTCGCAGCTTGTGTATTTTATTGCATCCTATTCATTACATTTACGCTTAATCATATTGTATACGCCAATTACAGAAGTCATAAACTCCAGACCATAATATATCAAGAAAATCTGCAACAAGATACAAGAAGAACTTTCCACTTATTTAAGAGTATGGTGAGTGTGATTTTAATGTTGTGTGTTTATAGAACCACAGCTTTAGTTTTTTTTAAGCTATAATTAGGGTATAACTAGTAGCGGCTGGCAAATTATCAGTTGTGGTAATCTATTATATGTTTAATTTATTAAAATTTGTTCTTTAACAACCCATCCATTTCATTGTTTCACAATATTTCTCTAAAATAATCAAAGATTATTTCTAAAAAATCTGAGAAATATTTTTAAAAACTCTTGCACGAGTTTTTAATTTTAAAAAGAAAGAAGTAATGTATAAATTGTGTTTATTTATAATTCACACACCAAAATTACAGAATTTTAATTTTCCTTTAACTAAGTTTTATTTTGGTTTCAAAATCTGCATTTTTAGTCAAATATTGCAGTTTTAACTCTTCCTTCCAAGGCTTAGAGAAAGTTAAGCAGGAGTTTTTGACTTACAGGATGTATTTTTATAACCTAATAATGTTGGCAGTTACGCAAAGTAGCAGAAATTAAGGTATGTGAAAAGCTTTTCAAAGTTCATCAGACAAAGTATGACACCATTAAGGCAGTTTATAGGTGCCAAAATGCAAAACAAAATCATGTTTGGTCCATCACTCCTCATATATTGTTATAGCTATGTTATATTTCCCTTCTAATACCAGCAAATAGTGTTTTAGATGCAACTGTAACTTTAAGATTTCTCTTCATCCGTTTCCACTATACTACTTAACTTGCTATAGGAACTCCATCAGATTATGCTAAAAATATAACCTAACATTTGTAACGACTGCGTACAAACATTTATGGCAATATAATCATATCTGGCTTAATCCTCATGACAACATATGCAGGCCAGAGATAGACAATGATTCAATCAATATAGAAAATAATGCTGCTAATATCCCGAATCCGCCAAGCGGAATTTTGGTTTGCTGAGCCTATAAGTCGTTACTTATTATGTATTTTGTAAGATCCTGAGTGGGTACTCGTTCTTTAGGGGAACCGAGAAAACTGCATCTCTATGGGTGCCTGCATCCACTAACGTGAATAAAAGGTGGGCCATTCTCTTTGATCCCAATGGTGCTTTTCCTCCGTAACGTGTTCACCTTCAGACAACCAACTAGTGACTCCTCCTTGTCTATACCAGTTATCTATATCATCGACCTGAAAATAAACCAAAGTAACAAAACCGAACCAATAATAATCGATGCGAAAAGAAGGGCTGGTTCGGATATCGCCTCTCTATAAAACAGTTCCCTGCGATTGGTACTAAAGGAAACGTTGGATCGATACGACATAATTCCGCCTTCTATAGCAAGGCCTGAAGAATTATTTGCGTGTGTCGTTAAATTGAGCAACAGCTACGACAGCTACATGAAATATTTCATCAGTGGCATACAAACGAAGAAACAGCTGCTTTTGTATATTTCTAGCCTTTTTTATAGTATCTTTTATTCTTGCGCATAAATGAAACCAAGCACTGTGAGAATATGGTAAACTGGTTCGTGATGTTCGGCAATATTTTGGAGGATTTAAAGCACCCAATGTCACTTTTAACTAGAAATAACAAGCAAACTACTTAACCGATGGTATGTCACTACACAAAAGTATGGTTATTCTAGTGTTACACATATCTGATATATTGAAATCACGTGACCATTATGACGGGGTTTCTTTGATAAGGACATACCAAATCGCTTCTATCTCACCCAATACCCACTCTTTATATGATACTAGTACTCCACATAGGATTTTTCTTACTTCCACCGACGCCTACCGTGGTGTAATGGTTACCATGCTAACTTCATATATCCAAGGTCGCGGGTTCAAACCCGGCGGAGGACGATGGATTTTTTGGGGTGTAAAACTCCAGTTAAATATTTCCATAAATCCCACGCCATTTTTTTTATCTTACTTCCTCCAAGTTTATTCGTTTCTGAGCTTGAAACTGCATTTGTTCATAGCTCAGCGCCAGAATTTTGAAGTCAAATCAACTTGATAAGACTCATACAGGGGCTGGTGAACATTTCAAATATAAAGGTGCATAAATTGACAAGTACGCTGATTTACAGTAGAATTGGAATCGCACCGATATAATGTGCAGTAGTTTATATTATTCAAATGATAATGAAGCCCATATGCCACGCGCAGCCTCCGTATTTCATCTGATTGTGTACTATGCACAATGTTTGTCTTATGACCTCTTTTCCTTCGCTCTTCAGCCTGTTTTCATAGGCTAACTTAACATTACAATAAACCAATACGAGTCAGACTGGTTCAACAGCTGGTTAAAAAAAAAGTTCTGATTTTTTAAAGAGTAAATAATCATAAACTATAAATGAATTGCTACTTTGATGTAAACACTTCTTGTCTACTTAACTGTCATGATCACTACGGACTATGCAACGATGATTGGTTTGCAACGGAATTTTGGGGTTTTCATTGTGGAAGATTACAACAGTATTAGTTTCTTATTTTACCAGTAACCGCTTTAATTAATCACTTCATATATGGGAGTTTGCTTTAGAAACAACAGTTACTGCTACTGCTCTTTGCTGTTCAGTTTCTAACATTAGGTTCTTAGTTCTGAAATACGCAAAGGCATGACAAACTACAGTAATAATGTTCCTCAGATTTAAGATAACATCTCTATGTTCTACTGTTCTGCGATGTTGTACAAAATGCCCCCAGCTTTGCCAGGTCCCTGGGAAGCAATTAGTTGGTAAGTGGATTGAAAAATAGAGGCATCGGTCTCCGAAACAGTACCAAACGGAACGAGAGGAAAATGGAATTGGAGTTTTATTTATGGACGCTCTTTAACTGCTGTGGTTCTCAGCGTCCGATTCTATACTGGGCGTGAAAGACCGCTTAATTTTGCTCAGAGGCCTCTTTCAAGGCTTGAGGTTCTTTTACGTGTCGTAAATCTACGACACGGGACCAACGGCTTTACTTCCCTTCCGAAGGAAGCCATGCTAAAGCTTTTTACGTCCTCCGGCGGGTTTGAACGAGAGGAGCCAGCATACAAAACACACACCATTCACTTCACTTATGTTCTCTTGAGTAGACAGAAACGGAGGATGTAGCCGTAATGCAATAGACCTTGGTACATTAGAGTTATCCTGCCAAGAGTTTTATAATATTGGGGAATCTCCTAAGGTACAATACATAACATAAACTTATAAGTGTTCTAATAAAAACAGGAAGTTGCATTAATTGTAATATAAACCTCTGCTATTAATGTGAACAGTACTATAACTCTTTAAGTGTCATTTTTTCACAACAGTACTTCGTAAGGTTAATAATATGATGCTAATC
Organism: Hymenopus coronatus; assembly: GCA_030762935.1. Taxonomy (NCBI): domain Eukaryota; kingdom Metazoa; phylum Arthropoda; class Insecta; order Mantodea; family Hymenopodidae; genus Hymenopus; species Hymenopus coronatus. The sequence continues at coordinate 339,100,552 of CM060900.1, forward strand.
ATAACAATTTCTTAATACTATATTTGGTAATAAACTTGGCAACTTTAATAAGAATTGAACAAAACGGTTGCTTACTCAGGAACTGGTTTAAAACTTGTCAATAGCAACATACAAGAAACACTGTCTTTGTTTTTTTGTTTCAATGACTTCGTTTTCAGAACGCTAGAATTATGCAAACTATTGTACCCTATAATTCTGTTAGGTGTTTCTCTGTATGACTCCAAGATTATTAAATGTGAATGGTATATATGGATGGTTGCGCCTTACAGACGAAACTTTTCCTTCTTTTTTTTTTTTTTCTTTTTTAATATGTGATGCAAAGCGCAGAAAGTTTGAACATTGCTGGAGCATTATTCCGTTGAAAACGTTCCAAGCTCACATAATACGATGACAACAACGTTAAAACGTAGAAGCAGTTGATGCAGGAAGAATAAAGAGAAGATAGCACAAGAAGCCATCAAAGAGTGAAGTAGCTATTAACATAATGGCAACAGCCATTGCGTCCATAAAACCTTAAACTGAAGGAAACAAAAGAAAAATTGAATTCATAAACTCTAAAGTGGAAATAAGAATGGAGTGTGCAAAGCAGAAAAAAAATAAAAAGTTAATACAGCCCTTTGACTAGGATACTAGCTCCTCGCTTTCAGTTGTCGGGTACAATGCCCTTCTCCTCCTGGCTCATTTCCTCCAAGCAGTAAATGCACATCACAGAGTATGCTGTGTTCACCTCTGGAAAAAGTAACAGTAGACCAAACTCTTTCTATATATTTACTCTTATTTTCTGAGGCACATCTTCCTCCAAAAGGTATAATCAGGGTTTTGAGAAGGTATTTGCCATATAGGAAATATTGACAAAATGCTGATCTACATTAAAATAATTTGAATACGTAAATCTTCGATTAACAACCAGCCATATCCGATAATCTTATGTAAAACTCAACGCTTGAGCTTTCTAACGCTTGGAGTAATATTTACAGGACTTAAAACATCCACACCAGGAGAGCCAATTTCTCATTGGTTTGAAGTCAAGTCCGACACAAACGCATTCAGTCTATGAACAAAGTCAGGCCTAGGTGAGTGGCGAAAAGGGAGGATAACGGAAGCATTTCACCCGAGTGGCTGAAAGGCATTCTTAACTACGATGGTTCACATTATCACCTTGTAGAGTCCGTCTCATTGTGATTTGATGTCAGAAGCATGACAGTCAAATATTAGCCTATGAACGCATGGGTTTCAAGCCATGTAATGAAGGAAAATGGAACAGTAAGATAAAAATTAAGTGGCGTACTAGAGGTAGGTAAGGAGTGTGTGGGGGGGGGACGTGGCAGATGTGTTTTAGTATTTCCTTACTAACACGAAGCACTGCGCATTATATCGGCACCATTTCATACACTCGACTATAAATTCAGGGTGATCATTATTTTTAGAGATTCCGATATCTTTTAATCATAAGGGGTTAAGTCAGTGAATTTTTCTTAATGTTATGCATTTATCTGATATTGTTAAAAGATATAGTGTTTTATTTAATTGACACTAGCATTCCAACATTCGTATCTCTCACGAGAAAGCACTTCAGGTTTCTTTTTTCTCATTCCTGTCTAACCAAACACCTTCGAGTTACGTTATGCACAAGTTCAGAAATTGTGAAATTAAAGGAAAACGCTAGACCACAGTAATTCAGCTGCTACAGCAAACTTAGGAAAACAGTACAGGAGATCACCATAAATAACATTGGGATCTTAGGTTGGTTGCTTTCACGTATACTAAATTACATCATAACAAACGTTCAGAATATCCACACTCCAACAAAGAAAGTCTTTCTTTCACCATACAACCCTGATACAATTACATAGCACAGATTTTATGGCAGTTATATGTAAATTGACGTAGAAAACATAAGCAAAATTACTTACACAATTGAGATATTAAAATATTATAATAACATATACTATAAAATAAAATTACAACAAAATAATAACTACAATAATAACATAATAATATATAGTATAATATAATAATAATGTAATAATAATAATAATTCCACTTGAAATAAAGGCATTTAAAATTGTTAAGAATAAGAAATGTATGTATACAGAAGAGAGAAACAAATAAATATAATATATGGTGAATAATAAATATATAATGTACACTAATTAGAGATTATAAATAAGTATTGCTGTAAATGATAGCAATGTGAATCCCAATGAATTGGCAAAAATGAAAATGCTACCGGCAACATCAACAGGGAACCCAAGACACAGGCATGAATATTCAAGACGGAATATGTAAGGGACGTTCAAAAAGAAACGAGCCGGAGTCTGGAATGCACAAACCGGTGACAGGATGGTAATATCGTGGCGTGTGTAACGAGGTGTGGTTCCGACCAGAGCGTGGAAGTTCACAGCCCATCGTTAGAAGACACGCGTGCACGTCACGTGATTATACACAGCTAGCAGCACCATGCATCAATCATCCAACGATGCCAGTCACATTGCAACATTGAAATGGAGGCGTCTAAAGAAGAGTAAAAAGGTTTCACTTTTCTGACAGCTGAAGGAGATGGAGAAACGGACTTTCACCGACGAATGTCACAAGTGTACGGCGAACACCGCATGTCCCTTGCAAGGGTCAAGGCGTGGCACAAGCGCTTCAGGGAAGGAAGGGTGTCGTTATCCAATAATGCACAGTCTGGAGCACCACACCAGTACCGATGACATCTTCCAGCTGGTTGATGCACTCATTACAGAGAACCGCCGAGTGACAGTGAAAGCCATAGTCGCCGAGGTCGAATTCAGTGTCGGAAGTGTTCACACTTCCTGGGTCATCTGCAGCGCTATGCTAGGGAGAGAAATGAGTTCCTGATCCGAGTGTTGGCTGGAGATGAGTTATGGTATCATCACTTCGAACCAGAATCAAAACGACAGTGTCAAGTCTCCAGTGGAAGCATCCAAGGCCACCACCACCAAAAAAGCCAAGACCATCCACACGAGTGCAGGAAAGGATATGTTGACGTTCTTCTTTGACCAAGATGGCCTCCTTTTGATACACTTCCTGCAGTACGGGACAACAGTGAATGGCCAGCGTTACTCTCAAACCTTGACCAACTTTCGCCAAGCGATCATATCAAAACGACTAGACAATCTTACCCGTGGGGCCTTTCTGCTCCGCGACAGTACCAACACAGTCGCAACACTTCTGCAAAAATTCAAATGGGAGGTTCTCGGCCACCCTCCTTACAGTCCGGACTTCTCTCCTTGTGATTACGCCATATTTGGTCTCCTTAAAAAGGATCTGAGTGGCAAATGATTCAACTCGGACGATGACGTTCAGCTGTACGAGAGCAGAACGGTTCACATTGCAGCCCCGGGAATTTTATGAGACAGCCATTCACCGCCTTGTGTCAGAATGGGACAAGTGTCTCAGCAGCCAGGGCCAATACTTCTAACATACAGGTACTGGTTTCGGCACTGATACCTCCGGCTCGTTTCTTTTTGAACACACCTTTTAAAATATTAGCGTATGTGGCCGTTCAGAGTTGTTTATTCCATTCATATGCAACTCTACGTGGGGTGAAATTAAAGAACCTTTGTTATCTGGACGAACAGCACCGAATGGTCGTGATATTTCTGATCAAACAATATTTGAAACCTTTAATGAATTTCGTTGTCAAATTTCATACTTTTGGAAGGACATTATAGGATGTATGCCATTGAATGGGATGGAAGAGGATTGGCACATGCACGGGTTTTGATTTGACCGATCGAAACTTGCGCTAGATAAAACATCAAATCATTCCAAAAGGAATACGAAATGTCAACCGTGATCACTTATTTGAAGTCCTGATAAAAACATAATTAATTTTCCATGTGATTTAGTCAACAAAAGCTCATCGTGCTTGTCTGATGGTAAAAGTATGAAACTATACTTAAGAGACTTACTTGACGAGACTATCACTGACAGTGGTAGATATCAGTGCACCTTAAAAATGGACATTACATGTGCTTCACAACAGAAAATGCATATGAGAGACCATTTTTAGCACCGTCAACAACGTTAATTTTTTCTCTTCGTTGTTCAGGGTTGTTCGTTGCAAAGACGCTATTCTATTTTGCTTTAAGTGCTACTATACATGGAATGCATCAGCGAAAGGTTTCAACGACGCAAGTAAGGTAAAACAGTTGAAGGACATCACAATTTATATTCGACCAACGCATTAGACCGTGTTCACTGAGCTCGCAAACAATGCAGAATGCTTTTACTTGCGATTACTGTACGTGGAGTGACATCCTTCCAAGAATGAGAACAGGAACCGGTCAAGTAAATGCCAACTATCGTAAAGCTTGCCAAGAATAAACTCTTCTTGAAAATGAGTCGCATTGGAATACTCCGCTCGCCGATGCTTCTATTACTGCTTCATCGCACCAAATTCGCAGTTACCTAAAATCATACGGAAAACAGCTTGCGAGAAAACATTCGCCATCGTTTTCCTGAAACAAATCAAAATCTGGACCTTCAATTTACATCAAACATGTATAAGTAGGCAATTGTATTTATTGAGGGCATGTGTTTGATTGACAATTACTATCAAAATATTGTTACAATTGAGCTTAGTTTACGGTTTGCAGCGAAAGACACACGTTGACGAATTGGTTACATATGCTCAAACGAATCTTCTGAAATTATTTCTAGAACAATTCATATAATGTGACCGAATTATGAATACAAATACAAACTAAAGCAAAGGGTATTAATTAGCTAACAGGTGTGTTTTATAACTTTACAATTGGAATACATGGCTAGTTGTGTACCAATATTTCACTTGTGCAGATACGCCTTTGTGCGTTTAGCGAGTTGCAGAATTAATGGGTTTATTTTAAGTTAAAACTGGAAAATGGGAAACTGGCGTGAACGACCTTCGTTCTACCCCTCTTTGCTTATCAGTAAGAACGGAGAGTGGGTCGAGCCCTTTTAGAGGGGTAAATCTAAGTTCAATCACACCAGTTTCTCATTGACCGATTTCAATTTGAAATAGACCCGCTGGGTTCTGCAGTTCATTTAGCGTACGAAGGGTTATCAGCGCATCTCAAATACGGGGTGGTTGCCCAGTTGGTATGCATATCGCGTAACCTACAACAAAAGAGGGCGACAGTAGATAATGTACTATGAAGAGCGTTAGCGAATGTTTCCAAAGTTATCTTACTCTGCTTGGCTGTTGCCCTTTTTGTTTTTCTTTCATAAAGCGTCTCAGTCCATATTAAAAATGCGCTTTATAATAATCAATTAGGGAAAACAAATCAAAATTACTGTTTAGAAAAGAGTCGGTTTTAAAAATCGAAAGGTTCGGCAGAGAAGCTAACTTAGAGGAGCAGTATCGACACTCTCGCTACAGAGTAACTTTGCAGGATGTCTCTGCAAGTTCTCCCAACTAATTTCGGAAATTCTAGAGAGAGATTTAGGTCCCCAGAGGTGACTGGAAACTTGGGAGCACTTTACGTCCAGTTATTTAGTTAACCACCCCAAAGGGCTGTTAAATCTCTAAATAAGATAAGCTTTACAAGAGAGTGAGATGGAAGAGGCATTCAGCGGGTAGCTCAATGACTCGAATTTAGAGACGGTAACCTAAAGATCTGCGGTTCATATCCCAGCTGTGATTTGAGATCGGTCAACTTCATCTCTCAACTCTCGTCTAACTTTATTAAGCTATCGTAAAATATAGAAACTAAATCGTTGAGGCTAAATACTTCGGCTAAACGCTAACACATTGGAGTTCGAATGAAAAACGTCAGTAAATACATTTTTCCAAAATGATATTCATATGGCCACCATATTTCTGGGGTATCATTATCATTACTCATTGCAATATATGTTATCAGAAATAATCGCAGTGATTACCATTTTGTGTTTTATCCGTTAATTGTTCTTTCATAATTTCTGTACAGTGAATGTTTATGCAGAATTAGTCTTTTACCATATTTCCTAACCCATACCTACAAGATTCTATAACGTTTAAAATTATGTGTTTAAAGATTTAATAACATGTCCACGTGAAATATTCATAGCTATCTTTGTACTTTATTTCTTGATTTTAATGAACTTCCATAAGCCTTTTCGACAAAAGAAGTTATAAATAAAACTTTGTCGAATCCTTTATTGTACTAGAAGAAACAACTCTAACCATTTCATACGGGAACTAGCGTAACGGAGCATACAAGTGTAGTGTACAGATTCAGATATTTTGAAAAAATGCTACCCTAATGAATAACCAATTCGGAGCGTTCGTTCTTTTATCTTCGTCTAATAGTTTTCTCACAAACCAATCACGAAATTTATTACCTCCGCGGCGAAATGATCCATGCCCGTCACTGCTGACTACCCGTTTTGCTTCCACGTTTTGACACATCCATACGTCACCTATCAGCCTAGGTTGTTTGGGGTCGTAAGCCTTACAGAAAACATTCCAACTCATTTTTCCATAGTGTCTAACGCCCACTTTTACCACAAATGCCATTGCAGGTGATGTTTCAACTCAGTTCTTTTAAAACATTCGTAATAGCAAGGTCCGCCTGCACGAGGTTACGCGTTCCAACCCGGGATCGCAAGGAAAATAAGCAAATATGTTTTATTTGTGTCACGCATGATTGGAGGTGCTAACCAACCTGAAAACATACCACTCTTAATAAGTAAAATTATAAGTCCGCAAATAAAAAAGTATTGATGTATCTTGTTCATTATACTGTGTTTAATTACCAGTAAAATCATATGCTCTTACACCCCTAAAAGAATGGTCAGTCAAAAGTAGCTAAAATATCTTCTTCCTCAAGTTCCAGGAATAAATGTCGCCACCTAGCAGAATGTAATGTCAAATAGAAATTAAGCATCAACTTTCTAAAGCAGAGGGAGTCCAAATGCCTAACCCGAGAAAATCCCCAAAAATACATGGGTCAGAAAGGTCGACCGCAGGAATAGACCCCACGACCTCCTGAACGCGAATCTCAGTCGAAACGCCTCAGCCAACTGGCTCGGTTGTCATAGCCTGTAGTTATCCATTAAACGTTACCAATTAATAATAATAATAATAATAATAATAATAATATTATTATTATTATTATTATTATTATTATTATTATTATTATCATCATTATCATTATTATTAATATCATTAATATTATTAATATCATTAATATTACTGTTAATAATGGTAATAGTAATAACTGTCAACCCGTGTGTTAATCTCGGCTTTCAGGGGACTATGATCGGAATGAAGTGCACTGATCGAGGTGAGACATGTATGAAAAAGGAATTGCTTCATTATCGCGAAGTCAATAACGGTAGCCCGTCGTTGACTTCGTTGATGGTCTGAGGGTTGCCTAGGATTTTCTACTCTGAGTTGACGGTCCGCATCTACTATGCGTATAATTTCATTGCCTCGAGCGTCCACTGGGTGGCCGCAATACCAACGCGGATGTTTTGCATTGAAGTCCCCGGCCAGAACGACATTAGGATATAGGGCAATAAGGGAAAGGTAATCGTTTCGTACGAACTGCCTTCGGGGTGGGTGGTATACAGACACCAGTAAAACTTCCGTACCGCTTAAGTCAACACAGCTGCTATGGTTTGAAGAGGCAGGATCAAAATGGGTCGGTGGACTACTATATTCCTCACGAAGATCGCAGTGCCATCTTTACGGTGACCAACTCGATCTGAGGCAGTTGTAGTCCGGAAGATAGAAAGTGGTCTATCTCGCTGACCAACACGAGTTTTAGGGCAAGTGAGCTGGTAAAATGCGGGAGCCCATTCCCCTGACCAATCAGGCTACACTGATTCTAGAAAGCGAATCGAAATGAGGCACGAGGTCTAGTTCAATTCGCCTTCTGGGCGGTCTGGACGATCATAGTCATGAGGGTGAGTTCCTCCATGGCAACAGCCATTTTTGCGGAGGGGTTTGTGGCAAAAAGGAATCTGACCAGCAGATCACAGATTCGCTGACCGTGGTTCAGCAGAAGCTGCCGTAGTCACGCCGTCACATCCGATTGCTGTAGGGCAGGAGGAGTGGAGATGGTGGTAGTTCATGAAGTGGGTGTAGGAGGAATGCACCGGGCCTGGGTCCGCTAAGGTAGGTGCGTTTGGTTTGGGGTTGGCTGGAGCTGGTGTTCTTCGTGGGGTTTGACGGTGTTTGTGCCATCCCGAGACATCGTAAGGCCGCGCGTAGCCTTATGCGCTGTTGTGGCACTGGTGGTCATCCTCTGCTGAGCTGACTGGCTGTCTTACTCCACCAGGAGGTGGAGCTAGGGCAGATGGTGTGGGCGGTTGGCGCTGGTTGGCAGCAGATGCAGCTTTTGTTTTCTGTTAGGATTGTTTCTGGTTACGGCCTCCTGACCACGATGATGACCCTTCTTACAGGAGAACCACTTAAACATGCGACGTGGTCGCCACCACAATTTGCACACTTGGGAGTCTCTTTGCAGTCTATTGGACAGAAGACCGCCTTAGGGTGGGAGCCTCCGCATCTAATGCAACGCAAGGTTGCGGAAGCAGAAGTGACTGGATGGTTAAACCCTAGGCACCGATTGCATTGAGGAGGCCCGTCAGAGCCCTTGGATGGTTCAAGTTTGACCCATAGGTAAAAGATGGTGGGGCAACAGTTTCAAATAGGATTGCAATGATAATAAAATACACGACATTAAAACTATATTTTTACTGCCAAGGAAGCTGAGACAACCTATCAGACCGGTGAAGGACAACTTGGGAATGAAAACCCCCGGTGTATACAAAATCCCATGCCAATGTATATATATCGGGCAGACATGCCGCACGGTGAAAGAGAGATGAGCGGATCATAAACCGAATTTCAGACTACTTCAAACTGAGAAATCAGCAGTGACTCAGCTAAGCCGTGATAAGGACCATAGAATCGTATTTAACGAGATCACGGTCTCACACCGTAAGTCTGTCGTAACCAATATTACCACAGACTTATAAAAGCGGTGATTGAGCCAAGTAATTTTAACAAAGACAATGGTTTATGGCTTAGCTCAGCATGGACTAGGACATTCAACAATAGCAGGCATTCTGGTACTACTTCTCCACCGAACCAATCACAGGGCAATGGATGCCCATTGGCCCTCGGTATTTAGCCCCGCCCTCCACTAAGAGAGCATATATCGCTCTGTCTGGGGCATCTCATTACTTACTGAAGAAGGTCATAGAGTCAGGATGGCGAAAGCTCGAGCGGTTTTATCAACATCGCACAGCTGGTAACCCGAGAAACTAAACAATAATCATCGCCGTGAAAGCTTTAAATCTTACATCAATTGCTTCGGATGTTATACGCTTTGCAGTAGCAAATTGTATTCCTTAGAACACATTTGACGATATCAGTCAACTATACTTCTGAACCCTCGCGTGGAATCAGAAGCTTCACAAGAGAGTGGGGACAAGCCAAGGCATCTAATATAAATAGCTAATATAAAGAATCTGACGATGGTAGAACGTTACAGAATAGTAAAAATATTAAAGGTTACTAAAAACAGAACACATCAGCAAATTTCGACAGGCTCTTTGATAGGCAGCAACTACGTGCATTAGGCACGGAGCACCAGTTTTTCACTGGCGAAGTAAATCTAGTGTTATACTAAAATTCCAAAAACGGGAGGCGTTATAGGTTAAGCATTATTTACATGTCTAAACAGATACGATTGCCAAAAAGTTTTCATAAATTCAATCTATTTATCAGATAGATTCAGTGTATCTTAGTTTCGAAGAGTAACGAGGGTTGCAACTTTAATAGTGGCAACTATTTGTTTACAACTGATACAAAAGATATATGTTACCCAGGTATATACATGTCCCAGAGATTCATCAGGTAGTACACCGCTCCATTCAAACTATCAACACGACAGGCGCTGCTAAGGGTATTCTATGACTTCCACGCGCTAACAATGAGCTGTACACAAAGCTGGTGACCACTTTGAAGAACAGCTAAACTTGGTAATTTGTATCAGATGCCACTATTAAAGTTCCAACCCTCGTATTTAATGATGGGGAGTAGCTACCGTCATTGTCCAGTTTAAACAACCTTAATTACAATCATAACGCAGACAAGGAAACTACTTGCAATTACTAAAGCGTATTTGGTAAAGTATTCCCTTAGTTCTAAAATAATCTAAATAATTCCAAAATACCTGTGCATATAAATCACTGATTTCCAAATTTCTAAAACATGGTTTCTTGTAGAGTCTGCAATTTCCATATTCACCACAGTTACTATAGATTCGAAAATCTTATTTTTTTATCACAATTACATAAATTTCTTTGATTAACTTAGAATAATTGAAAACTTTCAAAATCAACAACAAAAATACTGCCAACAAAACTGATATGTTACATTAACCAATTCTATAACCCTACCCTTATAGTTGATTATCTATATTCTATGTACATTATGCTAATCAATATAAACATTAACAAAACGGCCTTACTAGTTAGTCCCTTATGGGTAAGGGCAATACGGAAATACACTAGGCTAATGCGACAGTCAAATCCTTAATAGCTATCGCTATGCGAAGCTACTGAAATTCGGTTCTCTTTGCAAAGTTCAGCTGTAAAGCAAAAGAGAGCCGAAACACGCTTTCCCGTTTGAGAAAAGTTCAAGCACTTTAAAATAATATGGAAAATCTCGGTGTGTGATACAAGTTCTGTGTTTTAACGAGATCTACATGTTTGTGTACTAAGTTTTCTCCTCTGTTAAGGTTTACCGGTTATACAAAGGTCGTTTAAAGGTCATGGTTTTCAGAAGATATTCCCAGAAAATTATGTGTATATATATGAGGTACGTCCAGAAAGTAAGTTCCGTTCGGTAATAAAATTAAATTGTGTACAGATACAGAATAATTATTTACTGCACAAAATTCTACAACTCTTAAACCACTTTTCCACATAACTGCCGAAATTTTGCAGGCATTTGTCATAGCGTGGCACAAGTTTCTGTATACCTTCTTCATAGAAGTTTGCCGCCTGTGTCTTCAAAAAGTTGGAAACATTTTCTTTCAGCTCATCGTCATTGTTGAAGTGGTGACCGCCAAGGAAAGACTTGAGATGTAAGAACAGATGAAAGTCGCTAGGAGCGAGGTCAGGGCTGTACGGAGGATGGTCAAACACGTCCAAGCCAAATCCCTGTAGGAGGTTTTTCGTCACCTTTGCAGTGTGTGGTCGTGCGTTGTCGTGAAGAAATTTCATAAGTGTCTCGCAATAAACATATGCTTTGATTGTTTGACCACGCTGTAAGAAATCAATGAGTAAGATGGCTTTCCAGCCTCAGAACACTGTGCACATCATTTGTTTCGGCTTAACCTTTGCAGGGGTGTCGTAAGAAACCCAAGTCTCATCTCCTGTGACTGTGTCAGAAATTCTTCGCCGTCTTCATCATAATTTGTTAAAAACTGAAGTGCACTACCAATCCGTTTTGTTTTGTGTTGCTCAGTAAGAATCTTTGGTACCCAACGTGAGCAAAGTTTACGAAATTTCAGTTTTTCGGTAACAATTTCATGAATTGGTGATCGTGAGCTTTGGGGAAATTCCACAGCGAGAGCACTTCTTGTAAACTTGCGGTTTTCCTGGATCTTGTATCAATCGCGTGAACCAGTTCTTCTGTAACCAAAGAAGGACGCCCACTTCGTTCTTCATCGTGAACTTCACTACGCCCTTCATTGAACTGTGGGACCCATCTTCTCACCATTGAATCACTCATCGCATTTTTTTCCGTAAACTTCGCAAATTTGCCGATAAATTTCAATTGGTTTCACTTTCCTAGCATTCAGAAAACGAATCACAGATCTGATTTCACAAGCGGCGGGATTTTCAATCAACACCGACATTGTAAACAAGCACAACAAAGCGTATGTGGCTGACAGCGATCTCAAAATGGCGCACGTTTCTTCTCCTTGATACAGAGCGTCTACCGCGCATGTGCGGAACTGCGATCGCAGCGCTGCAGCGGAGATAAATTGAAACGGAACTTACTTTCTGGACGTACCTCGTATATTTTTTTTATTTATCATATACATATGTTTAATCTATGTTATATTAATGGCAATTGTTAGAGCCATTTTTGAGAAAAACAAACTTTTTGAAAATGTTTCCTTGTTAAGGGTAGTTTGGGCTGGGGGATTTTTTTTCTGAAAATCTTCGTGTCGCATTCTTGGAAGATAGTAAGCTCAAATACCAAATTTGGTATTAACGAATTTTCGTTTTCGAGTTATACTAGCCGCACTTTCACACACTAATGCTGACCTTTTTCTAAAAATACTGTTTTTTATTCCGGGTCCTCGAAATATGTATTTAAAGTGAAATCTCAGTATCGAACTTTTATGTGGAATTCAATACCGTCTCTACCTACTGTGCATACCATACATATATGCTAGAGAATGAAAAAAGGAATCTTAAACTGTTTGTTGCTTAAAAGTTCAAAGTGCATCTATACAAGGAGGTTCACCTGTTCCTTATTATTTTTGGAGATAGGCAACACTTCATACTCTGAAAGTAATAAGCTCGAAATTATCGTGCTTGTCGGCCATTTCGTAAGCGTGCAAATCTTCATTAGCAAGTAGACCTAAGGAGCAATAGTTATATCCATTCCAAAAACATGCGCTTATTAACTCCTGTTACAGTACATGTTATATCAATAGGATCGCTGACATACGTTCTACGACGTAAATTATAATGTATGAAGGATTAAGCTACAAAAAGGGGTCCACAACAGTTATAAAGAGATCAGAAGCGGAGAAGGAGACATGTGAGATACTATACCTACAGGTTTTAACGCAGTACGTAGCGCAATGATTGTAGCTCAACTGGTTAATTTCGTGTTCCCTGATGTCCTTTAGCATATCAAAGGTTCGACTCCCACAGTCTGTATGCACTTTTTTTCTTCTCTATGTATTATCCATCGAGGTGCAAAGTTAATGCAGTATTTGTCACTCTAATAATTTTAGGTGTAAACAAAAAGGTATACGAATGAAGAACAAACGAAAGTTCATTTTACGTGTTCGTCAGTCTTCGGTCCTTAATTTTCTTTATAATTATTTTGAAAAACAAACTTCACTAAGCCTTTAAACAATAAAGATAATTTTCAAAACATATAAAGTTAATAAAAATAATTTAAGAATACTAGAGCTCCTAACATGTTATCGATTGTTCTTCGTATTTAGAGGATGTTTCATCACTAAGTTTCATGTTGGAAAAACTTTATCTAACGGATATTGAGAAGTTTGTTAAATTATGGGGATTAAACCTAATTTTCTTTTCAACTGAAAGTATTAGTGAATACCTATGTATTTGGCAGAGTTTATGATTGCCAGCCTAGGCATTTTCTTTATTTTGCGTTTTAGTGATACCCTGAAAATGGGTCTGGTTCTGTATTATTATCTGAAATACCAATGTAGTTTTAAAACATTGTAATATACCTGCATATTTAGAAGAAACTGAATGAATAGGTCTCAGAATGTTCATATTCATTTGTGTTTCCTGCAACTGGACTGATTATGTTAGAATAAGCGTAAACAAAGAGAATAACAATAAAATAAACAAATAAGCAAATTAAAAATTGTTCCGATATTCTATGTAGCTTTGTGCCAAATAAGAAAGACTGAAAGCGGGAAAAAGTCGTCAACGTTTTGGTAAAATTCGAACCTGAATCGAGCATCATGTAACTCATGCTAACTCCGCGCGTTAGTCACATACGCTACTATTCAGCTATAACCTCTAGCGCCAAAGTCTATAATGTTGGTGTGCAGAAGATGGGTCTCGGGAACGATGTTTTCAGGTTAGACTGTAATCTGCAGGTTGCATAAATCCAGAAAATAAGGGACCGGTGAACCGGCTTGTATGTATAAGCATAACTACATTGCAGTAATCTGTCTATTCAACGTTATTGGTTTCTATTCAAAGTTTGGTCTAAAAAAACATTAAACGTGTAAATTGGATTCTGCACAATATTAATTTGGCTGAACATAAGAATCATATGAATTCAAAAACAGAGATAGAAGTAGTGATGGGACGATACATTTATTTTTCGATACTGGGTATTAGTACTGATTTTTGAGCACCAATTTCGATATTTACTTTATCTAAAAAAAAAATATATCTGTATATACGCACTATGTACATAGTGTAAGGGAAGGTATTGTAATACATCCAAAACTTTTATACCGAGATTTCACTGGAAATACATGTTTTGTGTCCCCCTGAATCCAAAGAAAGAATTTTCAGAAAAACGTCCGTGTATGTGTGTCTGTGTGTCTGTGGACAGCATAGCTCAAACATGAAAAGACTTAAATACAAACTCAATAAACTGTAAAATACCATCCTCTTCCAAGGATGCGAAGATTTTCAAGAAAACCCCCCACCCTTAACTACCCTTTACATGAAAAAACGTTCGAAAATTTTGTTTTTCTTAAAAATGGCTTTAATGAGTTTGATTAAAGTACCAAATTACAAATAAAATGTATATCTTGAATTTTCTGGAAATAGCTTCTGAAGGCCTAATTATTCTGGATGAATTTTACTGAATTTTGTATAACTAGTAAACCGTAAGGGTTAGACAATAAACACTCTCACACAAAATGTAGATCTTGTTAAGATTCACAATTTATGTTCTATACAATTTTTAGTGGAATTTATCGTTTTCAAGCTATGCATTGTTATTAGTTTCAGTTGTAAAGTACTTATACTTTTCTGAGACAGGAAGTTTCTGTTTTTCTTTTGTTCTACCCCTGGTCATGCAAAGAAGCAATTTAGAATGACAATCGCCTAACGACAGCTTTTAAAACATTTGACTATCACTTTAGCATAGCGTATTCCTTTAGTTCCCTTCTACTTATAAGGAACTAACTAATAAGAACATTATGCTAATGTTTATCTCAATTAGATTGGAGTAGAGATATCTTTTGTAAGAAGTTGTTTGTAGAGCAGCTAGAGAAAGTCATGTCAGTGTACACATCAGATTTTTATTGGTACTTTTCTATGTGTAAATGCAGGTAACCAATTTGATGAGTACTTTGTGCTGTTTTATTTGATATTTGATGCGGTTGATGCTGAAGCTACAGAGATGCATATAGATAGACTGTCGCATTGCTGATCACTTTCAGATGTGACGGTAGCATGCTCTGACAGCGACGGGAAATTCGACATTGCTTTTTCAATAGAGGTTCGGTAAACGTTACTCGGTGTATGAATGTAAACATGTTTCTTTAGGTTTGTTTTGTATTTCCACCGCGCGAAAATGTTTTTCTGCATATTCTACTCACTGCCCTGTTACAAATATTAGTACAATCTACTTCAAAATGCTTTAACATTTCACTCATGCCTTATACATTGCCAAATCCAAATATTTATATAATGGATTCTTTACGTTTATGATAATGAAAATTATTTAAGCAATTTAAGCTTAGTCATACTCATATAGTCCGATGTACTGAAATGTGCTGATGCTGTTGTGTTTCATTCAATATTGGTGGACCCTTTTCGCCATTTGTGTTCCTGCCAGTTCTGCTTGTGCCAGTATTATATTAGTATGTATTCTTGTCCGACACAAGCAATGATCTATAACAAAGGGCGTGGCCAAGGTGAGTAGTGAAAATAAAACTCTAAATGGCGTGTTATTTATTGATGATCTTTAACTGCTGTGGTTCTCAGCGTCCCATTTTTAATTGGGCGTGAAAGGCTGCTTAACTTTGCTCAGAGGCCTCTCTATCAGGCTTGAGGTTCCTTTACGCGCCGTAAACCAGCTTTACATCCCTTCCGAAAGAAGCCATGCTAAGGATTTTTACACTCGAAAAATCCATCGTCCTCCGCCGGGTTTGAACCCGCGACCTTGGGTACATGAAACCATGGTAACCATTACACCACGGAGGGCGACTGGTGAGTGGTGAGGTGAGGAATAAGGAGACCATTTAACACAAACGAAACGATTGTTAAACGCCACTTCCTGGCTGTGTCCGATTGATTTGTCTACTTATTACCCATTTGTCTACTAAACGAAAACATGCTTAATGAATACTTTTGTATGTTCGGTATATTTCGCGTATATTAACTTTAACTTTAAGCGACTTATTTTATAATAATGAACTGAAATGGTTATAAATATGTGTAGTGTGGAGTTAAAGCTAATTCACATATAATAAAATTTGCATTTCCTTCATCCCTCCTCTTCCCCCCAAAAACATTTTTTCATTATTCGAAAAGGATTGGCAATCTGTATTTTGCTCATTTCTTTAACAACCGCTGATAATATACTAAGATTAAGATAAGACGCATTCGGAATTATATGCCCCAATGTATCTAAAACTGCCTGGTCCTATATTTTGCCTCCACCAGCGCCATCGCGAAACAAAGAGCAAGCGCATGTTGGCAATCACGCTTTGCTATAGCTGGCAGTGGGGTTGAAATGGAGGCGTGGCAGAGGAGAGATGCCGTTCTCCTACTAACCTTAACAGCTGTTCCTCACATTGGCACATTGCCGCACACGGGACTGTATATTGATCTTGACAGAAGTCTTGAATTAAATGCCTGCATAAAAATGTTTTATTCTAATAGTTATTATTTGTTTCTAAATACAACACATCGCAAAATTTTCCTGTTTTTAAGTTGTTTGCATGTCACAAGAATTTTTCATTTGTCCAAGTTTGGACCCACGGTCTAAATGATGATTGCCCGAGTTTCGGTTATAATTCCTCAACGCTAAGTCGTTTGCTTCACAGATGCATGTTTGCATACTAACAGGAAGCACAGGGATAGCTTCCTTCGTATGAAAAGAATACAGACGGAGAGAAAGAAAAGGATGCGATATGCTATACATTGCCATTCCATATGTATAGTATAATGTTGGAAAGTTGAATCAGGAATTAAAAATAAAATTTGAGGTGTTCCATTCACATGACTTTTTCTACCTGTTCTGCAAACAAATTACTCTTAAAACGACTACTCTTTTACCTACACCATGCTAATCGAGATGAACATTAGCAGAAATTGTCTTACTTGCTTCCTTTTAAGCAGAAGGGAAACACAGTAATACACTAGGCTAAATCAACGGTTCACATCTTTCAAAAGCTGATCGAAATGTGGACACTTGAAGTTTGGTTCGCTTTGCATGGCCTGGAGTGGATAAAATAGAGATAATGCGAAAAATAACTTTCGGTTTGTGAACAGTTTAAGTAGTTTAAAGCTAGAATAAATAACAAGGAATATCTCGGAAATGGTTAACTCTACAAAAATAAGTAGAACACATAATTGTGTGTTTTAACAAGATCAACATTTTTTTGTGAAGTATGTTTTTGTCTGTCTGTTACGTATACCAGCTGTGCTAAATTCATCCAGAATGAAAATATTTTGGAGGACATTCCCAGAAAGTTCAATATATTCACTTTATTTATGATGTATGTTTGGTATTTAACTGTATTTTCGTTTTTGAGCTATGTTGTCCATAGATGCACCCACCCACAGACGGACATTTTTGTAAAAACGCTTGATTTTTGGATTCAGCAGACCTCCAAACATTTATTTCCGGTGAAATCTCGAAATAGAATTTATGGGTGGAATACAATACCTTCTCTACCTAATACGTACATAATACGTAAAGAGAAAATAATTATACCAACCACAGTAGACAAACACTTATCTTTGGCAACATTCTCATTGTGCTAAACGTATAATGTACCTATTTAGTATTATTTATGTAGAGCTAATATATTCATTGGAACCACGTAAGTTTCTCGATTATTCGTGTGATGTAGAGTCTTTAAAAGGCTGCCAGTGTTTTCCTTTCCTTTACATAAATAAAGCAACTAAATAAAATTGACTTACTAGTTTTCGAATTTGAATAAGGCACATCTTGAAGAAGAACTTAGGTGCGAGTATGTGTGCGTGTGTGTGTGTGTGTGTGTGTGTGTGTGTGTGGGTGGGTGAGTATCTATATATGGTAAATTCAAAGACCACTCCACTGAGTTTATCAACTCTTTCACCATTGAAAATCCCTATTCTTCCATACAGTTATAGGCCATATACTATTTCAAAAAGCTTGAAAACTATGGTTTAAGGGTATCTTTTTCATATTCATGTCTCCAAGTTTCAACTTAATTTCGGTAAATATGGATAACAGAGACTTATTTTAGGACTTTATTTAAAACGCAATGGCATCAAACCCAAAGAGATAATTGGATATGCTGAGATTGTTTATAAAATGTCCTGTAGGGAGTTATGGAAAGTTTGCATATGGTCCCATGCAAATTACCGCACAACTCACTGAAGAGTTATCAGGTAATATGTTTAGCATGACCAGGTACATTTGAGTTTCTCTAGAAACTCGCAAAAATGATAAGCTACGCTTACTTTCAGCTCCTATGTTCCACCTTTAACATACAAATTAACATTTTTGGCGTGCCTAGCGGATACTTTACACGTTTATGTTGTAGAAGCAAAGAAAATAATAAGCTAGCACAATAGGCTTTACACTCTTAGAAACAACCCCTACCATATTTATGTAGACATGTTTACTATTTAAACCATATGGTGAATTATTGTATAGTTATTTTACAATATACGTTGAAAAAATCGTATGCTGCGTTGCACTTTCCTTATTTTAAAGTAAGTACCACTGAGAATTTCAAAAGTTTCCCTTATTTATTTTCAACTACTTAAAGATAAAATATACTACAGGATACCTAGAACTTCAAAGTTTACTCCTATCCATATTTCTCAACTATTTTTGTAAAAATTGTCACCATTTGACCAACCTTTAGACGTTACGCTTCAGGTACAAGCACAAGTTACACATTACTGACGACATGAAAGGTAACTTCACTTCTATTTTCTGTCACGGATTTATAGAATTCAGCAATACAATGCCGAGTAAGACGGCCATAAGGGATAAATGTCAGCCTAAGAGGTTCAGTTGGTTAGATGCTGGCTTCCGTTTCCAAGTCCTGTATTCAAACCCGGCCCAGACCGATGGTTTCTAAGTGTCCTTAAAAGCGGCATTCTGGTAAACTGACGCACTGATATTGTCCTGCAAATTGACCAGGCGGTTTCTTCTGCGGCGCGATACGTGGCCGGCTTACGCAGCCTATATTTTATTTTTTCGCTTTTTTTTTTCTCTCTCTGGATCCACAGGCGAATGCTTCATAGGTTTCTTCCAACCCCCAAATTTCCTGTCCCTCCTTGCCGCCACGGTAAAGTTACCTAGATACCGAGGTAGAATATTCAGATTTTATTTATTAATTTGTCCTTCTTTGTTGTTTCCATTGCCATTTCAATCATCCTTCATCCAGATGATTTCTTTCAGGGTTGGAAGTGTAGGCGATGGTGCTCGGTGAGGTGTGGAAGGGAAATCAGATGCCCATTGTTCGTTCTCTCTCTCTCTCTCTCTCTCTCTCTCTCTCTCTCTCTGTCTCCGACTTCCGTTGGTTGCCGGTGGACACCGGGTCCCCGTCTGCCTACTCGTCCTGTTGAGGTGCTTCCATCTGAAAACTGTAGGGACACGTCATTTATGTGTTGTTGCTCCTGTTTTCGGCGGCCTGGTGTATACTCTCGCCTCATCCCTCCATCCCGGGGCGACCTCTGGTGGGATATAGGTACAATAACTGCCGAGTCCTCTCCGTGCGTATCCTAATCCTGATCCTGGTAATTGACGTCGTCATCACAACATAATAATTCACCCTAAAGTCTTAAAAATAACTGTTCAATATTTCCATAAGGAACGGGAGGAGGTAAATGATTGTGTGACGTGTGTTTTATATATGTATTTTACCTTTAAATCGAAATTGGCTGATCCGCTTGCAATGAAATGTGGGAAATAATATACTTTAGGCTCAACATAAGGTACAGAAGAAAAGATATCTTAGCTACCACCCCAATAATTTGGCACGAAATATTTTCATATTATTGAATATAGTGAACAGTAAAATGGCCATACTCATATTTATCACTGTCTCCAAAATCTGGGATTGTAATTGGATGCGAAATAAAATTGATATCCAAGCTCTTGTGATATTTTTCCTTAAAGCTTTTATAAGATAAATTTTTAAAATATTAGGTTACTATTATTCTTTGAATAAGTGAGTGAAAGTTGTTAAATTATAGGCCTCAAGCTTGTATACTTATATTTTAATCTTTATAAATGTTATTTTCAATAATACATTTATAGGTTTAACAGACAGCGAGGGGAAGAGAGAGCGATGAGAGTACAGGAAGAGAAACGAAAAGAGAGGGAGACTTGGGCGAGGCGGGAAGAAAGACATGTAGAAGAAACTTCACAGTTAACGCAATAAGGCGAGCCTATTACTAAATTTTGGCTTCTTCACACGGAGTGTAAATAGGAGGGAAATTTCTAATTTCTATTTTTTTGGATAGATTCTTATGAACATTTTACTGTAATTGAATTGATGTTATGTTAGTATGACAAAAATGGTAATAAAAGTAGTTAAATGCTTTTAAAATATAAATTTATTTTATAATATTCAATAATTAAACTGTTCTACACGCCTCAAAATTTGATAAAATCTCCATTTGAAATGGAGATTTTAACCACAAAAAAAAATCCTTTACACACCTTGACGTCCTGGGTTCGATTCCCAGCTGGGGCGGGGAATTTTTCTTTAGCCAGAATTATTCCCTATCCCGCACTGAGTCTGAAAGTATGCGAGAGTGAATGTGTGTGTGTATTAGGAAAATAAAATGATTTAAACCAAACTTAAAAGAACCCAAAGTCTACGAGGTGTTTCAAGTGCAAAGCCCCCGATATGACCTTAGATGTTAAAGGGGGTATATTCTTTCAATAACTATGATTACTAAGCTAGGATATAATTTTTTAAATGTAAGAAATTTTAATCTATGAAATTAACCATATTTACATAAAACTTTTTTGAAATTACTATTGGTATTAGTATAGTTTTATGGTCTATAATGCTACAATAAAGATTTCTTCTCATTTTAGGAAATTTATTTGCATTTAAATGAACATTGTTTTTAAAATAGTTTTCTAGAAAAGAGGTGTATTGTACAACATTTAAATTTCTGTAGTTCCCGAAATAAGGGGAGAACAGCTAAATGTTGATTTTCTGTTGGCGCCTTAAAATTTCAACAACAATTTGGTACAAAGAATCGATTTTGTATTTTTTGAATGATTGTAGTCAAAATTTTACTTTTAATAAAAATATATACGTTTCATAGCATTTTATTTTCATATTTTGATTATATATTTTTTCCTTCTAAGAAAAACAATATACACTAATCTCCATTGCATCGCTTCCTTACTGGTAATGATATTGTGTATGCTAGCTTAGCAACTCAGTTCACGCAGAGGCTAGCGCCGCTCGCTTTCCAGTTAGTTGCCTGTAACTGGTTCTTTATTCACCAGCCCGGAAGAATAAAAAGCTATTACAGCACCTCCACCAATAATGCGCATATTTATGGCTGCAGCGAGGTATGACATTGTAGGCTTTTATGCACATAATTTTGTAAGCAATTATATTCACTAGCTAGTGTTCTTTTCTTGGTATTGTGTGGAACAGGGTGATAATTTTTCCTGTCCAGCGCAGTAATTGCAGAAAGGGCAGCTACTATAAAAGTGAGGTAAATTTTTAGATGGAGAATGAATAATGCGAAATAATGACTTCCTTAATATATTCTATAGAAAAAAACACAATCGCTTTTAATACTGATATAGACTAAACCTAACAGATTCGTAACTCGTCAGCCAGTGATCGTAGAAAAATAATGTAGTCCAATATACAGGGTGATAAATTATTAGACTGCATCAATTCTCCGTGCTTTAACTCGATTGTTAATTCAATTTAGAAGATTGGGTAATAAATTTCAAAATTCAGTTCAGATATTGTTTGTACGAATTCATATTTTATATTTTCTTATATACACACACTATAGGGCCCAAGAACGTGTTATTACGGGTTATTTCGTATCAATTCATATGCTAATTAAAGTGTGTTTGTAATTATATCTTATATTCAGTAGTTGGACTTGAAAGTATTGTTATTTTTGGCCTGGCATATACGAAATATATATATACAGAAACATACAAATACACACCTTAAAATACACATCAATAACATCTCAAAGTTGGGAAACAACAAATATAGATCTAGAAACATATAGCAGCATATATATTAAATCATTAAAACATTCCTTGAATTAATGATTAATATCTATGTGCATTCTTATCAGTATAACAATTTCTGTTACAAACAAATTGTGTCTTTTCTTTCGAGGTCAAAATATTCTATTTCCATGGAGAGCGTAGTTTGGGGTGGGCAGATATTCTTGATCTTCTGTGTCTCTGTGAAACTTTCGTGTCCTATTCCGAGTGGAATATAATACTTCCTTCTACTTATTACAGATAAGTAGCAGAGAAAATACAAACCCTACTATAGGAAAGATTAAAAAAACTGATTATATTAAAACTTACCTCCAGTAACAAGAAATATACAAGACAAGATATGCAGTTGATATACGTTTGTCAGAGTATAGGCTTACAGTGTCGAAAAAGGTATATTTTATAATGTATAAATTGTTGCATTTTGTTTAAAATATCGATTTTAAGGATATTTGTTCCTAAATTTTACTTAAGCAGACGAGTGAGCTTCATGTGATTCAAATGTTAAAAAGTATTAAAAATTAATGCGGTTATTTGAATCGCAAATGGAGTCCCATACATAAGTTTCTAAATAAATGTTTGTTTTACTAAAAAAAAATATCGATTTTGAACTGCAATCATATTCATCGGCATTGATATCCATTTTTGCTTTTGAATTCTGTCCTCAATTTTACTTAATTGTGATAGAAGAGGTGACATTATTGAAACAATTTTATTACAGGCAGATTTCGTGTCTTCCTCCTTCTGTCCTTAAATACCTAATGAAGGTTTATTTGTCTTCCTGAGCATGCATAGCGTTAGTTTCCGAGCCATTTCTAATGCATTGGAAACATGCAATTAGAGAAAATATTTCAATTTCAATACCAATTAAGAATACCATTTCATTAATTCCGTCTGTCTGCAAAACAAACTTTAACAAATATGTGGATACAGAGGCTGAATTTGAAATCGACCGACAAGCTTCAGCGGGTGATTTTTGACTGGAAATTGAGTAGAAGTCTCGCATCACCTTGAATCTGGAAATGCACAGCTTCCACGCTAGAGGGCACTGAAGGACGACATCAAGCACTGAACCCTGGCATAGTATATGACTTGAACCCATCCATGTCACAGCAGATATTTTAGATGGACTCCATCGACTACAATGCACGCATTCACACATCGCTTGATGGATTAACTATCCCGGAATGTCCCAGGCTGTGCCCGAATACCGTCACAGGCTTCGTGGACACGCAGGGTCTAAACATCCAAAACAGGCTCACAGTACACAATTCTCTTCGGATACCCCCACAAGTAAAACCTCTTGGGATTTAAGTTCGGAGTTCGAGTAGATCATGCAACAGAACTTATTATCCAAAATCTGAAGATGATGTTGAGGCGAAAATTAACGCAGAGGTGGACTAGCGCTAATTCGTAATTCATCCACGTTATCTGTTTTACTGCCAAAGATATATTCTCCAGCAATGAAGACAGAGAGTTTTGTAGAGAATCAGATACGTTTCACCGTTTAGGCGTTGAGGAAAAAAAAAATGGTCCAAGTGGACCGACACCAATAATCTCTGCCCAAAATTAACGCTGAATCGTGCTGATGAGATGCTTCAACCATTTCATGAGTATTTTCTGTAGTCCACAACTGAAGATTTTGCAGGTAAATGGTGTCTTCTCTACCAATGCACGCTTCATCGTTGAAGAGAACTGAAGACAGATATGCCATATAGGTGCTGCCTTGCGCAAATCACTCAATGAAAAATCGGACTGGGACTATCCAGTTTGGAAGGTGGCTCCATTGTCCCCTCTTTGTCGAGATGTGGTTAAGGTTTGTAAAAGCACTAATAATAATAATAATAATAATAATAATAATAATAATAATAATTAGACTGCAAAGAGCTTCATAATTATCTACCAGGCAGCACCAGTATTAGACCCGTATTTGGCCTATGAACTTCATCCGTTCGTGCGTTAAAACTTCTGCAGATGTCAATGGAGCTATTTCAAGTTAAAACCGGTCAAACAGTAACTGGCATGAACGACCCAAGTTTTAACCATATTGCTTATCAGCGGATTCAGTGGGTGTGTGGCACTAATTAAGACTAGTAAAATGAAGGTCTCTCACGCCATTTCCTCGCTTGAAATATTCCCCATTCAGTTCTGCAACCCTTTTAACGCACGAAGTATATCTGAACTTGTAAAGTACCAGGCAGTTGGTTCATCTCCTTCTAAACATTACTTATTCAGACAGATCAAGATAAACAAACACTTAAACGCAATGAGTATTCAGTAACAGATACCACTTTTTAAAGCTGTTGTATTTAAAACGTGTTTAGATAGCACACTTTATTGTTACAAATCAGCGACAGAAGTTTGAAACACGTTGACTGTAAACTGTAGATTAAGGAAATGTCAGCCGTATGCCCGATAAGGTCTCCAAAGTGAGACTTTTTGAAAATAAATCCAGTATGGTTTATTCTTTAATTATTTGTAGGCAACCTCAAGTTGTATGTATGTTTCATCTCGTAAAAGAAGAATTTTGATGACGTAAGCCATACTAATTAAAGGATTATTAGATGACCTCTCCGGTGACGAAAATGGAAGCATCCTGCTTTTTAAGCTTTTAACGTCCCAAAGCAACCGACCGAGGCCTTTTGAGGAGGATGAATGGAATTAAAGCAGAGAGCTTGGAATTCTTCAAGGCTTACGTACAGCTACTCTCTTATAGACAAGAGCGCAAAAACATATTTAACTAGCGAAAATTTGTAAGCTTACGCTCTACACCTGTAATGATAAGGAAATAAGGGAAGTTTAATGCTAGTATAATTTTATAATCTTCTTAATTGAAGTATTTATATGAAAAGCAAAACGCAATAGAACTTGATGTCCAATTTCAGACATTTGAATCCTCTTTGAGATGATATTCAACTGTGATGTTTGAATATCAATTTGATAAAATGTTTTTTTGAAGAATTTAAATTAAATATAAAAGTTTCTATCTATATAACTGGTACACTAGCAGAATTGTGTGTGTGTGTATATACTTGATATATACTTAAATAATTAATTAGAAATCAGAATGGTATTTTATCATTTGGTAGCTAAGTCCTAGCACTTGGAAACACTTAAGAAAAAACTATTTTAATCTAATGTTGTAGCTTGAGTTAGCTTCAAAGCTTCTAAACGACTACAACACACACACTTACAAGACATACAGCAACCTGGAATAAAAGTGCGATCTGCGCATTTGTTAAATGGAGCTAAATTGGAGTAAAGTTATGCTCACCTTCTCCGCTGATAAGCAAGAATACTACTTGATAGGTCACTCACAACAGCTCCTCACTGACCGGTTTAACTTAAAATAATGGCTTCTATACCTCTTTTAATGCAGGAAGGGATATCTGCACACGTCAAATAGGGCAGTTAGGCCACCTGGTATACGATTAATTAAATCATTTAATGGATTACGCATGGACAGGACCCCAGGAATGGGACAGATGACAGAACGTAAGCTCTTGGGGCCTTTTTCCTCTTACGTGCCCTCAAGGCGGGAGGGAGGAATAAGAGGAGAGATTCGCAGGGCGACCAGGTCCGAATGACGACAAGCGCAAGCATGGAGAGGGTTCCTAAAGGGCACAGTCCGCCGTCCCTGCTCATGAGCCACGGGCCCCCGGCGTTCCCCCATTGGGAGCCATATGACCCGAAAGCAGATCACGACCGAGCCGTACCGACAATGCGAAAACCAACACCCAGCCGCAGACCGTAAACACCGTCGCCTGATTCTTCAACCCTGAAAGACTTGACTAGGAAATGTTGGGTCAGGGAACGGTGGACCGGCAAATTCGGGGGATGCAATGAAACTACGCAGCATTAGCTGGCAACCCAGTGACACTCCGAAAATAACCATGGGTGCGGTACGCCAGCCACTGGGACCGAACCTGCAGCCTCCCAAATGCGGGCCATATACGAAAATCTATGAGCCATCCCACTCAGCTAATAATTACAGCACTCGTTATATACCATAAACCTTGTATGATTTTAAATGTTCATTCTTTTGCAGCACATTCTTTGTGTAATAAAGAGCTTCCTTATTGACGTGAGGAACTTAAAAATGTAATACATAATAAAGAATGGGTGACCTTTTGAATTACTCCTTCTCGAGGTTGAAATCCCAAAAGCAGTTTTCAATAAATATTGGAAGCTGTATCGATCAAGAAATCTTAAACAAATACATACAAAAAGAAACAATTGCGCTTTGACTAATAAGCAGTTCATAAACAAAGGTAACATTCAGTTATATTGAGACTGTAGAGAATGTTGAGAAAGCAGACCATGGTCAAAAGTCTCGAGAAACTTTTGAAGTGGAATAGCGTCAAGATATGTGTATGTTTGACTCATATGGAATACAAAGGCAGTGTTGCAGCAGTATTGAGGAAGGAAGATTCATTTATCTTCAGCAAACTTGCCAGCTGGGTGCAAGATAAATGTATTCCTGAAACAATTATGCCAGGATGTCGCGAACAACTTTGGAACAGATACACGCACACGCAAACACAAACACGCACACAGTGTTCCTTGATTGAATTGTACCCAGCTGTGGTTCACTGGCATTCAAGACAAAAGCAAGTTTCACTTTCAAATAAAAGCTTAGGCTTTCTATTTCTCCGTTTCCTATTTCTTTGTAACTTCAGTAAGAAAATATTCCCATTTTATGCCGACACGACTGGTTGGTCAAGGCACTGTACGATGAAACACACGGAGAAACATGTCCAAGTTTCTAGTTTCTTATAATGCTCTTTTTTATTTAACGTAGGCATTAACCCCTTGTCATCGCTGTTTTGACACCAGTCCTGGGCAGGGCAATCTCTTATTAGTTTGAATTCATTTCCTAATGCAATACACACACAAGTCTGCGAGTATAGATAAGGCCTAGGTGAGTCAACGAATGGAAGAATTACGGTAATATTTCACCTTAGTGACTGGAAGGCATGCTTTCCAACATCGGTCCACACAAGCGCCTTGGTAAGTACGTCTCCTACTGGTTTTATATCAAACTTTGTCACTTAAAGTATTAACCTACAGACAAATAGCGGTTTCAGGCACAGAAGCAAAGGAAAAGAAGGAACAGAACGAAACTTAAGTACCATAAGCAGTTAATGTGTGGGAACAGGTAGGGATAGAAACGTTTAGTATTTTCTAACATAAAACGCTGTACAAGCTCTTGACTGTAAAAACATACCCTAAAACTCAGATTTAGTACATTATTATCAAGTTACATGCTAAATGACATATCAGAAATGTTCAGGAGACTCTTATCTATAGCATCTTTTGTAAAACTAAAGATGGATGTATTCAACGTCCATCTTTATTTAAAAAGGAACACGCAATTAATAAGAGATCACTCAGTGTTAAAGGCTGGCTACCACAGCGATTGGAAACAAAATACTATTCGTAACTTTTACGAAAACGTATGAATCAATCCTGATAGTGAAATTCTGCTATCAAATGTGTTTTATTTTCCATAACTTTGGAGATAATATTTTGCAGTACGAATATATTCACTCTCCACTAGTTAAAACAGGAGTTCGGATTGCAAGGCTATCTGGTTGAGATGAAGTTGAAACGGTTTGACCTAAGTGATATTTAGAGCTGAAGCGGGTCATGGGTCAAATATCGCTGATAACCAAGGACTTGAGCGCCCTAAAATCTTTTCCCTGGGCCGAATAGCTATTTGTTCATTTTATTTAACTTTTTATTTTTAAATTTGGCGGGTGCGCGTGAAAAAGAGGTTAAGTCAAAAATCGATGAAACGGGATATTTCTATTAATAAGAACAAAAGGTATCTACATGTTGATTGTTATTACGTCTGCCTCTATGAGGTTGTGAATATGGAGTTGGGTTGTGGTGTGTTAGGTGTAGCGCGTACAATGGGAGCTAATATGACATAATCCGTTTTAAACAAAACAAACGGAAATCAGTTTGGGCGGGAAAAGAGGGATAAGACAGGTTAATCATGGATTTGCTCGTGACGACTACAGAGTACTGTTACATGTTGCCGCCAGATTTTTCGCGCCAGAACTTATATTGGCTGCACTGTTAGAACTATGCGTTGTAGCAAGTTTCCGCTTCAGTATTGGGTTTGTCATGTGTGAACTAAGGCGTGTTAGGTATTTATCGTGATAACATGTTTTCTAGAGGACAGCTTATATTACATATGGTGCTGAGGCGGGAAGCATCTACATCTACCTCTGAAGTTAAAGGTAAGTGATTTAAATTTAAGAAAGAATGGTTGTTTGTTGCAGAAAAGTACAATAACAGATTATTGCCTTCATTGGTGGGGGCTAAAAGCTTTCTGCTCTTTAACATCCAACTTATTCTCCCATTACAGATGGCGCTGTTGCAATGGAAAATGTAATGGAAACTTTCTTTTATTTGGATGACAGCGTTCGTGATTCAAATTATTGTAAAACGGAGACAATGAGTATAGATACTTCAGCTGAAAAACTAGCTTCACGCCCTCTTATAAACAAAGCTAAGCCCCACCAAAACAGATTGTCACACAAAATTAACAGAAAAAAATTGCTTAACGGATATTAGTGAAAATAAGGTTGGTGAAAAACTATTGCCTAAAAACATTCAGGGTGAGAAAGATCTACAAAGTACTTGAACAAATGCTATTAGAGTGGCATAATGGCACATCAGGTTGCATTAGAATTTGTACCAGAAATAAATAGAAGGGAATGTGGGGAACGTGTTAATGGAAACAGATCCAGAATAAAACGAGTAAAAGGACGAGTTGTAAAGAACATAAGAGCAATGAGAGCAGCAGTAAAATCAAAAGAAATACTGGAAAGACCTTTATCACTGAGAAAGGTAAAGTTATACCTGAAAAGAAGATTAAACCAGTCAAAGTGTGTAGAATGAAATGCATGGCTCATATACCGGAGGAAGAAAGAAATGTAGTGTTTCGTGCTTACTGGAGCCTTGGGGATTAAGATAAGAGTTTCTTATTTAGCAAGTCTGATGGAAATAGTACAGAAGCAGGTCAAATATAAATACTGTACATCACAAGAGACAAGTCACTGTCAAATTCAATTTTATTGTTTTCGGTGAAAATGTTCCAGTGTGCAAATAATGTTTGGTCAAAACAATAAGAGAAAGGAACAGGTTTACGGAGGCTGGCTGTGCTACTTAACAAGCAGTTGGGTCAAAGTGGGATTACTGCAGCTGATACTAGAGGAAAACAAGTTGACCGTAATCAGATAAGTTATGAGAAAAAAAAACAAAGTTCGTTCTTTCTTGCTTTTAGTCACAAGCTACGAAAGTCACTACATTAGAATATATTCAAACAAAAAACATCTTGCTCCTCATTGGACTCTGGCTGCACTGAGGATTACAAACAAAAATGAGGAATATATTGTAAATAGGAAGTTTTTAGAAAATGAATTTCATAAGCTGAATTTATGGCGATGTGTCTACAGAAAAACACTTGCCAAACATGTTACAAGCTTCAGAGCTTATGCAGAATCTCAAATAACAAAGCTCAAATTGAAGAACTGAAAGCATCATGAGGAGCCAGATTTGTCATACTAGCCAAAGGATGCAGATAAATAGAAATCTAAGAATGATCCTTCAAGCAAAACTGTTTGTTTTGATATGCAGCAATTTTTGCGCACACCCGTACTTAATAGTTCCTTGGCCCTCTATAAGAGGCAGCTGTGGACTTTAACCCCACAGTCCACGACTGTGGCGATAGTCAAGCGTACTGTTTTTATGGAATGAAGCTGTAGCTGGAATAGGGGCAAATAAAGTTGATTCTTGTGTGTATACATTTTTGCTAATTTGGAGGAAAAAATTAAACATACTACCTATTTTCTGACACATGGAGTGGCAAAAATAAAACAGACATTTTTTAGCATTGTGCATGGTTGCTTTGAAGAACTATCCAAACTCACAGACAATAGATCATTTTTTGTTTTATTTCAGGGCACATACATATGGAGTGTGATATAGATCACAGCATCATCGAAAGGAAGAAAAAAATTGTCAGTTACACACATGGCTGGGCTCAACTTATACGCCAATGTGGAAAAAGGAAGCCTATGCTTATTAGAGAATTCTATGCTGGTGATTTTTTCAAATATGTAAAGTTATACAAGGAGCTCCTCATGTTACACAAATATTTTAGCGGAGAAAAACATAATTGGTGTCAAGTAAACTAGTTATACTATGAAATGAGATAGATTTCACTTGTTCTTCAAGACAGCTTTGAAAGAAGAAGAAACCTTCCAGAAATTTCCATCGCACGGAAGGAAAAATCAAACCTCTTGTTGTACCTTGAACTGCGATATGATGGACCTGAATCTATATCTGCACAAAAGAAGAAAGATCTCCTAGACTTCCTGTCTTTCATTGCCACAGTATTCCATCAATTCTACAAAGATTTAAAAAAAGAAACTAATGTGCGAGATGTTTATCCTGACCCTTAAGAAAACGAACACGATAGTGATAATGCCAAGTAGGAAGCTATCAGCATTATGAACTACTTAATTTTACTGTGAAACCTATTTTATTGTAATTATGTAACAAAGACTCTTTGTTGCTCAATGAAAAGTATTTGTAAGTCTCAAAATATGATGTAGTAATTTGCATTTCAATGAAATTTAAAACATGATTTCACATGCGTATAATCGCATTTAATTTAAAATCCAACAATACGTTCCACATTTAATACATAAATTATTTTTGTCTGGTAATTAATTTGGATTTGCTACCAATAAAACACACACAATAGTAAAATTGTAAGAATGTTAATAACTATTAAACGGGTAACAAATGGGGTTATGTTAAAAAAGATGTTTGTCTCAAACGAAATATGGCACATTTTATGGAACATTTCAAGTGTTTTCACGGCTTTACCTAACTGGTAGGTCCTGAGGTGCTTGGAACAGCTAACTCTTAGTCATGTTGCTTAACGTCATATTAATATAGATCGCAACAGATCTTGCGGAGTTAAACAAATACATAGTCTGAAATGTCTCAACTTCGTATTTTTTACATAACCCGTTTTCCACGCGCACCCACCATTTCTTATGCAGAGTACTTAATTTTTCTGCACAATAAATCTCTCGTTTGAGTCGTTGCTTTTCACTTGCGTGCCCCACGTATGCTCTCTCTATTGATCTCAAATTGAATTATGTGGTAACGCCCTCCCAATATTTGTTTAAATATAATTAAACTTTCCCAGAATGTGAAATCTATTGTTATACTACACGGAAAAAAATTATCTTAACGATAATGGTAACTTAAAAAAAAATAATCTAGGAATATGAATTTTAGAGATTAAAATTTCTAACTTTTTAAAATCATATATCATAGTTCTAAAAGTTATTTGAATAGCGACGAGTTAAGTTTTTGTATGTCATTCAAAGCTCGAATACAAAAAATGCCAACCAATTCTATCAAATTTTGAGACGGGTGAAACATATGGACAATGAAATATATTTACTTAATAACATTTACGAAATTATTTATATCTGGAATTTTTTTATCTAATTTTAACGAAATTTGGTATTCACATACACATAATAACAATTGAATCATACTAAAATGTTCAGAAAACTTGCACAAAAATATAGACATTTTAAATTTTACTGTGTCCCTTAAAATTGCGGAATGGTAACGCTAGAATCCTCAAACTAAATAAGCACTCCAGTTTCACCAATGAACATATCAGAAAAGTATGATCTCTCTGGTACTCTGTAGTCAAACGCCTTAAGGGTTTTTATGTAGCAGTTGCCTTAAAAACGAGGTGTGATCCAAAATTTTCCGGAATGAAGTCATAAATACAACAGAACAGTTTATTTTGTCTAATCTGCACTGTCACTCTCGAAGTAGTCTCCATATGAGTTGATACACATCTCCCATCAACTTCTGCCACTGCTGGAAGCACTTCTGGAAGTCCTCTTCTTTCAGTATGTTCGGAGACTTCTACGATTCGCGATGGATGGCATCAATGTCCTCAAAACGGTGTCATCAGAGCCGCATTTTAAGTCGCAAGAAAAGAAAAAAGTCTGCTGGTGAATAGGTGGAATAGAGAACAGTATCCATCCTATTTTTATCCAAAAATTGGCGAACAGAAAGGGCTTTGTGCGTGGGCGCATTGTTATGATGCAAGAATCAGTCACCACTCCTCCATTTCTCTGATCATTTGCATCGCACATTCTCCATTAATCTTTGCAGCACTTGTTTGTAGCGCACTTGATTCACTGTTTGACCCTGTGGTTCAAATTCCTTATGTACAACGCCTTTAATGTCAAAACACACAATCATCATTGACTTCACTTCGGATCGAACTTGTCTGGTCTTTTTCGGCCGTAGAGATGAAGGACTCTTCCATTGTGAAGATTGTTGCTTTGTTTCTGGATCGTACCCATAAATCTATGTTTAAAACCTGCAACAATTTTCTCCATCAAGTTTGGGTCATTTTTTAGCTGTTCTTTAAAATCTGTGCAATCACAAGGCTTCCTTTTGGTCATTTGAAAGCACGAACTTGGTGGCAATTCTTCTCATGTCCAAATTGTCTTTCAAAATGCTTTGAAGACTTCCAAATGAGAATCCTAATGAGCCATAAAGTTCTCTTATTGTAATGCGCCTGTCATTTAAGACCATATCCCTCACCTGATTGATATTTACATCAGTTTTGTAGGAACAGGGTTGCCCCAAACGATCTGCATATTTAACTGATGTCATACCACTTTTAAATTTCGAGAATCACTCAAATGCTCGAGTTTTACCCATAACTTCCTCTCCTTAAGCTGTTCTTGACATTTCATAGGCTTCTGTTGCAGTTTTACTGAGTTTAAAGCAAAATTTGATGTTCCTTCTTTGTTCTTCGTAATCTGACATTTTTGCTACGTGGAAAACTCGCAGCACATGCAAAACATGTGTTCACTTCAGAGCGTCTACCTTGGCACTGCATGGTCACAGAAAGTCACGTGACCTCTTATTTTTATCGGGAAGGAACGCTGCATGTACAGTCTAGTAAGAATTAAAGACATCTGAGTGTCAGTATTGTTATAAAGCCATTCCGGAAAGGAAAATATAGTCACTGCGTTGCATATCATAATTATATCAATTGGAGCACAATTTCACTAACACTGCACAAATAGGGAAAACAATGAATGGGTTTGTTGCAAAAAGTACATTTTCAGGAAAGTTGGGATGCTATCACATCACATAATAAGAATCCAGTGACTAACAAGGTAATCGCGTGGTATAGTGGTAGCATGTGCACCCTTTATCGAAGGAGTTCCGAAATAAAATCTTGTGTATGGATGCAATTTTCTTCACTTTTTTGTCTCTCTTCTTTTGGATGGGGAATACAAACAGCTCATTAAAATTTTAATCATGGGAAAGAAGTCAATAGCAGTTAGCCATGCTTTTCTACTTAATTGTGAGTAGAGTCCTTCTTCCGCGTCCATTTTATGTCTATTTTCTAAACTTTATTAAATATTGAATGTTAACTTTAATAACAAATCCACATAACAGTTAGAGAAACTGGGATTGATTTTACTTTCCTGCATTACACGCTGAACAACGGCACGCATATGCTTCAGCAGATAGAACAATTGCAAAACAAAGACCCCAAGTACTTCCGAGAGTCTTCAGTAGATTTTACCTGCAATGAGCTAATCGCCCAACTAAGGTATCCGTGGTCGTTGGCGCGTTTGGCATTGACATTCTGCCGTGAAAGAGTCGCGGGTCGAATCCTGCTGTGAGCATGGATGTTAAGTATTGTGTGTTGCTGTGTTTGTGTACTTATAGCTCACTCTATCCTCCTAATGCCCAAGAAAGTTATCACGTAAATGTAAAAAGAGAAAGAAAGGAAGAAAAATCTGAACGTCTGCCAATTGGTGCACTATGGTAGGGTGATTATCCTAATAAAATTCTGATCGCGCTAAAGTGAAATCCCTGATTTTTTTTCACGAGAATGGCGCGAATAGCCATTGGAGTTCTCTTTGTCCCATGAAGCAGTAATCCGTTCTCAAGCGCTGCTCGCCATCTAGGCCAATGCTCTCTCACTGAGTTAGGGCGCACATGTAACAAACCCTCGGTATTTCCGAGCCGTTATAGCAGCGTGGATGTTTAAGGTAGATGTGTTTTTATGCCTGACCTGATGTTATGGTATACCTCTATAGGCTGCAGTAAAGCATTTATATTGAATAATAATACTTTGTCAATCCTATTCGAATAGTGGGTGTTCTTAGTATGTCAAGTATCAACAAAAATGAGATTGTAAAAGAAGAGAAGCTGATTATAGTATAAGAGATATAAAACAAGAGAAGGATAATACGATGTATTTGACAGCTAGGAAGAATAATTTTGAGTTCATTCATGTTGTGTGTTACTTTTCTGGAAAGCATTGGCAGCGAAGAAAAGGCGCATTCAGTCTTGGGAATCGATAAATGCATTACAAGTCAAATAGGACAAAAATAAGGTTTTAAGTTTGAGGTCAAAACCTTCATTGACTTACAGCCATATCTGAACTTTAATTTTCTAATTATTTATGTTGGTTGGATTGCGTGTAATTTATTTGTTTCCTACCAGCGTGTGTACAGTTTAAATCACTTAAAAATAAAGAACAACATTTGTAATTTGAGTGACTCTTTATGTACTGCCCAAAACTTAAACTGATCATTAGGTTTCTGTGGAAACCTCATGGAGAATGTACTCATATCATGGTCTTGGAATTTACAACTGATTTTGCTTCATAAACTCGGTACGCCATTAATGGAATGAAAAACTGGAGCGGATAGCAGAATTCTAAAGCGAATTGTGGGTCAAACATTAATTAAGCCATAAAATAATAATAGGCCAAGCCTAAAGCAAAACTGATACCTGGGAATTTAAAGCGTGTTTTAGACGTTTAAGCATTACATAGTCGTGATAACCCCTACGCTGCTTTCATGGATAATATAACAAAGGTTTAAACTGCCCGAGTGCCTGGGGTGGCGTGTTTATAACACAACCTTAATGAAATGCTCCGCACACTCGTTGCCGAGTGGTCAGCCTTAATATTAATATCGCCCATCAAGCCACAAGTATTCACTGGATTTCACCTCTTCCTCAGAGCGTAGCCAAACAATCTGTGTTATTCATATAAAACGGATTAATTAACAACATATCCGTCATTTTCAAGAAGGTTGGAGGAAATATATTGAAACACTGGCAATGACGTAAAATAGAACCAGGAAAATAATACAAAATTATATCATGGATTTATAAATGGACGTGTTTTCACAAGATAGATAAACCAATGGGCACATAATGTAAGTAAATTTGAAACAAAGACGCTGTATATCAGTATAAAACATTTGAGACATTCTACTAATGATTGCACACTTTATTAGAATAGTATTTCTTTCGTTATTACAGTACTAGCCAGTCTACGGTAGCGTGAACAGAAACCACAGTTTCCTCATTATCTTCCCTAAATTATTATGTTTGAGATATAGGTAGATCTGTAAGAAAAGGTCTGTCACTGCTTCATAGAAGAATACTCCTCAGAGAAAATTGCTTATTAATTTGTTCAAATATTCTGAGCCCTAAAAGTGAGTAATTCTATTGTCAGTTTTAACCCTTTAAGAAAAATGGCAAAAGGAATCATTTTATTGACACTGCACAGGAATTGTTTCCGTGTAATAATATATTTCATAATTTTACTGTGTTAATATGTCCCAGAGTTACCCATAGACTTAATATGCTAATTTAAACAAAAGTATTTAAGACCACATATCCTATATCATCATCATCATCATCATCATCATCATCATCCATGCATTATGAAGTTTCTCCAAAGATCCTCTCAGTGCTTATTCCTGAATAATTATTTTTGGAATTTTTCCCTAGTTCTTCATCAAGAATATAATTGTAGGAACACTATTTCAAAAGGTTTAAGTTGTGTTGAAAAATGTTCCACGCATCTCATTTCAAATATAAGGCACTTCTTTCTAAAACTAAAACTCGTCCCCCAGTGCACCAACCTTCCTGGTGGCCAAATGAGAAGCAACAATGTTTTGTATGGTGAGTATGGGGTAGGGTAATTAAGTATGGTTATAACCAGTGAACGAACCTTCATATACTCTATTCAGATTCGTTTCTGCCAGCAGGTGGAAAAGTGGAAGAAGAACTTATTTCTGCATCAAGCTGAACCCTTTCCCTTCCTCTTCCTATAAGCCCTCGCCAAAAAGAATACGAATGTACTGTACATTAAAGGTTGCAAATCTTGGACTATAGGAAGAAGTAAGGGTGAACATGTCAACAAGGCGCGGAGGTGTGGTATAATTGGGTCAAAGGAAAAGTGGTTCTACTGTGTACTTTCGGTATTGAGTTTATTTTTATTAAGTCGTAAAACAGAGAGTATGGCGCCACTATTGCAATATACATGTACACAAATTAACACTTTTGGTTTTAATACATTTATGTGTATCTACATTCAAGTTAGTGTATGTTGTCTGAAGAAACTTTTTTCTGTGTATATTTTTTTTAAAAAAAACCTTTGAAGTAAGCGTTGATTACTTTTTTAACTGCAATATTAGATTTAATCGTTATTTCAGTCATTTATAAAATTCAGATGGTCTGTGTGACAGCATTTCGTCTCTCAGTTTCTCTTAAATGGACAGAGGCTTGATGTGGTGAATATGTTTTACTTTGGCAGTATACTTCCTTACTCGTCAAACATTACTTATTACCTCTGCTTCTGGCATTCAATCCTGCCATCATATAGAGTAAAATATTAACTCTCCAATTCTTCTAAAAGTTCAGCAATACCTAAAGACTTAGATTTTTAGTACTGGAGATATACTGCTCGTATGGATCAGCTCCACACAGCAGAGAGGCACTAAGCACTGCAGTTGTTGAGCCCACTTGTATTTTGCTGTAAATATATTCATGGGCTAACGACACACTATGCACACGTCCCAGGTAACTTGTATTATCTTTCTTTCACAATCGGTATATGGTGACAGTAAATTTTACTAAGTAACATTTCTTAAGGAAGTTATACTTTTCTTGTGGCAATATCGTTGTGCTTGCATTAGCATGACAAACAGAAAGTTAGATTTTCGGCCAGCTGCCGAGTTTGGTGCTTTCGCTGCCAAGGTCACAAATATCGAATTTCCCAGATTTAGCAGTTTCCACGGTGAAATAGATTCCTTCTGTTTAGCTCAGTTCTGGGTTTCTCAGCATAAGGCTAACGTAATACTGAGGTCAGTTCTTTATATTGCGATGTCTTTTGGCCACTACCGTTACCAGAATCAACGACACTTGGTTCTCCGAAGGGAGAACACTTATTTCATTTGTATAAAACTTCATGACCTCACGCGATGCCACATTCCTAAAAATCTCATCATCATGATCATCATTATCATCTCTTTGTAACATAATGCAAATACAACTTAGTTATCATCTAGATTTACCTCTCTCGTAATGTTAATTTCAAACTGCGTATTACCTTTCAACACACCAGATCCTATCCCCTATTTTTAGGATAAGTGTAGATAGCTGTTACCCCTGATACCTCCGTCCTTCCTTAAGTATCCGTTTCCCCAATCCCGTTACGTAAAACCATTAGGTCTGACTTCTCACCCGGAGGTCCCGAGTTCGATTCCGGCTGGGGCGGGGCTTTTTTATTTGTTAGAATTATTCCCTATCCTCCACAGAGTCTGAAACAATGTATGTGAGAGTGAGAAAAATAAAATGATTTAAACCTACAGACAACGAATTGTTTCAAGTGCAAAGCCCCCGATATGACCTTAGATGTTAAAGGGGGTTATATAAATGAAACAAAAAAACAAAAACAAAAACAAAAACAAAAAAAACTTTAGTGCCGTGTTTATGGTGGTAACCCCTAGCCGAATAAATGTAACCATTACACTAGGTGGACGTTCTGTGTCCTTCTTTTGTAACGTTACAGCATTGTAACAAATATCATTATTGATTAAACAATTATTTACAAATAAACAATTAAATTCACTGCTGCAAATAGCTCACTCGACGAAAGACAGTTGACAGTTTATGGCAGTACGCTGTCCGTGGCTCGCGTGGCACTGCACTTAACACTCCAGTCACTCCCGACACAACACCCCAATGCATCTCTTCCTCCTTTTTATGGCGATAAAATGATGTCACAGGCTTTCCAAAACTTATCGAAGGTACTGCAAACCTAAGCTGGGAGAAACAGATTGACCAGAAAAAATCGTGATGTTCATGTATCACGTTCCGAAGTCTCCTGTTTCGTCACGCCGTTGTTCAGACATCCAACTCCAATGTCTCGCATTCTAGTTCCACTGTTGCATACCAAAGTGTACACGAGAAAGGTCGCACGCGCGAACGGCATTGTCAAAATATAAAGTTTCGAAACCTGGTTATAACTATCCTTGTTATACCAAGTGGAAAAAAAGCAAATGAAAACTTAATGTCTACCCCATTTGCTCAGCCAGTGTATATAACATTAAAGACGTGTTGTGCAAATTCATCGAGCCTGGCCCCACACCATTAAAAGGAAATAAAGTTATCGGCAGCACTGATACGGAAAGCTATGACAAATATGCTTGTTTGGGAGACACAATTATCCGATCTAAACTGGGAAAGATCCTGACGCAAGCAGCTGCCAGCTCAAGATCTCTCATGCGTTAAGAATAACGGGATGTGATAACAGCCAATTTTACCTTTAATAAAATGCTGCAAGTAGGATACCGTTTTTAAAACTTGTTTGTGTATTTCTTGATATTGGTGGGTGCTTAAAAGCACCATTCTTTATGTTGTAATGAATTAAATATGAATTTAATCTACCGTATGATGAACGAGGATATTTAAAAACTGGTGTGATCTCTACCAGTCACTTAAATACATATTTCTGTCATTTACCTCACGATTCTCCAATTTTGAATGAGAACTGAAATAGGACAAAATTAAATAATTATTATTGTTGTTGTTTTTGTTGTTGTCGTTTTTACTATCGTTATTGTTATCGCTATTATCACTATCGTTATTATTAATATTATTATCATCATTATTATTATCATCATTATTACTATTATTATCATCTTTATTGATATAGTTATTATCATTGTTATTGATATAGTTATCATTGTTATCGTTATTATCATTATTATTATAGTTATTGTTATTATCACTACCATTTGTACTATTATCATTATCGTTATATTATTCTCTTTTTTTACAATTTGTTTTGAGAATTTTCTACAAGATTTTAACATATCGAAGGAAACCGTTTTGTCATATTTCCACACAGATATAATCTATTAAATGAGAATATATCTATTATTCCCGGGGAAACTTTCTATGCTAATTCTAAACAAATTACATATTAGTACAAACACAGGCATTTTAAGGTTTCATATTTACTGATTGCCGACATAAGATTACTAACA
Organism: Hymenopus coronatus; assembly: GCA_030762935.1. Classification (NCBI taxonomy): domain Eukaryota; kingdom Metazoa; phylum Arthropoda; class Insecta; order Mantodea; family Hymenopodidae; genus Hymenopus; species Hymenopus coronatus. The sequence continues at coordinate 339,140,155 of CM060900.1, forward strand.
TTGAAAAAAAAGTTACATAAAAATGAAAAACTAATAATATAAACTACCCTATACTCATTGTGTAATCTTAAAATGCAATCAGTTTGAGGGCTTAAGGCTTTCAGAATCGTGTAATTATGGCGTGGTATAGATGCGGATCTAAGAAATCCATTAGTAATAAGGAATGTGTGTTCCATTCACATGAGTTTCTCTTCCTACTCTGCAAGCAAACTTCTCTTGCAGAAGATTGTTTTATATACATCATGCTAATCGAGGTAGTCATTAACATAAATTGGCGTATTACTTTGCTCCTTGTAGCCAGAAAGGAAATCGGGAAATGCACTAAGAAAATGCGACTCAAATGTTTAAAAAGCTGTTGCTATGTGATTATCATTGAAATTCGGTTGCTTTTCATACCCAGGTGTAAAAGAAAATAAATATGAAATGAATGACGACCTCCTGCGAGAGAAAAGTTGGAAGTATTTAAAAACTGAAACCAATAACTGGAATAACTGGGATATCGTTAACTCCACAGAAAATGTATACGACATAAATTACGTGATTTTTTGAGATCTACATTTCTGTGTAGTAAGTTTTTGTCTACCTCTAATGTTTTACCAGTTAGGCGAAAGCAATTAAGAATGAAGAGAAGGTCAGAGATTATTGTCATGTATAAATCGCTAGATCCATCTTTGAGAAAATCAAGTTTTTAGAAAATTTCTTTGTAAAATGCAGTTTTGCTAGGTCATTTTTCCTACAAATCTTCCTGTTGCACCTTTGGGAGCTGCAAATATTAATGTTGATATTTACCGACTTTAGTTTTTGAGTTATCGTGTTCACGGACACACACATACACATGAACCTTATTCTAAAAATGCTTTTATTGGACTTAGGGGACATCAAAACATATATTTTTGTTGAAATCTCTGTATCAAATTTTTGTATGGAATACAATATGTGCTCTACCCACTATATACATAGTACGTGTAGAGAAAGTGATAAAAATACAACATTATTAGGATGTCACATTTCAGAGCGCTTCAATGATACACAACGTAAGAATAAAGGTATGGCCACACCTTCCTAAATACCTAGTTCAGTCCATATTAGCCAGCCCAATTTTTTTTAAGGGATAATATAGTATTCAAATCTGTGATAGCTTCATGTTTAACTTGGTTGGCTTACTCTCCCCGTATGGTGAACTTACACCCCTAAGACTTAATTGGGTGTCTGAGGTCAGAAGCCTATCGATCAGCCAACGAACATTTAATCTTAGATCACTCCTGGAACGAGGGATCGGCCCGTAGCGAAGCATAAGATGAGGGAAGTAAATGACATGAAATGAAGGAAAAATTAATGAGTAAAGGTGATTATGAACCAATGGGTGGAATGAATGGCGGGAAATTACCAGAAAAAATCCGCTCAGAGGCCGCTTTGTCCACGACAAATCCCATATGATGTCCTCTGGGACTGAAAGCGCAGGGAAACGATAAGAATCGTTTCTAAGACACAAACAAACAAATGAACTGTGCATTTCAAGCAGCACATGTTATTGGATTTGCATCAGTTGGGGATGGAAATAAATGTTTAAACCGGACATTGGGAGCTCGAAAATAGGGGACTGGAACCTTCTACCCACTCTACATAGCTGACAGTAATCTCCAGGCGAATTTCCGCAAACTCTGTATACAACGTGATAATGGCGTACGAGATGCCTGATGTCTTACACTTAATTCTATAGCACACTTTAATACTTAAGACATTGTTTACTCCAATGCTTATTCTAGAAAACGAATAATAACGAACTATGAATATAAGATCGCACACACTAGTATTAAGCAATTTTAAACGGCTCAAAATAAAATTACGCACTCGTTTTACAAGATGTTATTCACACTTTTTATGAAAGCCCTTTTATTGAAACAAGTTGCCCTCCGTGGTGTAGTGGTTACCATGCTAGTCTCTAAAACACATGAGTGGAGGTTCAAACCTGGTGGAGGGTGATGGATTTTTCCGGACGCAGACACCCTTAGCATGGCTTTCTTCGGAATGGAAGTAAAGCCGGTGTTCCCGTTTAATATTTATTTGTACTAAAAGAACTCCAAACCTTGAAAGAAGAAGATTCCTGGGAAAAATTCCCCATTTCTTGCACGAAAGTCGTGATTTTGTCCTACAGTGGCATCTGTGGGCCCATTCTTCGTCTCCCTGGCGCATAGCGACGAACTCACGAACTAAAAATTGGAATTTCAACAAGGCAACATCGTAGTAATGACCTATGCCCCACTTAGTAGCTACAGAAGTTAACAAACTAATTGAAACAATACTTTTAATGCAAAAACAGCACACATACAGAATATCTAGGAATGTATATGACGCATGTATGAAATGCGTATAGGCGAGTGCTAGAAACACACGAAGATATGCAGTGCTTGCAAAATCCTACACATTAATACTAAAAATAACGAAAAATTACTCTTCAACATAAAATCACAGTACGAATCCTGAAAATGTGTGAATAAATACTTAACGTACAAAATCATACAAATCAGTAGTTAGATATTTCAAATGCACATATTCGCAATGTTTTTACCTACCCTACTATATATAATATGCGAGGTATTATATTCCATTCAAAAATCAATATTGATATTTTTACAAAACTATACATTTCGAGGCCTCCCGAATCCAGAAAAGGTATTTTTAAGGGAAAAAGATTCATGTGTATATGTGTGTGTGTGATTTTGAACAGCTTAGCTCAAAAACGAAAACTGAATTTAATATAACATTTGATATTTATGTTCAGCATCTTCCAAAGATGCGACGAGATTTTAGTTAAGCTCCCTACCCTCAAATTACGCTTTAGATAAGACATTTTTCCAAACTTCTGGTTTTCTCAAAAATGGTTCCTAGGACCTTGATTAAAATGCTATATGTTGAAAGTATTTTCATAAACAACTAAATGTACATCTTGAACTTTCTGCAAAGAGCCTCTGAAGTCTTCATTCTGGATTACTTTTGTGTAACTGGTAAACCCAAAATTCACTATCCCTTTTGCTCTGTATGCATCCCTTTTTCTGTTGGTGCTACAAGGAAATGTGTATTAAAATTATTTCTGGACGAACGGAGGCTTTCACGGCCGGCGTTTTGAATAATGAAAGTATTTTCCGGGCTGGTAGGCCGTGGTCCATTGGGTCAGACCAGCGACCGGATCACCTGTGAAGATGCCCTTGGCGAAACGTCGGGAACTTCCCGACCCAATGCACCGCGGTCTATAAGTCCGGAAAATAGTTTCATTATTCAAGATTATTTCTGTTAATGTTTAGTTTGATTAGAATGCAGCATATATAAGAATAAACTTCTGTAAAAAAAAGTTGTTGCAAAACAGGTAAAGAAAGTAATTTGAATGTAACAAGTCAGACTTTTTTATTCTAGTGACAGATAGATTGGTGAAACCTCTTAATTGCAGCTAAGTGTTCCATGTTCAGTTGGGTAGTATTGCTAGCAATAGCAGGAGAAGTAAAGCCTAATGCCTCCAGAGCCGCGTATTTCCCTGTTTCTGGTTTAAGATATTTATCCAGAATACTATATGGTAGAATTGGTCAGTGACGGAATATCAACAACCTTTATGCAAATTGAGATTTGGCGTGAGGACAGAGGCACTTATAAACTGTAGTGCAACGGAAGTGTGAAGGGAGACAGTATTCAACAGTGAACAATACAACGTATGGTATAGAGGCGATGGGCATGTTGGGCGCTACTCGGTGTCAAAGACAAGGAGCTAACAACAATTAAAATTCTCTTTCAGGAGATAATATATAAAGGGTTTTCAAGAAGTCACAGTTAAGTAGATACAGATTGAGTTATTTTATGTGTATGTTAATTCAGAGCATTCTTTGCCTAATTCATTTTTCTTTTATTTTTTCTTTATGAGATTACATTTGATACTGCTTTTTTTCGTTTTTGTTTTTGTTTTATTACGTTCTTGTATATTTTGAAAGCATGTATGGTCTACTGGATTAACAATTTGTTAATATTCAGACACTGGTGCTTAAATTTAATTTAATACATTCACACTCTCACACTCATATCATTTAACCACCCACTCTCCCGCACACGTTTTAATCTACAGGCTACCGACTGTTTACGCACATTGCTGACCTTTGTATGCATTATCTTTATTTTTTACAAAATCTGTCTTAATTCAACGGTTAAATCTGTAATTAGTAAGTTAATATTTTCTATAAACATACAAAGCTATATATATTCGTGAGAATTCACAACAATAATTTTACGGTTCATAACATTTCTGTTTACAATATATGCTCAGTCAACCTAGAATGCCTTTGCCACAGCATCATATTGATTTTCCAGACAGCGACAGCACTCAGTTTCTGTCTCTTATAGCGCCGTTGTCATCAAGAGTGAAATCTCGATACATTATTTGCGTCTCCATCAGCCTTCAGATGGGAGTTCTTTCTGAAAGCGAGCAATTTTTCCGGCTACCATCGAAACTTTATCACTCAAACTTCGCATCATCGAAACTCTGTGTAATACAGACATGTGAATATCTCTGGAGAATGTAATTTATTTCATGCTTTCGTGGAAGATTAATTTTAATTATGAGTAAAACTAAAGAAATTAATCCTCATGTAATTTATTTCATGCTTTCGTGGAAGATTAATTTTAATTATGAGTAAAACTAAAGAAATTAATCCTCATTTAAACCAAGACTGCTTCGGGACAGACGGATTCATTATTATCGTTGAATATCCATAAAAGTTGGTTAAGGGGAGAACTGGATAAACAGAAATAGTGAAAACCGACAAAATAAAACCTGAGAAGTTGTTTTGATTGGTTAGTAATTTAATATGTATTAGTATCAGCCTACAAGACCTGAGTGTAAATACATCGATTACAAGATGGAGTGGTTGCTTCATGATTTATGGATATAGTCATAGGTTAAATTAATTTTATTATTATTATTATTATTATTATTATTATTATTATTATTAGCGCTGTGCCGTTATCACAAATAAAAGAGAAGTTATTTCACTATGGCAAAATAAATGAAATCGGAATTTTGCGACTTTACACGAAAATACCTGCCTTTTTAATATGAATGTAACAAAGCATTGCTCTATTAATAGATAATAATAGTGTTGATAGTGGAAACTGTTAATAACAGACTAACATTCGAATTATTCACATAAATGAGAAAAGAGAATCTTACGTTCCATCATTAATAAATGGGGTATTTTGTGGCTGCAGTGACTAAACAAGCAGAGCATAATGGTTTCATTATTTAAGTTCAGTTTTCTTTTCCAGTGAACATCATTAACATTTCCACTTTTGTTTGTATACGTAGCTGCAGTAATTTGTCATTTGTGTATGACTGTTAAACACGAATCAGGTTCAACGTGCTAAAAACCCATCTTGCTTGATCCATTTACGTTGAAGACGGCCCTTCGTGTAAAAGCAGATGCAAATAATGTATTAGTGTTGAGTTGATTCGCAAATATTACGTCAATTCATACGTAATTTTGAATGCATAATTATTGGATTACGAAATACTATGAACATATCTGCTTTAGGAGGTGGGGGTGTAATGAGTGTGTTCAGTGACATCCACAAATAAGATACTCTATTAAAGCTGTTTCAAAGACTGGGTGATCGAATTTGAACCCGAGGCACAATCTTTCGTGAGCTGGTCTACCGAGAGAAAATCGAGACTCCTGCGACATGTTTGCCACTTCAAGGAGTCCTACCACTGATCATCGAACATTAACTGGAAACATTTCAGAAGGTATCTGAAGAAAATCATTGTGCATTCAATTCGAGAGACCGCCTCATGTAGAGTGCAGTGTGTCTGCCTCACATTCAAGAGGTCCTGAATTCAAATCTCAGGGCGAGTTACCCGGATAAGTTTATTTCCGGGTTTTTCCTTTATGCTGAGAAGACTAATGTCCGGTAACTTTAAGCTCCATGGAACCAGGCTTGTTTGAACATCATTTCACTAATTTCATTCATCGTCCGACACAAACTACAGGTTAAAGAATATTAACTTAATTCAAAATAATCAAATTTGAGTTTTTTGATATACTTTTAAGAATAATATTAATCATTAATAGCATCAGGGTTTTATCCGGCATCACTTTTTTGTGATTCTATTATTAGTATTATTATTACTATTACTATTATTATTATTATTATTACTATTACTATTACTATTATTAATATTACTATTACTATTACTATTACTATTATTATTATTATTACTATTACTATTATTATTACTATTATTATTATTATTACTATTATTATTATTATTATTATTACTATTATTATTATTACTATTATTATTACTATTATTATTACTATTATTATTATTATTATTACTATTATTATTATTATTATTACTATTATTATTATTATTACTATTATTATTATTACTATTATTATTATTACTATTATTATTACTATTATTATTATTATTACTATTATTATTACTATTATTATTATTACTATTATTATTATTACTATTATTATTATTACTATTATTATTATTATTATTGTTGTTGTTGTTGGTACTATTATTATTATTATTATTATTATTGTTATTGTTGTGATTGTTATTGTTTTTGTTCTGACTTACATCATATAAGTCAGTACCATATTGTTATATTGTTATTTTTAATATAAGTACGCTGCTAAGCGACAGACGTGTAAAGTCATACCTGGCTACGTAGAGCGCTAATAGCACATTTACCACTAAATGTCAGAATCTTGCGCACTCACTAAAACAGAGGCATTTCTGGAGTAAAGCTCAGTTTAAATAATGTTCTATTCCTTAGCCGAGACGTGTTCTAGTTTTTCAACATTAGTGGTTCCTGGTGTATATTGCCGAGAACTTGTTAAAATTGTCACCGAAATAACTATCAGAAGCAGTTACTGTGAAAGTTGAGTAAAAGAAATCACGGAACTTTGCAATTTAAGAAATTATAGATGTAGTAATAGCCAAACTTGTGTGGAAAAACTTAAATAAGCCAATATTCCACTTACCGTGCGAGATATGGCTCGTGGTGGCATGTAATGAATAATGTTATTGGAATGTTAATGGAGGCTTAAATTGGTTCTAGAAGACCATACGTAATTCAGGGTTTCGAATCGATAACCTTAGTCCCAACACGAGAGTTCAAAACCCACTGCTCTTTAGGTCTCAAGTGGCTGTGGCGTAATAGCAGAGCACTCGGTGTCTGTCCAAAGTGACAGATTGGTTTCGAAACTTCCTTATCAGACATGATATTTTCTACTGTCATGGGCTTAGAATTCTACAATTTGAAACCAGTAGTCTCATACATAAATTATTATCAGAGCTAGGAAGTTCGTGCCATTCACCGTTCTTTATACAGGTTGCGACCGACCGTCTCGCCGAATCAAAACAAGACATTGAATAAAAACGAAGATGGAGAGGTAAACAAACCTGTTTTCAAGTAAACAGTACTGCTACCAGAGAACAAAAATGACTTATAAGACACTCGTATAAACACACCAATTTAGATAATTAATTATGTACAACATACAAATTATCACATATATAAGGGCGATTCTAACTGATATATGTACATTATGTAAACATCGAAGCAGTTATAACAAGTATTGAAATATTTATTGATCTAATGTTACATAATATCGAAATAATAAAATTAATTTCTTAAATATCTTCAGAATCTTACCATGTAAAAACAGAAGCAGGAATTAAACTACATTTTACTCATCTGTAGCTGTATTACTGAAAACTGTATGTACTTCTGAAGCCTTTCAAATGAAAACCTCATTCTATGTTCCCAGAAACAAGATTTGTAATGCGATAAGGTACGTTTCACTTCGCATGATGTGGTTGGGCATATTTGAAATATTTTATCACTTCCGTTTCGGTATCACCAAGCAAATAGCATTTGTTGGGATCTAAAAGTGCAGCTTGTATCTTTTCATTTTCATCTTTATTTCAGTTAGGATGGTCGTGAATTGGTAGATCCATCTTGAGAGATGTTGCACAGATTTAGTTCAGCTCCATACATCTAGACTGTAACTGTGTGATAGTTGTGGGTAACGTTCTGAACAAATTTGCAATCAATAATATATTCTGTGAAACTGTTCTGTTACTAGACATTTGACAGCCTGTATACTAGAAAGTGACATGAATAACTGCATTGCTATAAAACTCAGTATGGTTGTAAAACAAATTAATTTTGCTCATATTTGAGCTGAACAAAGATGTTATTTGAACGCCTTCCTTCCTACCGACGTGGTTCTGTGTTTTGCAGTAATGGGTAACACACTGCGTTGACCTTTGCTCGCGCAAATAGCGCCGCATGATATTGCCAGGTCTGGCTACCCTTACTCTACATTAGTAAATTGATACGAACTTCTGAATATTATAGCTCTGATTATTACAGTTGAAATCTGAATATTCGTCGGAAAGAGGCTAGGCTAAATTTTATGATCCTAATTGTGTACCTCGGAAATAATTATATGTGCATATTATCTTAGAGCACGAAGTACTCACATTAGTGTGTTACTTTGTATTTTGTGATGTGATTATGTATCCTTTCTCTAAAATCAAGAATGATAACTTGAAAAAGTATTTGGTATTCAATTCACATGACTCTCTGTGTCTATTCTGCAAACAAACTGTTCTCACAAAATACTATTATTTTATCTACATTACGCTAATCAGGATAAACATAAGCAAAAATCGTATTACTTGCTTCCTTGTAAGAAAAATAGAAATAAGGATATACACAAGACAAAACCGATAGTCGGTCGCTATGTGAAACAAATGAAGTTCCGTTCTCTTGACATGACCAAAAATAGCCAAAAGATAAATGAAATAAAATATGACTTCTCATTTGAGAGAAGTTTAAGTAGTTTAAAAATGAAACAAACAACAAGGAGTATCTCAAAAACGGTTAACTCTTTAAAAAGATGTGTATGACACAAACTGTGTGTTTTAACGAGAACCATATATTTGTGTAGAAAGCTTTTGTCTATCTCTCACGGTTTCACAGTTATACAAAAGTCATCCAGAACGCAGAGGTCTTCAGAGGCTATTGCCAGAAGATTCAAAATATGCATTTCCTTTGTCACGAAGATAGCTTGAATGTATGGTGTGTAAATGAAAATCGTTAGAGCCATTTAAAGATAATCATAATTTTCGAAAATGCTCCGTGTAAAGGGTTATTAGGGGTGCGGAATTTTCCTAAAAATCTTCGTGTAGAATCCTTGGAAGATACTGAACTTAAATACTAAGACTTTTTGTTTTTGAGTTATGCTATGTAGGCGCACACACACACAGATGAACGTTTTTGTAAAATTTCTTTTTTAGATTCAGGGGATATCAAAACACGTACTTCCGGTAAAATCTCAAAATCGAATTTTTAGGTGGAATACAATGCCTTCTATACCCATCTTGTACGTTGTACATATGTGGTCAGGAAATTAATAAGTAAGAAAAAACCACTAATGGAAGGCTTGCGATCCTCTTTACAATACTTACAAGACAAAGCGCTGGTATGAATGTGTATAGTCACGCATGATTATATATGTATATATTTGTTTTTCGTAGTCGGTTCACCTCCCCGTATTTAGGTCTGGCACCCCCTTAGGACTTACAAGCGGTTGCCCTCGGGGTCAGAAGCCCGTCGGGTAGGCAACGGCATGAAACCACAGAATGGAGAACCTGGAACGAATGGTGAGGCATGATCGTGAGGAAGTGGATGATATGTAATGCAAGGAAGGGTGATAATGGAATAATTGGTGGAAAGAGTAGCGGAGGATCCGAGAAAACACGCACAGACGCCGCTTCTCCACAAACATCCCAAATGCGGGCGCCTGGGATCGAACCCGGGCCGCCTAAATGGGAGGCCAACGGTCTAACCGATCTGCCAAGGCGCCGCCAAAAATCCATCATGCTTCGTTGGGTTTGAACCAGAGACCTTGGGAACCAGAGGCTAGCATGTTACCCCTAAACCATGGAGGACGACTATATACATATTTACATATTGAAATTACAAGTATTTACCACAAAGATTCAGAATTATCATACACAACTGAAATGCTCGTGAGTCACACTAATGTGAAATGAAATCAGTACTTATTACCGAGTTTAATTTTATATGTTGATGTATTTATGCTCCATATAAAGCCAGCAATGAATATTTGAAAATGAAACAAACATATACTAATTGTAAAAGAAAAAATACCAACTAAGAGAAAGGAGGCGCATTACAATTGAATTCTGCAAATTATAGTTTACGACAAAACTTATAAATTTGTTTTCCGTAAAATGATGGCTTTTGTAGTTTCATTATTCTCTACAACGGCTTTCCACAGAGGCGTCAAAATGCTAAATCTGAACTTAAAATATGTTAAGAAGATAGGAAGATTTCAGCACCGGCCAAGGATAGGTCCATATCTATTGTTCCCTTCGTGAGGAGGGGTTGAGACGAGAGAGGGCAAGAAGGGACAATTTGGCTTTGAGGTTGGATTGTGATGTGTGCAAGTTCGGAAAATTGACTTTTAGGGTCGATAGTGATGGCAGCAAGATGAAACAATGACGTTGTCCTTAACCAGAAAATCGAGCATAATTTCTGTACATCGTTGCTCATCCAGTACACAAGGTGGAGAGTCTACCTGAAAGTTGTTCGTTATAGCTTTATATATATACTTAAGTGCAAACATTTTCTTCTTCTGCGTCTCAAAGACTGATGATATTTTCCAGTGCAAACTTCACTACTGCAGTAGCGTGTTTTTTCTCCTCATAATTTAGCATGTAATTATTATTATTATTATTATTATTATTATTTATTATTATTAATAATATCATTATTATCATCATCATTATCATCATTATTATTATAATCATTGTTATTACTATTATCATTATCATTATCATCATTATTACCATTATCATTATCATTATTATTATCATTATTATTATCATTATTATTATCATTATTATTATATTATCATTATTACTATTATATTATTATTATTATTCTTTTGTTCCTTTTCTTTTTTCTGTCATGTATAATGAATTTAGTACTGGAAGAGAAAGGATGCGGGGAACAGGAATACCAAGAGCGGAAGGATGTAATGGCGTGTTTTTAGGAGGTAGATAAGTGCGGGGCAAGTGACATATCAATACCTAGTGTGTCCTTAAATGTGGGAGATCCAAAGACAGAGACGTCCGTTTTTTCAATTCCCAGCGTTTTTCCCGGATAAAAATCTGGAAGTGCGGTAGGTGCCGCATCTCCAACTAGTACAATCCGATTATATGTGACAAATATGATCCAAGTCAGGGCATCCGACAGCTGCTCGTTGTCTGTTGGAATTCCAAGGTCATTCTTTCCCCCTGAAAATGGTTGTGCCCCACAACAGACGTCATAGATTCTGCCGCATACCCAGTCCCAAATAGAGCTCACGACGGCATAGTCCACAAGCTTACAGTGCAGCTTTTCCATCTCAGTACAGCGGCAGTAGAGATTAAAGTTGATCTGCTATGTCGCCACACTTTGCTGTGGGCACATCATCATTGCCTTCCAGTCTGTGGGGATCTTCGGGTTTGTAAATTTCTTCCATGTGATGCTGAATCATAACATTGAAATAAACGCATCTGTAATCGAGCCGTAATTGTCTATTTCATTAGAAGCTCCTTTTATATGAATTTTACACAGCTTTTCTGGTCTCATTACATGTTGTGTCTAACATACTGACTTCAAACACAAGGTGTTAGCAGATCTCTCTCTCTCCAGTCAGTTGCAAGGCTAGATTTCAGCAGCTCTCCATTTTTCTCGCATCTCAGCCTCCTACATCAGCTCGCAGTATGTAGTACAGTATTATGACCCTGCCCCACTCTTGTTCCAAAGTCGGTCTGACCTTAAAACTTGCTGTTGGAAAACAACCCACGCTGTTGCCAAGTTTTCCACTTACTGGCACCTTAACTGAGGTGTGAATCTCGACTTGCTAGCAGTGTCTTCAGGAAGCAGTTATGTTACCTTTAGCCCTAGAACAGCTTCGTCTTTTGATTGCTAATGGTTATTTCCCAGTGATAGAGAACAGCGGTCCTGTTTGAGTCTATTATGTTTTGGAGAAAACCAAGCGACAACAAAGCTAGCCGTACGCTTTGAAGCCTGACTGCAAACCCATTTGCAAACGAATAGAAGGGTCTTCCCATCCTTAACCTTTGCTAGCGTTGTCACTATATGCCACCAAAGTCAAGCGTTGTTGCACTGGCATTACTGTTCAAGATTTTCGATATTATAGTAACTACAACTGTGAGCACGTGCTTTTCCCTGTTTTATAGTTAAAGTTATATTTGTATTTTCATTGAAATTATATAGTTGTTTTTACTTAGCATAGTTTCGTAAGTGTTTCATAGTTGCTGGTGTTTAGCAATTGCATACCTTAATCAATTAGATGCGGGAGGAAACGAACCAAGGAGCTGTCTCTCCGGGCGCACCAGGAGATGACTCCTTGTAAAGTACCAGAAGCACCAGGAACGAGAAGAAAAGAAATTAGAATAAGCTTGAACAAACAAAGCTATATTTTCTTGTATAATGTTCAGATGTATTATGTGGAAAATAAACACTTAAACACCGTAGGCATCCTAGAGTTGGACAAAAAGACCTGTAGGATCACAATTTGATGATTTAACTACAAATCAATAGTACTTGCAAATCCAGTATTTCTTACAGCTTGCTCGTGGTCTGGAAACAAGTAATGTTGTTCTTCCTTCTTTCTTTGTTTATTTATTTTAGTTCAAATACTGATTATTAAAATCGTTGTTATAAAACACTTTACCCCAAAGCGACTAAAATTACCTTCACTTTATTTTTTCGCCTGCTTCTTCTTTTCAGTTTTTGATATATTTACTCCTTTAGTTTACATTGTTTTTTGGTTTTTTTTTTGGTAGTGTTTAACGTCCGCTTTAACTACTTCTGGCATCGCAGGCGGTGACACTGATGATACATGAATGATGATGGAGCACCGGTGGAATGGATGGCGGGGTAAACCGGAGTACCCAGAGAAAACCCGCCCCAGCGCCGCTTTGTCCACCACAAATCTCACATGCGGTCGCTTGGGATAGAACCCCGGCCGTCTGGTGAGAGGCAAGTGGTCTAACCACTCGGCCACGGCGCGGTCCGTTTACATTGTGTGGAACTTGATTTTTTACCACATTTTCTGGTTTCCTGACCAATAAAACAAAGGATAATTTTTACCACACCTTAGCGCTTAATTAAAGTGGAACCTCAAGAATACAACTGTATTTATAACATTTAACCATTAGGAGAAATAACATATCCAAAGATCATACTTCGTTTGCAAGTAGTTACTCCTTACAAAATAGATCCATATTAATGCAAATTAATGTTTCTTGTAAACTTTAATGCGAGTCATTCAACCGCGTGCACTTTATTCATTGCATTTAAGTTTCCCTCAGGTATTTTAACGTGCATTTCCATTTTTAGCGTAATATATTAGTTCAGTTCTTCCCCAGTTGTATTTTAAAGAGTTGTAAAGGATATAAGTTTTATGCGATACACAGTTATTATCTACAATTGTGTGTTGGGTAAGTAACACAAACTATATTATTATATTGTGCATATGTGGAAATGATCTGAAAAAGTGTTGCCTTAAATACTGGTTTCAAATGTGGCAACAACGCGCACGTGCATGTTTAGGCCATCCCCTTCCCCACAATGTTTGTTACATGCGGTTAGGGGAAGTGTTCGGCTACTTTACAAAGGGACTAGCCTGAGTGCGATTTCTACAAGGAGACCCAACAGCGCCAAATTTCACGTGTGCAGAAAACCCTTCGTGCGTTTAAAGAATTGCAGAACTCAACAGGTCAAATTCAAATAAACACCGTCAGTGGCGGTTTTAACGCGCTCTACTCCCTTTGCATATCAGCAGAAACGGCGAGGGAATCTCGCTCATTGTGAGGAATTCCCAGGTTTGTATTAAGAGTCCCTCTGTATTTTGTATACAGGATCAGTGCAAACAGATCGATTCCAGTAAGAGCGCTCTTATTTTTGAAAGAATAAACTCATCTTTTAGGAGAATTAATTTAAGAGTCTTTAAGTCCTAGGGGCTTGTCAGTCCTAAATACGGGGCGGATAAGCCGACTATGAGACCAAACGAAACATTTGCACCTATATCCCTGTAAGAATTCAGCCTTTTCAAGTGAAGAAGAAAAAAGAACTTAAAAACGCTTTTCTTGAACTAATAATATGCTGCTGTTATTCACATTCACTCTATGACGGGTTTATGGCAACAATAATAATAGCATGCATTAATACGCACACGGGGAGCATTGGCACTCAATAAGGCCTGGGAAATTAGTGGATAACCTGAGCGACCGGTTTTTATTCCGTTTCCTCTCACGTTGGTGGGTGCAATATAGACATACAAACTGGTCATTGGCCTATTCGTTTTGCCAAATTATGGTATATTACAAATAAAAAAATTAATGAATGCAATATATAATTGGTGTATTGTTTATTTTCAAATTATACAATGGTATTTAGACTTGCATGACTTTGAAGTCTATTATTCTGCACTAAAAAAAAAAAAAAAAAAAACAAACAAACAAAAATCGCAAGAATGTAAACCGGAAGCGCAACAGAGCCTACTGTTGAAACTAAACCTTTTATTCTTCATTATCTTGTCACACTCTGGCCTTAAATTGAAGCAGTGCAATCACAATAAATAAATTTTGATCACTACGTGAAGGACCTTTAACATTCCAGTGAAATGTGTAGGTTTCCGGGTTTGAAGCCGTAGTCGATTAGATGAAATGTCACCTGACGTTTCGCCCGTGACTCCGCTAGGCATCTTCAGAGGATGATTCTTGCTGGTTGAAACTACATATTACTACATATAGCACCGCAGGCGATGACACTCATGATACATGGAATGAAGATGGCAGGGAAACCCGAGAACCCGAGAAAACCTGCCCGTGCTCCGCTTTGTCCACCATAAATCCCATATGCGGTCCCCTGGGATCGAGCTCGGGTCTCCTCGATGAGAGACGAATGATCTAACCACTCGGCCACGGCGCGGCCTATTGAGCAACTGATCGCCCCCTGAGCAAGCAGTTGCCAGGCCTGCACTAGATATTGTGGTACACATAAACTTCTATACTTGAAAATATAAATCCATATAGCTATAAATTAAACAGCACAAAAATTAATAAATCCAGCATTGCTTCTGTATTTCAGATCTATGCAGTCTGCTGATTACTATCTTACATCAAGATATCACCTTTGTTTAAAGCTTATTTTGTGCGGCCAATAAGTATCTTGTAAATTGATTGGTTTTGTTGTTGATTTGTAGCAATTATGAAATGTAATTATGAATTATACAGAGACTGTGGAGAAATCAAAATACGATAATTTTCATTATATATCAAAGTATGAGGTTGATTTTGTAAGAAATCTGTACATTTTCTTGAGACCAGCTGGACTAGGAGTCCTAAGAGGTGAATGGTTTCTCACACGACTGCTTGAAATATTTGTTTAAGAAATTTGACTTCCAATTTCCATTAGAACCGGTCACCCTTAGTTTTTCGTGGTTTTCCTGAAACGGTAATCGTATGCTGGGGTGGATTATATAGTGTCAGAATTTTCGTGTTCCTCATTTCCTATATTTCATTTTTTCATCATCGGGGCTACAGAGCCTGACAGAATGGTTTATATTGCATACGGTGAATATGATTTAAGGAAGAAATGTTTGTTCCCCGGTACGGTAAGCTCTACTTGAGCCGGTACGCCATTTGTCCTGATGGGGGTCTTGGAGGGGTGTACAGAGATGGTAAGGCCTGAAAACGGTAAACATTTGCCTTTGTCACACCGCTCTTCGTCCTCTCAACCCTTCCTCCCCAAGAAAGCTGTCCTGACCGGTGCTGAAACCCTCTTCCTCTGGAAAGCAGATACAGTGAGAGATAGCAGAATGGGATAAGGGTTCTGCAAGTTATTAATATATTTCAAAATTGAAAACTTTATCAGGGAGTGTTCTAAATATTCGAGATACTTTTCGCAGTACCACTCTGGTGCTTACAAGCGAAATATCAGACCCGTCATGCCGAAAATCAGTCAGAAATTCCTGTGCTATTACATCAGCTGACAGTTTTAAGTGCAAAGTGCCGAAATCGAAGCTGGAATGTTTCAACTGCACTCAGCATGTAATCTAGATACGAACATCAGAGGCGTGCTTCAGTGTAGCGCGCGGAATTCGAATAGTTGTATGGAGGACCTTGCTCCCCTCCCCCATCGCAACAGGGAAACTGATTTAACCCTCCATGACAATATAGTAGATAGTCAGGGCTCCCCAGTCAAACTAGTTAACACAAGTACTATTTCTATGTAGCTTATTAGTAAGATTTTGAGTTCGTTATTAAGGGTTTGCAGACGTTTAGACGTTGGTACATTATACTAAGAGAGAACCTTCAAATAAAGCTACATATGCCTCTATATCCCAATTTAGCCTTATTTCTTCTGCTAGAGCTAGAAAGGGTTTCATTTTACAACTCGATTCAATTTCCTATTAGCTGATATATGTTAATCTTCTTTTGATACTTTTCCATGAGATTATGGCATTTGTTTCGTCTCTTTGACATACTGATCCCATGCCTATTGAAACATAGAAGAAGGTCTCTAAAAAGTGTTAAATAAAATTATAATTCCAATATTCTTTAGTACACGAAATAAATCCAGTTTGACGTAGCTCAGTCGGTAGAGCATCTGCCTGCTGTGCGAGGGGTCCCGGGTTCGAAATCCGGCTCGTGGGTAGGGCTTTTCCTTTAGCCCAGATTATTCCTATCCTCCTCAGAGTCTGAAAGTGTGATTTCAGTGTGAATGTGTGTGTGAGTGTGTATGTGTGCGATTTAATGATTAGTTTTTAAAGATGAATAGTAGATAACATACTGACTAAACTCCACGAGTTAATAACATCGCTAATAGGCAAAATGCTTCATAGGGCAATTCCGCCAATAGATCTCTGCAGTTAAAGACAGGGTATAAATAAAAAATAAAAAAAACTTCACCCTTCTGTGCCCGGCCCTGTTGTCACGCCGAACCACATTTTCGAACGTACAGCTGATTGTTAAAATAAAAACAAAGTATGGTAGCATAAGAAATGGAAGAGTCTTTTGCAGAATTTTGAACGCTAATTTCAGACAATGTAAACCTGAATAATCCCAAAGAAGAAATTTAATGCGAGAGCATTATAATTCAACGACATACAACATGCTTTTGTTTTCTATAGAGAGACTCTTTCTTTGTTATGCCTAGTTCAGTGACACACCGAGCAGGCATAACAGTTGCAAGACAAGAATGAAGCATGTTAGGGCTAACTAGAAAAGGATAAATTCAGAGTAATGAGCCGAATATACTTTATCAAAAAGGCTGGCCCCCTAGCTCAGTCAGTAGAACTCCTGCCTGCTGTTCGAGGGCCACCGATAGTACCAGAAATTAATAAATTGTCAGTCAAAAAGCAACCTTTCTGTACATTATAAAATAGTTAATATAAACTTAAGCAGAGGAAAAAGAAAATGCACGTTTGTTACAACAGTACATTGTTGAATATTTTAGTATACATTTTCTTGCGATAAATATTTTCTGTTCTATCTGCCAACCTCTCTCTCTCTCTCTCTCTCTCTCTCTCTCTCTCTCTCTCTCTCTCTCTCTCAACCTGTGCCATTACCTTAAAGATGGTGCAAGTTAAAAAACAAAAACCTTATTAAAGCCTAATAATTCCATCATATAATACTTGCACTCACTCAAGTAAAAATCTGAAAATAATAATGCCACACTTAAAGTTTTAAATACAGAACGTTTCAAAATCATAATTACTACTCTACTTAATACAATTCACAAATAAAATTCCTCGAAACTTTGACGTGATTATTTGAGTATTTTTATAATCGATTTCAGAAGCTCTGATCGAAGAGTGTGCGTTGCGTTGCAATACAACAGTAATGGGCATGTTGATAACCCGAGGGATTCAAATTGTTCCCACTTCTAAGATATGTTTGAATAGAGAGCATTGCTCACTAGAAATCCTCGGTAGTCGAATTTAATTATTAAGGTACTGAGCTCCTGCGATTCCTATCCTTAAAGCAGTTTATCTGAGATATGGTTTTTGTACATAACATAATTAACACCATGGAAATGTATACATAGATTATTGCGGTGGTAACGGTCGTTCTAACGCCAGTTATTTCAGTAATAATTATAATAAATATATACATGCATGCTTGTATATACGTAGCGCATTCCGCCGCGCAGGAAGGGAGCGAAGGTAAGCCCGCCTGGGTAGCATGGTGGTAGCATGTCTGCCTCACGTTGAAAAGGTCGTGAGTACGAATCTCGCTTAGGGTGAGTTACCCGGGTAAGGTTTTTTTCGGGGTTTTCCCTTATCCTGAAAATACGAATGTCGAGTAACTTTAAGCTCCATGAACCCCGAGATCATTTGAGCATCATATATCAATTGCATTCATCGTCCGATATGACCAAATCAGGTTAAAGGACGTTAAAACTACAAAAAAAAAAAAAAAAAAAAATTAACATTTATTTGCCGATCCCGGTGGCCGCGCTCGCTAAAGTGTCTCGCTTTGGCGCTTCGTGGTGCACAGGATCGTGGGTTGGAGTCCCGCCTTGGGCATGGTGTTTCTGTGTTTGTAAATGTGTCTATGTTTGTGTATGTAAGAGGAAAACGTTAAGAATAATGAGGTCTACTAAGGAAATATAGGAAAAAAGGAATACAGCGCCGGAGTCCTCCGGAACTGTATTTAAAAAAAAAAAAAAAAAAAAAAAAAAAAGGCAGGGGAACATGCATTCCGATACACTTTGTAATGCGAAAGAACGCTAATTAGGAATGACCAAATTCTCGTAGTCATATCTCACCACCAACTTTGATTGGCTACTTGCAATTTCGTAGCTGTTTGAAACATTTTTCTCATCTCTATTGTGAAGTGAAATTACTTGGGCATTCTCTTGGGCGGTTACAATTCTCTCCTGTTAATAGAGGTAAAGGCCACAAAGGCACCGTTAATGACATTCCTCACCTCACATCAAACCATGAAAGAGTATGCGGTAATTAAAAAATTGCACCTCAGTGTTTAAAACGCTACATATCTGATCTTCAATAAGTAAAAGTGCTGTAAAAATCTGACTACAGGTGAGTACTGAATGTAATATTAAAAGCGTATTATCAGTACTGAATTGTAATGCTTCCAAAAGCAGACAAGTTGTTAATACTTATGGGACGCTGAAAGTAAAATTTTAACTACAATCGATTTAAAAAGATCTAAGGCCAATGTGTAATTGCTGGAACATTTGGACATCCATAGTTAATCAACATATAGCTCTTTCCCTTCCTAAGGGCTCTGCAGCCGTTTAAATATCGTGCAATGTCCCTTATTTCCTAGCCTACTGTTTAATAAAACATCGTTTTTATCAAAAACTATATTTTCACATATTCAAAACGTTGCAAGCATCTAAATTTTTGTTTTAATAAAATTCAAATTTCACAAAATGTTACCAGCATCTATTTCAATATTACAAACGCCAAAACTATCCTAACAATAGTAATGTTTCAAAACGAATATCTTTTTGAAAACAGGTTTAATTTTACAGAAAAATATATAACTTTGTAACAAATTAATTCAGAAACAAAAGTTATTAAAATATCTCCGTTGTTTTAACTTATTTTAGTGCGTGGTTCAAAGCTCTAATTCAGAAAATGCCAACCAATTTTCTCGAACTTTGAGGCATGTGGGACATTTACATTCTGAAATATACGTACATTGTGCAATTTATGAAATAATTTATATATTTCAAAGTATTGAATGTAATTTGGTATTACTATCAACATATCCGCAGTGCAATCACAGTAAATTTTCAAAAAACCTATATAGAAATATAAAAATTTGACAATTCACCCACAGTGTCAGTTAAAAATATTCAGAGCTCATTCCAATTTTTCAGTCAGGAGAAGTACTGTACACCTAGGCTTGAAATGGATCTAAAAATGATCAGTATCCTAATGACGAGAATGAGAGTGGCTTCCTCAAATAATTCCTATCCTTCTCTTTTTAGCTCAAGTGCGGGAGGGTAACAGTGCATCTACATCAGCCATGTTCTCACAAGGGGTTGCCAGTCTCGCTTTGCTGCTTCGTGGCGCAGGGGACAGTACTTTCGACTCCCTCCTTGGGCATGGGGATTTGTGTGTTTGTAAATGTGTATATGCATATATATGTAAAAAGAAAACGCTAAGTTAATGGATCAACTAAGGAAATGAAGGAAACGGGGGCGGGGAAACAACAACAACAACAACAACAAGTGAATGAAGTAGACTTATGCACAGCGGCCAAAGCCTTATTTTGCCGTATGTAACCTCCGGTAGGAATAACTGAGGTGAAACACCAGAATGGTTGTTGCCCGGATCAAGTAGCGGCAGGTGCGAATATATGCGGGGTCCCTAAGATTCACAGATGGAGGCACTCCTGTAGGAAACCCCCAGCGCTCCTTCTGACGAACAGATCCGATAATTCCCCACTGGTTTCGCACTACAGGAGGAGGATACAATTACAGAGCACCCTCTCACCACGCAACGCAAACCACCACCTACCCAGATAAGTCCCATACCCATATAGGTGATACGAAATGAAATGGTGGAGAGTTGGGGATCAGAAAAATTCATGGTATTAGAATAAATACGCCAGCAATCGCCTGGCGGCAAGGAAAAACCTCGACAAACGCAAGTGAAAGTATGGCGGTCAACGTGGAGTGAAGTCGTCCTCTGTGGTCCAGTGGGAACCCTCCTTTGTTCCCAAGACCGCAGGTTCAAACCCGGAGGAGGGTGATACATTTTTTCGTGCATCCATCCTTAGCGTGGTTTCCTTCGTGTCGTTGATTCACGGCACGCAATATTAGTTCCTGCCTGATGAATAGGCCTCTGAGCAAAATTAAGTAGTCTTTCAGGCCCAGTATAGAATGGGACGCTGAGAACCATAGTAGTTAAAGAGGGTTCATAAATAAAACTCAATTCAAAGCAATTCGCTGGGGATAAAGACCATGGCATCCCGAACGAGGGCCACAGACGAAATCGCCTAAGGCATCTGCTGGATTACGTCAGTTTTACTGGACAGCATTTAGTTAGATCTAACTGATGATTATGAGGGAGAAGAGTCCAATGATTCAGTTCTTGTTGTTGTTTTTTTGTCCAGAATTTAAAGCAGCATTTGAAGAAATTATCTAGAATGTAAAGCTCCCTTCTGCGATTGCGACGTATGTTTTTCAGCTATTTTAACTTCTCCCTCAAAAACGTAATCGGAACCTTCAACCCAGAATATGAGCGATGCGTAATAACAATATTCAACTATATTCGTGCACTAACAAAAGCAGCAGCTATGCTTGGTTTCCTTACATCCCCCTATATTTTATTATTTCTCTCTTGCGCTTCACAATGCCTGTTAAAATCCAGATAAAAAATTCAAAGCTGTAATTCGGATAGCGCGGTGATCGATTAAATATTTAAATTGTTCTTTGAGGTTATGGAGAAAGAAGGGTGCTATGACTCAAAGATAATGGCTTGCGTACGAACACACAAACACGCGCACGCACGCACATACATACACATACACAAATCAAATTCAAATGTGTAACAATAGGTAACGGCTAAATGTAGATGTAGAACTTAAACACTTAAACACAAAGTTATCCGTAATTGTTAATTTTCACAAATAACTATAAATTGGACGGGGAAAGAGTATAAACGGAAAAAGAATATCTTCAGCAAAACGCTATAAAACTGTGTAAACAAATTCAATTTATTGTTTATTCACACTAGAGAGAAATATACGCAGCTAATTCAAAACATAAATAAAACATTGCTTCGCTTCCATTGTTTTGTTTCGTTTTATGACCAGATATTGTTGCCTTGCTGGAGACTGTTCTTCTCCGAATACATTATTCTCCTTTTACAATTAAATATTTTTATTTCACCGGCAAACGCATTTCTGATCAATTTTCATGAATGCTTCGGCACTCGTTTGTAATTTTCTATTTGTAAACATTCCACACAGGAGCAAAGTAAAAAATACAATAACAGCAGTTGGTTCTATCGTCCTCTGTAGCTCAATGATGGAACAATATTTGGTTTTGTCTCTTGTACGCTTATCAGCTACGTATATACATTTTTTTGGATTTCTATCGTATACCATTATGTAGGTGTGAACACTGATATTAGTTTCTAAGCAAATATAAAAATGTAATTTCTGAGCTCGTATATATTATTATCTATCCGTTTTTCAGGTATTTAGTAATGTTAGTTTTGTGTTGCTGTACATGCAAGAGTGGTCAAAGGGAAACTTAGTATACCTTACGCACCACTTAAAATTAGGTCATAATAATATCCCAAAATTTGGGAGAAAGAATGCTAAAATCAAGAACACGCCAGTTTAATGTGCCTATTATTACCATATATTACTGCAGAAACAAGATTTGAGAAGAAAAATAACCAAAGTCCTGGACTTCGGGTGTTTCTGCACACAGCTAAAACTACCTACCTTTATTTGCAGGAAATGGCACCGTTGGTTGTTTTTTTGCATCAAGGAGCTACATGTGAACTACGGTAACTTTAACTCATTTTTCAACAAAAATGGACTTAAGCGTATTCTTGCAATCAGAGATTCAAAAATGTGTCCCAAAAGAAATAACAGAAGCACGAACATGAGTAAAAAATATAAACAGCTCCACCATTGCTAACGTTGCAATGTAATGATGCTCGGCTTTTCAAATGTATTCAGGGCACGATGTAATCTTTCAGAATTTGAGGTATATTCAAAAATTGACACAGACATGTGAATTGAGGTTCACCTGTATAATATTGATGTTAACATGTCAAAAGCCTGCTCCTGCCGTGGGGAAGGGGAAGATGGGGAGTATATGCAAGTCATGCACCTATATGTCTCGTCACGCCACATGAAATTGTATTATTCAAATCAGCAGTCTCCATCTCACAACCCACTATATTTGAATATGTGACGTTTGGCGGAATACTGGAAGCAAGTGCGTGAGCTAGCACAGTAGAATGCTGCACACTGGCAGATATACTGGTATAGCAAAGCTCTAGAGACTATACTGTATACAACTGCACAGCAAAAACAATTCCTGATGTGTTGCATTCATATGATTTCTCTACCTATTTTGAAAACAAAACTATTCTTACAAAATGTTGTTCTATCTACATCATGCTTTACGAGATAAACATTGACACAATTGGTCTTACTACTTAGTTTCTATAAGCAGAAGGGAAACAAGGGAATATACCAAGCTAAAGCAATAGTGACATCTTATAAAAGCAGATCGTATGTGAACAATTGAAATTCGGTTCGCTTTACATTTCCAGAAAAACGAATGGGAGGTGCCGTTTGAGAAGATACGTAATTTAAAATTAAAGCCAATAATAATATATCTCGGAAACGGTCAACTCTGTAACAAAAATGTATATGGCATAAATGTGTGTTTTAACGACATCTGCATTTTCTGTGTAGTAAGTATTTATGTATCTCTTACGACTTATCAGTCACACAAAATTCAGCAACCTCTATCTACAATGAACAGGCCTTCAAAAGCTATTCTCGGAAAAATAAAGACATATATTTTATTTGAGATGTAAATGGCTGTAATGTATAGTATTTTAATCAAAATCGTTAGTGCCATTTTTGAGAAAAACAAAATTTTTAAAAAAATTTCCATGCAAAGAGTAGCTTGGTGTGGGGGGATATTCTTGAAAATCTTCGTGTCTCATTTTTGTAAGATACCAACCTGACATACCAAGTTTGGTAATTAACGGTATTTTAGTTCTTAAACTATGTTACCCACAGACACAGGGAGCCCCAAAACTTATTTTTGGTGAAATTTCGGTATGGAATATTTTGGTGGAATACAATATTTCCTCTATACCTGTGTAAATAGTACGTGTAGAGAAAGTAACTAGTTGTAAGTAACTCTGTCATAATACGTTGTTTCTTCAATGTTTATGATTATCATTTTTGCAAATCTGGAATATACCTCCTGATTTCATATCCGCACAATCCTTTTAAATAGGCGTCACAAAGAAAATGGAACTATATACAAAATGGAATCTCAGAGAGAAAAAAGATTTCGCTTTTATTTCTGTAATCCAAACCTCTGATGTGTTACATTCAAATGACTTTTCACACCCACTATCGTTTCTCTATATCTCCTCTACAAAATATGCTTACGAATGCTTATTTTTATATCTCTGTCTTAATTGACATAACGTTTGCAGTAGTAGCTTAATGATGCGTTTAGCATTGAGTGGATACGTGGGAAAAAGAAATAACAGAATCATTTAAAAGTGGGGTCGCTAAATGTTGGCTTTGACATTTCACAAAGGAAAAAGAGAATTACGTCTTGTCAGTTCATAAAGTTAAAATATTGGAAAATTCAAACCGACAATAATGATATCTCGGAAGTTTCAAACTTGAAAAGTTATACGAAATAAAATCATAGCTCTAAAGAAACTATATTCTTGCATAATACATTTTATTTCTCCCTTATGGTTTCCGAGTTACAAGAAGCTTTTCAAGATTCATTTAAAATCGTAGGAATTTTACAGGTTTTCCATGAAAATTCAAAATATACATTTTATTCGTCATGTAAATTTAAATGTATCTCCTTTCACTGTTCACCCTCCTTGTATGGAGAACAAGGACTACAAGCCAGCAACTGGAGTAACATGCCTATTGAGGAGCAGACAAACTCTGGATCAGAGAGCGTCGCCAGAAGGGATGATCAGGCCTACACCCGGTACAGGAATGAGAAAAACTGTATAAAACGGTGAAATGGATAAAAATGAATGGTGATTATGAAGCAGGTGGCGGAATGAATGACGGAAGAAATGCGACCCCGGATACAACCCTCCAGACGCCGCTTTGTTCACCATAAATCCCACATTCCCCCTGTGAAGGAACTCGGATCGCTTGGTAAGTAAGAGACGAGTGATCTAACCACACGGCTACGCCACCGTATAGATATCTTATAATAGTATATTTTAATCGGGATCGCTACAGCTACTTTTCAGAAGATAAAAAGCAGCAAAAATGTTGCATCTAAAGCATAGATCTGAGTGGGGAGGGTTTTCCTGAAAACATTTTGTGTCGCTTCTTAAGAAAACATTGAGCCCTGATACTAACTGGTTTACTCGCCGTAGCACGATTTGCTTTTTAAATTCCAATGAAAAATTAATTTAATTTACCTCCGCACGTTTGTGCACTAATTGTACAACGTACGATCTAGAACATCCCTGGGGAGCCTACTCACATTTGCGCATAAACAACGCCATCCCTTTCTTATCCCGTCCACTGTGCCGGCTTAGCTGTGTACATGACGAATAGCAACAGAGATTGACGTTTCATTGAGGATGGCGCACGAGGTTGCTAGACATAAATTTCGCTTAGAATGGGACATTAATTATTTCTGCATTCACAATTGTAAAATGACTGAGTGATTACTGTGTTCTAACCAGTTTTTCTACGTAAAAATAACATAAAATGGTATTTTAATGGTGCACATACTAATTACCAAGGATATGATTTCAGGTATGATTATAAAAAAAAACACTTGAATTATATTAAGAGTGATAACGTTCCAGCTTAAATAATACCCTTCTATCAATACTGCGTCTCACTAAGTCTACCATTAAGCCTTCCATGATGGATTTGTATAGAGAAAATATGTCAATATTCTATTAAACGCCCGAAAAAAGTTTGTAAAGTCTCTTTTGAAGAAGAAACACAGCAAGACACATTTTGGTACTTGGCCATTCGCTCAGCCATGTTATACATTAGTTGACGAATAACAGTTTTGATTAAAACTCTAGGTTGAATGGGGGGAAGTCATATCCGTTTACCAGCTCCCCAGGGCTCATCTGGATTATTTCGGTGAATACTCCACTTTACCCATTATTATTATAATTATTATTACTATTATTATAATGTCGTACAGTCCAGGCTAGTAACGGATGAATAGTTCTCCGATATTCACGTAAAAGGATGTGAAATAACAACGGAACATCTGACCCCCCCTCACCCCGCTGGCCAAGATAACCATCATCGCTCTGGAAATGCTGTGCAGGTTGTAAGTGCCGTTTGGCGATGGAAGAATCATGGTTCGGAATGGTGAAGACAATTACTACAGATGACATTTTAAACATTTATACTTTCTCTCTGGCTACATAGTAATTAAATAATGTAGCATATATATATATATATATATATATATATATATATATATATATATATATCATGTATTGCAGTAAACTTAAAACATGAAATGAAATAAAGGTGAAGCTCCTAAAAGTGAAACCTTTACATCTTCAAACCACAAAATTAACTTCATTGGAGAAGACACAGTAGGTGACCATCGATAAAAATAATCTTCTCAGCTGTCAACATAGAATATCAGTTGACTGATTTCTAATGTGCTGTTTTCTCTCATTATACAATTATTTAGCATACAGTGATAACGAAGTTGATTACAAGGTAAATATTAGGGAAGTGAAGCCAAATTTTAGCATACAAAAACTTTGGTGCATACCTACATATATAATTAGAATAAAAGTTACTCGGAGATTTTCACATTGTTTCATTATACACGCACATCTGCATATTTGATAATTAATGTCAATAAAATAAGGAACTATAACATGTGATTCCTACTGTTTTAAAGGATTTTGTTACATTTTAGCTTCTGTATTCCGTTTTACTACAATATCATGACCAGCAATGTACCAGGTGGCTCAACTTCCCCGTATTTGACGTGTGCAGATATCCCTTCGAGAGTTAAAAAGAATTACAGAACTCAACGGGCATATTTCAGTTAAACCGTTCAATATTGCCGGTCG
This sequence comes from Hymenopus coronatus, assembly GCA_030762935.1. Taxonomy (NCBI): domain Eukaryota; kingdom Metazoa; phylum Arthropoda; class Insecta; order Mantodea; family Hymenopodidae; genus Hymenopus; species Hymenopus coronatus. Next base: position 339,167,128 of record CM060900.1, read on the forward strand.
CCACGGCCGCGCTCGCTAAAGTGTCTCGCTTTGTTGTTTCGTGGCACAGGGTATCGTGGGCGTGGTTGTTTATATGTTTGTAAAATGTGTATCTGTGTGTGTATTGGAAGAAAACAGCAAAACGATACTCAAACGGAAAACAAAGTAAATGTTAGGAAAACGGAAATAGGAAATTGGCATGAGAAAAGCATTCGTACTACCTCCTTGCTTATCAGGAAAATGGAGAGCATTTTGCTGTTATTGGTCTGAACTTACGAAAGCTCATATCAATCCAAATACTTTTCAAAAATGAATGTGGGGCACGTTTTTCAGCTTTTTAGTCAATCAGTGCCTGGTGGCATTAAATTCTTCCGCGACGCACACTTTGCTGAATCCGAAGTGACAACAGAACAATTTAGTATAGATCTAAATTGCCTCGTAGATATATTAAATCCATCATCGCCTGTAAATGGGCTGTACAAAGATTCAAATAAAGTAGCTATGCTTACAAGGTGAAAGTTGCTTCTTAATGAAGAGCACAATACTTTCGTGCCTGAACGGGCATTGCATTGTTTAAGAATTACCAAGCACAGTGCACTGGATGTCGCAAAATATTTGTGAAGAAATGGACCGAAACACGTATTCAGCCAAGCTGAGTCAAGACCCAATAGAGAATCACTTTAGAATTTTGCGGTATTCAATATACGGCCAGCACCCGTCTATAATCGAATTCCTCCAGTTGTATGTGTTACAGTCGATTTATGTTCCCACCAAATTAGCAGCATTACCTGGAAGCAATTTTGTGAGTGTAAGCAAGAGCTGCATTTGACATCTTTTGTTAGCCAAATGAGGTTATTAGCAAACGATACGCTGAGTGTCCACAGGGGAATTAAAATGAGTGTAAAGAGTAAAATTGTGACTGAGATGCCTGATATACCAGAGTGTATGCACCTGAAGCGAGCGAGTGTCTCATCACTCGAGTGGACAAAAAGGTCAGTTTGTAAAGCATGAGTTAATTTACTCCATTGCAAGTGTACATATTTCATTTCCACGTCTCTTTTAACGACAATTAGACTTCAAATCTGCAGCTCACGATTTCTGCCTTACCCCTCTAAATCTGCATTTAGCGTAATTTTGTAGGTAGAGAAGGTTTTAGCAGAGAAAACTTCAAGTGAAGTAATCTTATGGGGAGATAAATGTTTTATTGTTGTGACAGTGTTAACCAAATTAGAGTTGCTTCTGAAAACGAATGTTGTGGGGAGAAAGTACTCGATCTTTTCCTAAAACTGATTTTTGTTTACATGAGATGTCGATACTTATTCCACGCCAAGGAAATAAGAAAGGAAATATGATCAGCAAGTGCAGCAAAATCAACTAGGATGTTGTCAAATATTACTCACAGATGACTTTATAATTAGTGAGCACAATTTTAACTGTAAATCTAATACCACTAGATTGTAATAATTCTTGAAGCTAAGTAAGCTCTTTATTGACAGGAGATTATAGTTTACTTTATTCTCTTCAGGTCGTCTTGCATTCTAGTTATAACGTTATTATGTTGCATTTCTGTGAATGATAGCGAGGATAAGTCAGTTTATTGTTAAACATTACTAATCTTTACATTTACTCGTTCTCCTGTGTGTTTCTTCTAAACACCAGTGTTTGAATGAATGCATTAATGAAGAATTAATCGCAATGCCATCTGTGCGGCGAAACGCATGATTTGTAGTGGACGAAGCGGCGATGGGGCGGGTTTTCTCCGGGTTCTCCGGTTTCCCCCGCCATCGCATTCCACCGGTACTCCATCTTCATTCATGTATCACCAGTGTCACCGCCTGCGATGCTATAAGTAGTTAAAGCGGGCGTTAAACACTACAAAAAAGAAACGCATGATTTCCACAGTGATGGCACTTCTCTTTCTATTCACTATGATACCAGTATGGTTTTGTTGTAAACCCAATATTCGTTTTTGAATTATGCTCTATATAAGTACAATACACACGAATCATTTGGCAATATTTTTTGTTTGCTAAGTGGACTTCAAAAGTTGTTTTACCTCACTGTAACATTTAAGTGCAAATGCAATACTACTTTCACCTAAGTATACAGATAAAGTAAAAATATGTAGCAAATATATTTAGTTTCCACTTATATATGTGTGAGTGGGAGAAGGAAGGGACAGACGGAGACGCAGATCTGTTAGCTAATTACTCACGTTTTCCATCTTTAGGTCACTGTCTAAAGATTAATCAAGAGAATATGGACTGATATAATTTCGACAAATTACGTTTTCGAGTATAAAAACAACGGAAAGAAATCTTCGACCTCGATCTCTGATTCTTCTTTGCTTTTCGTCTAAACGGTGATTCGGAAGTATAGTCAGAATTTGGATCATCTCTCTAAAATGTAGGAATACAGCTTTTCCAATTTCTATAAGATAATAGAATAACCAAATGAGTGTTGCTTTTAGCTTAATGAGCTTAAAGTTCGTTAAGTCGCTTTCCAAAAACTTAGCACTATAGTATATAAATAACGAGAACTTTGAATAAATCATACGTTTTCTGGTACAATAATAATTTGGGAACTCTTATCAAAATCCAGTGAGGCTGTAGCAACACAGGTTTAGTTCCTGAAAGCCTCTGATTATATTATAAATATATACCTACATATAAATTAGCCTAATACAAGAAACCACAAACGCTCATAAACAAACAAACAAACATTTTACTGGAATATGTGCAATGGTTGAGAGCTAAGCTTAAACTTTTTGTTTGCTCACGAATTTATCCTGCCTAAAACTAATGTGGATGCTTAAATGCAGGTTACAACAGATTTTTAATCATCTTCAATATAGATAATTAAACTGGGAATGGAAAATATTGTAATTCTTAGGTTTTCGTGTTCTGAGTTCAGGCCACTTGGACCGAGCGGGATGACTCGGACGGTTTCGTCTGAGCCCACATTAGGGAAGTTGCGGGTTCGATCCTCGCGGCTGGCCTACCAGAGCCATATTTTCGGGAGTTTCCCGCGTCGCCAGGATATACCGAGTAGGTTCGTTACATCCTCCAAATTTTCCGGTCCATCACCTGCTGTTCTCATCACCTCTCCCTGTTCCTAATCATCTCTGTTTCAGCGTTGAAGAACTAGACGACTGTGTTCGGCGGAATGCGGCCGAATGGCGGATGACGCACTGTAAAAGTTATCCTGGTGTCGTCATCAGAAACGCACGGTACCAGTCTTTAGGTTTAAGCTCTCTCTGTGCGTCCGCCGGGAGGTTCGGGTGCGTGATCAGGACCTACAGCGACTCGGAGGTATTCCCACTGTAACCATTAGGGACCTCGTTCATGCTTGCGCCCGTCGTCATCCGCATTTGGTCGCCCTTCGGGTCTCTCCGCTCATCCCTCCCTCCTTGGGGTCATGTAAGAGGCAGAGAACTGCAAGGCCTTACATTCGGTACGCTGCTCCAGAGTCCTGGGAGCACCATCTGCGTCAAAACACTATCGGACCTAACGTTTGGTGTTCTAACAAACTTTGACTTTGTGCGAAAAATGACACATTAGTGATTTACATACAGCTAATCGTATTCACTGCCTTCCCTAATGACGGTAAGATTGTGACTACACACAGTGGTTCCCATACACTGGTGCAGAGCACCACACATATGTCCTTATGTCCCCCTAGGAAGGTAGCGATGAGGGGAGATACCCAAAGGACGACCATATTTGGATGACGACGGGCACAAACATGGACGAGCAGCCACGACCTCGAGAATGCGATTCACACACATTGTCACGGTGCCACCTCGTTTCGGCCCAATGACTGTAGCAAATCGTGAAAAATCTGAGAGACAGTTTTGAAGTGTGTTAAAGAGTTGCGCATGCCATAACCTAACAATGGTGTTACATTCGTATTCTTTGCCTCTCCCTTGTCAAAGATTGTTACATTCATACTCCATTTGGTGGCAAAAATAGGAAGTGCTTGTCATATAGTTTTATATCATACATTCCCAGAAGCCACAGCTCCACTCGCTTTATTGTGTTAAATGCAGGAATACTTCTTGGTCTTTTCTGCTCCCTCACTGTTTCTCCATCTCCCGTTTCTTTCCTACTCTTCCTATATATACGTTCTCTCTCTCTCTCTTATTGCCCTTCATTTCTCTCGTTTCTCTGGATAAATTAATGTCATGTGTTGTTTTGAAAACCAGAAATAAGACGATCTTCCGGTGTTGTAATAAATGTTTTAACAGGAGTAGAGGGCTTAGCAATAATAAAATCTTGTGTCTTTTCCTTTTCTTTACAATGCTATTAGAGCTATTCTGTTACCCGTGGTAATCAGTTTGCGCAGAGAAAATAGAAACAAAAGTGTTTTACAATTTCTTAAACAGTGATCCCAATAAGCACTTTAAATATAGATATTTTTAAACGTTATGTTAATACATGTCTATTTGTACTACTTTAAAAAGGCCTTTTAATAAACCTTAAGTTTCCAATTGTTTTGTTCTGTTTGTCCAAACTAACTAAATACCACATATCTTTAATAGAATTCAAGCCATATTGTATACCAAGTGTCATAATAATTGGTTTGATTATTGCAAAAAAAACTAGTTAAAAGACACACACACACATATTTTATAAGTGTATATTTGACAGTAAATACGCAATTACACAAGAATGTTTAGCAGTCACTGAATATGTGAGTTGGTTATGTAAACGGCAATGAACGGCGATTATTGGAATATTCTTTATTAGCGGTCTTAATTTTATCCTATAAGGCGTGTATTTTTATGTAAAATACGTAACTGAGTTTTAATAATACATCCTGTATATAAAATAGCACAGCAAATTGGAAAAACTAATCCGGGTTAAGTTATACTTCAAGTGTTGGAGGTAGTGGAATAAAACGAAATAAAAAAACTGAGCCTAAAGATAGAAGGGAAGAAAGAATACATCCAGTATTGGACTCTACACGCTTCATAAGCTCTACTGAAAACTTTGTGAGGTGGGAGAGGTAGAGTAATGATGCAACTGTTTTAAACAACTTTGGGGAAGCGTTGTTTGCAACTCTCAGGTAAGCAAGGGACGCCGCCTCTACACGTGTCTCAGCCCTTGTAGTGGCTTATTATATAAGCAGAGTTGCTTTCAAATCCTCCTGACTTTAAAATGCATACTAATGCTTGCCCACGATCTTAAAATCTGACCTTCTATTCATTCACTTCTAGTGAGTACAGAATAGAAAAGTTATAATACATATTTTTATAACAAGAATGTATGTTATTATCAAACAGAATAGGTACCTAACAGTAACTGAAAATGTCATTTAGACATATGTAAAAATAGTTATTTGTTCTTCACGGTGATGTTTTTTATTTAATTGTTATTACGCTCGGTAAATTTGAATGTAGAAATAAATGGAGTTTTATTTATGGACGCTCTTTAACTACTGTGGTTCTCAGCGTCCCATTCTATGTTGGGCGTGAAAGACCGATTAATTTTGTTCATAGGCCTCTTGAGGTTCTTTTACGTGCCGTAAATCTACGACACGGGATCAACGGCTTAAGAATTTTTACGCCCGAAAAAAAACCCATCTTCCTCCTCCGGGTTTGAACCCGCGACCTTGGGCACATGGTAACCTTTGCACCACGAAGGGCGACCATGAATGTAGAAGGAACAAGGTTAACTCCCAAGGGAAATAACTGTCCCTAATCAACGGTGTAACTATTCATATACTTTAAGAATTAATGGACAAAATAGTTTGTTAAATAAGTTATATTAAAATTGTTCTTGATGTATCCTGAGGCACAATATGTAAAATTGTTCTTTTGATAATCGTATGTTGGATCTCACATTAAATATACATTTAGTTCTTCGGTAAAGGTAAACCAACCACTAAGATCAATAGAACAGGCGTTTTTCTAATGAAGACCTACGTATATTTGGAAAGAACTTGCCAAGGCCATTACATGAAGGACAAGGAAAGAAGTTCCTGAGCTAGGCAGCAACACCCTGTAGCAAGCGCTAGAGTAAGACAGAAATGCCACCTGGTAAACCAAACAGAGGAAGAACAGGCAGCGTTTATATTCCACACACAGCCTTTATGTTGTAAGCGCTAAGGATAAATCATACTTAAGAGAAATGTTATATTATGTAAAGTTTTATTTCCATATATTTTAAAACGCAAATATTTTAGAAAAAATTCCACTTAGTGATGTTTTATTCCCTTTATCTATTCAGAAAAATACAATAATATAAATCCAGTATAATAGCAATACATTGCTATTCTAGATTGGGATAAATTATTTTAACTGCTTGAGTTATTCCTTTCTAACCTTTATTATAGGTGATTCTGGAAATGATGTCTTTAAAGTCTTATAAATAAAGTATCAAACACTTCATGCTGCTATCTACGTTGATTGCTGTGAGATAAGTCTGTGGGAAAAGAAAACAATAACCAAACTATAAGGTGCCAGTTTCAACTTCAAGATATGCATTGGCATCAACAGTGGAATGTTCAAACGTAAATGGACAAGATGAAAATCATATGAGGTGGTCATCGTCGAGAAAAATTCTTAGTTTGCAAAGCTTGAAAACTCCTATTTTGCAGGAACTGTGGGAAAAATGTATATTTCTAAAACCAGATTAAGTTGAGAAATAAATAAAATTTGTGTTTGAAAACAAATTGTGTCTTCATTTCTAACTCAATGAAGCATTATCTTACAGATGCCCCGCTAATGAGATGATAGGTAACTAGCTAAACCTACGGCAGTTCGGCCACATTTTTTAGGAAGGTAGAATAGTAGTTTGCTAGTGGCTAAAAAGATAGCTCGCTGACAGAAGGTGGAACTGTGTTTGTAGAACCACCACTACCATCATCATCATCATCATCTGCGTTCCATTATGGGCCACATTTTAGCTACCTCAGGATCCCGTCTTAGAAATAAGTAAGTATTGAAGGAGATTAACTTCTGCATAAACTTGCTTCCCCTTTTCTATAATTTCCATGAAAATAAATACCACAAACAATATGTTTTATGCTATGTTTATATTTTAAGAGAAACATAATGTACAAACTGTTTAAAACTGAGTGGCATTCCATTAATATTTAAAGAGTATTTTAATTAAATAAAACTACTTAATAGAAATAAATCAAAATAATGTACTATATTCTTCATACCTATATAATGTTGTATGGTATATTTTGACTATGCAGATAATTGTAAGTTCTGGCATTATTTTTACCCTAGCATATTGAAATTGTTATTATTATAACAGTAACAATATTAGCACGATCCGATATTTAGAAACACCTTTCTATGCGGGAAAATAAGATGGGTTTCATGTTCTCTTAATTTAAAGGTAACTTAAATATGTAGCTCGGATTTAAAAATATTTTAATCCTGGAGATAGCTTTCACCGTTTTAGTAACCACTGCTACAGTTAAGAATGTATTTATATGATAATCTAGCGATTTATGCATTTCAAAATTAATGTTTAAGTATTCTAATATTTAGAAACATTAACTTGATTTGTTGAGTTTCTCGATTGGCTTGACCAATAGCGCCAAACTCAATGAAATTTTACATATTCAGTACAGTGGTATCCTTGTAACCCAATCTCACCATTCTAATCACGATAATACTCTTCAAGGCGTTTCGTGGCATGGGGCTGCCGATTAAACCTCTCCCCCCTCGCAATGCATGTTTACGTGCGCACGTGTAAGATAAGTAAATAAACCAAGGTACTCTGAAGCTCGCTAAAGCGTCTCGCTTTGGTGCTTCGTGAGCAGGGGATCGTGGGTTCGAGTCCCGCCTTGGGCATGGGTGTTATATGTTTGTGCAATGTGTATGTGTTTGTAAAAGGAACAGTAAAACCAGTAATCAGTAAAACCTATGGGGGGAAATGTAAAATGGGGATACAGCGCCGGAGTCCTGATCAGACTCCAGTACTGCTTTAAAAAAATTAAAAAAAAAAGCAAAGGAAGGAAACAACGCGAAAATATGAGCATGGGGAAGCGAGGTAAAAATCGGAAATGTCACTGGCCTTCCGTTGTATTTAAATCTTACTTATTGGTCACACTTTCTTCCCTTAGCTGCTTATACACGTAACCAAGTCATCTTCCATATCATTTCATAACTTTAGTTATCGACCCGGTCGTTCCCAGCTTTCTATACAACCCCACTATCGCTTGTATTCTGCTATCTGTAGAGGAAGGCTGCACCCAACCCCCAACCCCCCTAAAAAAAAAAAATTGCAGGTAGAGCTGAAGCTAGAATGTAGCTTTACACAAGTACATCGCTTAAGGGCTGGAAGAGGCAAGTCATTATTGCACTGAATGCTGAACTTTCCACCGATTTCAACCAGCCAATTCACCTTCGTATGTCAGTGGCTTTTATAATACATGTATGGTCTTTTGAATGTAATTTATACAATTCAGTACAATACATTTGAATTTTGTAACACAGGAACTGAATTCCAAAAATTTGAGAATTGCGCCGCCCTTCACTGTTTAAGTATGGCTTGAAGCTTTGCATGGTGCACATATATTCGTGAGCATATTTACATATAACACCATTTATGCGATTAAAACGAGCTACTCCTCTAAAGTTACCAACGCTAAATTTTTTTAAATAAAAGTGGTATCATTGATGTGTTATTTTGACACTCCTGAAATTCACTCAGTGATCATAAATGTGGCCCTAAAACGAATTGCCGATCTTATCAGAGAATTTTACTTAGCATGAAATTTAATTTTTTAAACCACACAATATCTTCAATAGAGAAATAGATGATAATAGCTGCGTATGTAAAAGATGTTGTCTTATAAAATTTTCAGATAATCAGAAGTGTACTAATTCTAACTGCTATGTTAGGCTAGATATGCTTATGGGAAACAATAATGTGTTCTCTTTAAAAATATTTTTACTGTTAATGTTGCATAGAATATTTTGAAATCGATACTATCCATATGTCCAGAAATAAGAGACAAATTATTTATGGTAATTCTCTGAAGCTCGCCTCCTATTTGCTCGCTTGCAAAACTGTTTCTAATATATGAAATCAGTTGAATGATTAATCCTAGTATTATTAACCTTACAAAAGTATGGTTTTTAGAATAAGACAACATACTAAAAGACAGTGCAGGACAATATCATACTAATGTATAGTATACTTTACCACTTTATAGCCTACTTATATCTTTAAGGAGTTTTCTTCCCGAAAGAGATAAGTAATTCATAATAACGCTTCTTCCCTTTTCTCCTTTACTCTTATTTGGATAAAGGAGAGAGTATAAACTGCTCTTACTTTTTCACTGGAGCTATATACCAACATAAATTATTTTAGAAGAAAGATATGAGACTGCGGAACAAGAGGTTGCTTGCTTGCTTCAATATTTGAGCAGCACAAGAGAAACATGTATTGATTTCCTCGATTTTTTTAGAAGAAAAGGGAAACTCATCTTTTGATTAGGTTTTCTGTATAATGGACGTTCTTCTTTCTCGTAGGTTTTTACTAGTCCTGCCCAACCCAAAGAAATACCTTCCTTAATTTTTTTACCAGTTCTTTAAGTTATATCAATTATAGAACCATAAGAAATCCCGATAAATTACTATTTACTCTTTAAAGTACCTCCTTCGCTTAGAAGCTAGTCTTAAGAAACAATAGGTAGGTAAATACATTCAACATAAATGTTTTCATTAGATGTAAAACAATGTTACTTAAACATTGGTGCTAACGTAAAATATATAAACGTGTTATTTGGGAGTGAGTAGAGACTGACATTCTTCTCGTACTTTAATAAGCAAAGCTTAACTTAACGTTTTAATATATTTAAATATACTTCCAATTCCAACATTAAAAAGTGTTTTTATTCAGAATTCACGAAAATTAAAGAACTTGTTAGAACTATTTACTCCAATTGACACATCAAAAGGAAATTATTGAAATACACACATACAATTGTTTCTAACAGAACCAATTAAAATGTGTACTTAGTTCCTAAGGGTTGTGCTGTGCAAAATGCCAGTCATTACATATCATTGTTTGAAAAAATGAATCCAGGTATCATTGATAGATACCAGATAGCATGCCTCATTTATTACTTATAGTACTCATCAGAGTAAATTCAATGAATTTTCTTCTTTTGACAGCACATTCTTGAAAAGACCTGACAATGTTCCATTTATAGCACACTAATTGTTGAAAGAGCTTAAAGATATAACATGTGGCTGCATTTTGTAATCTTAAGTATTCAATAGTATTGTGGCTGTATTTATACCTTTTAAAATTCCTGAGAAATGAGCTACATATAACAGTATCTTTTCACAGCAAAATACAAATAACAATTACTAATCCACCTTTGTTGCGAGACATAACCAAATCATTAAAACGTAGGTGGCACAAGCTATATCAGTATATGAGCTTTATTTAAGCCAAAAATAAAAGGTAAGGTTTTTAAAGTGAATGTTTTTTGCATGAATGTATTGTACAGATTTGCATAAAATGTACAAATTGTGATAAAGGCTCTAATATTCTCAAAATTGTATTTAAATCTAAGGTTGCAGAGTTTGCAAAACAACAAGAACAACAATAATAATAATAATAATAATAATAATAATAATAATAATAATATTGCAACCGTATTTTAGCACGACGCACATATTATTAGTTTAATCATTAAATTGTACATATTTATTATAAGAAATATCTGCTCAGTAGAACGCAGAACCGTAGTGCGTAGAAGCTCGCATTGTATTCTTCAAGGCTTTGTTCACAATAACAAGAATCTCTGAGCATTAGGGACACAAGTAACAACACTTGGAGGGAAGAAAGGTTCACCCCCTTATATTTTAGAAAGAGGGAGAAAGAGAAAAGTCATGTGGGTGGAAAACAAAGACAAATCCCCGACAGTCACGTGACAACGCGACTTTACGCGCCCTTTTCCAGCCAATCGAAAAGGAGGGCAATACTCGGACGTTTTAGTATATAGATGATGTGCGTACAAGAAATCCGGCTCACAAGGTATAAGAAATCGGACGCTCAATGTAGGAAACCACGTACAAGAAATCAGTCTCACAAGGTAGGAAACCGCGTATAAGAAATCGGACACACATGCAAATCCAGAGTATAAGAAATGTGACAGATAATTATTACCGTAAATGTTATACGGATCGTGAAACTCAAGATTACAGTGACGAGTATTAGCATATAATAAGTCAATAAAAGTGGAACCAGCACTTAAACAAAATTGTATAAAGTTCGCGATCGGTTATGTCGGGAGTCGCTCGCAGGGTTAGTGCCTCAATCTAACCACAGATTATCAATAAAAGAAATCATCTGTGAAATTAAGTGAAATTTCTCTTTTATTTGAGTCTACCAAGTGTTACACACCTTTGTCATTCTTTCCCCCCTGAGCAATAGACAACTCATGGTCTACAAGAACGAGCTTAGCTGGACAACAAAGGGAATCTGCAAGGTATGTACACCCTTAATGTAGAAAATTTCACGAGTATTAACCCTTGACCAACTACAAGTAGACTCACCTGATAGAGCCATATTGTCGCAACAACGTGATACCAGAAATAAAACTGCGACATATTAGCATCCTAACGTGGCAACAATAAAACCACGACATACTGGTGCACCAACTTGACGCTCAACAATAAAACTACGGCAATATTAATACTACTATTAATAATAATTAATTTCTTTATTAAACAAGCAAGGAGGTGATACCGTAACGTGCGCAATTTGCATTCGATCCCCAGCAAGAACTCACTCAGACCTATGTGTTTTCGTGGTTTCCCTCGGGGTTGGTATGGAACATGCTGGGGTAATTTTTCATCTGCCACGATTTCGTTTCTATTATTTCCCCGTTATTGCATTTCCTTTTGGTCTTTCAAGTGCGCTTCTAGGTTCGCTGTGTGTGGCGGATAGATGGTGTGAATGCATTTTCAAAGGAAAGAGTACACCTTATGGGCAGCTGCAGCAGTGGGACGGGTCTTTGAGCCAGAAATTGTCAGGAACTTCCGCGTGTTTCTGTGCCCTATCTGCCTGCCGATTGTAGCCTCCTGCGGCTTTCTCACTTCATTCTTTCTTCCTGAGAGGTGTTAGCTACACTAGATTATGTAGACTGGAATGCGCGAAGTGTTCTGCCTTCGTTGTCCAACCAATACCTTTAACTTGTTTATTTATCCACTTATTATTTTTCTTTATTTGTTTTATTGGACAGCAGAAATCAGCTATAAGGGCTCACTGCCAAAATACCACATAAAAGATGTGTGGGTTCAAATTTAGTATAAGCATTAAAAACATAAATAACCTAGGGATTTAAACGTTTATGTACTCTAGCTTAAATCTCCATGGGTATGATTCTGAACATATACGTAAATTCAACAAATGTTAAGTATTTAGAAAATACCAGGCTTTAGGACTATGTAAATACAATTATAAAACTTCCCAAGCGTTTATTCCTTGATTGAAATATAGATAGCCGCTGCGTATTCAACAGTCTGAAGAGTTGTGTTTCATACAGTTAACTCTCGCATAATTTTTAATTATGTTTAATAATTTTCACATGGTGGGTGAGCAACGTTTCTTGCATCCGCTGTCGCGCCTTGTTAGTAATGCATGAGTCAAGGCGACAGGCCGGAAAACGGGCGTTAGAAAAACCGCACTACAGTTTAATGTAGCCTCATCACAGAATTTCACTTCTCCTCCTCCCCTTCCCAAACACACACATAAATACACACACACACGCGCGCACACACGCATACACGCACAAAGGGCACGGGGACTAAAGCATTTAGCATTTGCAGCAGTGGTTTGCTGCAAAGGTGTGGTCAAACCAGCGAAGTTCTATTATCCTGTCAACGAAAATTCCAGGCTAGCGTTCACTCCTACTGCACTCAGAGCGTTGCTTGTCCACGCCCGAATAGGTGGCGTGTTCTCTAACAATGCTCGTAACGCCTATTAATGCTGCCCTTGTCGTGGAATTACGTCGCATCACTGCGAGAAAATCTGCATTCGTCCATGTATCTAGGTGCCACAAATAATGTAATTACGATTCTGTTGAAACAGTGGGATTGCGTGAAGTGTTTAATAAAACTAAAAGATAGAAGGTAATACATGTTAGGTATGGAAATTCTTGATCCCCTTCCCCCGCCCAAGTCATCACGTGTCATCCGACCTTCAAACCCTTCCATCTCCATTTTGCTGTTCACAACTCGTGAACTATCTTCAGGTAGAGTAGTGGTGGAATACGAGATGCATTCCAGGAAAGTTAATGGGACATTTAAGAAAGAATGGACTCTTTCATACTTTGTAGTATACAAAAAAAAAAAAAATATACTGCAATATCCAATACTTCTTAGGCATACACAATTCAATTTCTTGATTTGCGCCATAAACAAAATATACTAAACAAAAAGCCATATTAACACATAATCGAAACTGTAAACAATAAAAATCATTGTTCAATTTACAACTATATAAAACTAAGCTGCTAAACTCCATTAGCCATCAACCCGAATTCGGGTCAAAACTGAGCGCCGAACGCATGGCCGCGCTCACCAAGGCGTCTCGCTTTGGTGCTTCGTAAAGCAGGGTATCGTGGGTTCGAGTCCCGCCTTGGGCATGGGTGTCATATGTTTGTGTAAATGTGTGGTAAAAAGAAGAAACCAGAAAGTCAGTAATCATACAGCAAACAAAGTAAAACAATTAGGTAAATAAAAAGTAGGGCATACAGCGCCGGGGTCCCGACCAGACTCCGAAACTGTATTTAAAAAAAAAAAAAAAAAAAAAAGCTGCTCCTCAACCTCCGCCCATCAAGGTGATATGATTGAGGTGCGTTCAGGACTATAGGACGTGGTTAGCGCCTCGAGTCCTTTTTATTTTTTGGGTAGTGTTTGACGCCCGCTTTAACTTCTTATGGCACCGCAGGCGGTGAGTCCATTCTGGCCGGTTTATGCGGTCCACAAACCTGTATGCAAATTACCCTTATCTAAAACAAACTAATGTATATAGCAATAAATTAGTTTACATACCACATAAATGATTTGTTCAATATATAATTACTGACCCTTTAATATCATTGCAACCACTGCTTTAATAAATGAGTGTTTTTTTTTTTTTGAAAAATGTTACAAAACGCACTCTTAGTTTCAGCTTGTAAACCAATGCCGATTGAAGCAAGGTGATATTTATTTATTATAAAACTGTAACTATTGAATATACCTTTTTCGTTTTCCCCACATTTTATAAGTATTGTTATAATCATGTCTTCAATTTGATAAGACGTAAGGCATGTTGAGTTCCATACCCTTATTGTATGATCAATAATGAATAAAGCACTTGATTCTTTTACTGTCATTAATGAATACCTCTAATTTTTATAAATAAGCATTTCTAACTTTTCCAAAGTAAGAATCGCATTATACCCCAGCTCCGACAGAGAATAAGTTACATTACGTCATAGTTTCCCCTCCCTCCTCGAGTGACCCACGACTCGCCCATAGTTTATACTGGCTCAGGTGTTAATGAACTACACCAAAATAATTTGCGAGATTGTGCACGTGCCTGATATAAGTAATTTTAGATCGACGATGCTTGGTCCCAGGATAAACATAACGCAGCTACATAGCGTTAAACTTGTGGTTATCAGGCGCAGATAAGTCGATATTGAAGCAAAGCAGATTGAAAAAATATCTTTAAAACTGCTACCCGAGTATAGAAACATCGAGTTTTAGCAGCTCGTTACTAGCGTTCTCTAGATTTAATGTCGCAAAGATCTGTAAACTCTCGAACTAATCACTTAACAATGCGACACTGATTATTCATTAACTACGTTCTTGAGGCAGCCTACTCTGGAGGCGTTTTTTCAACTGCTCTGTTGGCTTAATGCGTAACGCGGGAAGTTGCTATCCCAAAGGTCTTGAGTTTGATTTCTGTCATAGAGTAAATGTTTTTACTATTATTTTTTTCATTCCAGACGAAGTGCCGCGATATGTGAACGAGACCCGAACTTGGAAACTATCTTTCACTTGAAAGCCAGTATCATAACCACTACGCTAGAGAGGTACGCTGTAATATGTCCCTTTGTTTTTCGTGTTATGCTCTCAAATGGATGATAAATTAGCCTGGCACTGCAGGAACATAATACAGTTACTTCGACATTTCAATAAACAGGCCATAAGTCTCCTATCTCAAATTACTTATTTAAGTAACCTACATATTCTGTGAAAATATTTCGGTATAATTCATTAACACCCTGTATATGCTCTTGCATAGCCAGCATAATTTCTACATTCAAACAAATGAAAATAAAATAATATACTGGAATAATGGTTTTTCCTGCAACGTAAATGACAGCCTAATCTGCAGTAGTAATGCTTAAACGCTCTTGAATCTGATGCAACACAAATGGTAGTTCTGGTGGTTCATTTTGTAGACTGTTTCTCCCCCCCAGTAGAAATAATATGACCCATATTGTACGGAATTTTCTATGATATTCGAACGACATGCAACAGTGAGAGTTAACTATTGGTTACACGTTGCTTCAATTCCTAAAATGTGCAATTTTATAACTTTGAAGTGTTAAAACAACAAAACTGATATTGCATGTAGTTAGGTTATAAATAATGAAAATATATTACATATTTTTCTTCAGTGGGACTGTAAAGGCATAAGGTTACCTAAGCCAGAAAACAAATTAACTAAGGTTTCCTTTATGGACGCTCTTTACCTGCTACGATTCTTAGCGCCCCAATCTATTTGGATGTAAAAGTCAGCTTAATTTTGTTTAGAGACTTGACGATTCTTTTAAGTTTGTATATCTACCACATGGGACCACCAGGTCTACTCACCTCCCGAACGAAATCATGCTAAGGAGTTTTACGTCCAAAAAACCCGCCGCTCTCCACCGGGTTTGAACTCATGATCGTGGAAACTAG
This sequence comes from Hymenopus coronatus, assembly GCA_030762935.1. NCBI lineage: Eukaryota > Metazoa > Arthropoda > Insecta > Mantodea > Hymenopodidae > Hymenopus > Hymenopus coronatus. The sequence continues at coordinate 339,183,050 of CM060900.1, forward strand.
AAGCTGGCATATTATCCCCAGACCAAGGAGAACGACACTAAGTCCGATATATGTCGTCTACGTCATCTGCGAGGTATTATTCATACAGCAACATTAGTTTAAACGGACATTTAATCAAACTTATTGGAAATAAAGGTTTATGATCTTTTTAAGTCACTTCCAAAACCTACCATAGTCTTTCTTCTAAAATTTTTGGTCGTTTTCATACAACTTGAAAAACTTAACGCTCAAAATGTAAGTGCATAATACTACATTTATAACTTACATTTTCTCTATTTCTTTCTTCATAATATTTAACATTCGGCTGTCAGCAAAAGTCATCGAAGAAGCTGAAGATATTCGATTATTTAAAAGTTGTATTCTGCAGATATAATACAACTGTTTGGTCTTTTGAGGTAGAAAAATAGATATTGCAAAATAATTACTGTCATCAAAGAATTAACGCTACATTATACGTATTTGAAAATACAGCAGAATTTGTTTTTCACTATCATTATTATCATCTATGCTTTCTTCCCCAATATACCATTCCAACAGTCTGATTTTAGAATGGACGATAATTATGCTTGCATTGACTTCGTACATTATCTTTTAAAACTAGTGATTTAGTTGTACTCCCGTTGAATCAGCTGAAAGGTTCTGCGCGAGCAAATTATGGAAAAGGCCTCCCTCTTCATTTTTATGAAAAAAATGGATATTATAAGGCAAAACCATTGCTAAATAGCATCAATAACCTTGGATGTCTTGTTTTAACTATTTCCTATGCCACAGCCCCTTCCTTAATCATCAGCAATGGGTTTAACAGCTGGAATTAATTACCAAATGAGACACGCGCATCATCTGAAGTACTTCAGCACAACGGGTGAAAAGCTACCGCAGCTGCTCTTGGTGGACATACTAGTGCATTGTTCAATGCCCATTCTCCGCAAATTTCCAAGACGCTTCTGCCGCATGCGGTTTTGGGATTATTTTGCTTGAACTTCTAACTACCGTAAGTTCGTTTAGAGACGATGCAAATTCCATAATGGGACGCTTCCCAAATTGCTTTCAAAAGTCTTATTTCCCTTTGCTCGTCTCTATAAGCAGCCAGTGATTCTATATCGAGCTAAAAGTATTCATTTGGAAATTACCGTATATGATTAACACAGTTTCTCCACATAGACAATGGTTATGAACTGTACTGAAGCTCACTTAAGATTAAAGTGCCTTTTTGAAAAGACATTTCAATTTTTTGGCACACCTTTGGTAATTCTAATCCTCATTTGTTTAAAAAAGTGATTATTAAAGTTCATTTTTCTCACTAGCCACACACTGTGTAGACGCTGAGTAGTGTAGTTGAATCATTTTAATATATACAGTGAGTCTAGGTAAAATTGACAGGAAAACTGCCACCCGCCGGTCCGGGGCCCGGCGCGACATATCCCTGTTCCACGCGCCACGAGCGCTCGTTAGCTGTGCATTTCCGGCTTCTGCTAAAAGTCACGCACACAAACACAGAGAGAGAGAGTAGACCTTGGAGTGAGTGGGTATATTTACACGTGTTCGTAATACAGTATGATTGCATATTCACTACGTGAGCGTTGTACACTTAAAAAGAGATTTCAAGACGAAGAATTTGGCGTAAAAACTAAACAAAACTGTAGGCCTACATTTACTAACATACTACTTTCGTGTGGGAATACAGTATTGCACCTCGTGGATCGGTTTGTCGAAACAGGCTCTATGAATAACGAAATCGCAACCAACAAACAACCAAATATTTTCCTCTTACTGAGGAAAAACTTAACGAAATCGGTGCTGCCTTTGAACGCAGTCCTAAGAAACCTATGAGGACTTTAGGGCAACAGACAGGAATTTCAAGAGCATCAGCTTATAGAGCGATGAAATTACTCAAGTTAAAGCTCCACGTAATTACAGTATTTCACCAATTACAATGTACAGGTTATAACAAAAGACTTCGATTCTGTAATTGGTTGTTAGAAAAATTGATCCAAGACAAGCAAGACTCATTCTACATAATTACACACACCACCGGCGAAAAGAAAAAAAATTCCCCAAGACGTGAAATAGGACTGACCACAATGGCGCAGTCAATACAATAAAATGACAAGAAATAAACAAACAAAAATAATAATACCGTTAACCATCCCTTGGTCCCGCCTTTTGTACTATATCTCCCTCTCTCCTTTCACCTTCCCCCATAAAAACATAATAAATAAAAAAAATGTAATTAAGCTAAGATTCAAAAATTAAAAAAAAGAAGGCACACCGATCATGAAGCCTCACAATAAGCACATTCACCTTTAGCTGTTTTATAGGTTCATATGTGTTAAGGCTTATATTATTCCAATACCTGTGAAGAAAAGGCGACCCCAGACTCGTTAGTGAAGATGACGTGACTTCAAGACAAACACATGTGATCTTGGTGTCTATTCACTAACACAAAGGCAGAGTAGTTGGACTTTTGGCTTTCAAAGTTACGTCTTATCTCGCCTTATAGTCTTCATTAGGGTTGCAACAAACTCTAATTTTTGTGCAACTAATAATAATAATAATATAATAATAATAATAATACTTATTGAGACAGCGATTATATTTTGTTATAACATTTTTAATGTTGTGCAATTCATGACTCGTCTATTTTGATCAACCGCTGGGAAATCTGGAGATAAGCCAAAAGTATCTGAAAATGTTTATATCATGTGCTACAATGCAGGCACTACAACCGTTAGCTAAGTATAAGTGGTTGTATGTAGAGTTAAATAAACAATAAAGTTAAGTTTTAACATTATAAGGGGATGTTTAGGGTTCGGACACGGTTGCGATTTGGTTGAACTCTGATTGGAAAATACCTTCCTACACACAGGGTCTCAGTGGGACCTCCTCTAACACTGCCGGTCGTTCACCCTAAGCAAGTTGCCGGTTTTGACGGTACGAAGTCCAATAGAATACGTTTCGTTTTTTATACAATCACAAAATATTATATTGCAATCCATAGCAACAGTTGGCCACGCACGTAGATTACATATTAAACCAATTATTTCATTCGCCACATCACAGATTTCTCTCTCTCTGTTCATGTTATTTCTATTTTGTAATAAAAACGTCTGTTTACTACAGAACCTTGTACTTACTACAACACAGACTCCGTAGCGTAGGAGACTTCTGCCTCTCCCCTCCTTACTCGCAAGCAAATGGCGTAGGTACCAGCAAATTAGAGGTTATTTTAACCTAAAGTCATGTTGAAGGCTTAGTGATGATGCTTGAAGATAGGAAAAGTAACGTATTGTATATAATGTGATATTTAATACCATAAAATGAGCCTTATCAAAAATCACTGATTCTGCTATGTCAAACTCTTGTTTTATTTATTTCTCTGTGTTACAGTAGAATTCTAACGCCACGGTACCTTTAGGATCAGTATAATATATGCAAAGGCTAACGATTTGTAGCGATAACCACTAGGACTGTACCTAGTAGCTCTATTTATAATAAATGCAGTCACTGGACACAATATTATTAAGCTATTCCTGTTAGCCATATTTTTGTAACTATTAATGTAACGATTTAACCGTTATAATGAATTCGTTCACCTCGTGCAGCGAGACTTATAAGCAGTTCTGAAGAAATATAAACAATAACCGAAAAGTATCGAGTGCTAATAACATTCAGAGACCTTCGTTTAGTTGCGAAGACGCCTAAAGCTATCTTCAAAATGTACCAGGCTCTTTAATGGACCACAAACCCTTTCCTGAGTTTGGGACTTCATTACTTATGATCCCTAATCCCTATATCTTTGAGAAGAAACACTTTCTCGATATATATTTTTTTTTTTTTTAAGTTAAGAAGTAGTTGAGCTAAAGTGAAACTTTTTATTTCTGAAATCCTGATCAAAATAAATTGATATAAAATTGACTGGATACAAATATCAAAGTAAGCGTCATAATTATTACTGCTTATGCAACAGTCGAGAATACACTGGGGCATTTATAAACGAGCAAACACCAAACAGTAAGCAAATAGACGAGCTCCAAAACACAGCGCACAATATTGGTGACCGTAAGGAATTTCCTGCTTCTGCTTCAACAGCCACTTTGTGAGATGTCATGAACGAGGGTTTACGACTAGAGCAATCATTGCAGAGAATTGACAGCAATTCTCTCTGATGGAAGTTTACCAGACCAAGCATCGCGATGAAATCTATGTCATCCAAAAGCTCGGTGGGTGAAACAGTAATTGGGATTTTTGAACATTTGTGAGTTTAATAAACACCAATTAAATGTTGCTTACAATGAGGGTGGAGTGGGAATGCTATTCAAAAAAGAGGAAAACATTTCTTTTTGTCATTATAACTTTTTCGATATGATTAACTGCGAGGTAACGAAACCTTCATCATATTCCAAATTATATACATTTGAAAGAACGACAAACTTTGGCGGTTACAATCAAAACATAATTGTAAGATATTTGGTATGTAGAAGCGATAAGCTATTACTTTCAGTTTTGGAATGTTTATTCGTTTTCTGAAGTGCTAAGTCACTATGTTATTTATCGCGATGCCATGTAAAAAGTATGGATCAAAAAGCTAGCAAACGGAAATCCGCGTTTTAAAGATCCATCTATCGCTCCTGACTGCTGAATTTCACTTTTGCATACATAAAAATGTGTAATGAAAGCATTTCTGCAAGCGTTTATCCCAACCAACACTAGGTGGACAGAAAAATAAGGTTGAGAAAATACTGTGTTTGAATATAAAAATAAACTGTATAGATACAGTAATAATAATTTAATACATAACAATTGTATTGTATATTATATTTATTGTACTCATATTACAAAATAAAGACCTTGTTTGCCTTACAAAAACAGGTGGGCGTCTTGAACTGATGAAATTAAAGAAAACTTTCCTCCAAGTAATCCAAATCATGATTATATTTATTCTGGTAGTTTGCTTCTTTGTGCTGGAAATACTTGTAAAAGTTTTAAGTCTCAAAGAAATTTGCAGAATACTCATAGTGTGTACATCCTACAATAAAAGTTGTGATGTAATAGAGAAAGCATTTGAAACGCCAAGTCTTTCATGGGTCTTTAAAGCAATCTTGGAAGAAGTAGTGAACGCATGTCGTTATAAACTTCGATCCAGGTGCCTTATACTGTCTGATAAAACGGAAAGGTTTTTTGTTGAAAAACGTTTACCTAAATACATGCATATAAAGATATGCAATTCTACATACTCAACAGAAACTAACGACTTACGAGATAAACATTATCAGAAACTTTTTTCCGTGTAAGAAGAAGGAAAATAAGGGAGTACACTAATGTCTGGTATAGTAGGTAATTAAAAGTCATGTCACCTAAATATGGGTAAAGATGTTTTGTAGTGTTGGACAGTTAATAGCTTTTTCTGGGGATATATCTAGGTTGTGCACTAGCTTAACAAAGAATTACCGCGCGAGCTGGCGCCACGGTAACGTGTACTGCTCGCACTCGGGGGGTTATGGCTTCGACTCCCGTTTACCGCGCACTTCGTTTAGAGGTTTCTCGTGGTCTCGTTCCCCTCTTAGGCGACAAATTTTCGTATTTTCTTTCGTGTCATTTCCTTATCATCTTTCAGGTGTATGTTCCTCTAGGCTCATGGTGTGTGCACCGATGATGCTTGTGCTTTGTGAATGCTGTTCTAAGCATTGGGGCGGCGCTGTGGTCGCTGTCCTCGAGGTGGACGACTGCCTTGCGACACCCGGAACCAGTGGCGTTGGCGGTTGTGCGGCGCTCCAGGCGCCGAGATGAACTATCAGCCAAACTGTTAGGTACCTTCCCATTACGGTCAACTGTCTGTATCCGGCCTGTGGCTCCTTCATTTCAGCTCTTCCTCCTGGAGAGTGTTATTGCACTATAGATCTGTTAAGTATCAGTTAGGTCACCCGCCGCTAACTAGCCTTTACCTTTACTTTTATAAAGAAAGCCAATGGAACTACTAGGAAAACTTTTCCTGATGCCGCAATATCTGCATTTAAATATCTCGAAAATAATATTAAGGATCTTCGAGTTGTTATACTCACATGCCTTTCTCTAACTTTTATTATTTGTTAGTAAATGTAAACTATCCGCAGGAAAGCTATCCACACGTTTCATTTCAGACACAAAAGGAACATTCAAATTTTGACAACAAGAGGCTCTATAATGACTTTAAAATGTCATACTCGTTCCATGCTATTATGAGAGTAAATAAATGTCGAAAGTACTGGAAAATATGCACAAAGACTGAACAAATAAAATACTAATAATGCACAACTCAGAAATCGCTAGTGCTACAGAAAGTGTATTTGAATAAATTGTTTCAAAGAACTACATTTTTTTCAGTAGGTTTTCATCTATGGTTTAACATTTGTAAATTAATTAAGGTTACATAAAGTTCTTTCCGAATGCGTGTCTTTTATAGTGTTTAACGCCCGTTTTTCTACATAGGCACGTAGGTCATACTACTAATGATACATGGTGGAATGCGATGGCGGGAAACCAGAGAACCTGGAGAAAACCCGACCCTGCGCCGCTTTGTCCACCACAAATCCCACAGGCGGGGGGGGGGAAGCGAGTGGCCTAACCACTGCCGGTCCCCATGGCCACGCTCGCTAAGGCGTCTCGCTTTGGTACTTCGTGGGCAGGGGATCGTGGGTTCGAGTCCCGTCTTGGGCATGGGTGTTATATGTTTGTGCAATGTGTATGTGTTTGTGTAAAGGAACAGTAAAACCAGTGATCATACAGTAAATTTGGGGGGGGGGGGGAATGTAAACGGGGATACAGCGACGGAGTCCTGATCAGACTCTGGTACTGTTTTAAAAATAAGAAAAAGAAAAAAAAACACTCGGCCACGGCGTGGCCCGAATGTGAATGGTTTACGTCCCTAAAAATACAAGATAAAAATTTTAATTGACACGTACATTTCCTTCATATATGAAATTTCAATCAAAATTGTTTGAGTAAGTTTTACAGGTGTAGTTGCAGGTGAGGTGGTTTTCTTAAAAATGTTCTTGTCATATTTTTGGAAAATACTGAACTTAAATACCAAGTAGTAGGTATATATTAATAAAGGAAATTCTAAAAATATTATGAGGAAATACATAATTATGTAACCTAATGCAAAATAATTGCCTCCAAAGGAAATATATGCAGACGGATGCCTTAAAAATGAATGGAAAATTCTATAAGTATTACGTATTATTACTAAAATCACGTTGTTTCCTTGGACAGATGACCTAGTAGATACCGATGTACAATTTAAAACGCGCACGTTTGAATTAGACTCGGAAACATGCATGTTTCCTTGTTTTTATGCATGTCATGTTTCCTGGTTTATTTGCACCTTCGGATTCCCATTCATTTTGAGTTTCCAGTGTAACCTACTTATGCAGAAATTAGCACGTCTGAAAGCTGTTACCAAACACTCCCATTGCGATTGTTTATTTCGGTATATACAAAAAAGACGAATAAGCTATGTTGGAAATTTATGAGACAAGATTTGTCACGAATGATTTAACGTACTCGCTCGTATCTATTGGGCTTATTGAAATCGAAAAGAATCACATCAGCTTACCCTTACCAAATATTTCTTTCGAAGCAATAAAATCTGTATAATGTATAGCTTATGACAGACTTTAATATGTTACATATAGAAATGTCATCCGACTAACCGTAGGGAAACAAAACAAAAAATATCAACATGGATGTTTTATGATTGCAGATAGCTGGTTTCATGTAGTTTATGTTTAAATTTCGCTATCAGTTAATGCCATTACTCATGTATATTGCGATTCCAATTCAAAGATCGCGTTCGACCGGATAATGAGTAGTGCCTAGCAGCGGAAGGTCTTTGGTTCTGCATTAAAACCACAAAAGCTGACTTCGATTAGAATAAGGCTAATGCCAAAGAGAAGTTTGAACCATATGTAGCAAAGCTACATTTTAAGCGCAAAATATTTGCAAATTCTTATATCGTAATTCAGTGATGCATAAAAATATGTTTTAACGGGAATAACTCAAATAGTTCAGCCTCATTCATTTGCAGTTAAATGTTCCAAATGACTCGAGTTGAATAAATGCTATTTCTCTGTTGTTTTTTCTTTCTTTTTCCCCATTGTTGCCATTTTCCCAGCGTCACATTTTATTTTTGCTATTTGATTAACGATTTGGTTTTTATGCACACACATATACAAACACACAAACACCCATGTCCAAGGCGGGATTTGAACCCACGATCCCCTGCGCCACGAAGCACAAAAGCGAGCACGGCCACGCGAGACGGCTATTTTATTGATACAACTATTTCAGGTGGGGGCGTAGCAAACGCCGTCAAAAGCCTGCAATAATACATTTAAAAATCGGTTGTGCTCCACTCACATAACTTTCTCTATCTGTTATGTTAATCAAGTTAAACAGTAGAAATTACCTTATTACTTGATTTCTTGTAAGTAGCAGGGAACTAAGAGAATACACCAGACTAAAGAAACAGTCAAATCCTTTAATAATGACGCTATCCGACTGACTTTGAAACTCGGTTCTCTTTCCATGGCTAGGAGTAGAACAAAAGAGATTTGAAATAAGGAATATCTCGGAAAGTATTAGCTTAAACAAACTAACGAAAAAAGAAACTATACATTACATAAATTGTGTGTTTTTATCAAATCAACATTACTTCTGTAGCAAGATTTGTACATCTCTTATGGTATATTAGATATGAAAAAATCATTAAAAACGAAACGGACTTCAAGAGCTGTTCCCCAAGGATTTAGGATATACATTTTATTTTTCATGTAAAGGTCTTTAATATGCGGTATACTAATCAACATCGTTTTGGAGAAAACAGTTTATTTAAAAAATCGTTACATGTTAAGTGCTGTTTGGGATTGCGGATTTTCCTGAAAATCTTCCTGTTGCATTCTTGGTTAATACTGAACTTAAATACCAATTTTGGTATTTAACGCGCTTTTCGTGTCTGAGTTATGCTGTCAGACAAGCTCGCGCACACACACGCACACACATACACTCGTGATTGCGCGAACCTTTTCTAAAATATTGTTTTGATTCGGGGATCCTCAAAACAGATATTTTCGGGGTAAAGAATGCTTTGTTGGATTAATTTGTTGCGATATCTTCTACCGACTACACCCATTTTACATACTATGTGCTACAGAAAGTAAAAATCATCTGATGTGTTCTAATTAAATAAATTTCTCTATAAACTGTTGTTACGAAAGAGTATTTCTTTATCTACATCGTGGCAATCGAGAGGTACTTATCAGCGTGATAACTCAGCGGCTAGGGCATCAATATTGAAAGCCAAAGATCTGTAGTTTGTCTCCTGCCCGTACCATTGAATATTTCAGGTCTGATTAAACTTTTCAAATGCTAGTGTGAGAAAATGGTCAGCCGTGCTTACCTTTTCTTTAAAGAGCAGTTGAACTGACACTATTGAGAGGCCACGGAGATATATACGCCATTGAAGATGCTTCCCGCAGACGCAGGCGAAACGTCTGGGAAACAAGGGGAGAAGCCTAATGGACTACAGCCAATAAGCACGGTATGGTTTTCTAAAAGTGATTCTAACACCGGCCATATTTTAATTAGTTGAGCACTTTGATATATGAATATACATTTTTTATAGTGCTTAATGCCCACCTTTACTGCTTGTGGCACCGCAAGTGATGGCACTGATGATACATGGAATAAAGATGGAGCACCGGTGGAATGCGATGGCGGGAGAAACTGAAGAACCCAGAGAAAACCTGTCCCTGCTCTCACCTGGTATGTAAGGTATTATTGATCACAATTAGAGAAAAGGCTACGTGATAATTAAACTACTTGCTCCAATGGGAAGTTATGGCGTGGTACACAATCAACAAATGTGCTTATTTAAAACTGTTGGGCACAAAACTTGACATTAGAATTTCAATTTGAGATATATTTAAGGAGTTATGCCAGTTTATCAACGCTTTTAAAGAGCATAAATCATGTTTCATGTTCCCCACTGTACACCTAGCAGGTAGAGAAGCTTTGCGTTCCACAGACTATTTACGTCGCGATTGTATCTGAAATATATATTTATTTTGAGGACATTTAAGGTAAAAAATATATATATATATTTTTAGAACAATTCCCTTTCGTGCATGTGTATGCGTCCAACAAGGTGCCTATGAAAAGTTGAAGTAATTCTAAACTTAGTATTTAAATTCCCCCCACCCAAAAAAAAAACAAAGAAAGAAAGAAAGAAAGAAAGAAAGAAAGAAAAAGAGAAAAAATTCCCTTACCCCAAACTACCCTTTACATGGAAACAATTTTCAAATGTTTAATTTCAGTGGCCTTACAATTTTTCATTAAGGCACTTCCCATTTAAGATAACTATTTGACAATTATATATATATTGCATTTTTTAGGAATAACATATGGAATCCAATTCACTCGGAAGGATATTTTATAACTGGAAAACGTTGATAGAGAAAACAACTGAACCCTTTACTAGACGTTTTAAACACACACTTTATTTCGAATAACTTTCTTTTGTGGTAGCAACCATTTCTCAAATGTTAATTGTGCAACACGTAATATTTTAAAAGATCTGTCGCTATTCGCTTGTTTCTCGCTGTCATGGAAAGAGTGGGAGTTTTAAAGCGACAGAGGTCACCTTTAAACCCTCTTAGATTCATTGCACTTAATTTTTAACTTCATCAAGATGAAGCAGATAGAAAGATAGCCCTTCGTATGAAGAATTGGTTGATGGTATATACAAATAAATGTAGAGAATGTAATGTGAATTAATCGCATACAATTTTATGAATAATGTCACTACCAAGAGGATTGGCATAGTTCCAAACCCTAAGAGTCATAATGTGCTTGTCCCTCATACTTTTGTTCTAACGACCTATAGCTAAACAGTATCGTATTTGGTTAACGTGCGGTGTCAGTATGATTTCCAAGATACTCTTTTCAGCCGGTCCCATGGCCGCGCTCGCCAAGGCTTTCCTGTTTCGTAGCGCAGGGGATCGTGGGTATGAGTCCCGCCTTGGGCATGGGTGTTATATGTTTGTGTATGTGAGTGTTTGTAAAAAGAAAAAAAAACAACAGCAATTCAGTAATCAGACAGCAAACAAAGTAAATAAAAGTAGGGTATACAGTGCCGCAGTCCCGACGAGGCTCCGGAACTGTATTAATAAATAAAAAAAAAAAAAAAAAAAAAAAAAAAAAAAAAAAAAAAAAAAAAAAAAAAAAAAAAAAGACCGCAAGGGAAGGGAGTACGAAGAAAGAGGATAGGATGGCGTGAAGGTGGGTTAGAGAGAGGAGGAGAGGTTTCTGCAAGTTACTTCTACCGGTCGATTCCAAACAACGCTAAAGACTTGTAATACGTGTGTGAGAGCGTAAATGCGATCTTAAGAAGGGGCACTCATGTCCGCAATACCACTGTATATGCATTGTGGTATGCCAAGTATGACAACGGTTTGCATACAGTGATGGGTTTGTTCCGAATGTTGTCAAGGCCTCACCACAAACCAACAACAGCATCACCTCATGCATTAAAGCAAAAAGGGTAGTAAAGTGTACTTAATACAGAACATAGACACCTGTGGAGCTACGATTTCAGTCGTAATTTCCATGCTGTTATAGAAAAATAAATCAGTTGCTGTCCCACACAGCACACCATAGATTGTCGATCTTATGAATCACCCTGTAGATGAGAAGACACTATTCTAGCACATATCTCCCTGCTGATTTGCTTGTTTAATGAATGAAACCTCCTCCAAGAAGGCATGTTTACAAGGAAACGTTTCGGTTGTGACTTTCTTTTTCTCTTTTTCTCTCGGGAATAGCTCTAAATATATTAATACGGAGTACAGTTTGGTACATAAAGACTGAAGTTAAACGCACATTTGCACATTTACTTGTAATCCCAAACAGCACGAGCTCACCGGACCGGTTTCTGTATAGAGAAGATAAAAAAGGGAAGCGGAAGCAGTAGCCTCTCTAGCCGTGAACGGATAGCGAGTATAAAGACACCGCCTCCTCTCTCTCTCTCTCTCTCTCTCTGGTCGTGCCGTGGCCGAGTGGTTAGATAGCCCGAGTTCAATCCAAAGCGACCGCATATGAAATTTGTGGTGGACAAAGCGGTGCAAGGGCTGGTTTTCTCCGGGTTCTCCGGTTTCCCCCGCCATCACATTCCACCAGTGGTCCATCTTCATTTCATGTATTACCAGTGTCATCGCCTGCGGTGCCACAAGTAGTAAAAGCGGGCGTTAAACACTAACAAAAAGAAAAACCTCCGGTCTCCTATAGTGTAACTTACTTCTATATAGCCTCAGATATAAAACGTTGTGAAAAATATAATTTAATAGTATCAATGTCACATAAATAATTAAAAAATGCAATTTCATTATTCATGGGCTGTTCCAGGTAAACAATAAATCAACAAATATACTAAATATATTTCTAAATCATTACAACCAGTCATATATTTAAACTGAAGTTTGAAACATTTCCAACGATATTAAATAGCGATAATGGTACTGTGATAAGTGCTAACATAAAAACTAATAGTTTCAAGTTGAACTGTATCTCATTACGTTACTCATCTTTAAAAAGAAAACACCAGTTTAAGAACATGCACATTTATTTATTTGTTTATTCTTTCAACATATTTTAATGCAAACTTGCATTCATATTGCGTAAATACTCCTAGGGCTATAAATTATTTTACTAACTATTTAAATGTTAATGTGTCGCATAACCAAATCGTCCTACGCGTTTCAAAATTTGAAAAAAAAATAGTTGCAATTTTTGCAATTGTAGCTTGGAATCAGAAAAAATAGTATGTAAATATATGGCAAACAAATATGATGAACGAATTGTGAAATTGTTTTTAAACCTATAAGAAAATTCAATCTGTAAACCTTTAAAGAACATTTTATTGGCATTAGAATGCATTAAGTACTGTAGAATGTTACTATGTATACTCGTGTGTTTTCTGGGAAAATATAATGGAATTTGAAGTATAACTGAGACCCATGGAATATTTTGAAGGTGTTAAACTATAGTGTTGAGAAAAACGCTGTTTTATAAAGTACATGCTATGAAACAGATGTATTGTATGTCCTTTAAATGACTGCAGGGGATGGAACATGTAAATGTTGACTCTATGGATGCCTAAAATTCCAGTATTCATTTAATATAAAAAAAGGTGTTCGATTTTTTGTCCGATTGTGGTAAAAAATTAACTCGGGATCCCTTAAGGTTAGTCATCTTCAGGATAGAACCAAGGAACTCGTACCCATTTACAATAAGCAAGAACCTTATTCTACTGTCTTTTTTTTTTTTTTTTTTTTTTTTTTTTTTTTAATACAGTACCCGGAGTCTGATCGGGACCCCGGCACTGTATACCCTACTTTTATTTACTTTTTTTTTTACCTTGTTTTGCCGTATTATTACTGGATTGCTGTTTTCTTACTTTTACAACACACATATACACAAACATATAACACCCATGCCCAAGGCGGGACTCGAACTCACGTTCCCCAGCGCTACGAGGCACCAAAGTGGCCATGGGGACCGGCATCTTTAACTCGAAATATTAAATTAACATTTGTATATTTAACAGCAATTTCTTGTTAATTACTTTAAGTTGCTGAAAGTTTACTATTGCGATAATTACAAAATGATGAGGATGGTAAATACAAGATACTAATAATTGGGACGAAATGCGTATGTTTCAAATCTTACATGCTCGAAACTGCCCGACTGCCCTTTGCCCTATGGACTAAAGTTAACGCTTCGCATTCAATGTTACATAAAACATAGTTAAAAGGTATAGCATTTGTCACACTAAATGTCGGGCTAACATAAATATCAGCTGCTATATTCAATTGTATCGTTTTGAAATAATCTTTATATATGCTCACATAAGAAATCACTAGTATTGGAGGTGTGATTTGCAACTAGAGATGTTTTTTGTAGCTTAATGTCCTTTAAGGTTGGTTATATCGAACGATGAATGAAATAGGTGAAATGATGTTCAAATGATCTCGGAGTTTAGGGATCTTAAAACTACTCGACATTCTGTTTCTCAGGACATGGGACAACCCCGAAAAATCATATCCGGGTAACTCACTCTAAGCGAAATTCAAATGTAAGTAGTGATTTTTTTATCCTGTACCGTTAACCTCTTGGCCCTGGTTATTTCTTATTTGAGAAAACTGATACTTTTAACTTTTCATGCTAATTAAACCAATGAAAATCTTTAATTAGTATATAAAGCACAAAGACTTCTGGAGTTGAGAATCACAATCCTCTGAAATCAATACAGTTATCTTCTTTCCTATTTTTTTTCCGCTAAATTAGGGCACCCATCGGTTCGCATGTAATATTGGCCCTCACAAGGAGAAATCATTCCATTTATAAAATGTACTCGTGAGCAGTCTCTAAAACCCCAGGTTGCGGATTCAAACCCGCGAAGGAGGATGGATTTTTTGGACGTAAAGGTTCTTGATATCGCTTCCTTCGGAAGGGAAGTAAAGTTGATAGTCCCGTGTCATAGATTTATGGCACGTGACAAAATGTCGAGTCTGATAGAGGTATCTGAGTAAAACTTTCGACCTTTGACGCCCAATATATAATGGAAGAACAGTGGTTACAGATCGTCCATAAATATATGTCAGTTGCGCGAGAAATCACAAAATGAATGAAAAAGATTTAATCAGTTCTATTTTGTGCTGCACAACTATCATAAAATATACGAATAATTCCAATGTTATTTTTATCACAGTGACCTTACAACATGTGTGAAAAGGTACTACAAGTAAAGACTAGCTACGTTTGGTTCCAACCACCTATAAAATTGGGTGGTATTGTGGAAAATACTTTTGCTTTCAGTCGCAACATCTCCACCCATTATATACAAATACATAGTAATTTAATATTTGAAGTGATTACACTTGCAGGAATATATTTGTGTAAAAATTATTGTTTGGATTTTGTTAGTATGAATTCATTGCTTGCAAACTACATATAAATGACATTGACCACAAACATCAAGACATGGCGCGGATTTAATGATCAGTCGAATTATGCAATGCACTTTAAGAGGCTGGTTTTCAGTACTGAGCAATTTACAATCTGTTTGAATGCTTACATAGTAAACTGAATATAAGCATCATAAAGTATGTTAAAGACTAGTGTTAAATCATAGTTACTAGAAAAACAAACCAGCTTCTACACCCGCATTCATATGAATTTGGGGTTCATCCCATCTAATATTTTACACCATGTCTCTGAAAATGTATAAAAATCTGAGTCCGCAGACAACCACAAACTCCATAACGCCGCCGAGAGCTGTATTTCTTGAGCGCAGTCGTCACCTCCACGAAACGGCGCTTCTGACGATGTCTTCAACGACAATTACAACCCTGAAAGAGACCGGTTGGGATGAAATAAAGGGACAAGAAGTGCAGAGAAATGACATATCCTCCCCAGCATTCACCTAGTGACCCGCGAAAACTTCCAAAAAAAAAAAAAAAAAAAAACCTATGGATCAGGGTGGTCGGACGCGGGGAACCCATCCCACGACATCCCGAATGCCAGTCTCAGACAAAGCGCCTGAGTCACCTGGCTCGGTCATATCTGTTACTTTTGTGGCCTTCTTCTATTGTTTTGTTTCATTTATACCCTCTTGCGATGTCATTTGTGTCTGGGATAGTATATAATTCAAAAGCCGATTTTGACTTTTAGTCTACATTAGGAACCTAACTTAATACCGTATAGAATTTAAAACCGATGGCCAAGTGTTAGTCCATATTGATAAAATAGAGCATATTTTTATAAGGGGTTGAAAATTATAGTATGTTGTAGCCTTTTGAAGTCGCCTCTACTTTTCTCCAAGCCCTCCTAAAGCTGAAGTGAACACATTATAATTGGAAATAACTGTTGTATAAGTTAAAACTTTTAACCAATCTATAGTTTTTACTAAGGACCCATCGTGTTATGCATTTGTTACTGTAAATGCCCTGTTATAAGCGAATCGACTTATACCAAATATTCAGGGACCATAATAGACCAGCACTCAAGATGGGAGACATACATTACATTATATGTAACAAACTTCTCAAAAGTTCACTTTTTCATCAAATTGCTAACATACTTGCTCACATTTTGCGTTTGGATTTTTTCTCTTTGGTTCAATCCGCTGTACAATACAACATTATAGAACGAGGTAGTTCCTGTATCTTAACTCTTAGGACTTTAAAATTAGTACGAAGAAAATTAATTAAAATATGTCTAAAAGCTATAGATTACCTTAGAAAGCTTCTGTTCTCCGAATTCAAGGCATTGACTATCCACCAAATTTATTATAGCGTTTACTTAAATATATATTAAAATAATATTTTTATTGTCAAAATTATAAAACTAAACGATGTGATATCATGTGTTTGTTTGGACCCAAAAGTTTAACAATAGCAGCTTCCAATCAGAGTAGTAATTTTGTGTTATAATTATATTCTAAAGTTATGTGTTTAAGAATTTGTGACGCAAATGGTTATATTATTATTATTATTATTATTATTATTATTATTATTATTATTATTACTATTATTATTATTATTATTATTATCATCATCATCATCAACTGTTGCACGCTATGTATTCCCAGTCGAAACTGAACTTCGCCAGGGATCGTTTTCTCCGTTTTATACCTATCGATGACGTGGCAGGAAACTTTCAGACAGCGTAGCATGTGCAAACCACCGCAGGTGTCACAAACGCAGGTATAACAATGTGCGGCTTCAATGTTAAAGAATTTGTCAACGGCACACTTGTCCACTCACGTAGGTGTAACAATGAGCAGCTTCGATATTAGAGAACTTGCTGACGGCGCACATGCCCGCCAACGTAAGTGTAACAATGCGGAGCAACAAGCAGCTATCAGTTCCGAAGTAAGCCTCTCATACACCTGTAGCGGTTATGGTTGCAAGGAGATGTCACAATACATTTGCCTGATTAGAACCCCCCCCCCCCGAGCACAACACTGTCTCATTCATGGGTAATACTAGAACATGCACAATATGTTGAACAGATGGTTTAAACGGTGCATAGCTCTATACAAGAGGACACTTCTTAGAGTTGTAAGAAACGCTACAATTCTCGCTTAGTCCTGTAGTTTAAGTGTAAAAATCGATGGAAGATAGGTAAAAAAGAATTCATCTGCAAGTTAGGGGTTGAAAGCAGGTTTAAAAATGGGAATACCGGAACTTTCAGGAATTCTTAAGTCAGCGTATTATTTTTATTAGATCCTAAAACCAGGTGAAACAACTTTGGTCAAAAGCATGTCAAAAACGCACCTTTACAACAAAGCGCACGAAATGGGAGGGAAATTTGGTAATAGAAACGTAATATCAAAATACACTAACCATTAACTCCATTAGTGTTAAATGTTCCTTCCCACTATCCATGTGTAGGGCAGGAGTTGAAAAGGTAAGAGTGAGACTGACAACTTCAATGCCATGGATGGTATTTCTACCATGGGATCCCTTATGGTCTCCGTCTGGTTGCACAACTGCTTGTGATTTATCCGAGTTGCGAGTTAGTTGGGGAATTTAATATCGCTTCGGCATATCGACATTGCAGCTCGGTGGTTAGAGCAACCGGGCGGAAACCGGAAGATCCGAAGTTCAAATCCCGGCAAGCATTGCACCAAATAGTCACATTTTTGACTGACACGATTTAGTTCAATTATGTAATTTGAATTTCAGTTCATTAGTTTACCTTAAGTTCCGTGTGAGTGATTTTCGTGGTCAAATTTCAACACTTTTGCCAAAGTTTTTCTAGTTGTTCTTCCGTGTAACACTATACGTCTGCGCATGTGTTTTTTGTTTTGTAATGAGCCATTTAGTCTCAAACTTATTCACAATATTGTGAGTTGAAGTTCTGGAGGAAATTGTGTAGGAAACTTCAGAATGAATACCTCACGAGCGTAACCAGCGACTTGTATTTAAAACAGTATTTGCATACCAGTACACGTTATTCTAAAGATCACTGCCTCCCCATATTCGCAAACGAAAGTGGACTACTGACGCTAATTACTTCGTGTTAACTGAGGGATAGAAAGCTTGTCGTGAGTGCGTGGTGTGGGGAGTGGGAAAGCTAGCCGTCATTGTCTCTGACGGATAACACCGTACGACTAGTCACATTTTATATCGAAGGCCTTGTATACATTTAATCCATAGCAAAAGCGTGCGATCTTGAATCGTCCAGAATCGTCAGCAAGTTGAGATAGAGGATGCATCTCGGCACCTTTGACTGCGAGAAGTGCGCAATGTTGACTTACCTTTAACGAATGTACTTGTTCGCAAACTACGTGGTGAGAATTATCCGGTTATTAGAACATTTGGTAATTCTTACATTTCCTTCGTATGCAATACATTCAAACGACTTTATAAATATTAATTTGAGCTACCGGAGATTAGCTATCGAGATAGCACCGCCGAACATGCGCGATTCGCATTCAGGAGGGCGAATGTTTGATACCCGTCGACCCGCTCTCTGATATGAGTTTTTCGTGGTTCCCCTTGTCACTTAGGTAAGTGCTGAGATGGTTCATATCCAGATTTCCATCATTCTATTTCATACCATTCCCTTATTATCTTTCAAGAGTACTTCTAGGCTCGTGGTATGTGGCAGCACTGGCAGAATGCGCGAATACATGCGCACTGTAAATGCTTTTCTCAGCATCGAGGGGGTTGTGGTCACTGTCCTCGCAGAGGCGGGAACGTTGGAGGAGACCCGGAACCTGTGGTGTTGGTGGCTGCACGGCGGATCCTGGCACCGGGATGAGCTTCCAGCTACTGAATTATTGACATCCGCAAGTCTCTGTAGCCTGTCTTCCCATGGCCTAGTGAGATTCCGTCCTGGGGTGTTAGTGCGCAATAGACATATACAAGTCGCAGTGTCACCGTTGTCTAATCTTTTATCATTTCCGGAGCTTCCATATTAAATTGGTTAATTTGAAACGGCAATATACATGTTATTCTTAAATAGTAAATAATATATATTCAGTTTTTTTGTCATTGTTTCAATAACGTGCAACAATAAGCAATGGAATTTAGAATGCAACCAGAATTTGAAGACAACTGTTTAGTATGTGATAGGCATATACTCTTTTAGAAATGAAAATTAGTAGGGTGTATCGTTTGCGTTATGGCTCCTTGTGCGGTGGATGTTCTAACATAATCTAGCCTTGGTGCCATGATTATTTAAGGACGTCTCTTATTAGCTAATCTGGTGTATATGCATAATATTTATATACAAACACATAGTTTGTTACAAGAGTGGAGTGCAGAAAGGGAGAGAGACAGCCCCTACTGCTGAGTTTACACCATACAACGAAATCCCTCATTCTAACAACAGAAAGATATATCTCTAATTATTAATATATATACATACTGTGAAATAATGTAAGTATTCAAAAAGAAAAATCTCATGTGTCCATTCATATAGATCTTTCTAACTGTTCCGCAAACTGACTATTCTTACCATGGATTATTCTTAAATCTACATAATGCTAATTAAGATAAACATTGGCAAAACTGGCTTTATTACTTAGTTCCTTAAAAGTAGAATAGAGCGGTGAGATTTGCCGCTTAGGAAACTTTTTTTAAACATTTTGAAGTTGAAACTTATTACAGGGAAATTCTTAGAAATCGTTATCTCTAATAAATAAACAAATAAATAAATCCCCCCCCAAACAAACTGTATATCACACAGTTGTATATGTTTTAACGATATGTACGTTTTTTGTACAGTAGGCTTTGTGTATCTCTTACGGTTTAACGTCGTGCAAAAGTCATCAAGTGAAGAGGACTTCACGAGCTATTCACAAGAAATTCAAAATAAACAATTTATTTGCATGGCATTTTGATAAACATTGCTGAATCCCTTTTTCATAAAATTTAAAAATATGTTCCACGTAGCAAAGAGTATTTTAGTGAAGAGTATTATTTTGAAAATCTTTGTGTCGGATCCATAGAAGATATTGAATTTCAATACCAAATTGGAACGGATTGTTCGTAGATTTTGACTACAGACACATGCACAGACCGGTGAAATTACGGTAAAATTTTTTGGGTGGAATGAAATATCTTTTCTACCACTATGTAATGCTACATACATGCTAGAGAAAATGAAAAATATCTACAGCAATGATATTCAAATTAAACGCAATTAGTGAATATTACTTAATGTTCTTTAGTGTTGAATATTTATGGCTATACAAACGTGTCAGACGTATGGAAGATGAAGTATTGTTAACATTAGAAATGGTAATGAGATTGTTAGATCAGACACCGAGGCTGGATGGCTCTATAACATGAGTGTTTCCAAAATTAATAGAACCTCTTCCATCTAGCATGTTACAGTTCAAAGGGAAAATAATCAGAGAAACAGGGAGGAGCTTCACGTCGGCGGTTTACTGGTTTCTCCGCTTTCGCTTGGTTTTGCCTCACACGGAACAGAAAATAACACGCATAGCTGCACACAAACCTGACATGCCTGCGCGATAATATCATTTTGTGCTCTCTCTGCCCTTTCCTCTTGTTCGTTTGACTTGTAAGTTTTGTGTGGAAAGATCTGTTCAGAGGTTAAAGTAGCGAAATTTGTCATTGGCTTACGGACCCGTGAGCTGGTAGAAGAAGTGATGATGCTGCTTTCAAAGTGCTAATTCACAAAAAGATTTGGCCAAGATATCAAGCATTGTTTGATAAATTACATACTTAGTTATACGTTTTTATTTCCCAGGCTCGAGGAAGGACAGTTTTGACTATTAGGTTATCAAAACTTCAGCTATAATTCACAGGCTTGCATGTTGTGTAGGCGAAAAACAAGATAAATATTAATGAATGAATTAATGAATCAGTGTGTTCATTAATTATATACATTGATTCGTATCAACCCTACGAGCCTACAGATGTTATGTAATTTTATAATCCATAAAACAATAAGATCAAAACACAAAATTAGAAGGAAAAGAAATGAAATATCACACCACTAAAAACGAACTCCATAAATACTGTGTCTCCGAAAACTAGACATCAGTTTATTTATTTCTTGATATACATGTTGTTTACACCATGTATACATTCTTTAAAATTATATAGAAATAAAATTAATGAATATATTGCAAAGTGTGATACCTCTCCCAACGCCATATCTATGAATTACACTGGTATGCAATTTCTTGAAAGGTTTACATAAAGTAAGTATCAAAGCAACAGTGTTTCAAGAAAACACATGACAAAGAAATAAGTCATCAGTAGATCTCAGATTTTAGGTCTTTAAAATCCCATTTTAGGCACTTAAAGTAAGAATTTTACCTAAGCTAACTCAACTTGAATGATGATGATGATGATAATAATGATATAATAATAATAATAATAATAATAATAATAATAATAATAGTAATAATAATACTAATACTAATAATAATAATAATGATAATTGAAATTTAAAAACGTATTCCAGTGCATTAAAATATGTTTTCCAATTGTAACAATAGGCAATAAAGTCATAATTATACACAGCAAAAAATACAATTTCTTTGGGCTAAACATTAAAACTTCTACCTTCTTATTGTTCAGAAATGAAAATAAGTATTGAAAGTTAAAAATTAGAGAATAGCAAAAAAAGTAAATTCCAAAATTGTTGCGTCTAGAAGTATTTTATTACGACTTAAAATATGACTTTGTGAAAAAATACAAAATATGGTAAAGAAAAGTAATGTAAAACAACTGTTTAAAATACGTTTGAAAATCAAAGTAGAAAGAGGGAGGAATTTTACGAATGTCTGCATACCAACAATTAATGAGGGGTACTCGGTGTGTGGAAATAATGGAAAAACGTCGTTTGAAAGGGATTTCTGCCGTACTGTAGTCACATACGTATGACAAAAAGAGCTATAAGTTAGAAGTACTCTGTTTCTCTGCATACATAATACACTAATCTACTATGAAAGCTCTAAAAACGGTCTTTCTCCCAGAATATTTCATTTCTTTAACCAGATTATCAGAAAGTATTTGGGTAAAACCAGTCCCACTATATGAGCACCTTATCTTTATGGCATGAAGAAAAATTAACAAAACCATACCGTTAGTAAAATATGCACTTTTAGGCTTTAAACCAGCTCACAATAGACATTTTAGATTCCATAAAGACCCTTACATAGATTTAATTTTTAGTTTATTCGTACACATAAAAATACGTATATAAACTAAAATCCGAAGTGTAGCCATCACTCATGAGCCATTTTCCATCCTAGCATATATCTGAAAAACATAAACCCATATTATTACATTTTAGCTCCCTTCCCCCATTAATTCAAAGGGTTTATTTATTTTTCAAATTCTTCTTATGAACATATACTTTTAAAAATTAAATAGATGTTTGAATTATTTTGCAGCTGCAAACCGTCAAAGTGCTGTAAAGATGTAAACACGCTGAAAAGCATTTTATGGAGCATGAACTTTGTGATTCAATTAAACTTTGTTTGAGCTAAGTTTCGGCGCACAGCATTATGCTCGTAAATACTCTTCATTATACGCATTGTTGCAGCAAGACTGCATAATTACTACCTTGAAGGTCGAGGGTGAACACAAAAGCAAACAAACATGAAGCGTGTTCCTATAACGCTCATGTTATGAACAATGACCAGTTGATGTTATACATACATTTTCAATGTGACATCCATTTACAGCATTACTGCCATTCTACAGTATTGCAAAGCAGATAAGGATTTCCCACCGCAGAGATATTATTTGTACAAGGCTATAGATGAATAGGTACAAATAATTTGATATTTAGTAGAGAACAATGCGTATAACACATTAAGTGTAGCTCATTTTGTCCACTTATTATGGCATTGCCATAAATGAATAAAAAATTCAGGGTCTATTGTGCTTTGAAAGGCCATGTGTTATGTCTCTCCAATGTATACTTCAAACATGCAACAGTATTTAGTTCAACTCGCACGCTGCAGGACTGGATTCACTTGATTCACAGTGAGGAAACGAGAGACTGATTCAGTCGTAAACTTTCCCGTACAGAATGAATGACTTTGCATATGCTTATTTAGTAGATATTCACTTACTTTACTCTGAACTGTGGAATCTACCAATGTTGCAAAGGACCTATGTCATCAGCATTTTAAATCTTCATCTTCCCAAAAAAGCAATGTTAACTATTGTGTGTCAAAGGATCTTTGGTACAGGTTATCTTAACTCTCGATTAAAAGTGTTTTAAATTCTGAGATTTAATCTTAATTTCTCACCCTTGTAAGAGCAATGAGGGTGATTTTGCAGTTTAAGGATCAGAGATTCAAATGCTTACATGTTAGTTTGAACTATATATTTGTTCAATAAAACCAAATTCAAACAAAACAAATTATGTCATTGTGCTCAATTCTTTTATGTTGAACCCTAAATTTATAATGAATCCGATCAAATAACGTTGTATGAAAAGAAAAGCGAAGGGCAACGTAGGTTGAAGTTTCAAAGCGATCGATATTTTTCCCTCATATCACAACAGTCGGGCACAGCAAAGAACACTGGAGGGTTAAACGTGTGACCTCTTACGTAAATAATCACCGAACGTCTGTAATACGGAATAAGTCATCCTAAAAGCATCGTAACAATTTTCCCTATAGCTTCAGAAAATAGGGAAAAAAACTGTAAATACTGGACCATCTCATCATCCTCAAACGTTGATACTAATATTTGCACTTATTCCCCTCTCACTCTGTAGATCAGTACTTTACTTCCTGAAGAGAGGAGTGAACGTTAGGAGCCATAGGATGCTTTGATATTGATGACCAGTCCCTAATATATACAAAGTGCTTCAAAATCTCAAATTTCGCCTCCTGCAATCCAGATTGTTGGTTGCACAAGTGTATTCTGTCAGGAGAGTTACAACCAGGAAGCATCTTTGTAGCTTTAAAAAATCCTAGTAAATCAACTTAGATTTTTGTGAAATTCCGAATGAAACCAACACTATGTATACCACGTAAAGGATGAGTGGTAGGAACAGCAGAAGTGGACAGTTTTTGAAATTTAGTTGTTTTTTTTGTTTTGTTTTTTTTTTTTTTGCATTCGCTATGGCATGTTAAAAATTCTCGATCAGTTTGACAACAACGGAAATTGAACCGGGGCCTTGTAAATGCGGATCACGATGCTCCCGCTGAACAGTCCCGCTCAGTACTTTATCGCGGAAAGTGTCAATCACATCTACATTCCCGGCATGCAATACTGATTCTTACGAGGGAATAATTCACCCAAATCCAGGTTGATTGCGGATGTGACCAGCATTGTATTACACTGCTCTGGTACTAAAAGGTGACTTTTGGCATCATTTGGTTAGTCAATGTCGTCCATTCTCTCTCAGTCCAATTCTCACGTGTATTCTACCATTTGCTTATTGAGTATATACAGGTTACATATTCGTGCGACTCAGCGAACGAATGTTTTTGGTTTACTCAATATCCTCACAAATTTGAAGAAGCAACACATCAGCACAAATTATCTCCCAATGTAAGTACAAATAACCCTGGTGATAGATTAATGACATTGTGCGATTCCAATTGCATGATCTGAAGCTACTTTTTGCTTTCTTCAAGCCAACATTTAGCTTGACGTGTCTGTAGTTTTTGTAGGTCAGAACACTAGTACATTTAGTTAGCAGTGTGCCCGATTCGAATCTTTCAATTCATCCTAAGATTTTTTTATTGCAAGGGCACGCGAACTTTGGTGCACGCAAATGTCAACGGCATGCAGTTGCAGAAAAAGCAAGAACGCATCTTTACTGCCTCTTAATATACAGAACAACATTATTATAGTTATACGCCAGATTTTAACACCTACAATGAATACATGTTAATGTTTCAGCTCGTATTTCAAGTCGCGCGTATATTGTGTTGTTTCCTCTCTTTTTATGCGTAATATCACCACTGCAAACTTGAAACACATTTATTTTAAGCGTGTTGTAAAATATAAAAACTAGATTTGGAATATACATCGTTCTGGTATCTGAGTTCCTAAACCAGCACTCGTATTACAAATTTTGAAACTTCTTCAATGCATTCAAAACTTCAAAACTATTTTGTCATTAATCATGGTAAAATTAATCTATAAATGGGTAATTAAAATAGATAAAGATCAAAACTAAATACTATAATAATAATAATAACAACAACAATAATAATATTACCACCCTCTTTAAATCACTGAGTACCCACTTGCAAGGAGTCGTCAAACCATAACATGTAGTACCTAGCTATTTAAGCACTCACTCAACATTTTAAAAACAATACTAACATATTAACCAATAGTTTCTAAGGATATAATTGAACTAGCGTTCTGCACATTCTACTAATTTATCCTATTATACGTTCTTTGCATTATTTACATGATTCTAAACTACTTTAGGGTTTCTTTGTTCGTTATTTTATTCACTATTTCAAGTTACTATTAATATTATCCATATAAACGTTATTTATATTTCTCTCAATTTATCAACTATCCTTTAATTTGTAAACTAATACATAACGTTTTTCACAATCAATATTTATTTATTTTTATTTAATCATACTATATTTCAACCTCAATTTACCAGAACAATATTTGTTGAAAGATTACCTTTCACATGGCTGCTACTAATGTTTAAATAACTGAATTCTCCTTTGTAGCAATTTTATTATCCTATATGGTGTCATCCATCGGAAGGATTTACTATACTATGGAAAGCAATCCGCAAAACACAGATAGGGTTTACACAGCAGTTGAACATAGCGAAATTTTCAGGTGTCGGTTTTAAAACGCATTCTTCACATGAAAATAGTAATTTATGATCTTTTCTCACCTATATCGCAATTACAAGTCGTAGAATACGTATATTTAAGAGGATTTCTACCAGAAATATATTTGCAATTATAGTTTAATGTAATGTAACTAGTAAATTCAGCATCAACGTGTCTTAATTAGGTATGTTTGAGTGCTCGAAAAGGAAGTTCCCTAACACCCAGCCTTTTGGGAAACTAGGAAATGAGAAAATTGTTTACTAAATGCCTGAAGACACTGCAAATACTACGCATGGAAACATCAAAGGTAACATCCTTGAATGAAAATGCCAATAACCGAGAGAATTATTCACGTCTTAAGGGATTTATTAACAAAGTTGCTTCAACCTTTACAGTCTAGTCTTCACATTTAATTAAGACTGGCTTTATAAAGAAACAATATTAATATGATTAAAATGAAGTACAAACTTTATCCAGCAATAAAGCGATTGTAGGTGGATCCGATGTCATTGAATACTCCAAGATTTAAAGTTTCAAAATAAAAGAGTAGTTTTGGTAACCTGTGCCTCGTTATACTGATGGAATCACTGGGTGTGGGCAAAACTTCCTTACTCACAATAATTTAATTATTAAAACACATACAAACACATATATATCATCCACCATCTAGAGGAAATAATTCTGAATCTTGATCTCAGACATGTTTCCATTAATTTTGATTATATGTACATAGAATATTAAGATATATTGAGACATTACCTCCTGTATTGGATCATCATGCCTTTCATTAAAAACAACTTTTTCGAAGTTACTTATTAAATAAGTTTACTTTTATTATTTAAGTTTCATCATATTTGTTGCCACAAAAGTAAACTGTTGCTTGTTTCAATTTAAAGCTTAAAAAAATCAAATTGCGAATATAAAATTACAGTAACACTTTTATCTCTTAATACAATCATTTCAGTGCCATCTTATCAACATTACTGATTGCAGAAATTGACAAATATAAAGTAGTTTTCGTCAGCTTCCACAAAATAATATACTATTTATGTCAAAAAACGTGCATTATTTCATTGACGTTTTCAATGCCAAGATATCAGGATTCATGCCAAGATTAATTTTCCTTACTTTTATAGCATGGATCAATTCACTAACGTTAACGTTGCTAGCGTAAAAAATTGGCGGCATTCTAAGTTTCAAGACACAGGTCGTTGGAGCCCTTGGCGTAGACATTCTGCCGTGAAAGGATTGCGGCCTCGAATCCTGCTGCGGGCAGAGATATTTAGTGTTGTCTGTTTCTGGGTTTGTACACTATCTAGCGGGTGGCCGTACTTAGATCACATTGCAAAAATCAGTAGACAAACTTGGCGTTTCTGAAATACTTTATTAATTGCTCCTCGAAATTACTTATTTGCACATTTATTTGGCAATTCTCATAAGTTACAACAGAGGAAAAATCTTATGAAACATTGTGAATTTGTTGAAGTATGGAAATGCAACTATTTTTTAAAGCTCTTATAAAAGCTCTTGTGTTTATACATATCTATCTAAGCAAAAGACCCAAGAGCATTACATTTTTAACCACACACATTATGCATAATACATCGACAGAAAGCTTTTAATAGATTTGATGTATTTTATTTATATAAAATTCTCTACGCACAATCAATTATTTTATATAGCTTCTAAAAGGTATTCTCCCAAAAGTAAATTTATCAATTTACTTAATATTTCAGAACACTGGGAGTGACATTTCAAATTTATGTACTTTTTATAGACTTCTCTGAAAGCTTTTCTGTAATTGCATTGTTGTTATGTTAATATCATACAAATTGGATAATTACTTTACAACATATGAATTATTACATAAATTTTATTTCATGAATATATTGCATACTTAAAATGTTCCATGCGCCTCAAAATTGGAGAAAATTGGTTTTAATTTTTTGAAGTGGAGTTTTAACCAACACAAGAAACTTTACTCTTTGGTATTTCAATAACTTCGAGTAATAAATTATGAGAATTGTTTTAAGAGGTTAAACATTTAAATTCCTAAAATAAATAATATTTTGTAAAAATATATTTTGGAAAATCTCTTAATGGTACAATATTTTTTTCGTATTACAGTTGATGCTTCTGCACGTTTTAGGAACTTTTAGTTGTATTTAAACCAAAACTGAGACTCTGGAGCTGCTTTAAAGTATGAAAATGCAGTGCCAAGATACTAATAAACTGGTGTTTTTACGCTATTTAAATTGCTGTAGAGTTGGAACAAGGGAAGAACAACTAATAGTTGATTCCCTTCAGACAACTATTTGGTATAAAAAGCTACTTTTTTCCCTGATTGTAGTCATAATTTCCTTCCGGCGTTCCTTAATCGACAAAAACATTTGGAGAAATCGTTTCATTACACATTTTGTTTTTATCTAAAAGGTGGGCAGAGGGAAACAATACAACATTGTAAATTTTAATAGCGTGTCGCTAACCGTGAAATTCCATACTCTTACGAGGTACGTCCAGAAAGTAAGTTCCGTTTGGTAATAAAATTAAATTGTGTACAGATACAGAATAAACATTTATTGCATAAAATTCTACAACTCTTAAACTACTTTTCCACATAACTGCCGAAATTTTGCAGGCATTTGTCATAGCGTTTTTGTATACTTTCTTCATAGAAGTTTGCCGCCTGTGTTCAAAAAGTTGGAAACATTTTCTTTCAGCTCTTCGTCATTGTTGAAGTGTTGACCGCCAAGGTAAAACTTGAGATGTAAGAACAGATGAAAGTCGCTAGGAGCGAGGTCAGGGCTGTACAAAGGATGGTCAAACACGTCCCAGCCAAATCCCTGTAGGAGGTTTTTCGTCACATTTGCAGGGTGTGGTCGTGCGTTGTCGTGAAGAAATACAACACCTTTTGACAGCAGTCTCGGCGCGGCGCAATTTCCGAAGTGTCTAGCAATAAACATCTACTTTGATTGTTGACCACGCAGTAAGAAATCAATGAGTAAGATGTCTTTCCAGTTCCAGAACACTGTGCACATCATTTTTCGAGGTTACAAGATTTGTTTCGGCTTAACCTTTGCTGGGGATGAAGTGTGCCTCCATTCCATTGATTGCCGCTTACTTTCAGGGGTGTCGTAAGAAATCCAAGTCTCATCTCCTGTGACTATCTGTGTCAGAAATTCTTCGCCGTCTTCATCATAACGGGTTAAAAACTGAAGTGCACTACCCATCCGTTTTGTTTTGTGTTGCTCAACAAGGATCTTTAGTACCCAACATGAGCAAAGTTTACGAAATTTCAGTTTTTCGGTAACAATTTCAAGAATTAGTGATCGTGAGCTTTGGGAAAATTCCATAGCGAGAGCACTTATTGTAAACTTGCGCTTTTCCTAGATCTTGTCATCAATCGCGTGAACCAGTTCTTCTGTAACCAAAGATGGACGCCCACTTCGTTCTTCATCGTGCACTTCACTACGTCCTCCAATGAACTGTCGGGCCCATCTTCTCACCATTGAATCTCTCATCGCATTTTGTCCGTAAACTTCGCAAATTTGCCGATAAATTTAAATTGGTTTCTCTTTCCTAGCATTCAGAAAACGAATCACAGATCTGATTTCACAAGCGGGGGGATTTTCAATCAACACCGACATTGTAAACAAGCACAAGAAAGCGTATGTGGCTGACAGCGATCTCAAAATGGCGCACGTTTCCTCTCCTTGATACAGAGCGTCTACCACGCATGTGCGGAACTGCGATCGCAGCGCTGCAGCGGAAATAAATTGAAACGGAACTTACTTTCTGGACGTACCTCGTATAATGACTTCCCAAGAAATAAACGCATCAACATTTGCGGAAGTATAGACAAATTCAAACCAAATACAACGAATACGTAGGAAATTGTGGATATCATCAAAAATAAAATAAGAAAGGTGGATTATTCATCAGGGTTTTAATGTAAAATCACAACCTCCTGTATCAAAAGTATTTATTCTCTTATCTCCTTTCTCATGCTAATCTCATTTTGCAATCCATCACTTGCAGGCCACTCTCCTTCATACCACTTCTTGTGCCATCCATCCACGTCTTTCTTGCTCTACTCCTCCTGCATATCCCTGGTGAAATCCATGCTAAAATCTGTCTAGGTAATCTCGTTTCTGGCACTCTACCTAAGTGTACATACCATTCTATGAGTAGTTTCCTAAAGCTCACAAAATCTAATAAGGCACCGCGGAATGTGTAATGATTATCTTTGGTACCTTTTACTCTCTAGCACATATGAACATACAATGTAAATAGTAGCTAGAGAACGTGTTGTATTATACCCAAAAATTCAATGCCAAGATATCACCGCAAATATATAGTTTTAGATCCCCTGAGTAAAGAAAAACGTTTTTGAACATGGGCGTGTGTGCGAGTACGGACCGCGTAGCTTAAAAACGAAAATACCCTTAAATATCAAACCTCCAAGGATGCGACACGATGATTTACAAGAAAATTCCCCCACCCTAAATTACCGTTTAATTGAAAAAAGTTTGAAAAATATTGTTTTTCTCAAAAATAGCTCTAACAAGTTTGATACAATACGTACACCAAAGACATTTAAATCACAAATAAAATGCGTATCTTTAATTTTCTGTGGATAGCCTCTGAAGGCATCTTTATTTTGGATGAATTTTGCTTAATTTTGCGAAACTGGTGAACCGTAAGTGATAGACAAAAACTTACTAGACAAAAAATGTAATTCTCGTTAAACACACACAATTTTATATGCGTTTTTTTTTTTATGTACAGTTGATCGTGTCCGAGATATTTCTTATTTGATTCAATTTTAAACTTAGTAACTTTTCTCAAACAGGAAGTCACTCTTTTGTTTAATCTATCTGGCTATGCAAAACGAACCGAATTTCAATTGGTTTACATAGTCACCAGTTTTTAAAAGATGTAACTATAGCTCTAGCCTTACTGTATTACCTTATTTCCCTTCAATTTACAAGGAAGCAAATAATAAGAAAAGTTTTGCTAATGTTTATCTCGATTAATAAATTTAGATACATGAATAATCTTTTGTAGTCCGCCTCAATAGCGTGGAGGTAGTACGCCAACCACACATTCAAGAGGTCGTTTAGGGTGAGCTACATCGATAAGGTTTTCTCGGGGTTTTCCCTTATCCTGAGGAAACGAATGTCGAGAAACTTTAAGCTCCATAGACCTGAAACTATCTGAGCATCAGTTCACCGATTTCATTCATCGTCCCATATGACCAACTAGTTAAAGAATATTAAGCTTAAAAAAAAACAGTAAAATAAAATAAAAATAAAACAGTTAAAAAAATAGTTTGTAAGAATAGTTTAAGAGTTAGTATGAGGAACAGCTAGAGAAGGCCATGTGAATGGAGCACAATAGATTTTTATAATTCAGAAGGCACAGTAGAGCACCTAAAACAATTTTAGTGAAAGGTAGCCTCAGTCTCAGATTCGTGTTTAAGAACCAAGTATCCATTCCACAGGTTATCTTATTTCTTGTTATAGATTGATCTTTCCTAAAATCCCCACACACACACACACACACACACACACACACACACACACACATTATATATATATATATATATATATATATATATATTTCAATAAGTTAAATAGTGAATCACATTAGGCTGAATCATTTGGATATCTCACAAAATGTCCGACTGGCTAACATATTTAGGCATGTGTTTATATATATATATATATATATATATATATATATATATATATATTTATTAATGGTCCTCTGCATTTAAATGTATTCTTGAACTTGTACTTGCGTAAGTCTACCTTCCACACAGTCTACCTTCCTCATATAAACCAGATATTACTTGGAAGGTAAACGAGCCATGGGTGGGGGATATATTATGGAGTTCCTTACCTATGGCGGCCATTTCAAAGCGTCATATACATTTGCATAAAGTAAAAGCACGTACATGCATAATACAGTATCATACAGGAGAACTGGGAATATCTTCTCCTTATCGTCGACAGTGTGACTGTGATCTGTGTCTTTAGCTCTTTAGAAGAGCAATGGGAATATTTAAAATATACTTTTACACCCAGAAAATTATGTTAATAAATATGGATAATACATGAGGAGGTGGTTCCAAATCATATTAGTATGTCGAGCATCTTTTTCGTAGAGAAGAAAAGCTGCTCTACATCTAAAGCCTGGGAAATAAATTAAGGTTTCACATTTTTTGGTGCAAAACTTCAATTATTAGGTCGTCCCTTAGCGTGGTGGTAGCGTTGCTACTTGCCAATCGGGAGGCCTGGGTTCGATTCCCAGTACCGCTTGGGGATCTGGACCGGGGTGCACTCAGCCACGTGAGGTCCTTGCGGGGCCAATTGAGGAGCTACTTGATGGAAAAGTAGCAGCTCCAGGTCGTGAAGACGTCATTAACTGGCCGGGGGTTCGAAGCCACGTCTCACCCCCAATACTGCACCCCATCCATGACAATTGTCATGGACCGAGATGGGGAACGCAACGGCCGGGTGTTAGGCCAAGGCTCTTAGTGAGCTGTGCCACGGAGCCATACTTCATTGAAAGCTCTTTTACCAAAACAAGGTAATAAATAAATGCAGAACAATATGAAAATAATGACATTTTATCATGGGCACCAATGAAATTATTTCTAGGTCTTTGGGTTGAGGACTCTCAATTGCCTGGATCGTATCAGCGCCACCAGTGTTCGGAATTTCGGCTCTCAGGAGCTCTTTAACATGCCAATACTCACATGGGGTTGTCGCTTTTAAGCACACCTAAAAACCATAGTTTTGGATCGGGTTTGTACCCACGCCAGATCTTGAAAATTTAAAATTAAATTAATGTGTATTACACATATAGTCGAAACGTAACACGCCTGCTAACATTGCCCAGACGTTTAACTGCAAATAGTCCTAGAAAAGACTATTGAACATATGGTACTCAGGATTCAGAACCAAATAAAACTACTAGAAAGTAAGAGAGTATTCCAAAGCCTTCCATCTTCCTGACAGTTGTAGCTTGCTATATTATGATCGGTCTCAGTAGTATTTATTATGTTGAAATATTCAAAAACTGTTCTAGAAATCAGTGTAACTATCACTACCTGTTCATCAATTTCCTTCAGCAAATACAATAAATAAGTTTTTTCCCCTGTCAAATTATGTTCGGAGTAACATCGACGACGGTAGTGACGCTGCACTCAATTTTGCACTTCATTTATATAATTATTTTTCTTAATACTACACATGGATATAAGTAGTGCATACAGGTCTTTTTATGTGGCTGAATAATTATTCTTTTCTCTCTATTCTTCACTTGTTTTAGTAGATCAATAAGTATGAATTGTGCTAGTGAAGACGTAGATGCAATATGATTTTGAATGAAGTACTGTCTCTTTCTCTCGCTCTTTCATATTCCTGCCTGATTTACGTGTAAACTTATAGACACTTATTCGTGTATTGACTTATTTGGGTAGAGCGGAATTAAAGTTGCGCAAATATATAGCAGAGAATTTCGTAAAGAAATTCACTTAATGCTATGTTATGCAAGCCTTTATTATTCTTAGGTCCTTAGGTACTTATAAAATTCAAAATTATGCAGAATTGGATATCCATAGCATGAATAATCATTACAGAGGGCTGATGTCATTAACACAGTCTATACTCGGTTGCATACAAGCTACCTTAAAAATGTTCCGTTGCAATGATAAATATATAAACATTGAAACAGAATTAAAAGGTGATATCGGAACTATTGTCATATTACATAATAATTATTTTACAAACAAATAATCGTGAAACAGAAAAATAAATATGATAAAACTGTTTCATGTGCATTTTGAAATCAACGAATGATGTGAAAAGAACACGTTAACTTCTTTTACTATGCAAGGGTCATTAACAAGGCAAGTTGAAACCCAGAGGTAAAGCAATTAGGAATTGAGCACAGCAAAGTCAGAATCTCCGGGGTAAATGGGGGTTCCAGTGAAATCTGTAATTTAGAAATTCATTAGCAAGGGGTCAGTTCATAATAATTTCACTCAGAAAATTAAAGGGACGCGTTAAAAGGCACGCAGTCAATTCTGGGAATTACAGAAGAAACAGAATCTTAAGAAATTAGCAAGTCAAAGAATGAAGATCTGTGTGAGAGATGTGAATAACTGTGTGAGGTACAACACTGTGTAACGTGGGAACTTTGGTGGGGATTGATACAGGCGGGACCTAGGTTAATAATAGAGCATGTAGTTCAAATTAGTAACCTCTAATACGACATCTATCATGTCTTCTGCTTCTTCATCTTACATTTGTTAAAATTTAGTGCTTAGGCAGAGCCTGCGGCTCACCTTACACTTATCAGATATTGCAGAGGAATTTGCGGTGAAGCTGTTTAGCGAGTCACGGTAACTTACACGTGTTGCTCTAAAACGGAAACTAATATTGCCCAAACAGAAACTTCTTAATTCTAAGTTAGGAGAATTTATAAGATATGATTACAATTTATCGTACTTAGATTGACGAACAGTTGATTATCATCTGAAAGCAACCGAAAACTCGTTCCAGATATTACGTTCCCTTAAATATTCTTAATCAATTGAATTGGCTTTGTCCATTTTCGTCCCCATACATGCATGCATACCCTAAGAGAAAGAATTCATAGCTTGCCACTGCAAATGAAAGCAGCAGAGAGAAGAATCTTCCTCAAAGATTCCTCATCAAGAAAGAACGAAAAATGTATTTAATAATTTTATTAACATAGAAACACAAAATGTCTGTTTCATCTCAATAGGTGTGTAACCCTTAGGTAAACAAATTTTAAAGTACAAATATAAAAAAAAATGCTGTCCATAGATGCTAAATGCGTACTTTGTCAAATTTAAAAATTTTACTGGCCACCGCCGCCGTCGCCGCCGCTACCACCACCACCACCACCACCACCGCCGCACATTAACTTAACACGTATTTTATCAAAACTTACCGAATCCTGATATATCACTAGTAAAAAGAAATAAAACGTCGTTTTGGCAACGTCAAAAGCTTAGCTGCAGAAATGTCGTCATAACCTGCGCAAAAATAAAATAATTTGATAATATTCATTTCTAATCAGTATTTGGGTATTGGAATTACGCATAACCCAAGTTTAATCAGATTATACTCTTTTTATGTAAATCAATATTAAGATATTTAATACAAGTTAAGGAAATATGACCCTCTTTGTGAAATCTGCAAACGTAATTTTAATTTCATTCAATAGATACTTTTAATTTATATTTATCTGTATGAAGAAAGTTCATAATTTTATGGATTTGTGTCTATATTAAAATCCTTCATTTCATATCCGCTTAATTTGTTATATCAAACGTTCACAATATCTATTTTACTAAACTCTATTAATTAATTCCAGTCATTTAATTGCAAATGGTCCTAGAAAATACTATTATTTCCCTGAGAGCATACCTTGGATCAAGATTTATGCAAACTGGTAAGCTTAACTTAGAAAAATTCTGTAGGTGTTGTAAAATTTAACCCCAAGAAACACCTAAGTGTTAAACGAAGTTTTCAAGCCCTTATGAGAGATGAAAAACTAAAATAATACATGTGTTAATCAAATAAAGTACCATCAACGGTTTCTCCTTTAATGTTGCTTTCCAAAGAACTTAGCTCTTTTAAAATGCTCATGTTTAGCAATAAATAACACACTTCAGGTCTTATAAGTTCTGTCGCTTAGAACGGCAATACCAGAAAATATAATAATGCAGAGCAGGTTTTTAAGATGTGAAATGTGATGATTTAAAAATAAAACTTAAAAGAAATAACATATCCACTTTAAATTTGCAACTAAGATGTTACAACGCTATGGTAAAATATAATGCAAAAAATATTTCGTTTGCCTGGTGGCAAGGCATTTATTAATGTCTCTCGCTTATTTTTCATTTCTATAATGTTTCTTTTCATTCTTCTTTAAAATACCTATTTAACATGCTATACTAAATTTTAGACTTCAGTTTCAACACAAAGGAAGAAGAGTAGAAATAGTTACAGCCAGGATGTTTTAGGAGATGGAGCCCAGAAACTTGGCGTGTAATTAAAGCGATAGTTGATTTCATTTAAAACGTGAAGTAAGATTTCCAACTCTACATTTTAAAATAATAAATTCTCAAATTATCCTTAGTGCGATAATGGTTGGATCTCACACTTTGAAATCGGTTACAGTACCACGAGAAATCATTTTAAATGCTTTTAATTATAGTTTTTGTAACGTTTCTTTGTTTACTCTACTTTGCAGCTGTTAGGTGTATAAGCGCAGATATTTGTATTCCTAATTACCAACAGCATTGCATCAGTGTTTTCTTCATTTGTAGACCAATAATTCTAACTATTATGTTTAGTATGTTTTCAGGATAGTCAGTATCTCCAAGTAGGAGTGACACACACAAGAAATGTGGGCTGTTTTTCCTCAGACCGTGGATCGGAAGGCATAAACTTAAGTGGGCAGGCTTCACTATTACTAATTTTGTGTCGGAAATGCGTTTGAATGCTTTCGACAAGGCCAATAATTTCCCACTACCTATGCCAGCAGGTCACGTATTGAGATGTGACAACGTGGAAGCAAAAAATATAGTCTATACTGATAGGCGTTGTTCATTCTGTGGCGCAGTTGAGACCATGCAAAAGACATGAGGTAGTAAAACTGTGTGATTGGTTTGCGGAGAAACTGTTGAAGAAAAGAAAAAACGGCTAACACACCGGGGTGGACACAAATTAAGTTGTCATTTATAAAAAAATGTGTCTAAATGTGTCCCTAATACATTATATACAATGATTAGGTACTAAAACATTGTATAAAGTAAAAAAAAACGGCTTGAGGTTTATTCAATACTTTTAGAATTAGAAAACGTGAGTCCCCATATTAGTTCTACCATAAAGTTAGGAGACGATCTTCAGATCTTTTACAGGTGCTCTAGAATTTACCTGATTCACATGTAATTCCTACAGATAGCTACTCTCAGACATTGATGTCTTCATATAGGTGTTTATTGGTTCTTCGTTTATACTTTGGTCAATTTTGCTTCTTTTCCCACTTTGATGGCTCACACCGTATATATGAATTTGTAAAGATTTTAAATCAAGTGACGATGCATTTAATTTTCTATATGCTTTCCCATATAAGATGTGTAGTATTCAAGCAAGCTTTTTGACAAACCAACTTCCTACTTCTCTCTAGAGTAGGCTCGGTAAGTGATTCAAGTAGTTGATAAGGTGCTACTTTTCAAAACCATATACATGCCACTTTTGGACCTGAACATAGGCAGTATAACTGAAGCTATCACACCTATTGACAAAGCTTAAAGTGCTGCAAGTACCTTCGCCAAAAGTTACTATGGCATCTTTTTAGACCTTGTTTATTTCTCTCATTTGGGGAGGGATACATCACTGTAGCGTATTTAAGTTGCTAGCCTCTTTCAGTTGTTTACAGTGAGTATTTATCTAACAAAGCTTTATTTAACAACAATTTAAGTTCTTTACG
Source organism: Hymenopus coronatus (assembly GCA_030762935.1). Taxonomy (NCBI): domain Eukaryota; kingdom Metazoa; phylum Arthropoda; class Insecta; order Mantodea; family Hymenopodidae; genus Hymenopus; species Hymenopus coronatus. The sequence continues at coordinate 339,220,452 of CM060900.1, forward strand.
CTATTATTCTTTTACTGCTATCTTGTGAGTTTGTTTTGCAATGTTATTATTGTACATTCAAATGAGGTTAAATGCTACATTTTAAGTTCGAAATTCATTTATGACTTTCTCCAATTTAAGAAAAGCATGCTCTATCGATTCACCTTCATATCACTACATGTAAAAAGTAACAATAAAAATGCAAATTTTGGGGTCCTGAAATTGAAAAACTTCGTTTCGGCATTTGAACACAAAATGGACCGGCATGGCTGTTATTTGTGTGCGCAGAGTCGTATTCGTATACACCTAGGGGAGTATAATTATTTCAATGTGGGGCGGTAAATGAATTAGCATGCCGAATACTCTGGAACTGGAAGTGAATCATTATGGTGCACGAACGTATAACATTCCTAATGCTCCACTCTTGCCCTCCTTGTGAGTATTACACTGCACCCAGAACAAAGGCAATTGCTTTCAAGTGTCCGGTACAGGAAACTGCTACATTGCAATTGACTCTGATTTGCTGAGGCTGAGGTATGTCGTGCAACTTCTGCAAAATAGCTTCAATCATGTGATGAATTCCTCGCCGTCCTCTTGATGTGCTTCACCTTATACGGGGTGTCATTAAATTCCGGTAAGATTTTTCTTTTTTAATTACTCAAAAACGAAACATCATGCAGCTTTCGTTTGAATGTCATATAAAAGAGAATCTCAAATGGTTTTGTTTTGATTTTACAGGCAATGCTTGTAGTTTCTACATTCGCCGCAGTTGGCGTATTTTAAAGATGGTGACTTCTGGTGCAGAGCGTGCTTTCTGCGTGTTGGAGTTCGACAAAAGCAAGAGTGCTGCAGATGTGCAACGGAAGTTTAGGACAAAATACCCCAATAAAGAAGCACCAAGCAGGAAGTGCGTTTATGACTGGAGTGATAAATTTGTTACTACTAGTTACCTGTGTCCTAATAAAAGGAGTGGCCGTCCTTTAGTGAGTGAAGTGAACCGTAAACCGTGTAAGAGTCATTCATAAGTAGTCCAAAAAAGTCTGTTCGTAGAGCTTCGTGCGAACTAGAAATGCCAGGTATGACAATACGGAAAACGCTACGTAAGAGACTGTGTAAGAAGCCGTATAAGTTTTGTATCCGAGTGCAACAATTCATGTAAGAAGACGAGATCTTCGTGGATTACATAAACTTTAGTGATGAAGCAACTTTGCATACAAATGACATAGACAACAGATATAACTGTCGAGTATAGGGTACCCAGGATCCTCGCAAATTCGTGGAGTACGAGCGTGATTTACTCAAAGTAAACGTTTTCTGCGCAGTGTCATCGCAGAAACTTGATAGGTCATTCTTCTTCACAGAGAAGACAGCAACTGAATGAATGAATGAATAAGTGTATTTATTAGTATAGCAATATAATACATAGGATTTCAACAGTCGCACGGGTCCACAGACCGTACGTGCTTTTGTAATACACATTACAAGCAATATTAAAACAACAACCACAACAAAGAATTAAAAGAGTAAACACGAAAATAAAAAGACAAAGGAAATACACAGTCAAAAGCAATATTAAACAACAATAAAAATTAAGAGTGAATCCGAAAATAAAGATACAAAGATATTCAAATATACCAATTTAAATTTACAGCACAGAGTACACCTCCATAAATGCACCCTCTTATCATAGATAATTACACTTAAAAGACATATATACACATAATATATACAACCCTAGCACAACAGTGACCTAAGTCTGATATAATATACATGTATGTAGAACATTGTAGTCACTTTTGTTTAGTTGATCTTATCCCCCCCCCCCTTCTCTATTGGCAGCCTCCTCAGATCTCAGCTGTCTTGCCTTAAGTATAAATTTACCTAGCCCGTCCATGTTTTCCGTGCCTGCCAGTAGCGTCCAACATGCTTCTATCCCTACATTCGCAGTGGTAAAAAATCGCGGCAAATATTTTTCCCGCCATTCCTCCGTACCCCTACATCTTGCCAAGATGTGAGTCCACGACTCTTCCTCCTCGCAAATGGGACAGATTCTTATACCATTCACGTCAGAAATTTTCGTGCTCCTCCATGCTCCTAGTCTAATCCACGCGAGCCCCTCTCTAATGAGTTTGGTACCTGTTTTGTTGAATTGCTCCATACCCCACTCCGATTTCAGCCCAGACTGTACTTCTAATGACACCTTCTCTGTGCATTGCGCAATTATTTGCTGTCTGTCAATATCACAGAGACGTTTCTTAATTTTTCTCCAAATACTTCGCCTGTTTTCCTGCCCCGCCATCCAAATGTCTCCCATCCCAATGGTTTCCAACCCTTTCTTTAATTTTGATGCCCACGTCAAATTACCTTCCATTCGCAACTGTTCACGGTAGCAGACTGCCCTAATTAGAGATTGGTTTCCGTGAACGATTCTCATCCAATATTTAACTGCTCTGATTTTGCACTCTATCGTTTCACTATGTACCCCGAATTCCCTCATTATTCCGCAGTTTGCCGTACCCCTCCCTACACCCAGAATTCCTTTCAAAAATTGGGTCCTCACTTGATCCAGATTCCCTGTTTGTTCCCACCCCCATATTTCTCCTCCGTATGTCATCGTGGATCTAACTGTCGCTCCGTATACAGTTTCCATTAAGGTTATGGAGATATTCGGAATTCTGCAGCGTATCCGGAGAGCTTCCGCCGCTTTCACCCTTGCCTTGTGTTTCGTAATGTCAATGTGTTTTGTCCATTTTCCGTTCATTGTAAATGTGAGTCCTAAGTACACAAAGGATTTAACATTGTCCAGTATCTGTCCTGCATATGTCCAAGTCTCCTCCCTGCTATAAACACAACCCTTTTTGAAAGGCATTGCCTTAGTCTTATTCACATTAACTGTAAGTAGCCATTCATTGCAATAGTTCTTAAGTTTGTCCAGTCCTCGTTGCAATCCGTTTACTGTCTTAGAGCACAATACTAAATCGTCTGCGTATAAAAGTGTTGGGATCTGCAAATCCGCTACTACTGGTGCTTGAATATTCTCTCCTATCATTGTATTAGTAATATCATCCACAAAGAGATTAAATAGCAAGGGAGATAAAATACAACCCTGCCTCACTCCCCTATAGCTTCGGCAGCTCTCGGACACTCTGTTTCTGTCGTACTTCACACAGAATTCGACATTTTGATACATTGCCTGCAATGCTCTAACCATTTTACTTGATAACCCGTTTCTGCATAGTTTGTACCATAATGCATTTCGATTGATAGAGTCAAATGCCTTCTTAAAGTCCACAAAAGCACAATGAAGCTTTCCCCGCTTAACTAACAGTTGCTGCGTCCTTAAAGTGTCTAATATAAAAGCGGCATCTATGGTACTGTGTCCTTCTCTGAAACCCATTTGAAATTTTGAAAGTTTGCCAAATTTAGATTCCCAGTCCTTTATCCGGTTATATAACACTCTACAATAAATTTTTTCCATAATTGGCAACAGAGTAACCTCCCTATAGTTATCCGGATTTCCAATAGTTCCCTTCCCTTTATAAATGGGATGAATAATGCCCTTTCCCCAGCAGGTAGGGTAATTCCCCTCAATAAACAATTTGTTGCATATCTGGAGCATACTCCTACCAAACTCATTAACATTGGCTGCGGCTTTAAAAACTTCCGGGGGCAGCCCATCCAACCCTGGAGCTTTGCCTACCTTCAGACTCCTTAGCGCCTGTGCTATTTCTCGTGCTGATATTTCCTCGTCCAGTATTGGGATCTCAAGATTTCCCAAAATTTGCACTTCCTTTATAAAAATTCCTTCCCTTTCACCTTTCCCGAATATTCCCATAAAATGCATTGCCCATTTTCTGGGAGAAATTTCGTTGGGCGCCTGACGGTTGCTTCTTAAATGTTTTACTACTTGCCACATCTCAGCGTTATCCCCCCGCGTTAAAATATTACTAATTTTCTGAGTAATTTTGTCTTGCCATGTAGTTCTCTTTTCCCGTAAGAGCTGTTTATACTCCCTTCGCTTTTTTGTAAACATTTTCCTAATGTCATCTCCCCCCTCCCTCCTGAATTTTGACAGAGCCTCCTCTGCTTGTTTCTTTACAGTTCTGCATTGCTGGTCATACCAACCATTGCATCGTTTTACCTTACCATGCATTTGGACTTTCATTGTCCCCGCAGCCGTTGCTATTATATGCGTTAGTTCCTCCGCTGTGTCTGCGTTCCTTTCCCCTAATCTTCTTTCTAATTTATCAACAAATACTTCTTTTTCTATCGGTTTCCATATAAATTTACTAATGAATCTCCCTTCGTCCCCCTGCCCCTCTTCAGGTGCATGCGCCACCATGGCCGTCTCTATATTCAGTTCCAGGACAACCGGACAGTGATGTGACTCGATACGATCCCCCACCCAAAAATTTCTAATTCTGCCAATTAAACCCTGACTTACTAAAATAAAATCTATTACGCTACCCCCATTTTCATTTATGAAAGTGAGTTCTCCCTCTCGATCCTCACCGTACTTGCCATTCATTATTTCTAAAGAGAAGGCATCACAGAAAGCAAGTAATTGTCTGCCCTCCCCACTGGCTGTACGTACCTGGATATGATACAGCAGTGGTTGTTCCCACAAATACAAGAAGATGCTCATGAGGTTTTGTTCCAGCAGGATGCGGCCCAACTCCATTATCATCATGGCTTTCGTAATTTCCCTGGATAGTACTAGCAGGGAATAATGACAATTTTTTGACAAATGGCCTCCTAGATCTCCAGATCTAACTCTCTATGAATTCTTCCTATGGGGTACATAAAGGATGTGCCATGTGTGTATGTGCCATCTTTATCATAAAATGTAGAAGTCAAGTACAAGATTGAAGAAGTTGCTACTACCGTATCAAAGGATATGCTCCAAAGAGTATGGCAAGAATTTGATTACCGTATAGACATATGCCAAGTTACATGTGGCATTGCAAAATAAACCACTTGAGATCCTCTTTCAAATAACATATGAACGAAAGCTGTATGATGTTTCGTTTTTGAGTAATTAAAAAGCAAATGTGTTACCGGATTTTAAGGGCACCCCATATATCTGTTACTTTGACTACGAACATAAGGGTGATGATAAGGCTCACTGGAAATAATCCACATGTGGACGGGTCATACTGCGCACATTGATCCCATCTAATGATCAGATTGCAAACACAGTGATATTAAATATTTTAGTCGTACAGTCATGTTGCAGCACTACCAAAATGTTATGTCATCTCATGTAACTCAGGTTACATGCTACACAATTTTATGTCTCAGAACTACCAGAATCGGCTACTGCATTCGCCTATTTTTTTAGTGGAGAATTATATCGACTCCAAGGGGCGTTTTTTCACCGGCGATGCGGGCAAGTTAAAGCATATCGACAGATGGCACAATGAGCTCCTGTGAAACTTGCCACAATCAAATATATTTTTATTGACATTTCAAAAAGTATCCAAGCAGAGGTATGCATAACAATCAACTCAGTCAGCTAGAAAGCCAATCAAAAACCTTAGGAGACACGAGCTCCTTATTGAGTTTATACAAAAATATCGTTTGGGACCCCCTCAAATTTTTCTTAACTGGGCTACATAATATTACAGTGAACAGTAACTCACTGGTCAATGACCTGAAGTTAGTTTTGCTTTTTTAATTTCTAGTTTGTTATATTAAATTATCCAAAAGGCAATTTTAAACCGCCGAAGTAATATCAAAACATATTAGATGGGTTTCTTTGCTAGTTCTAAGCTTAGAAACCTCTAATTTTATGGTGAAGAGAAATTGCATATATCTATTACAGGGAATTTCAATATAGAAATGTTACATGTGCGCAGTGTGCACAATATACATGCCTTCACGGGTAAAGTGGCTGTAACATTATCTTAAATTTTACAATGAAGCTAATCTATAATGTCATCCAAATGTAGTTACTTGATTATTAGATACCATGCATCACCCCAACAGATTGAGGGAGAGGGAGAGAGAGAATATCCTTATTAAATTAAGGGACACTGGGGGTAAAATTTTGAACACAATCGGTCAAAAAACGAAAATCGCTCTTTTATAGCAAAAGTTTATTAGATCCTTAGAGCAGCTATAACTAATGAATATTTAGCTGTCTCTCCCTTCCCCCGTTGCTTCAGCCGCTAAAGAAATTTGAAGATCATACAATACATCCGTTTCTTAGCATTCAAAATGTTCCACGAGTCTCGGTTTTTGTTTAAATATAACTCAACTTTCCTAGAATGTGCAGAAATATCTATTGCAATATTGTAATGCACAAAATTAACCTAACTTTAATAGTAAACTTCCAAGAAATATATTTTATGTAAAATGTTTTAATTTTAGAAATTCAAATTTTCAACATTTTAAAAAAATGTCATAATGCAGTAATAATCAAAGCTATTGAAATATTCACGCGTTAAGTTTTTATTACGGTTGAAAACTCTAATTATAGAAATGCTAACTACTTTTCTAAAATTTTTAGGAGATGGAGTATTTTGACTATGCAATATGTTTACATAAAACAACACATGCAATAATGAATCTCTTGAAAAATATTTATCCAATTTTAATGATAATGCTGTTTAGATAATATTAGTCATAGCAATATTACTGAGGTTGACAATAGTAATCAGTTTACAGTTGACTGCCAAAATCACTAGGGCTTTCATTATATTACAATAATAATAATAATAATAATAATAATAATAATAATAATAATAATAATAATAATAATAATAATAATAATAAATCTTTACTTTAATTGTTTTTCACATAAGCCGTGAATAGTACAGGAGTTGCATAGGTAGAGTAACTGAAAAATACAATGCCATAGCCGGGATTTGAACCAGGGAATTTAATGGTTTAGTTGTTAGAGCGACCAGGACAACCGTATTTCAAATCCCAGCAACGGCACTGAACTTTCCAGATGAATCTACTTATCCAATAATAATAATAATAATAATAATAAATATTGAACGAATTTGTAAATCTATAGCAATTTATAGTGCTGTTTGGAGTCATATAGAGGACAGCTATTACTGGAAACATTTTAATTTAACAAATACCCATTTTTCGGACTGCTGAATAAAGAACTATCAAATGGATTAGTGGTTACCTGTTTGGATGTTTATTGAGGGGGGGGGGGACTTTGAATTGCGATGAAGTGAGGAACTCAATTGGAAACGTTTGTAATACGGAAAAGGGAAAAAAATTAACCGAGTGAAATGTACAGATAAAATAAGTAATAAATCTGTCTTAATGAAGTGAACGAAGGAAAAACGATGCTAAAACTGATTAGGAGGAGGAAAAGAAATTGATTGACACGCAGTATGAAAGGTGACTGTTCGCTAAGCGATGCACAAGAAGATGAAACCCGTTGATGTAAAATGTTAAGATAAATGACTCATATACGGTGACAAACAGGAAAGTGAAGAAGACAAAACAGTCAAAAAGTCCGAGTTCTCATGGAAGGGTCTGTCTTTGAGCGGAACACCATGAGTTATTTATTGATTGTATATAGAATTTTTCAGCTGTTAAGTACTGGTGGTAAACATGCTTTGAAAGCTTGATCTTACAATACAGTACACATTTTCATTCTTTCCCCTTTTTATTAAGGAGTACAAATATCCAAATATTTCCCTAAAGTGAAAATATTGAGAAGCGAGTTCTTACTTGAGGTTTACAATAAACGGTATACAGTACAACAGAGGTAGTTCACATTGCTTATTCCTGCTAAGTTACCCTTAAGCAGCGATACGCAGCAGATTACCTGCATTGGACATGAACACCTTAGCAGAATATTGTCCACCTTGCGGACTATAGACCACACAAAGGGACAAAGGATTCAAACCCATCACTGCTTTAGGTAATCGACATGCATGATCCTCCTTGATCAGTAACAGGATCTATCACCCAAATATTTGGTAGTCAGGGCATCAGGTTCTAGTATATAAGATTTCAATTTTTAGTAAGATCTCCCATGATGATGATGATGATGATGATGATGCGCACTTATATTCAGGATTGCAGATTCGTAGTGTCTTTGTTTCGTTTACTTTATTCTCATGGATTACAAGTGTTAGCTTATTAAACTAAAGGAAGAATATACTGACAAAGCTGTAGTTTCCTATATGATACGTTCGTTTAGTTCTAGCGGTATTCTCATATTGATGTTGCAGACTGAGCTGCAATTTTTATAGTGAAAGTTTATTGTAAAACAGGAATACCCTTGCCTCGGCTTTCTCTCCATTGGTTCCCCTATTCAGTAAGAAACATAATAAAGTATTGAGTTATAACGGCTGAGTTTGTCTGTCTTCCTCTCAAAGATAAACTGCCTAATAAACTGTGGATTTCATCAGGCTGTAAGTACAGTGTTTTCGGTGTAAAGCTTACCGTTTGCATGGAGCTTTGTCACACGGCCATACGAGCGGTCTGATTTTAAAACGAAGACCCTATATCTGCGCGCAAAACACTACAGATAACTTAAAACTAAGAGTTCATGTTAGCGAAGTCAAAATCGGCCGCAATCATATCTCATGTTTTCGCTGTGATGAAACAAAATTAAAGAGATAAAAATTTCATTTTCTTGTAAGTTCTAATATATGTAAATAGTTAGACATTATTAGTGAAGCACTCTAATTTTTAAATCGTTTTTGTCTTGTCAAACTTAGGCCTTGACAGCCCATGGGTATTTTTCGGTCTGTTTTCCCTAAAGAATTACAGCTGGATTTGCAACAGCAAAGTGACATTGAACGACAATCTAAATTATCGCTATTTCCCTGATTAATTCTGTTTTCCAGTTTTGATCGTAAACACCGTTTAGGTTACAGTTTCAGTGTCGGTGTGAGACCGTGTAATTCCACAAAAAAATGTTATTCTATAGATAAGTTTTGAAAGAAAAGCACATATTAATACACTGGCATTAAAATGTTTGTGTACTTAATCTGAAGAAATGCAACTAATTTACGTAGTACTTTATGACTGGTAGCTTGCAAATAATACCCAACATTTATATGTTGAATTGATGTCTACGTTTGTCGCTATGTTCTATGGTTTTTTCTTTTTCTTTTTAGAAATAATATCTGTTTCTATTTTGAAGGACTATTGTAGTCAAGCTCTGCTAGAATGTCATGACCAATAAACAATTCATCCATTTTTGTTTGTATGAGCTTGCTTCGATTTTTTTAATGAAAAACTTCACCATGAGCAGGCACAGGAATTTCTAAACAAAGTCAGGACGGAAGAAAACTATGTTTAGCTATAGTTACTGGACTGTAGAAAAGGTCGCAGATAAACTATCTCCAGACATCTCAAAAGATTTTGCTGTTTGCAGTCAACCCTCAGACCGGTTTTACCCGACTGTTAGCGACGCTTGTTTTGCAGTCTTTGGTTTGAATGAAAATAGCCTGAAGCCAAGTGCTGAAGAACTCCCATGACTAATCACGGATGATTCTATCAGCAATAAACATTGTCTTCACTATGGCAATTGGTTTATAAAGGCACAAAGCAAAGCCCATCTAGAGGTGTATATTTTTTTTCAACTTAGTGTACGAAAAACCGCCAATTCACATCCTAAAGTAGCATTAATTTTTCTTTCGTAGATAACATGCAAACAGATAACATATACCCTACTTCCGAAAAAGTAAAAAATTTGACCCTGCAATACAAATTGAAACTTAATACTTTTAAATGGATAGATAAACTTCAACTTATTATTAATAGTAATTGCACCTTTAATATAACTATTATCGAGATTTCAGATTTTCTGTCACATGCTCTGACTTTCTGTTTGGTCCAAAAGAATCTGTCCTCTAAAGGCATTAACCCTTTCAGTCCCGGTATCCATTGGAATAGACATGACCTTCTACAGACTATGTAATACATTTAAAATCTGAAATTACTATTTAGATCACTTGGAGGTGTGAACTGTTATGTTTTTCAAGCTTTTCAGTTTTGTGCTGCTATATGTGGCCAAGTTTAGAACTACTTTGGAGCTTTTGTTACAAGAGGGTCAAGGAGGTTTACAGAAAATTTTTTCAAAGAAGCATAAAAAGTCAGGTCTGAAAGGGTTAATTTACTCAAATATGGTATTTACAGAGTAATAGTGACAATAAAAACTTAGCAATAATCCAGATTGAACATAAAAATATGTATTGCCACCAACGTGGAAAAAATGGTGAGGCAAAATCATAAACAGAGATTTCTGTTAAGACTAGCAAATGTGGCATTTTAGTAGCATTTTTTTAAGTTTCAAAACTCTCACATAAATACGATTATGGATCACCAATTTCGAATGTAATAGAAGCAATTGACATTACACCTGATATGATTACTTCTTCAATGAATAAAATTACAATCAACAGCTCTCCTGGCCCAGATAAATAGTTCATGAAAGTGCTAAATCCTCCTATACAATTAAAATCTAAATCTAATTGCCAACCGGATGTTAAATTGGACAGCTACCTTAAACTATAACTACAGTTAGAACGATTCTTATTATAAATGTGGCGATGCTGAAAATTTTAGATGTCAAGATAAGACTTGTTCTGGTACATCTTCGCTAGACATTTCTGATGAAAGAAAATCCAGCAAGGAAACGTGTCAGAAATTATTTTCTCAACATACTGAAAAATGATTTGCGTCGGTGGCCAATACATTCTCTTCAATCTTAAGATGTGCCATATGCAAGAAAAAGCAAAAATCTAGGGTCAGAATTTTATTAATCTAACTCCTTATCTGAGAGACCTGATTATGACTTCAGCAACATTAATCGACATTAAAATAGTTACGGAATTTTAAGAGCTTCCAAGTTAAAGAAAGTTCCATTTTCCTTAACAATGCTTTGCTAGTATAGAATTATATGATTATCTTGAATCTACATCCTTGAAGGACTATTTAGTATTCTCATGACGAATAGCACGACTAGAATTCAACTTGAAGGCACTCGGACTAATACTTACGGATTAAACATGGGAGTCATGCCAAATTACTATTTCTTTACTGTTTTGCTTAGTTTGGAATTACATTATATGAAAAGTGATCTATGTGATAGAAACTATGTAGACTTTTATAGTTTTTAAATAGCTAATGGCATTGGACACGTACATTTATTATGTTTTACTGAAGACATAGTTATGTTGGAACAACAAATGCATTACTAACAGATTGGCTACAGTGGAGATTAATTACAGATTTCTTCATGATATCGGTCCAAATACCAATTCCCAAAAGACAAATTCAATCAACATTTATTAAGGGAAACTTAAATTTTGTGTCATTGTGACTAATGAATGTACTAAGAGAAAATATGATTACGGTTAGATAACATTATACAAGGTGCATCATAACTGTTACATCAACACGAACAAAGAAAATTTTATCAAACCAATGCTGATTCGTTCTAGCCTAATATATGTTAAAACATGTTGCGTTAGGTATATTATATGTTCATAAACTGTAACAGCTATGCTGTATCATGAATGCATTATAATGGAAAGCAAATTTTAGGTTAAGAAGCCACACAAATGGGGAGACGGTTGTAACACATAGTTCCCTTACAATCTTATGAAACAGAATTTATTGAGATAGAGGCAGAAAGCAATCTCCTGGAGAGAAATCGTGGAAGCACAAACAAAAACTTTCGCCTTCGAATTTAAAGGCAAAGACCTTTTCTCTGTTAGGCAGTAATATACAACGACGGTCTGGAAAAGAGTGAGCCATGGGCTTTGTGTATTGTAACAAAACATATCTCGTGGCAAGATACTTAAAATATACACATATGAAAGAGAAAGCAAAGAATATCAATTGCAGTATCAACAGAGAAAATGCATCAACAGTAAAAATGTAGTTATCTGTAGATACCAGTTAATGCTGGAACCCATTCCAAAATTACTTTTCGTTTCTCTTTGTGATGATAGTGTAGCGCGTCTGTTAAATTCTCCCTAGTGGACTTATAACTTCTTTCCAAACATTACGAATTTATGGGTCACCAAGATTTGGTTGCTGAGTGTAGCTAGTTATCTTTCACGTTAAGGGCGGATGTGTGCCAATTTTTAAAATCAAAAACAGAATAAAATGAAAGAGAATAGAGTTTTCAATTAAAACCTAATAAATTGAATTCAACATTTAATTTTATCCTGCGAAAACAATTTTAAGCAAGTGGCCACGAAATATAGCTTTGAGTTCTGTGTAGTATTCAGAAAAGCTACATACGCTAATCTGCATAAAAGGTGGTCCATTCTCCTAGAATGTAGGGGATATAATAGTGCTTTTTCTCTCCGTAAGGTAAGCAAAATTTGATTCCTTCCAGAGAGTTTGCTGTATATCCTGCCTGCTAAACAAACAGCTATATAAGAACTATGTGAAAGACGTTCTAATCGTTGTGAAATGCAAAGACTGGTCGTATACCGGTTCTATCGGCTGTGATTGGTGCATAAGGAAAGGTCAAACCAATTACAAATTATTCGGCATTCTAGGGGAAGGGATAAAGGACTATTTGCATGTGTGTCAAACTCCATAGCAACTACGACACTTACATATATGAGTTTTTTCCTCGCGATGTGTAGACGAAGGTTCAAGTTATTAGAGTTGTGGAACAAGACCGATATTAAAAAATCTGGTGTGTTCCATTCTTTCATCCATGACTTTCTCTACATCTCTGTTTCAGTTTATTGCTAAAACGCTTATTCTTCTATCTACTTCATGCTAATCGAGATAAACGTTATCAGAAATGGTGCTATTGCTTGTTTTCTTCTAAGTAGAAGGGAAATAGAGGAATAAACTAGGCTAAAACGATGTCAAATCTTAAAAGCTGTTTGTTATATGTTTGAAATCGTTTCTTTGAATCGACAGTTGACAAATACCCATTTGAGAAAAGCTTAACTATTTTTAAACTGAAACAAATTATAATATCTCAAAAATGTTCAACTTTACGAAAAAAAATGTATAAGGCATAAATTGTGTGTTTTTACGAGATCTACATTTTCTGCGTAATAAGCTTTTGTCTATCTGTTATAGTTACTAGTTATATAAATTTCAGCAAAATGCATCAAGAATGAAGAGCTCTTCAGAGGCTATTACCAGTAAATTCAAAATGTAAATTTTATTTGTCATGTAAATCTCTTTAAAATATGGCATTCTAATGCAGATAGTTAGTGCTATTTTTGAGAGAATTAAAGTTTTCGAAAAATGTTTGATAGAATTTGTGGGTGGAATGTAATATCACAATAACCCCATGGCAAGATAGCTTCAAAGGAACCTTGGCCTACCACCCGTGCGCTGCGTCTCCCATCTCGGTCCATGACAGACGTTATGGATGGGGTGCAGTATTGGAGGGTGAGACGTGGTCAGCACCTCGAAACCCCCCGCCGGTTAATGCGGTGCTGGAGCCGCTACTTCTCCATCAAGTAGCACTTCAATTGGCCCCCAGGGACCTCACGAGGCTAACTCCATCCCAGTACCGGGAATCGAACCCAGGTCTCCCGCTTGGTAAGCAGCTGCGCTACCACCGCGCTAAGGAGTCGACCTGGTGGAATGCAATGTCTTCTCATAATTCTAAATAAATAGTATGTGGAGATGAAGCAAAACATGGTAGTGTAGTATGAAAATACAAGGTCTAAGTTTTATTGAAACTCTTAAGCACTTTCGCCGTACTTTCGGGGAGGTAAAAGATCCTGCCACTCCAGTGGCTGGAACTAGGGTCGTTTGTAAAGGGTGGGGCGAGGTTTCGTCAGTGCTAACATAAACAGGTCCGTTACATTATAGGCCACACTTTATGTGGTATTTCTAAAATTAAGGTGCCACATCTGTGAAATTTGATCAAAATTATTAAAAATACAAATTGAAATATGCTTTTGTAATAGATTAATATGATTTCTAAACTTTAAAAAATATATCGTTTGCTTTTCATTTGGCGCACTAGAACATCAGTTAATTGAACCTATAAATGAGCAGGCGTATGTTTATCAACATGCACTCCATACCTTGAACCTTGTTTTCTCAAAAACATTTTTCCAACAGTTTTCCATAATCAAAAAGCTCCATACGATGCATTTTTTACTAATGTGCCTCAAATTATTTATACTGCCTTACAAATGTATATTAAAGAAAACTGGCATATGCATTTGCGAAATAATTTGCAAATTTTGAGAAATATTTATTACATTTTCAAAAACAAGAGTTTCGGATAATGCAAAGAGAAATAATTATTTTACATTAAGATGGGCCAATATAAAAATTGTGATAAGATGGATCTGTTTGTAAAGTTATATACTGTAAAACTAGAAAACTTGAATGTATAATGTATATTTATATAAACAGAACTGTTAAAAATACATCACTTGTCTCATTTTAATACAGTAATTTTAGAGTGCAGAAAATGTTTGTTTAATTAACCAAGCATGCTAGAATGTTGATACATAGCATTATTATTGTGATAATAAATATTATAATTTCCATAAATATATCTTGTACAATGTGAATTTTCCATATTTCACAGATGCATTACCATAATACCTAAGTCACCCAAATCATCATATTCATTTAATTGGCCTATGCTAAACATTATATCTCTACATATCAAAGGTATCAATGCATACACCTCTGAGATATATATAGTAATTTTTAGTCTGCTTGTAACTCCAAATCTCACGGAACACATTTTGGAGCGTCCAATGTAAACTAAATAATATATGCGCCCGGAAAGGTGAGTTCGCTTGGAATGAGTGGAACTTCTCTCTGCGTAAGATACTCCCTATTGCAAGACGTAAAACTTGCAGACTAACCTCTGTAGTCGAGTTTTTATTGAGATGGCTTCTAACCTAGAGGTCCCGGGTTCAATTTCTGGCTGTGATGGGACATGTTTCTTTATCCATAATTATTTCTTTATCCCCACAGGGTCTGGCAGTATGAAAGTGAGAGTGGATGTGCGTGTGCCTAATGATATATCTCAAGTTAAACCTACAGGTAATAAAGTTTTCGACAAGTTAAAAGCACTCGATATTACTATAGCAGTTAAAGAGGGCTACACAAATGAACTACATACATAAACGTACATGCATACATGGGTGTTCTAGCTCAACTTAGAATTTGGATGGGGTTGACCGCGTTAAATAAACGGTGGTAAGGCATTCCTGGGTAGTGATAGACTGAAATAGAAACACCAGCTGCATTTGGGATAATCCTTATTATTCAGAGTTAAGTTAAGGCTTTCTCCAAAGAAAAGAGCTAAATAAAACAAATAAATAAGGATGCTTATTTCAGTAGAGAAAGTTCACTTTTAGCAGAGCAGAATGTTTATGTAGGCGCTCATTATATTTGGGTATTGTTTGAAAGGTGCAGCTTTTCATACGTGCTTCTGTGTATATGGAAATTTACAAATGTAATAAAATATTACTAAGATTAAGCAAAAAAAAAAAGAAAAAAACTCCATAGGAAAATTTTTATTATGTTGTACAACTTACCGAACAACTTTAAAAAGTATGTTAGGATAATTTCCCAGAGTTTATATCCATTCGGTTTTGGAATTAAAAAAATAGTTACAGTTTAAGTATAATGACATTTACGATGTAAGCATCCATGCTATCTTCAGTTGTTGACAAATCAATGTGCTATTTACAGCGGCTAGCGCGCTCAATCTTCATAATTCTAACATTAATTTTATTTCATTTTAACAATTTCTATTATTAACCCTCGTTGAAAAAATATTGTGCACAACGTGCTTGTGTTAAATCAAGCTGTTGCAACTCGACTCGTCTGGGTCACAACATCCATGCGTACTGAACTAAAGACCTCGGAGATGGCTCAACAGGAAGGGTGATAGCCAATACGTCACTGGGCGAAAGTAATAGTACAATGCTTGCTGCCAGTTCATTCCGAAAGCTGATTCATGCCGTGGCCATAGCTTGCCCTCAATTCCCACCTTTATTGCCTATCGCAGGCATACCCCTGCGAGTTGTAACTCGCTACTGATTTTGCGCGCACCTAAGCTGGAATAGTCTACGAAAAGTAGTCTTTTGAGTAGCTCGGAAGTGAAATACGAGACTAGGTGGTATTTTCAAAACGGGTTCTGTTCTGTTTAATGTTTATTTGGGAGTTTCCATTATTAAGTACAGAATAAGATATATAAACACAAACTGTATTTCAGCACATATCTGGAATAATTAAGGACAATATCATGGAAGGTCCGCAAAAAAGATTGTTAAAGCTTTATAACGTCTTAGTGGAGCTTGTATTATTACATGGATCTGAATGTTGCACTCTAAATAAGGAGTCTTTGAGACGTGTAAAAGTTCTTTTATTCTTTCATTTAACATCTACGGTTACATCGAGGGCTTTGACTAAAGAAACAATTCGTAGACTGTAGTTTCTTTAATGTTAGGTTTTAATCATTTTCTTTTCTTCAAACACACGCACATTCACTCTCACAGATATATTTCTGGATTCTATGGGGGATAGGGAATTACTCCGGTTAAAGAAAAATTCCGCGCCTCATCCGGGAATCGAACCCGGGACCTCCGGGTGAGAAATCAGCTCTCTGATCACTCAGCCATGGAGACAGTCGTCGTATAGAAGTTGACGAAATGAAGCTTCTGAGATTATTAACAGGATATAATGGAGAAGCAGAGGAATGAAGATGGCCCTACATAACATCGCTTATTGGTTCTTGCTGGGCTTGAAACGAATTCTATAAGCTACAGAGTAGTGGTAAGGCTTTCTAGAAGTCGAATACTAAATACACGCATAAAGCTTGAGATATATGAGCCAGAGAGAGGGAGGGAGAGAGAGAGAGTTATATTGTGTTACGACATGATTATTTTAATACTCTAAGTAAGAAGAATAAACTATCTAAAATCTACACATAGAGATGCAAAGAATACTGTGAAAACTGTTGTCTGAGATCAGTGCAAACATAAAGTCTACTTTGATTTTCATAAGTATACACATCAGACATTCTAATCAGCAGACAGTACTGTTAGTGTATTCGGAATTTTCAATCTCACGAAACTAAATCCCAGGAAAAAGCGTGCTAGTCTGTGATGTCGTAGTTAAATTAAATGCTGCTCCAGTGGAGAGAGAAACATCGCTACATCAGCCGGGGTCTGATACCAAATCATTGACTATACATGTTCCAATCGACAACAGAAGATGAATGACATTGGAACTGATGAAAACAAACACACGCACATACATGCTTACTGGCATTTAGTAAAGTTGGCAGTTGTGTTTATTTTGTCAGGTCTGTATGCCTGCTGGGTAGATATTCTTACTCTGAACGTAATCACTGTTACGTAGTTTAAAAAGAAGGGCTTTAACAGCCCTCTATTCCCTTACTACAGCACTGGTTCACTGGAAGAGTGTATATTGTACACAGAAAGACAGCTCAATATGCATGTAAGAAGTTCTTTAACCTGCTAGCTGACTATTCAGTAATTGTGGAACAACAAACACTTCATTCAAAATGGTTGCTCTGTATGAACACATCCAAAGACTTGTTTTCATTTCTCTGCTACGTGCCTACAGTAAGTAGAGGGGGTGTTGCATGTCGCCCAAACATTACAATCCGTGTGGTTTATATTGAAACACGGGAACCAGAGTTAGCACGCAATATTGCTTCCCAAACCGTACCACTTCCTTGCAAACTTCTGAGTGACTCCCCGTGAATATATAAAAGTGGCTTTTTAAGTTACAACTTATTCATTATTTGATATTTTATTATCAAATGGGGA
Organism: Hymenopus coronatus; assembly: GCA_030762935.1. NCBI lineage: Eukaryota > Metazoa > Arthropoda > Insecta > Mantodea > Hymenopodidae > Hymenopus > Hymenopus coronatus. Next base: position 339,238,184 of record CM060900.1, read on the forward strand.
TTTGATTTATGTTTTATATTCACTAAAATTAAAGGCATAAATCATATAGAGTAGGTATTGACGTTAGAGCTCGTTTCCTTCGACTCCAATCAAGGTGGGAATTTGTAGCCAAGTCACCCAACCGCCATATATTATATACCGTGCTTGGTAGTGCATACACTGTGTTTAGGAAAACATAAGCAGAATGCCAGCTTCGAAACGCGAGAGGTGTCATTTTCATAGCATCTTCAAAGGCTTCACATGAACTGCAAATTAAATTATTTTCTCTATAAAATTTACAACATAAAATTTTCGAAAGAAAGAGGTTATAAATTACTTACGTCATTGCCTAACGGTTCATTTTCGAAATTACGATTATTTGCATCACATTTAATGACAATGTTTGGCTTCACATATATGCATTTGCGAGCAAAGCTTCTCTAAAGCGAACTATATTAGTAAACCAGCATCGCCGTAGAGTACACGAGAGTTTTTTGTTTCATCTATTAAGTATCTGTAAATCATCCTTAGCAGCGGACCAAAGTAGACGCTAGATATAGATGAGGAAACGCCTGTGTTTACAAACATTCCACTACATTGCATAGCAACATGCCTCAATGTTTCACGGATTGGGATGAACTACTGCACCTTCACCACTATTTCTTTAATTTGCATATGCCTGATATTGACATAGAAAAGAGTAATTATTCCATAGTAGTTAAATAAATACCAGTAAAATAATAAATCCAAGCTATACTTAAGTTCCTACAATACCTTCATAGACCGTGGGTAGATGGGAGTAATACATGTCGTCCATTAGGGGTTTCTTGGTGTCGAAGTGCGGTGGCTCCGGCATTTCTTTCCATAACCTGTATAACGGATGTTGTTAGATTTCCGGTTTCCCAAGCTAAGTGAAGAACTTATGTACCAAACATACCATTACACTTGCATCAAATTGCGGGGTTTCCCTCATCTTTCAACACCAATTTGGAACAATATAGACCCAAACTGGGCTAAACACATCATAAGAATATTTATATTTCCCTGCCTATAAGAAGCACCGCAACCAAATAAGGATACCTAGAACTGATCACAACTTGTTTCTCTGTCTAACTGATACTAGGCAGGAAAGGATAGCTGCGCATGACCTTTGCGTCCTGTACCAGTTTGGGAGCGAAGTAGTGAGAAGTAGGTCATTTTTATAGATAGCTCTAATGTATTATAAATGCCAATATTTTACTGAAAAAGGTGGCGTTTGTAGAAAAGGGCCTTAGTAAGTATGCATGTATATGTCTGTGCGCATGATAGTATCTGAGAATGATAACTTCAAAACGAAGAATCCAATAAAACACACTTTATGTTGAAGTTCAGAATATTTAAAAGATGCAACACAGAGGATGAATATATCCCCATAATGAGCTAGCCTTTTCGTGAACCTGTTTTCAATAATTTTGATTTTCGGAAAATGACTTAAATTTTTATTAAAATACCTGAAGCATTTTAAAAGTATTTACATGAAAAATTAAATTTATATTATAATTTTGTATGAGCTGTCCATTAAGTTCATTCCATTTGGAAGGAAATCTGTAAGCACTTTAAAGTACACTGTTTATTTAAAATAACTTTCTGCACGGCATTACACATTTGCGATATATTCTTATCACTGCTCTGAAAATTTAAACACGGTAATTTCCTTAAAATACTATCGCAATTCATTTATTCTCGCAACGCCTTGGAAAGAGTACAGAGCTTTAAACGGAGCATACACCGATTAGCTTTCAAACGTATGCCTGTCGACTGGACTATTCCTGAAATGCTTATTTCGATCAGCCTGAAATTAATAAAAAATATACGCTCTTTAAAGAACGGTCTCCAGAAGCTGCATAAAAATCGTAGTGGATAGATAAAGTGATGTTAATGTAATGCATACTATTTATTCTATAACATTAGGAGCACCAACCAAGGGAAACATTTACCCGTGTTGCAATAGGCTATAAATGTTGTAATATGTATTCATTTTAAGTATGTATGTATTATTTTATGCCCTTGGGCATAAAAGTTGTATTAGTTATTGCCAAGGTTTTTAAATTTTAACCAGATAAATGCAGAGTACCATAGTACTTTATAAGTTGGAAGACAAATGTGAAAAGTTTCATAAACCCAGAAGCATATTTATGAGTTTTAATAAAAAGAAAACTATAGGCACAATTTTTACCCGTACTTGATGTTTCTTGGGATAAAGAAACAAAAGTCCAGTGCTGTGAAGAACTGTTATTTTTGGACTATGGTTTCAACGTCACAGTTTCTTTGGGTTAATGGTTACAAATAACAATTGAAATGATATTATTAGTGTCTCAATTGGAAACTATCTACCTCTGTTAGAAAAATATGCTAATATCCTTTTTTTTTTTTTTTTTTGGCTTTTTATTATTCACATTTTTTCTGTTTTTTCTGCTATTGATTTTCCATTTTACAGATATACATAAACACATTTATAGACACACAAACACCCATGCCTTAAGGCAGGACTCGAACCCGCGATCAACAGCGCCACGAAGCACCAAAGCCATTGGTCATGACCAATAGGTAGCTTCTATCTAAGTAATGTATCTTTATATTAAAATATGTAATTCATGGATTCAAACACAATTTATGTCATAATTTTATCGTGGGGTTAACCATTTCCGAGATATTTATTGTTATTAGTCTTAAAACGTCCAACATAAAGAAGTTTACTAAGATGGGAAGTCAATGTTTACTTTTTGATCTTCTTCACTTAAAGAGAAGCACATAGTGACCACTTTTAAAGATGTTTAACTATCGCTTTAGCCCAATGAATTGCATTATTTTCCTTATGCTTAGAACCAACTACGTAATAAAGCTACTTCTGTCAATATTTATCTCGACTAGCAAGAAGCAGCGTGAAGAGTAAGCTTTCTTAAGAATAGATTGTTGCATAACAGGCGGAGAACGCCGTATGAATGGAACGCATCCGATTTTGCTTTATTTCTTCTGAGGAAACTGTATTTTGAAAAGAGCGTACTCTCCATTTCTTTGTAAAATGGACATGAATGCCGTGTTATTATAGCTGATATAATCACAAAAGAAATATCGGGTGATATGAAAAGCCTTTTACCATGTTTCAGTTATGAGAGAGAAAACTAAGGTAAGTAACTTTTATGTGTGACAAAATCCATGTATAGCTACCGTTTGTCCTCCACAAGCACTGATGAGGCGGAGCGGAAAGGGATCTAAAAGCGCGCATTCACGCTCTAGATTAGTCACCGTTGCTGTTTGCACACGAACATCACGTGTGACAATGCAGTGTTAACAAAGAAACGTGAGATATCATGTTGGATTATCCGATTATAGAAACTTCCGTATCGGATATACATTAAACTAACAGCAAAAGTTAATATTAAAATACTACTAAGACATGGAGTACACTACTGGGTGAACTCCTTTGTTGCTATTTAATGTTCACAGGCAAATTAAAACCACCAATTGTAACTTTATCGACACTGTTTTCGGATATAACGCTTCCCGTTGCAAATGCTATTGTATAATCTATACCGCTACCATAGCTCTAGAGAAGGCATGATCAGGAGTAGCTCCTACGAGGTACACTGCCGTTTGTGAATGTATTTCACGAATAACTCCAAACTTGGTGGAAGTGTAGTAGGGTAAGAGGGTGCAAGCAATAAGTGATTAGGTTTGCAGAGAGATGTGGTACACGTAGATCGAGCAGAGCCCTGTCGTGTCAGTCCGATAAGGTCAGTGTTGCGTTAAGTGCAGTCAAAGCAGATCTGTCAAACAAGATGGAAGCAATAAAGTGAGTGCCAGTAAGCCTCGTTGACGCCCAAGGGAACAATATCAGCATGTGAGCGAGCTCAAACGGGGCAGAATGATCGGTCTCTGGAAGCGGGTTTGTCATACCGTGACATTTCGGCTCGTAGAGGACATGCTGCTACGACAGTAATGCGTTTGTGAAAGCAGTGGATACATGAAGGTCGTACGCAGCGAAGAACGGGTACTGGACCACGGAAAATGACCAAAGCACTGGATGACCGTCATCTTGTCCGCATTGCCATCAGCTTCATCCACAGTGTTGGTTCAACGCTGGAACACTGCAACACGTGTGAACTTGTCTGCATCAAAGGTTCGTTGCCCTAAGCTGAAGTTGGACTGGTTATACACGTGATTACAAGGCTTCCATTGTCCAGAAACCACAAGCTCCTCCGACTGCAATGGGCACATGAACACCACCACTGGGGTGCTGAGTGGCAAAATGTAATCTTTACGGACGAATCCCGCTTCAACGTGTCCTACAGTGATGACCCGCATACGTGTCCGACGGTACTGTCATGAGCGCAACCAGGAAGGAGGGCTGCTTGTTGAGCGGCATAGCGGACAACATCAGGTGTGATGGTGTGGGGCGCCATTGGTTACCACAACCGGTAACTGAGGGCACTTTGAACAGGTAGGTGGTTGTAGATCCCGATGTACTCCCCCTGCTTCAGGCATCTCCACAGGTCACATTTTAGCAGGACAATGCCCGGTCTTCAAAAGCCTTCTTCGAAGAGCGACGGCTACCGTTGCTTCCCTGGCGTTCTCCTGTCATGTCACCCATTGAACATGTTAGGGATTTGGTTGTTCGGCACCTGGTGCGTCACGGCCCTCCAGTAACCAGTGTCACGAATTGGTTGCCTCGAATACAAACTGCTTATAGAACCTATTCAGAACATTTTTTATTCAATGCCGCGGCGTATAGTAGCTCTAATTGCAGCGCATGGAGGGCTCAAAGGCAATGTATAGATTTGAAAAGTGTAACTTTGTTACTTGTTATGTATCTAATCTGTGGTACTAAATTCATTGCATCGTAAGTTTCCTTCTGGGCGTTTCAATTGTCACAAACAGTAGTGTATTTGCGTAAGAACACAGTTTCCCCAACTGTGTCAAGGAGAGGAAATTCTGGTGCGTCATAAACACAGTGATCGGTAGCGAGTGTGATGTTTGTAAGCAAACAGACATAATGATAGCTTTGCAATGCTGGTAGTTTCGTTTTCCTATCATTTCAGAAGCTCCACACGAACTATAATCACTTCCTCTATAAAATTTTTGAAAGAAAGAGGAATCATTTCCAAATTACCCTTATTTGAATCATCTTTAATGGCAAAGGCCCAAATACATCTGGCTCCATATACATTTGCGTACAAGGCTACGTAAAAACGAATTATATTAAAAACCAACATTGCAATAGGCTACGAGACTATAATTTGGTTCATCACTATCTTTAGCAGCAGATATTGATAGATACGTCCAAAGTAAAACATCAGCAAATATTCCAGTACTCGCATAGTCGTATGTGCCAATGCTTCACACGGAGCGGAATATATTACTCCACTTGCCCCACTGCTGCTTGCAGATGGATATGCATGCTATACTGAGTTCGCTATGTTTGACATACAGTGCAGTAACAATTCCATTTGTAACGGGTTTTAAATAGAAGATTATAATATCAGTTTCGGTTAAATAATTGTTCTTTTATTATAACATTCTCTACAAACCTTTAAATTCAGCAAATTACAGACTGATCATGAAGGATGCGCACTTATAGACCTCTATGCGCTCCACCTAATAGCATTTCTAGGAGCAAAACGGTGCATGTACATGAATGATGTCACATATAATTCTTCCTCTTGTTTACCAACCCTGCAACGTTGCAAGGAATATAAAAATGCTTTAATAAATAAATTGGTATTGATAACATATAGTTAAATTAAGTGGTTAAAGCTGTTTAAATCATTAGTTTAAGATTCCGAATAATTATATCGACTGGGGAGGGGAACTTCGCCCTTTGCTAAGAATGACCTACAACGGTTCTTTTTACTTTCTCTACCACATACGTAAAATACACGTAATAGGTAGAAGATATTTTATTCTATCCAAAATTTATATACCGGGATTTCATCGGAAAAAAACATATTAAGAAAAATATCCGTGTATTTGTACGAGTGTGTGTGGACAGAATAACTCAACACGAAAAGTCGGTTAAATCACAATCTTTGATTTTAACTTTATATCTTCCAAGAATGTGACACGAGGATATTCAGGAAGGTCCTCCTCGTACAACTACCCTTAATACAGAATTTTCGTTTTCTAAAAGTGTCTCTAACGGTTTTGATTAAAATACCATATGTTTAATATATTTTATGACAAACGAAATGTATATATTGAATTATTTTATGTTAGCCTCAGAAGCCTCTTCATGCTGAAGGGCTTTGGGCAAAATGGTAAACCGTAAGATTTCGTCAAGAGCTTACTACACAAAAATATGGATACTTTGAAGAAAACAAACCATTTATCTAGTTTACAACTCTTGCAGTATTAACGCTTCCATAACATTCTTTGTTATTGGTTTAAATTTTAAACCACTTTAATTTTTCCCAATCGGAGGTCATCTTTCTTTTCGTATCTCTTTTATTTTACTCCTGGACGTGCAAAGAGGACCAAGTTTCAATTATTTCACATAGCGACAACTTTTAAAACATATGAGTAACCGTTAACTTAGTGTATTCCCTTATTTCCCTTCTACTTACAAGGAAGCAAGTAATAAGAACAATTTAGCCAATGTTTATCTCGGTTAGTATGGTGAAAATGTTATAAGAATAGCTTGCTTATGGAACGGTAGAGAAAGTCATGGAACACACTCTTTTTCCACTTTTTACATAAAAAGCGCAAACTCGCAGTTAGCAATATTTTTAGGGTCTTTGAGAAAGTGGAAGGACTGGTTAAAAGTCCCGACAAATAAAACCGACCTGGGCTAGGGAACAAGTTTCCTAGCCTGCTAGCTCAAAATACTTCAACCAAAAAATAACTTCCATATAGGTTAATGCGATTTGTTTAAAGACGGTATACAAATGTACAAAGAGCCCTGGATTAGCTAAATCTTATATAAAAGTAAGTGTACACGCCAAACACGACTAATACTTCTTGTGATTAAAGTAAAGCAAAAGACCGTATCTTGCGTTTTCGTCGTTTTATTCAGAATCAAGTTCGCTGTCATCATTAGCAGTAACCCGCTTCAAAAGAGGATCCGCTGCTTTTATCTTGTTCATCAAGACCTTTTTTCTTCCTTCTTTTTTGAGCTTTTCGTTGTGTTCCATTTTCAGATCAAGCCAGTAATGGTCTACGATAATTTTTTACTTCGTTTGTTCCTCTTCTATGCTCTTAGTAGCAGAGTAAAGCATATTGAAAAACAATATTTCCTAATTGTTGCAAAAGAAAACTTGAAATGGTCTTTCTTGTTATGTTAAAGTTGAAAGTCTATACACAAGACAAAAGACAAGTCATCTACTTCCAATATTATACACATCTTTTTTAATTTATGAAAATTCGCACTCAAAAATTAGATCAAACATCGATTTCAAACATTTTAGGATTTTGTGTAGATAATACACACACTAATAAATTATTTTCAATTTTTAAGCAGCTGAAAGAAATCTAATTGTTTCTTAAATGTTCACTTTTAATTTTCCATATACATACCAAGACCGTAGTAATAACATTTTTTGTAAGGAGTCACCTACAGTATCGAATCCTAAAAAATGAAAAACTGCATTGTTCTAAATTATACCTATTTTTATACAAACGATTTCAACAAGGTAGTTATTCTCTAAAGATTGTAAATTGAAGTCATTCGAATTAAATTCTTGCATACTGACCACATAGGATCAGTAACATCTAGCAATAAACATGTCATGGGAAGCAGAAGTTGTTTGAAAATTGCCTTCATCCGTGGATCTCCAAACCACCACCACCAATATGGAAATAATAATAATAATTATAATAATAATAATAATAATTATGATAATAATAATAATAATAGTGAATGGAGAATTATGTTCTCTCAGGCAATCACATGCTTGTATCCCATAGGATTTGTGAGATATGCCTTTTTATCGTAATTCTATGCATTTAGTTTTAAATGTGTTACACCCTTTAAATTTAAAGCTACCTAGGTATTTTAGTGATAATAGTTCCATGGCACGACAGCTCACAAGAAACCCTTGTCTACCGACCGCTGTGTCCCTAATCTAGGTCAGGGAGGGTGAGACGTAGTCAGGGCCTCAAACCCCCGGACGGTTGTTGTGGTCCTCAGGACCTGGAACCGCTGCTTCTCCGTCGAGTAGCTCCTCAATTGGCTCCTCAGGGACCTCACGAGGCTGAATGCACCCCGGTCCAGGTCTCCCAGCGGGGGAAAATCCCCGGTACTGGGAATCAAACCCAGGTCCCCTGCTTGGTAAGCAGCAACGCTACCACCGCGCTAAGGAGACGACCCTAGGTATTTTAGTGCATAATGCTTGATCACGGATTTCAGAATTTGGTCTCAACTTGAGGATTTTGTAACAGGATTTCAAATATACCGTATATTTCTATCAAATTAAATGGAAGAGCTTTTAGAAAGAAAAAGAAAACGCTGGGGCAACGTAAAAGAGTGTAGTTTAAAAGACACTTTAACATAAAAACAAATATTCTTAAAATCATTTTTGTGCAACTCATGACGTCATCGGAAACATTTTTAAATGCTATACCCTGCATTTTACTTTCTCAATCACGTATGTATAATGTATATTGTAGATAGAAAAGATGTAATCCGCCCAAGAACTCGACATCAAGGTTTCACGGCAAATATATTTTTTATGGTCCCTGAATAAATTACATTGTGTGCGTAATTGTGTTTGTGTGTGTCTGTAAACAGCATAACTCAAAAAACGAACGTCGGTTTTTTTGTTTGTAGTGTTTTTCGCCCGCTTTTGCTACCATGGCACCGCAGGCGATGACACATTTGATACATGGAATAAAGATGGAGCACCGGTGATGGCTGGGGAAAGCGGAAAATCCGAAGAAAACCTCCCCTTCGGCGCTTTTTGCACCACAAATCCCATATGCGGTCGCCTTGAATCGAACCGGGACGTCTAGGTGAGAGGCGAATGGTCTAACCACTCTGCCACGGCGCGGCCTAAAACGTCGATTAACTATCAAACTTGGTACTTATGTTCAGTAGCTTCCAAGAATGCGTCACAACATCCCTCCATACCTAACAGCCCTTTATATGGACGAAGTTTGAAAATGTGTTAACTTTTTCAAAAATACATTCTTGATTTTCATTAAAATATCATATGTTAAAGCTATTTAGATGACAAATAAAATAGATATCTTGAATTTTCTTGGACTAGGCTCTGAAGCTCACTTTATTCTGTATGACTTACTTTACTGTGAAACCACAAGAGATAGAAAAAACGTATTACCCAAATATGTGGATCTCGTTAAACACAGAATTTATAACAAATGAAATTTTATTTGTGGAATTAACCAATTCTGGGATATTACTTCCTATTGATTTCAATTCTGAAATTCTGTCCTCAAATGGAAGGTAGTTATTCGTTTTTATTTCTCCTGTTTAAGCAAAGAGAACGATACCTCAAAACCATCACAACGGCCGGCTTTTAAATGATTTGACTGTTGCTTTAGATTAGATTAGAATGCATTCTGTAGGTTCGTTTGGGCCAGAAAGCCACTGAACCCGGGCTTATGCACTAGGGTGTAAAATATCAAAGCATTAGGCTTTACAGACCTTGTGTCATTACTAAATACTAAAAAATTAATTTGACACATTCGTGCAAGTCAAAGTAAACATCAGTTTAATTTGAATATAAAACACACACACTAATATACACAAAATGCAATACATTATAATACTTATAAATACAATGATTGTAGACAGTATTGGCAGACAGATTTGTCACTTAAATATTCATCTACAGAGTAAAATGATTTATTGCAAAGGTACTCCTTAAGAGAGGCCTTATGAGCCCTGAAATTCCCAACATTTTCTTTGAGATTACTGGGGAGAGCATTAAATATCTTGATTGTTTCATAATATACACCTTTCTGAAAGCAACGAAGATTGGCATTGGGACGATGAATATATCCCTTTTGTCTAGTATTAATGTTATGAGTTTCCATGTTTGTTATAAAACTATGTTGATTAACTGCATAGAATTTTAAAATGGATAATATATAGACACAAGCTAAGGTGACTGTGCCCAATTTTTTAAATAGTTCTTTGCATGACTGTCTGCTATAAGCATTACAGATTATTCGTATAGCTTTCTTCTGTATCCGGAATATGCATTTACTACCCATTGAATTACCCCAGACTATTATTCCATACTCGATGATGAAGTTAAAGTATGCAAAATACACCAATTTAAGTGTATCGATTGAGTGAAATTAAACCAGTGCATGGAGAGCATAACATACTGAGCTATGTTTAGGTGTGATGTAGCTAATATGTGACTTCCAGTCCAAATGCTTATCTACCTGAAGGCCAAGAAATTTGACTTCATTTAGCTGTTCTAACAATGTATCATTAATTCCTATTTCTATGTCTGTTTGTGGTGAGCGAGTAATTGTAAATTTAATTGTCTTTGTTCTTTCAAGGTTTACTGAGAGATTTTTTTGCTTTGAACCAATTTGACATACAATTTAGAACATAGTTCAATTTTATTACACAGTCATTGAAATCTTTACTTGTTACTAGAACACTATTTGCAATACCGTTAATGTATAATGGGAGGTCATTTATGTAAACCAAGAACAAAATAGGCCCTAAGATTGATCTCTCGGGAACACCATGTTTTACCGATTTCCATTTTGAGGCACTATTTTAATACCCATTGGATTTATTCATTTCAACCCTTTGTTTTCTCTTCTCTAAGTATGAAATGAACCAATTTAATATGTTATTCTTTATTCCATAGAAATGTAGTTTTGGTATCCGAATCTCATGATTCACACATTCAAAAACCTTCGCTAGGTCACAAAAGATTCCACCGACATGTTCCTTTTCATTTAACGCTGTTAGCACCTTATGCGTGAGCTTGTAGTTTGCATTATCTGTCGCTACTCCTTTTCTAAAGCCAAACTATTCTTTGGCAAGTAAGTTGTTCTTTTCCAAGTAACAATAAAGCCTATTGAACATTACTTTCTCAAACACTTTTGAAAAAACAGAGTAGAGAGATAATTTGAGATATTATCTTGTTTACCTTTTTTAAAAAGTGGTTTGACAATAGAGTACTTCATTCTGTCAGGAAATATTCCACTCTTTAGTGATTCGTTACATAAATAGCTAAGGGGAATGCTTATTAGTTCAGAACATGCTTTTAAGATTTTACTTGATGTTTCATCATATCCAGAGGAATTTTTGGTCTTGAGCAAATTTATTTTATTTTTTATTTCAAACGGTGTAGTCATTTTTACTTTAAATTCAGGAACTCTGTTTACGAAAGAAGTTTCCAAAAAACTTAATGCTGATTCTTTACATCCATAATTTATGTTTAATTTGTCTGTTACATTGAAAAAGAAATTGTTGAAAATATCTGTGACGTTTTGAGGATCATCAAATTTTTGATTACCGGAATTCAGTGCAATTGAGGAGCTTTCTTGAGAGGCTTTACCTGCTTCTCTTTTTATTATATTTCAGATAGTTTTTATTTTATTATCAGAATTGGATATCTCTTTATTATAATGCAATATTTTAGCAGCTTTTATTGTTTATTTTGGAATGTTACAGTACTTTTTGTAATGACATTCTAAGTTTCGGGTCTTATTATGTTCCAATTCTTGGTATAATTTTCGCTTACGTTTGCAAGAAGTTTTAATACCGGTTGTAATCCAGGTGTTATTTTCCTTCTGATTATGTATTTTACGATATTTGACTGGAAAGGATGCTACAAAGTGAGAGTTGAAATGTTGTAGAAAATGATTATAGCTTATTGTGTTTTCTTATTCTTGTAATGCAAGTAAATTATATGCATTACCACTATTTCTACTAATGTTTATCTTGATAATTGTGAAGTAAATAATAGAATAAGAATGGTTTGTTCTAGAATAAGTAGAGAAATTATGTGAGGTAATTCTGCATTATTATTATGCAAGCTTTCAAATTACTGTTTACACAACAAACCCTGCTGTTGCAATGAAATAAATATTTGAAACAGCACCTTTATTATGTACGTGAAATAAAATTTATGTCAATTTCTAGAAATACACTGCATCAAAACCCAGGAAACCTTTTCATAAATATTGAGCCTTTTATTAGGTTAGTCACATTAAATGTGTGTACATTCAGAATTCAATACGCGCATATGATCAACATAAACACACACGCAGCTTTATTTGTGCCGCGTACAGTGCTAACCTGTAATCCCAGCTGAAGATTTCTTCTACACCATTAGTAAACGCGTACAACACAAACATTGTTAATAACACTACAGTAATTAGCACAAATACAGGAGCCATGTAAAGCTAATTAAATGCAACTGTTTACAATTCAATTTGTGAAAACGTCATGTTGCGAGAGTGAAGGAACACATTCGAGTCTTTTCTTTCCCGTGGCAGTCGTTATAATCACCAACACCAACAGCATTACCATTACACAGACCAACTAATTAGCCACATATGCCCATTTTTGGCTCAAATGTTAGTTTTGCTTGGTGAGGTACAAATGTATTCACGTATGACAAAATTTTCCTAGCACTCACCAGGCAATGTTATTTATTCATTATATATTGCCGAAATACTGACCAGTGTCATTGTCAGGGTTATGAAAAACCTTTGTGTCAGTGGTTTAAAATTAGATCACTGTAGTGAACGTTACGCACAGATGTCAAACTAAGGTCTGCAGCATTATTTTTTTCCATGACTGTAGATTAAAATTATATCTTATTATGTAACCAGGCCATCTTATTTACTGGACTACACACAAAACCACATATCATGACTTTAAACAATTCCGTGGAGCTGATAAACGAAGGGAAAGTGTGACGTTTCCCCATTCCGCCTGAAGTTGCTTTTAAGAGTGTTGTTCGGCACATAAAGTATAGCAGTGGCGGACCTAGCCAGTTTTGAATACGAGTGGCCGGGAACCAAAATATTTCTTGTCTTTTATCCTCAAATGGTATGTAAAAAGCGTATAGTAGAACACAGACACCTTTTCTCGTCACAAAATTATCAATGGTAGGCTTAATGGTAGACACAGAGACGCAATATTGATAGAGCAGTATCTTCGTTTAAACTGGACCACTCTTAATATTGTAACAAATGGCTTTATTGACTAAACAATTAGTTATAAAAAAACAATTAAGTTCACTCGACGTAAGAGAGTTCACAGTTTGTGGCAGCACGCCGTCCATAGCTCGCGCCCCACTGCGCGACAATAATATGCAGTCGCACACGAATCAGTTCAAATTACTACACACACACACACACACACACACACACACTGCACTGAAGTCGCTTTTATAACGGAAAATGACGTTACAAGTTTTCTGGAAATTTATGGAAGCAGAACACTCGAGAAGCAGCGGGAATTGCATTCTAGAAGGTTCTAGTTACATTTGCGGCGCACTTTGGACTTGTTTACATCGGTGTGCAACTCCGACGTCTCACATTCCAGTTCTCGCAGCCGCTGCCTCAGCGATCGTGAGAGATCACACGCGTGGACGGCATTGTCACAGTATAGTTCAATTGTTTATAGTCATACCTTAAGGCTTAGCATTTCCATGCTGGTTAGCACTGCAGAATTAATATATCATCTGATGTTATAAATGTTGTGGTAGCACAGGTGTTTAGAACAATAAACAATCAGCCCTTTTCCATTCTGAAAGCAGAAATAATAAGTTTCCCATTTTACGCGAAATATGTATCTAGCATTCCTGTGTGCTATGCTCAATAAAACTGTCACTTTCTGTTGTTATTTGTCATGTATAAGTTTAACAGGCAAAGTGTGAGCAGGCTTCCCAGGCCTAATATGCGAGTGTGTTTGTTAGCTAACAGCCGTTAGCTTAGTGATAAAGGGTTCTCTATGAAACAATTCAACGGCAATAATAGTCTATTTCATTTTTAATCTATTTTACTATTGCAACTCTATTCTAAGAGTGCAAACATTTTCTAAGATTAACACTGCCCTGGAGTTGTAGCGTACTGAACGTAAAGGACTTGCAATTTAGATTCGGCATGCAATATAGCAATAAGGATCGGCTACGCCAGTTCGCCGAAACAGCCACCTTGCCGACCAATAGGACCTTGCCCTCCAAGGTATTATACAGGCTATTTCTTGTTCAGGTGATGACGCCATGGTGGAGTGGTTTGACCCCTGACTCTCACCTAGGCGGCCTAGGTTGGATCCCAAGGAATAATGAAGGCCGGAGCGGACTCTAGACGGGTTTTCTCAGTGTTCCTCCGCCTATCATTCCACCAACTTCTCCATAACCATTTTTGTTTTAACCTATTTCACTGTCATTTCATACCCTCCACTTCCTCACTTTCATATTAGGTATTGGGCTGATCATGCATCCTGGCTTCTATCTGATATCCAGAGTCATGTGACTGTGCAACCGCGATGTTTAATATAACCATGTGCGCTTTATGACTATGCAAAGGCGATGTTGAATATAACCATGTGCGCTATGTGCCGATGCGACCACGATGTTTATATAACCGTGTGCGCTCTATGACAATGCGACCGCGATGTTTAATATAACCGTGTGCACTTTATGACTATGCGACCGCGATGTTTAATATAACCGTGTGCGATATACGACTATGCGACCGCGATGTTTAATATAACCGTGTGCGATATACGACTATGCGACCGCGATGTTTAATATAACCGTGAGCGATATACGACTATGCGACCACGATGTTTAATATAACCGAGTGCATTACTGTGACTTTGCAATTCTGATTATTAATATAGCCGCGTTCGCTATATGACTAGCGATCGCAAGGCTCAATGTAACTGTGTGCGCTATATGACTATGCAACCGCGATGTTTAATATAACTGTGTGCGCTATATGGCTATGCGACCTAGAGGTTTAATATATCTGTGTGCATTATTGTTACTTTGCAACCTCGATGATTAATACAACCGTGTGCGCTATGTAAAATAGCGATCTCGAGGTTCAATGTCACCATGTGCGCTATATGGCCACTAGATGGGGTCAATGTGTGCAAAGTACCCCACCCAATTATTTGCATGTGTCATTTAGGGGACCCGAAGTGTTAAAAGTGATCCTTTACGTTATTAAAGCTAGAGGTGCAATTTGTTGTACAGACATTACTGACAAAACAAAAGATGTATTCATACCAACCTTAATTAAAATTAGTACTTTCATTTTTAGTATATTAATTTATTTAATTAATGAGCCTAAAAATCGAAATACATCTTCTCCTACAGATATTGAACTTCATGCATTCTTTTTTAAAATTACATGCTCACACATTTTATGGTTAAAATTTTCGTATACAGAAGCCTTTTTTTTTTTTTAAAAAAATATATCTGACAGTGGAAAAGCCGCATAAAGCAGCGCATGATTTTACTAATTAATGTTTAAAACTAAACACGGGTAGACCCATAGTGATCCCTAATAGCCAGCACCGTCTCAGTTGATAAAAGATGTGACTGCCTCTCTGCCAATAGATTCGTACTACGTAAGCAATGTCGTCATCCTTGTTCCAACATGTAACAAACATTCAATTGGCGCCGTGTAATCTTAGTTTAACTGTAAATAGCAATGATAATGTCAGTGACTTTGACTTCAGAAGCAACCATGAAAATGAGGATGACGATGAAGATGATTAAACAGAAGGGCCCCTGCCAAGCGACTGAGAGGTTTGGTGCTGTAGCCATGGACGGGACGAAGTGGCAACAGAGTGACGGAGCGGCCATGAGGCAAGGCAACTATCGGAGATCATTATGGATCTCTCCGACTTTAATCTATGATCAATATAAAAATCTAACCGGGCGTTTTATTAAACGCATTCTGGACTGCTCTGCAACAAATTCTCCAACCTTTAGCTGTACTCTTGTAGAAAAACATAGATTTTTAGTATGGGAAAATAACAAAAACAAACAAACAAAAGACTAAACAAAATTTACCTATACATCACAGCGCATTAAAATGGCATTCAGAGCATGTGTTAATCCGCCCAAGGAGAATCAAATATTGAAAATATGTACTTTAAAGTATGCTGCATTTTTTGGACCAAAATTCCATAAATCGACATCTTTGACAAACATTTCCAGAAAGCAATTCGGTGTCTGCTGTAATTGGACACAGCTAGTTCACTTACATGAGTGCTTTATCTGCTACATGTAAACGAAGAATAAAATTATTGACGTTTCAAACTAGATTAATCAAACCGATATTAATAAAATGTAGTGTAGCATGAAAATACAAGGTTTAAGTTGTAATGACACACATCGGCAGTTCGAAAATATTTTAGGGGAGGAAAAAAAATTGTCACTTTCGTAGAGAGTGAAACGAGATTTATTCAGTACTAACACAAAACATCTATATTCCATTACGGGCCACATTTTATTCATGTAAATATACGTCTGTGAAGCAATCGTATTTACTACGAATTAAGTTAGCAAAATCTATTTAACTAGTTTTGTGTGTTTTATAGGAAGCTTAATAATTGTTTTTTTTTTACTTTCTCTTCTAAGTAGTATGTAGGTACATAGTGGGGAGAGAAGGTATTGTATTCCAACCAACAAATCGAAACCTGACATACATATTTTGAAGACCCCTGAATCCAAAACAGAAGTTTTAGAAAACGTCTGTGTGTGAGTATAGTACTGTGGACATCGTAATTAAAAAACGAAAGGTCGATCAAATACTAACCTTGATAGCTAAGTTCAGCATCTTCCAAGGATGCGAAACGAAGATTTTCAAGAAAAGCCCCACGCCAAACTAAAAGGAAAAATTTTCGAAAATTTTAATTGATTAAAATTACATATATTAAAGACGCCTACATGACAAATAAAGAGTATATCTTGAATTTTGGGAATAGTCTGTGAAGATCTCTTTATCCTGATTACATATACATAACTGGTTAACCGTACGAGATAGACAAAGGTTTACTGTGTCATTGATAGTTTTGTGGAATCAGGCATTTACAAGATATTCCTTAATATTGGTTTCCATTTTAAGTACGCAAACATTTATGAAACAAAATGTCTTCATTCCCTCTTCTTATGTTCTACTTCTAGCCATGCAAAGAGAACCGAATTTTAATCACATAGCAAACAGATCTAAAAGATGTGAGTATCGCTTTAGACTGGTTTATCATATTATTTCCCTTCTATTTATAAACAGTAGGTAATAAGACTATTTCTATTAAAATTCAGTTTGATTACCATGAAATAGAGGAATACGTTTTTTTTAATAATAGTATGGAATATGTAAACAACGTCATGTGAATGGAACACATCAGCTCCGTTTTCTTTTATGCTTTCCAATTCTATTATGAATGCAATATTAAATACACTAATATATAGGCACATCTATTGCAGTCAATGAAAAATTCAGCCAACCTTTACGCTTTGAAAAACTGAACATTTACGTGGCAATTTTCGAATTCATAATTTTTATTTCCTTTAGCTGAAACCTCAAAGTGTATCGTGCAAACAAATAAGCAAGAAACGGGCCAAATTAGCAGATTAAACCATTTAGCTTGTCGTTTCTCTTTGAAAGCTCCTATCCTATTTCATACTAAAAAAGTACATTTAATGAATTTAATGAGCTTTGCACACGTAACATCTGCCGTGTTATTGAGGGATAATTTTTTTAATACCACTACCGAGATGTGTGTTATGACCACATCTGTATGCGTCATAATTTTAACAGAAACAATTTCACAACTCGTCCGGAAGTGAATTGAAGTGTGCACAGGTGCACTCTTGTATAACTCTACCTTTTGTACCTATAAATCTCGCGCTGCTACAAAACCGCAACGGTAACTTTTCTCACTTTCTAAACTTCTGTAGTTTATAGCCGAGTTAGGAAAAACAAATGAAGCTGTACTTATATTTTAAATATAAAAACGTTCATCTTTTTTACATGTCTGTATACGATTATAAAGTGTTATAAATGTTTCCAAAAATAACTATGCCGCCTGCCTTTGAAACAGAAACAAACAAAAACTCTGATGTGTTCCACTCACATGAATTTTGCTACCTATACTGCAAACCTACCATTCTCATAAAAGTCGCCATTGGGGTTATCATCTCAAAATAATTTGAGATCACTTTGTGGTTTACCGAGAAAATGCGAGTCAGTTGAGAAGTTCAGTGCAGTATGCTGCCATGGTAGCTCAGTGGTAGAGCAACTAGCTAGAGACCGGGAGATCCGTGGTTCAAATTCCGGCCATCGCATTGAGATTTTCAGTCTGACTCTGACTATCCAACTCCTTCCTACACACGGTTTCTGTGAAAAAGCAATTAAAATTATCACAATTGTCCATAATAGTTTTCTATACTATGAATCCTGAGACTTAAAGTACTTTCAACATTGTAAGTCGCCATTGGAGTAGTCATCTCAAAATAACGGAAACATGCGAGTCAGTTGAGAAATTCAATGCGATGCCGGCATGTTGCTATGGCAGCTCAGTGTTAGGCACAGGCGGCTAGAGACCGGGAGATCCGTGGTTCAAATCCCGGCTATGGCATTTTCAGTGTAACTCTATCTATCCATTCTCATAAAAGTTATTCTTTTATGTACATCATGCTAATTGAGATAAATAGAGCAGAAATTGCCTTATTACTTAAGTTCCTTATAAGTAGAAGAGAAACGAGTGAATACACTAGGTTACGCGAAGGTAAATTTTTTAAAAGCTGCTCGCTAAGTGAAACCATTCTCTTTACATGGCCGGCCGCCTCTCACCTAGACGGCAGGGGTTCGATCCCAAGTGACAGCATGTGAGATTTGTGGTGGACAAAGAGGCGCAGGGGCGGGTTTTCTCCGGGTTCTCCGGTTTCCCCCGCCATTCTCATTCCACCGGGGCTCCATCTTCATGTATCATCAGTGTCATCGCCTGCGGTGCCAGAGCAGTGAAAGCGAGCGTTAAACACTACAAAAAAATTACAGGGCCAGAAACAAATCAGATGGACATGAAACGAAAGATTACTTCGTGTTTGAGAAAAGTTTAAGTAGTTTAAAATTGAATCCCACAAGAATAAAAGTCCCGGAAACGGGTAATTTTGCAAAAAAAGTTGTAGCATATGAATAGTGTGCTTAAACGAGATCTGCATTTTTACTTTCTCTAATACGTATGTACATACAATGTACATAGTGGTAAAAAAATCTACCGTATTCCACCCTTAAAGTCCATGTCGATATTTCACCGGAAATATATTTTTGGGGTCCTCTCGGACCGAAATAAGCATTTTTAGAAAAAGGCCCCTGTGTGTGTGTTTTCTGTGGACAGCATAGCTCGAAAACGAAACGACCGTTAAACACCCAACTAAGGTATTAACGTGTAGTATCTCCCAAGAGTGCGCCACCAAGGTTTTCAAGAAAATACCCGCACCATAAACAGGGATTTGCTTGGAAAATATTTTGATAATGTAGTTTTGCTCAAAAATTGCTGCAGCGATTTTGATTAAACCGTAAGAGGTAGACAAAATCTTAATACACCAAAATATAGATCTCGTTAAAACACATCATTTTTGTCATACATGTTTTTCTTGCAGATTTGATCGTTTTCAAGACCTTTCTTGTCATTGATTTCATTTTTAAGCTACTTAGCTTTTCGCAAACGGGACCATGCAAAGCGAATCGAGCCTTAATTGTCTCACATAGCTGCTGGCTTTTAAAAGATAGGCCTATTGTTTTAGCTTAATGTATTCTCTTAGTTATCTTCTAGTTACAAGTAAGTAATAAGACAAATTCTGCTAATGTTTATCTCGATTAGCACAATGTAGATAAAGGAATAATCTCTTGGAAGCATAGTTTGTGTTAGGAACAGCCGAAGAAAGCTATCTGATTGAGTGCATCAGCTTTTTTATGTAGTAAAGTTTTGTCTCTCTACTGCGGTTTACAAATAATGCAAGATGAGGTAGTCTTCAGAGTCTAGTCCCAGAAAAGGAAAGATACACATTTTATTTGTTATGTAAATATCTTTAATATACGATATTTCAATCAAATTCTTTAGAGCAATTTCTGAGAAAATCAACATTTTCGAAAACTTTTCAATTTAAAGAGTAGTTTGGGGTGGGGAATTTATCTGACAATCTTCGTGTCGTATCCTTGGAAGATACTAATCTTAAATACAAGGTTTGATGTTTTACCAACTTTTCGTTCTTGAGTTATGCTGTCCACATACACCCTTACACATACATATCTACACAAAGACACTCGCAGACAGACACACATGCGAACCTTTGTCTAAAAGCACTTTTTGTGTTCAGGAGATTTCAAAACCTATATTTCCGGTAAAGCCTCAATATCAAATTTTTGGATAAAATACAATGCCTTCACCACCTACTATGCACAATGACACTGATGATATAGGAAGATGGAGCCCCGGTGGAATGTGATGGTGGGGGAAACCGGAGAACCCGGAGAAAACCCGCCCATGCGCCGCTTTGTCCACCACATGCGGTCGCTTGGAATCGAACCCGGGCCATCTAGGTGAGAGGCGAATGGTCTGACCACTTGGCCACGGCGCGGCCATCGTCGAAGCTCTTGACGAATCAGATTTCGCGGCTGACTTATAAACCTTGATGACATGGTAACATCACAATATTATAATTTGTTTAAAGGTAAAGGTGAGTGAAAAGAAATAAAAAGAAAGAATCGGTTGTATTGCAATCATAGACCAGTTCCAAACACAATCAAAATTAAAGGAAGCTTATATTTAGATATATGTTATTAATAAGTATTCACCGAAAGCAGTTTCAGAATGTTATTATAGGTATGTACAGGAAGATCACTGGGCGAGATTCTATTGTTAAAGTACAGCTCCTGTATGCAACCTATGCAACCCCTTACATTGCTTAACCCTTTGAGCGGGATCATAGGAATTAAAGGAACTAGTATGGTGTTTGCAAATATAGTACTAAAATATGGAAATATCCAAACAAACATGAGGAAATTTGCTCAAAATGTTTGAAGTTATAAGCATTTATTTTACTATGTTGCAAAAAATGTTCCAATCAGTTTTTGTCTTTCCCTATAATTATAAGGTGAAATAAAATAAAAGGTAAAATCACTGCTTAACAACAATTACATTTAAGATCTACATTTTATCTTACTTTTCATCCATTTCACCGTAATTTCATATCATTCACGTCCTCACTTCCATACCAGTCATCGGGCTAGTCACCCATCTTGGTTTACCTATGATCCACAGCCTCTGTTCCTCATCACGCGTCTGACCTCAGGTGCTGACTTGTAAGTCCTGCATATGAATGGGGGATAATCATGGAAAGAATGAAAGAACGAAAGAAAGGAAAGGAAAGAAACAAAGAAAGGAATACAACGAAAAATATATTATTTTGAAAATCAATATCAGAGAAACACATAGCATTCTAATTAAAATTGTTAGAGAATTTTAGAAACTAAAATAGCATTTATCTATTTTCAGTTAGAAAACATTCTTCTAAAATACAGAGATTTTACAGTGAAATACTAGTATCAACATTCCGGATGAACTAGGCCACTTCCTCTTCCTCACATGGATAACCGGTAGTGAAACAAAAAAGAAATGGTTAGTACTCCGTTGTATGCCGGGTGGGATGACTCAGTCGGTTTCGTCTGTGGCCCGCAATGAGAAGGACGCGGATTCGATACCCGTAGTTCGCCCACTGGGTTTTTCTATGGCTTCCCTTTGTTATCAGTCGAATGTTGCACCTGTTTTTCTAATAATACGCATTCTTTCCGGTTCGTCATTTCCCGTCATTTAATTGCATATCATTTTCGAGGTGTTTGACTGGGTAGTTTGGTTCTGTTCTGTGGATATGCACTATGAAACTGTTTTCTCCTCCTCCTCCTCCTCCCCTGGCATGGAACTAGAACAGTTCATAGATATTCATCAGGAGGAGCGCTGGGGGATGCCTGTAGGATTGCCTCCATCTGTGAAATTTAGGGACCCCGCAATATCCGCACTTGCCATAACTTAGTCCGTGCAGCAACCCGTAGAATCTTTCATCTCATCCCCTCTTCAAGAAGATTGCATAGGCATTTAGGTCTCTGGCTGCAGGTCTCTAGTGCTTAAACCCTCCTCTGCGGGTATAAAAAGAACAAATACTTCTCCCCTTTATTCTTAAGATTCCTTTCTTGTTTTCTTCATTGTTTTATCTATTTTATGGTAAAATTTCCAGCTCGATTTATGAAGGAAAACCCTGTGCAAGGTATTTCAAACCTCAATATAATCTGATACAGCAATAAAACGCTTTGTAAATACGTAATAAAATAGTTATAATACAATAATAATCATTATTAAAGACAGTATTTTCACAGACAACAGTGATTTGTGGGAAATCGATATAATATATAATAAGTGTATTATACATTATATAGCTATTGTAAGCAAATTAATTTATGTAAGCAAATATATTCTAATAAAATATCTTTATTGCTTCAAATTCTGATTACAACAAACTTGTGCAATTCAATGCGCTAGCACAATTTTAGCTCTCCCCACTTCGACGCTCGCACAGAGTTGACGAATGGTTTCTCCAATCCAAGTGTACGCTCCGAATTCACTGCCGACTGTCGTTGACCGTCCTTTTATATCTCCTGATTACGTAACAATAAACTGCCAGAAGGAGCTGCCATTATTGCACTTGTACATTACACACAGGTATCACGATGTTAGAGGCAGATGTAACAATGGAGGGCTTTGATTTCAAATGCCCGCTCGCTCAAGTTTTAAACCTACGCACAACTCCAAAAATGAGCTGAGCTATATAAAGGAGGCCATTCACTCACGTGCAATAATCGCGTTGATAAGGTGTACGCACTTGTAATTGTCCCGAATTCGCAATATCCATATTTCTTATCTAAATGTGCGTTACCTATTACAAAGTTCGCAATTTGAAAAAGTTTATGCGAGGAAAATGCCTAGAATGTATATATTAACAATCTGATGTGTTACATTCATATTGCTATCTCTACACGCTATTATTTATGGCTTCGACAAACTATTTGAGTGCAAACTTCACCTCAATCGAGGTAAAGATTTGCAGATATATTCCAACTATACATTTCGTTGTAGTTATAAGGGGAAAAGGAGGAAACCGACACGGTGGGTCAATGTGCTTTTAAAATCCGGTATTTATTCCATGACGTCACTAGAAACTCCTAAATAGAGAGAGAACTTTCGGGTATCTGAAAATGCATGTTATCAAGAAGTGTTATTTTAAATAAAAGTTGTATGTTTTAAAGAGATTTACAGCTTCTTTGTAATATGGTTTTGTCTATCACATAATATTTACGAGTTAAAATATATACGAAACTCCTTCCGAATGACTTCACACGCTATTTTCCTTTGCTATTTTAATTAAGACTATGCATTTATGGAATTTAATCATACATTGCTGCTTTTTCATAGTAAAGTACCTACTATTGGATTCTAAATTTTGAGAAAAAGTATACATTTTTCTACTTGGGACATTTTAAAAGTCAATAAACTAAAATTATAAAGGATTTTTCCATACTGGAATTGTTTCATACAATACACGTTTTAAGACTATATACTTTTTGAAAATAAATCTCCAATTCTGAGAAATAAATTATAAACTTTTGAAAATGAATCATGTTTGAAAGTGCAAAATCAATAATCCTTCTACAATAATTTTATTAGGGATGAATTCTGATGTTATAGAACTATTTTAAGGTAATTTACTGTAAATACTGAATTTTATGCCCATATTTTTTAAAGTGTCTCCTGTGGAGCAGTGTTGTTAGAAAGATGAATTCAGGCATAAAAAGTTATTATTCAAACTAAAATGTTGAAGCATGGCAAAAATACTACTGTGTTGTGTGTAATAACTGATATGAAGTTTTAACAGAATAACCTACATATGGATTTTCCAAATTTCATAGTTGTACTTAAAATTGTTATAGCCACTATAGGGAAAATAAGGAGTTTCTAAAAATGTTTTCTGTAAAGCAGGGTCTCTCAGGATGCACTCACAGGTGCACTGCACGGCGCAAGGTGCAAACGACGAGTGCACTAGATATACCAGAATGATCTGCCACTCCTGGATTTTGAACAATAGTGCTGTATCTCTCTTTCCTACGCTTGTGACGCACTACGTCTGTCTTCCCCTTCCTCACCTATTACACTGCTTCTTCGTCACTTCGGAATCTCGGCCCGAAATGAGACCGATCGATGCACGGTATTTCTGCACCTCGTTGTACGCGTGCGGTTTCACACGTTTGAGAGCTTCTGCAGTAAGGAATAGTTTGGTGGGTGGGTGTGTTGCATTTTTGGATGATAATGAACTTAAATAGCAAGTCTGGTATTTATCCGCTTTCGGCTTCTGAGCTCGCTCTCTCTCTCTCTCTCTCTCTCTCTCTCTCTCTCTCTCTCTCTCACACACACACACACACACACACACACACACACAATCTCACGCAGAGATTATTTAATGGAATACAATACGTATCTTTCCAGTGAAATCTCGATATCGAATTTTTGGGTGGAATGCAATACCTTACCTACTTATCAGGTAGGAGAAGGTATGCGAAAGAAAAAATCGGAAACACAAGCGATCCCAGCGCCTGCAGTATGTATCGTCATTCATTTCTGAGGCATTTTCGTTGTTGATTTTTTAAATGACAAGAGCACAATACTACCAAAAAAAAAAAAAAAAAAAAAAGAAACACAGATAAAGGGATCATATCATATGGCAGAAAGAACTCTGAAATACATAGGTATATCCCTGTTTGTATTTGTGTTCTTTGTGTGAATGTAAAGCCTAGATTCCAAATTCTATTGATAAACTTCCAGTGGAAAGAATCGTAGATGATTTTATTTTAATGCCACATATTGCAACTGTTGCGGCTCTTTCGGGAGCTGCTTGAGTATATTTGTTCAAGATGTTATGTGTGTTAAGGAGCGCTTCGAAATTCTCATTGAAGTCATTTATTTGTACTAAATATACATCTCTTTCTTTTGACGTATATTGAAGCTTTTTCATAATAAAGTACCCACTATGGATTCTAAACTTTGAGAACAAGTATATATTTTTCATTGATTGCGTTAATGTTATACATCCGATCTTGAAGCAGCTTTCTACCAATTCAATACTTAAAACTTCATGTACAATGTGGACACTTGGTAGTGGTTTCAGCAAAACAGTAAGTGAGAAATAAAAATTCCAACGCATTTAAACAAAAGACAGATATATGTAGTTCGAGCTCTGGTTGTATATCTCACCGAGTTTTTCAACGGCGATTCACCTTTTCAACAGTTATCTGGACATGGCAGGTGACAACAGCAGTTGTAAATCATCACTAAATTACAGCTAAATAAATCCAAATTGTTCAGCTCAGGCAATAGCATAGGAGATATCCTGAGTTAGAAGGTCGAGGTGATCGCCGCATCAAGTCAAGGATTTTATAATGCTTTTTCTGTAATCCACAAGAAAATTGGGAAGTTTTTCCTTCCTTCAGTCAATCATCATTAAAATTACTTGTTAACATTTCAGCATTGCAGAAACTGAGGCGTTGGACTGTTTTGTGCGGCAGGATAGGAAGCCAGCGGCGCAATATTACATTTGGAAAGTATGGACCCCACCTGCATTGTGAATGCTGCTATTAGATGTGCTCTGTACTCCAGAAGATATTCCTCCCTTCTGGAAGTAAACTAGATATAATTAGTAGTCTCAGTGCTAAAATCTATAGGCAACCTATTCCTACAGCGCTACATATTATCTTGATGGTCTGTTAGGGTATTCAAGTCACATGAAACGGTTCATGAGCACTTTTGGGTCTTATTACTGTAACTCGGTACCTTACAGTTGCTTGGTTTGCTCTTAATGTAAAAGGGCATTCTCAAATCGTGCTTTTATCTGAAAAAGACTTTCCCTTCATTTATAAAAAGTAGACGAAACTACATAGAAAAATGTTTGTTTAAAATCGTATACTGAAGGCACATTAAAAATAAAGCATAAAGCATAACCGTTTAGAAAAATAGATATACTTTTACTATGGCATACGGGTTGTTAGGGGATAGATAGATAGATTTTAATAAGTGGCTTTTTAATATGTATCCATTTCAGCGTTTTAGTTTTTTTTCTCTTTGTGTGACAGTCTTATCACACACCAATCAAATAATTTGTTACGTGATGTCTTTTCACGGTCGGAACTGCGCCTCAAAATATCAACGCCTCTCACTTTTGCTTCCACATGTTCACACCTCAATATGTGACGTGTTGGCCTAGATATACTAAACTCATTGGTCTTACAGAAAGCATTCGAACTGAGTTTCGACACAGCATTCATGCCGCATGGTCTGCCCAATCTGCGTTAAGCTTTCGGCCTCGCACTCTCGGAGAAAATAAACACTTGTGTTTGCCACGCCTATTTAAAGGAACTACCAAACCTGAAATCAAACTAACTTAATAAGTAAACTGATTAGTACGAAAATGAAGTAGATATCAATGTAATGTCGTTCATTATAGGTGCGGTCCTCAATTAGTACAAGTATATGCCAGTATACAGATAACAGCGTAAAACATGAACCTGTAGCTCAGAATAGCAGAGCTAGGGGTAACTCAAAATTGATACCGAACTCACAGAATATAGACAAGTATAGACCTTAACACTATGAGTAATTTTTGTTCAATTTTCCTTTGAAAAAGAATGATTAAAGTTATACATTAAATTGGAAAAGCGTTATAACACTGACTTATTTGTTACCTTATGAAAACGCTATGTTACACAGTCCATGGAAAAGCCATTGAAACAGACATTGAGGGGAAATAAGCGTATTCTAAATATGCAACGCGCAATTCACGATTTTTTAATATTAAAAAAAATCTTGATATTTTATATTTACAGGAATATAATTACCCTTTGATTTTCATCGTTGACTAAAACAATTGCTGTTACGAAAGTTAATTGTTCTACATACTTGAATTTTATCCGTAAATAGCTACCCATATCACACGCTTCGTTTACATACAAAAGGAATAGCTAAGTAAAATGTGTAAGAAGTGGACCCATATGCTGTTGATCTCTTTCCATGCAATTGTGGATATGGACCTGACTTAAAATAATGATAAAGCATTGAGCAACTATACCCATTAATAACTGATATTTCGGAAAAAGCTAATGCCACATAGAAGCCATTTTAAATTAAACATGTGTTTTAATATAATCTAAATTTTCTTTGGAGTACGTTTACTTGCTTAAGATATAACAGTTATACAAGGTTTCGTAAAGTGTGTTCGAAATGAAATGGACCTCACAGGCTGCTCCCTAAAGATTCACGATCTACATTATACTTAACATTGCAGATTCCTTTATTAATATAGTCTTTTATTACAAATCGTTGCTTCATTTTTGAGAAAATCAAAAATGGTTTATAAAGTTCCATGTGAAGGGAAGGAGAGTGAATTATATGGTCGTATCTTTGGAAGATTCTAAGCTTAAATGCGAAGTTTGGCATATATCCTAATTTTCCTTTCGGAATTATGCTGCTCACACATACAGACACAGCGGTGTTTTTTTAAAGTTATTTCTATAAATAAGTTGTGCTGAAAACATGAACTTCCAGTAAAGAATGCAGTACCTTCTCTACCTACCTAACATCTACGTGGTAGAAAAATTAATTAATGTATAACCAGTAAGGGAGCAGTACTTGCGAATCCAAAAATCTGGGGATTTTGTACTTTTCTACTTGTTCTGCCTTAAATTTTCGTAATCTTCGCAGACATAGCTAAACTAGTCCGGAGAACTCCTGCAGTTACTTCTGGAAATCATTCTCACGCTTTAATTTAGATGACCTCAAATGAAAACTAAAATTTTATATTTAGATGAATGTTATAATTTGGAGAAAACAAATAACATATTTGAAAACACCGTTAAAAGCTGAGTCAGAAACAGTCAAAACTTTGAGCAAAACTCTGCTATTGTTGCCAAGTATTAATATTTTAATAATAATAGTAATTGCAACAACAACAATAATAATAATAATAATAATAATAATAATAATAATAATAATAGCAGTAATAGCAGTTGCAGCAGTAAACATTGCATAATGAAACAGGTGTATTTGTTTCATAAACTAGTAAATTGAAATATTAGCTTCTATGGGATAAAAACTGATTAAAATCGAGAACAAAAGGAAGTTTGGGTCAGTCCTTTGTTCCAGAATAATAATAATTGCTTCTTCTAAGAACAGAAGATTAAAATGTTGTGTTGACTTGCAGGAATGAAATAAACATTTTTTATAGTTGGCTTACCCTCCTTTTATGAAGGCCTGACACCTCCTCTAGGACTTAAAAGCGGGTGCCTAGGGTTCAGAAGCCTGTTACGGCACGTAACCACGGAAGGGAGAACCTGGAATGAGTGGTCCGCTTGTAGCCAGACACGAGCGGAGGAAGTGGATGATATGGAATGCAAGTGAAATGGATGATTGGAAAAGGTGATGATGCAGGAATTAGTGGAATGAGATGCGGAGGAAACCGGAGGACCCAAAGGAAAACCGCCCAGACGCCGTTTCGCCCACCAAAAATCCCACATGCGTGCGCTTGGGATCGATCCCGGGCCGCCTAAGTGGGTGGCGAGTGCTCTAACCCCAATTATTAACATATGAGAGCAATTTACAACATCTCAGGAGCAAACTTACGATGCATTTAATCACACTAGCCCTAAATGTTTGTTAAATTGACATAAAGCACTAGAATTCAATTCCTGCTGCCGCTACTGCTCCTGCTGCAGCTAAAACCATAGTAACAATAAGAAAAATAATAATAAAAATATCTGTATTATTCCTAAATTAGTTACAACATATGACTGCACAACATTCCTTTATCCACTTGCTTGTCGATAGTCGGTTCCGCTATTGGCAGATCAGTAAATGAGCTCACCTTGCAAAACGGTACAGTCGCCGAACATTCTTGAATACCAATCGGATGTGTTCCATTCACAATACTTTCTGTATCTATTCGCCAGAAAATTATCCTTACAGAAGTGTATTCTTCTATCTACTGCATGTTATCACGATAAACATTATCAAGGATAATCTTGTTACTTATTTCCTTGTAAGGGCAATATACTCGTATAAGGAGTAATAATGGGGCGTATTTTGGAAGTGGTTAACCGAAAGGTGCATCGGACATAAATTATTTGTTTTAACGAGATCTATAATTTTTTGTGTAGTAAGCTTTTGTCTATATCTTACGGTTTACCATTTATGCAAAATTCTTCCATAATCATGAGGACTTCAGAGGTCATTCCCATAAATTTAAATGTATGGCTTTCATTTTACATGTAAATATCTTTAGTTCATGGCAGTTTAATCAAAATCGCTATTTCATTTTTTATAAATTTGAAAATTACGAACTATCTTTCATGTAGAGGATTAATTTGTGATAGAGGAATATTTCTGAAAATCACAGTGTCACATCTGTGTGACGTAGGCAATAAACTTAATTGCTGAGTTTGGTACTTAACTGACAGTTCATTTTTAGTTATACCACCTGCAGACACGCACACACGAAAACAGGAACCTTTTTCTAAGAATGCCTTTTTTATTCTGGTGTTCTTAAAACATGCATTTTCCGGTGAAATCTTGCTATCGAGTTTTGGGTGGAATGCAATATCGTCTATATTTATTATGTGCATTGCACTTGGTGAAATAACTACAGACCAGTTGTCGCATCTTAATGGAGGAATACACAGGCTCAATTTCATATTAGAGCTTCATGTTAATTTATATATCTGTATATAACATTATTAAATGCATCTGTTTTGCAATTTTATTTGTGATTATTGAATTATTATCATTGCCTTTCAATGGGAAGTTTGTTTTCTCATATTTTATCAGGAATGACTTTAAACAGTATATGCGTACCTTTCCAATTTTACTATTAGGTGTTTTATATAGTGCAGTGTGGTTGGTGAGGTGTAGTGTAGTGTACGAGAGGGGATTCTCTACCTCAGCTAGTGATAGGCTTTTTGTACTTTAGACCCCGGGAAGAGAGGACAAGATGAAAGAAATTAGAGACAGCAGGCGGAACGAGATCGTGGCAAGGAGCCTTCGTGGAGAGTCCCTAACAGTGCCCAAGCAGTTCTTCATCGCGACACGGTGAGCGCTAGGAACCCACGTCTCAAGTCTGAGTAATACGCCTCTGTGTATACCGACGACCCCCAGGGTCATTATCCGCCGAGAGCTGAGTCTCCAAAGTGCAATCAACTCAACGAGAGGGTGGCAACACTGCAGTCCTCGCCAGCACTTACAACCCTGAGGGAAAGACCGGACGGATGAAATGCATGGATGAGATTTTCCGGGGATTGAGGAATCATCCCTGGCATTCACCTAATGACCCCGAAAAGAAACCATGAGTCAGAGAGGTCGGCTGCGGGGAACTGATCCCATTACCTTCTGAATGCCAGTCCTAGACAAAACGCCTGAGCCATCAGCCTTGGTTGTTTTAAATAAAAACGGATATACTTCAGTTTTGCGTTACACAAATATTTTGTTTGAAATGAAAAATAAACTTCATATATTATATTCACATAGTCTGTCACCTATCAAATATAACTACTCTATCAGGAAACTCTAAATTCCGACATTGCGTGGGATTTTTAGGGTTCATAAGGTTCAGCGCGGCTCAGTGAACAAAACGAAATTGAATTCATAGGGAATATTTCATTGGGCCTTCATTCCCTTTCCAGGACATTTCCCAAAAGTTCGGGCATTGAAATGCTCAGCATTTCTGCTGCTGATATTCAGTCTGTGGCCACATACAGTCGCCCATTGGGAATGGAAAAAGAACCTGGATATTGATGGATAGAAGAAAACTTGGCACTGTGTGGTTTGAATCGTTGACTCAGGGATGCCGGTGGGAGCCAACTTTGGTAGCTATCGTGTATCTGTAACAACGGGCTTGCCACATGGGAATACGAACGTGATGAACACACAACTTGGACAGGATTTAACCAACCCTCTTCCCTTTAGTATCGCTACTCGATCTCTCGCGATATCAGCGCACTTCGTGACGGTACTGTTTTAGGGTCCCCTACATTTACTTTTTCGATAAATATTACAATAATCGACGTATGCAAATAGCCAATCGTGAGCAGAATTATTCTCAACCCCTGCAGTGTTCCCCGTGGTCTTCTCTAACTGATTTAACAGGAAAACGCATCATGGCTTGTACTTAGTTCAGAAGTTCTACCACATAGCAATATCTCTAATACATGAATTTCTAATACATCTCAGCTGCATTCAGGTACTCGGGAATTTCATTGTACTCTTTAAATATTCTTACAAACCTTACATTCATTTAGTTGAGCTATATGTCTCACATTTCATAAAACTATACAATGGCAAAACAAAATTCTGTATTTAAATAGTTAAAAATAATTTATAAACAACAGGTATGCAACTTAAATTTTTACACATCAGCAGATATTTTTTCCAGTACATATCCCGTTTATTTCCGTCCTCGGCATGATTTTCAAATCGTGTAATATTGGACCACTTGTTATATGTGGAAATTAAATCACTGGTTATATACAATAAACTATGCTGAGGTTTAGTAGTGTAATATAGTTATTATTATCATCATCATGCGCTTAATAATGCTTTATATATATATATATATATATATATATATATATATATATTGGTAGCCCATATATTTTACGTTTTTACACCTTTAAATGATTGCAAATTTATACTACATATAAACATTAACATTTACAAAATAAAATAAATTAAAAAATAAATGGTATGATTTTACTTTATCTTTGTCTTTATTTATATATATATATATATAATATTCTTTCTCAGCATAGCTTGATAAACATGATAAGATAAAGATGAAATGTTCGTTTCAATTCAGTCAGCACGCAGACTGGAAAGTAAACGCTGTTGCCTTGCATATACTCTGCGCTGTATAACTTTAAAGATGAGAGATAATTTTACTAAGCTTCCACCATTCTCACGGCCTACAACTATTATGGGGATGCCGCTGACAAGGTTAAGTTTATCATAGTTTCGAACTTAAGAAAGAACAGTGTAAAACTACAAATATGGGTGTCACCTGCGCATGCTCAAATATCAAGAGCTTTCTAAAAAACGCTACTGATCACTCCTTTATCGAAATCTGCCACATTACTACGAGTGCTATCGTAACACATGCTAAAGAAATTGACCGCAGATCTTATGGGGGAAACCGTTATTATCCGTAGTAACTCTCCATGACCATTACGTAAAACTGATATACTACAATAATAATAACTCCATGGTACGATAGCTCACAAGGAACCTTGGCCTACCACGCGTCCATGACGTCATGGATGGGGTGCAGTATTGGAAGGTGAGATGCGGTTCAGCGCTTCAATCTCTCCCAGCCGGTTAATGCGGTCCTCTTCACCTGGAGCCGTTACTTCTCTATCAAGTAGCTCCTCAATTGACTCCCCAGGGACCTCGCGAGGCTGAGTGAGCCCCGGACCAGGTCTCCCCACGCCGGTACTGGGAATCGAACCCAGGTCTCCCACTTGGCAAGCAGCTGCGGTACAACCGCACTAAGGAGACGACCGATATACTACAATGAACCAATTACTTTATGGAATTCTGGAAAGAGAATATTACACATAAAGTTATCTTCAAAGGTGCCGTTAGCACAACTGGTTGTTAAATGGGTGACCGGCGATAGATTCACAGCTCTGCAGATGTAATATTTACTCACCCTAATTGAGTCGGATATATTTCTAATCGTCTGTAACCTTCCCAAAGGATAAGTACTACTTGATACTACGTTTAAACCCATGATTTATATCATAAAATTTGACATGGTTTTATAATGTGTACAAAGGGCATATACAGAATGGTATTACGGCATAATAAAGTCTGGTACATCTTTTAGCAATACTAAACAGTAACCATATTGATTAAATAAACCCCACTCAAACGTACATCTCTGATTAAATAAACTGGTAAACTTTGTAAACTTTGTTCTAATCATTTCAAGTGAATTTGGAATAAAATTATCACAGTGAAGGCTTTAATAGAAAAACAATATTTCTACGCGTATTTTGTCAAAATTACAAGAAAAACAGAAAATAAAATAAATAAAAGGTATTTTAGGCATTTAATGGTGAAAATGACGCTATACCGCCAATTAATTGGTCCTAAATGTTGTCTATGTATCTTTCGTATATTAGAGGATTCAATATTGTGGCAGCTTCCCTAAGACTTACAGGGAATTTGATAAAATACTGACCGTACATATTCTATGCGATACAAAAGGCTCTGTGTAGTATGAAACTTAATTTTAACGTAATTCTTACGACACAATTTTTGGTAGGTTTTTTTCATAGAGTAGCTAAACTTTTCTTGCAGTGCAAAACGAATGGGTGTTGGCAAAGAAATTGGTAGTTGTAGGCTACCATTACCGAGCAGGAAAACACAGGTTGTAAGGCATAGGTCCCTGGTTCGAAATTCATTGGACCTCCCTTGTTGTATTTCATGGTTTACCCAAGTTGCTAGGCAAAGGTTTGGGTAGATTATGCACTATCAGATATATTCTGATTCTAATTTCCTCTTATTGCATTTTCTCATCTTTCTTTGTTGCAGTTCCTGGCACAATGTCTGTGGTAATCTAGAAAGTTTTAACCTTGAAACGTTAGGGATCCCGTTTCGCCATGACTGCTCTCAGTAAATCGGGCCGCCCTTCATTCTCTCACGTCTGGTCGCTTTCTCAGTGCATTTAGTAGGCACCTGCTCTGCTTCTCACCCTTAACCCCGAAGTTTACCACTTATTGCACAATATGTAAAATATTGTCTGCAGAATGAATGACATAAATAAGTCTTTGTGAGGAAATAATATAATTGTAATTGCAATTGCAATTGTAATTTCACGTTGATTTATTGAAACCATATTTCATTTTACTACAATATTATGCCTACCTTACTTTTTATTCAGAAATCAATACCGTATTGTTTCCCAATATGGCCAAATTTTAAACATTTTCAGTATATTAGTCCCTGCAAAGCCTATTTTCTTAGAATTTGCTAAGGCTGAATTTACTGTTCTACCATAATTTTGACTAGCCCATTTTTACGAAAATGTACTGAAATACTTCTTTATGCCCCAGAAAGGAAGAAAACTGAGCTGCTTACTTGATTCTAGACACGCGTCGTTGGTAGCTCACGAAGGTCATTCTTAGAAGGTTCTTGCACTTCTCACAATGCAAATCTTGAGCTTTCTCTCCTTTCACTCTATCCCTTGTCTTCAAAATGGAATTACCAAACTTGGCTATCATGTATGGTACCCATTCCATCAGCATATATACAGGAGGAATTTCTAACTATATATATTTATATAAATAGCTAAAATATACACAACATTTGTCAGAACTATCTGTCGGAAAGTAAACTATCTGGTGACAAAGTGGGATCCCTCAACAGCTGTTTTTACTGCATCTACTTTTAAAGCTGCTTTCCTCAGCAACGATTAGTTTTAGCAACAAGAACCTGAATTTCAAATTGATAATATGTTTAAGTAACGGCTGACTGCTATATTAGTCTTTACCATTCCGAAAATATTTCTGCTTGTACATCTTATCCATCCTGAATCACGGCGTAGTGGGCTGGAGCGTAGTGTTCCAGTTCAGAGACAAGTATATTTGAGCACACCAGGGCTACACGGTTTTTTCGGTCTGCGAGAAGGTCCGGTTTCCACCCTAAATGGGGGAAAATTTGTACAGCTAGGATAGGTAACGATGGGTGATGGAAGCAAAATTTATAAGTTTGGCAAGCATAATCTTCTTGTATTGGCTAAATTATTGTTCTTCATGGTGCACATGTGAGTTCGAGGTTTACAGTCGGGTTGTTGGCCCAGGTCCGTCAGGGATGTCGTGCCATAGATTAATTATTTTATACTTTTCAAGATTCTAGGAGAACAATTTGCGTCTTCAGAAGTACATTAGATGCATTATAGTCAGTAAAAAGTATACGTAACAAAGATCTAGAGGGAATCAAGGAAACCACCCTTATGAATTTTTAAAGTGTACTTTTCTTAATAAATTAGATTTAATTATCTATCTATGATAGCCTATATATAAATTTCTATATAAATTCTCCTAAAGAGGAAAACATATTTTATGATATTCTAAATATTCTGAAAGATATTGTTTTTGTGGTAGAAATTTCGAAATGTAAGTTCCAGCATATAGTATCATTTTCAAACAAATTATGAGTTACTTAAAAAAGTTAACACCAAATATGTTTAATGTTTATATTTTTTCCAGTGTCTCAATGCTATTTGTTTTAATATTTACGCTGAGAGCTTGTATTTATTACTAGAATCTGATGACTCCCAGGTTCGAAATTGGAAAGCATTTGGTTAACACACGGAATACAAGGAGAGGATTGGTAACACAGTTAATAAAGAAATACTTTTTATTCTGCCGAGATGACTGTAGTTTTTAATATGCTATGTAAACTTCTCTGTGCGATGGAACTTGTCTTACTTGAACGTTTGCCCCTCCATATACCTATCAACCTAAGAAGCACTAAACTTATTAACGCAAAAATCCTACAAGGTTTGCATGTTTCGTAGTATTCATTAAT
Source organism: Hymenopus coronatus (assembly GCA_030762935.1). Lineage (NCBI taxonomy): Eukaryota > Metazoa > Arthropoda > Insecta > Mantodea > Hymenopodidae > Hymenopus > Hymenopus coronatus. The sequence goes on from CM060900.1 coordinate 339,273,837, forward strand.
TTTCAGAATTTTTTTCGCTTAACATGCCTCTCCTTATGAGACATAATATTTTCAACTGTAATTCGTATTTGTGAGGTGTCTGTTTAAAGAACTCTTCAAGGATGTTCACTTGTTCAACAGGAGATACACACTTATTTTCCTAGGTCTAAATTAGAGTACTGTTTTAGGTAACTTCAATGCTGTAGCTCTTTTTAATCCTAGACTTTAACAGAAACTGCAAGAGATCTAAAATTGTAGTATGTATTTCCTTTACTCTTGTTTCTAGTGACTAGCACCTTTTATAAGGCTTGATATGTTCTCTTTAAGGTTCTCCTTTACAACAGCAACGTTCCCTACATCTCCTGGATTGTCTTCACATTAGCAACTCAAAACCCCGCCTCTATGTTCTAGTAACTGCTAATGTTGGAACCGTGTTCATTAGCTTACTTGGCTCCAGGCCCGTATGAGAATTCTTAGGATGGCGAACAGCTCTATTAGCCTTTGTAATACTCTAAACCAGGAAATCCATTTTGTTGCTTCTACGATATTACATGTAATGGAGTCAGTATTTATATCACTTAAAATGCAGTAGTCACAAAGCTAAAGCAGAAGAAAATGCAGGAACGATTTTATATACTGCAATGAGCACAGACCAAATAAAAAATTCTGATGTGTTACACTCACATGACTTCCTCTAGCTGCTCTACAAACTTCTTGCAAAAGATTATTCTTCTTTCTACACAATGCTAATCGAGATAAACAGTAGCAAAATGTTCTTATTACTTAATTCCGTATAAGTAGAAGAGAACAAAGGGAATGCACTAGGCTATCGTTATGCGATTGTCATTGCAAATCGCTTCTTTGCTTGGTCAGGAGTAGAACAAAAGAAAACCGGACTTCCTGTCTGAGAAAAGTATAAGTACTTCACAATTGAAACCAATAACAAGGAATGTCTCGGAAACGGTTACCTCCACAACAAAAACGTAAAGGACATAAATTGTGTGATTTGACCATATTTTTACATTTTTTGTGTGGTAAGGTTTGTCTATCTCTTACGGTTTAGCAGCTAAGCAAATTTCGGGAAAATTCATCCAGTATAAAGAGGTCTTCAGGGGCTATTCCCAAAAAAATTCAATACATACATTTTATTTGGGATGTAAGTAGCTTTAGTATACGGAATGTTAATCAAAATCATTAGAGCCATTTTTAAGAAAATTAAAATTTTCGAAAATTTTTCAACATAATGGGTAGCTTATGGTGGCGGGATTTTCTTGAAAATCTTAGTGTCACATCCTCCGAAGATACTAAACCTAAATATCAAGTTTGGTATTTAATGTATTTCTCGTTTTTGAGCTATGCTGTCTAATGACACAGACACGGACCCTTTTCTAAAAAAATCAGACCTAGGGGACCTCAAAACATAAATTTCCGGTTTGATCTCGATATCGATTTTTTCCGACAAGTACATAGTATGTGTAGAGAAAGTAAAGAAGACATCTAAAAGTAAAACCGATCTTAATTTTGAAACTAGAACTGAAGCTAAACACAAAGCTCCACAGTGTTTATATTATGTTATATTACATAATATATAAAGTAGTGTAAAGTACAAACCTCCTGAACTTACTGGTACCGTGTTCTTTGTGTGAAATTCTCTAAAGGAGTACTTGGTTCGTTGCTATTATAGTAATAAAATAGATCGGATATACCAGGTGGACCAACAGTGCTTATTTCACCTGTGCAGATATCCCTTCTTGCGTTAAAACTGTTGCAAAACTTAATGGGGCAATTCCAAGTAAAAGCTGATCAGTGAGGAACTGATGTATTAGCACTATTGAATTTTGTTCTATCTCTTGCATATATTTTTTTTCTTTAAAGTCTGCTTGCAGCAGAGCAAGATAATTATTTTCCAAGAATAACTTTGAATGCTAAAAAATTACCTTTTATGCTCTTTAATTTTATAACTAAATATCTCTAAATGGTGATATATGGAATTTAACACAACAATATACATTTTATGAAATTTTGAAATTCCGTTCTTTTGCAAAACATGCCTGCTACATGCAATATCAATAGAACAACTTGCAGTTCTAGAAATGGAGCTCTGTTTGTGTTTCATCAATATTTAAGGATATTTATTTACAATGCGAGTAATTAGTATATGCTCAACCATTTTACATTATTAATTAATTTTCTATAATACATCAAATTTGACATTAGGATATAAAAATATAATAAAAGGGAGAAAATACGGTTTAAATTTAATTGAGTTGTTAATCTCATAGCGGTCTTTTGCGCCCAATATCCATAGAATGGTTCGCTGAGAACCGCAGCAATTAAAGCGCGTCAATAAATAAAACTCAATTTGATTTTGAAGATGTCAAGGAACAACTACTCACATATTAACACATTTATATCATTTCTGTTTAATTTGTAAAAGTATAAGCAGTGTAGATTGCCACACCGTTATCATGTAATTTTGCAACTGACGGGGCTATGTACAGAAATGTTTACAGATATTAACATAGGATTTGGAGTAGAATACGAGCAGAGGGAACTCGGCACATAACTTAGGTTGGTTACTGTACCTATGCCCCACGGAGGCATTCCTGGGAGGGAGGGGTAAGGTGAGATACACCGGGTGCCAGAACCAGGAGTCATGGTGCAGCACTGGCAGGGTCCCTAAAGTTTTCAGATAGAATCGCCCCAACAGCCGAACAGGCAGGGTCCAACGCCTCACCCGGGTCCACATCCCAGCAAACAGTCAGTCGGGTGACGGAGAGTGTTCACTATGAGCATTCTTTCCGGCTACCACGCTGCACCGAGCACCACCGCCAACGGGCTGAAGGAGACATGAAATGTCAATGGAAATAACATAGAGGGACAGATAATTCAGGGAATGAAATAAACCTGTTGAACAATTCCTGGCGACCAGGGTAAATCCCGAAAAAAAAAAACATGGGCGAGGTAGGCTAGTCACGGGAATCGAAGCCGCGACCTCCCGAATGCATACCACAGATGAAGTCGCCTGAGGCGCTCTATATCTACTAAAGCATCTTTTGCAGGCACAGTAAAGTATTCAGTGATCTCTCTGTATAATTTCTTGCCTGTACCTCTTATAGCTATTGGCAGATGTACATATTTATCGCAATTTTATTTACTTCTTTCAACAGTTTGATGTTGAGCGTGTCAACTCGAATGCTGTTTAATACCCGTCCTTACCATAAAGAACACCATAGGCGGTGGCCACTATGGTGTATGAGATGAAATTGTATTGGGGAAGGAGATTAGCTAGGATGGCTCTGTGACATCTGCTACTTATGGGTGCTTAGAGATATCTGGAAAGGGAACAACCTGTCAGGAAGCATGCTTTTGGTGAGATTTGGATAGCATACCGGCCGTTCAAGAGTCCGTGTTCTAATGCCTTCGGTGTTTTATCATTGACGGGGTAAATATCCCCTCCCCTAATATCCCTGGTGGTGGTTGCCCGTTAGCGATAGTAAGAGCTAGTGTGTCTTTTAGAAAAAGCATCTATTATTCCCAAAAGAGTTGCATTGTAGTAATAGATTATGATTCAATGAGAAATTATGCACATATATTGTATCATAATAGTTATATTAATTAAAATTCTGATGTATTACACTCAGGTGACTCTCTCTTTATTCACTTTTGTTTATTTTTATATAGATACCACAAAACATTCTTACAAAAGCTGATTTTCCTAGTTGCTTCATTTTCCCCCGGTATCAAAAATAAGTTTATTGTAAATGATGTAAAATACAATTGTGCTGGTACAAAAATACTTTTGGGTAACTGCACAAGAAAGTCCTGAAGTATGTTAATCGATATAAACCTTTGCAGAAATAGTTTTATTACATACTTTGTTGTAGATACAAGGGTGGATAGAAGAGATCTAATCGATAGCTAATCGTTAAAGGCTCTTTCCATGAAATACTTAGAAACAAATGAATGGGACCGCACTTTGAAACATTAATTGAAGAACTCAAACCAATAATAACAACAATAATGGTGATGATAATGTATATTTCGAAAACGGCTAATGCCAAAAAAGGTATTTAAACTGTGAGCTACAAAGTAAACAATATTTTTGGTAACTGGCCCTGTAATTCAGTCACACTCTTTGCTGTGTGAGAGGTCCCGGATTCGATTCTTGTCTAGAGTTAGAGGTTTTTTTCTAGCTCAGATTATTCCCTGTTCACCCAAGAGTCTAGAAATGTGTGTTTCTAATGACTAAAATTAAAAAAAAAAAAAAGTAAAATAGTAACCTAACTATATCAGTACGCGAGTTAACACCATTGTCAATAGACAGTATGTTCCACAGGAAATTACTTCCGATAGGACCATGCAGTTCAAAACGGGCATAAACGGAACAATAAGAAAAAAAATGGTAAAGAAGGCTTTTATCCATTTTTATGGTTTATCATTTTATAAAGTTACACAAAAGTAACTAGAATAGATTTGTAGACTTATTTTGTTAGGCAATTATCTCACAGATATTTAATTGTCGACAAAACAGTTAGAGCCATTTTTGACAAATTAAAATATACCCAAAAGGGTTTCCGTTTTCCAAAAAGGTAAAGCATAGTTTCAGTGGTGTGAAATTTGGTATTTATTGACAATTCGTTTTACATTTATGCTATTAATTGCCACAATGTTAGATATAATCACACAGACACACAAACAGACCTTTTGCTAACTTTTTTCTAGTGGAAACTCCGCATCAAAATGTTGGTTGTGTAAACTTCCTCTACTCAGTATTTATGTGGAAGAGCAAGTAAAGAGTGTTACCTCTACTTACTTTTATAATTATTGATTGATGCAATACGACGCGAAAATATTTCCTCCCTTACATTCTGCCTAAGCATTACATTTATGTAATAACAACATATGAGGAGCAACCAATCAAAACGTAATATTGTCCACTTATGGACAAATATACAGTATGGTGTGGTATTTTACATGCTCTACATGATCCCGCAATCAGATTTAACCTATATGCATATTTTGCCATTGAAATAACGTGTTGAAAATGAGCTGTTAAAACAAATCATATATTATCCATCTATGTGATTGAAATAGGGCACATAATGTCCATAAATAAACTGTTATTTTATTTCTGATTCATTTATATTGGCACCACTGTCACATTATGTTTCATTGCCTACAATAGTTCAAAACATTATTCTGCATTGTTGCCATCTTGCATTGTTTGACATAGTTCCAGGAAAATCCTTATTATAAAAGAGTACAACTCAGAGCATAGCAGCAGTGTCTAGTTCTGCTTTTTGTTACTTATTAATGAAACAATCACCACATGGAACTTATAAAAGTTTGCTTTTGACTTACAGCAAGTCCAGTCTTCTCCAAAACTAAATATTGCAGGAGCATATTATGCCCGACAAATAGCATTTTATAGCTCTTGTGTTACAAATATAGAAACTACAAAACCTGTTCTCGATGTGTGGAATGAAACTGAAGCAGGAAGGGTGCCACAAGAAATATTATCAGCCGTCACTGATTTTCTTTCTAAATCATCGTTTGACCAGACCACCATATTTCTCAGACTCTTTGCTGATTGATGCGGTGGCCAAAATAAAAATCAACATCTGATTCGTGTCATTGCAGTTTGGCTGCTGAAGAGTTCTCCGTCAAATATGAGGAACGTACACCTACATTTTTCAGTTCAAGGGCATTGTTTTTTCTTTTACCTGCAGATAGGGTATTCGGTAGAGTGGAGAGAAAACTGCAACAAATTCCGTAAATTTCCAGAGTAATACGTACAGGTTGATAACGAAGTAGGGGATACTATGTTTATTTCAAAAGACTGGAAGCTTAAGGATTATAAAGAATGTCAAAGACTTGGAGAAAGATAGACGGTATCAGTGAAGTAATAAGAATAATTTTGTGAAAGCCAAAACTGAACATGGTCAGTGATCAGGATGTAAAATTTAAAACAAAACATTAGTGTTTTTTGATGACCCTTCACAACACTGGAAAAACTTGGGCATAAGAGAATTATGTTTTCAGCAACTGAAAGACCTGTTCTTCCATCATCAAGCAAGGGAAAGGGAGAGAAAAAGGATAATGTGAAAAATTTGTTCACTTTAAAATTTATTGAAAATTGGAAAGAAGAAGAGCTTATGTTTTTTTGTTTCATGGGCCTTAGAGGTACCATGTAGCAGTAGCACTCCTAAACATATCGATTGTAAATGTTTAAATAAAGAACCTGGACTGGATAAAATGTAGTGAACAGTAATATTCTGCCTATAATAAATTATTGTATTGGCAAATATTCATTGAATTCTTTGGGGATTATTAAACTTATATTTTTCTAAGTACTGTAAATTCCATGTAATCGAAAATGTAATTTAGCATATTAACATTTCGTTCCAAGTTCTATTTGAAGTGATTGATTATATAATATTGTAAGTTACATTTTAGACATTAAAAATGCAATTTAATACAGCATAAATACAGTAAACTCATCAAAATATATAATGACCTATATGATGGATCGAAACGTATATTGTCCAATACATAAATGAAATTTCTAACGTCCCTACTAAAATATGTATCTATTGATACATGAAATCTAATTCAGTATTCCAATACGGAAATAACTGTGAAAGTTGCATTACATTTTATTGAACACTTTAGTAGGTATCAGTTTTTCGCTTCTCCTGAAAAATTTGTATTATGGGAGATTACACGTTTTGATTGGTCGCTCCTCATATGTAACTAATTTCATGTAGTTCTTCCTTTTAGTGAGTATGACCAGTTCAAATGGAAGAGAGGTAAGGGTTTCTAAATATTTACTCTACATGCTACCATGTAACTAATTAATATTTTGGTCGCCAGATGGAGCAATGTCTCGCTATCACGAAAACATAATACAACGTAAGCCGTTTAGTTAATGCGTTCCAGCGATAACTGGGAGCAACTTCTGGTGAAAAAGTTTATTATCTGTCCTCTTTACTTTTGGCCACCCCCGAGTAGAATACAAAATATGTTTCGTTAGAGATATGCATATGCAGCTTCCTACCACAAGATAGCTAGAAAGCATTTCCGTCTACATTGGATTTTTACGGAAATTATTGATTCACCATTTACTCAAGATTAGAAGTGTGTGTACATTTTGGCCGGTATTGTATCACCATGTATTTCCATTACCAAATTCAACTTTTTCATACAGTTTACCAAGCTATACCGGATTAAGTAAGATAAAATCATTTGTATGTCCATGTTTTCACGTGTTTGCGTACATATATACATATATAGATCGAGAGAGCTGTTTACAATTCTAGTGCTATCAAAAATTCATATGCACAAATAAAATACAATGCGGACTGATACAATCAATACGACCCTCGTAAATCTGTAAAGCCCCTTTGTGTTTGACTTCCCTCTCAAACATAAATTTTATATTGGCTTCATCTACCTACCACAGAAGTGCGAGCGAGTCAAAAACTAGCCATGTAACAAGGCCATTGTCCATTTGTAAAGAAGAAACGCATATAATCGACACCGTTATGGATTAATGGCGTTCCCAGCAAAGGCACTATTTCACGCCGATCCTAGAGCTTTCCAGTCCCGGGCAGAATGCTGAGGCACACAAAGTTCTGATCAAAGAGAATCATAATGCTGCGATCCGTACATCTACAAGCAGAGAGGAAATTCAGAAAGGGGTGCACGTATTTGGGGAATAAAATGTGTATGAGCCTTCTCTATGTGTGGAATTTTTTCCATTTCGAGAGCCAGTATCGAACTATTGTAATGGATGTTATTAATGCAAATAACAGCGAACTATTACTGATAGTGTGGTACAGTTATTTGGCACCTATAATGGTAATAACTACAATGTATTTTATTGAAACAGAGCAGACATTGAATTCTGTTCAAAATATACACTTTCATATCAAAATATAAATTGTTGTGAAGTTTGTAATTATTCAAACAATATAATATGTTTCCTAATAATAATATAATTCTTATAAGTGTTGGGAGAAATTACAGCACAGCATGCCTTTTGAGAATCTGTTACGGAACAAGGATTCTACTATCGTTTGTTGTGTCTTTCATGGTTATGAATTTGTTAGGAATTCGAAAACGTGTTTATCAAGATACAGTCTGCTCGTTCGAAACGGTTTCAGTTTCTGAGAAGTTATCCATATTGTGACAATGTCGTTAGGTATGTGAACGCTCTCATATTCGCTCTGGTATGCGGTGGTGGAGCCGGAATGTGGGACGTCACAGTTAGATGCATTAACAACGGTGCGACGCAGCAGGATCCTTTGGAACGTGAGACTGCTCTCGCGACTTATGATTCTTTCCGATATTCGAGATATTTCTCCAAACTTCGGGTTCTAGTGAATTTGACAAGCTACCATAAAGTTTGTGACGTAATTTTCTTGCTATAAAAGGAGGAATGAGTGCAGTGGTTCTGTTGTGTTGTGAATTGTACTGAGTCGTTACTGACTGGAGTGTTAACGCGTAGTGGTATGCATGGTGTTTCGAAATAACACCGAACCAAGAAGCGGATTTGCGTAGATCCTATGTGATAGAAAATATAGTTTTCAACACCAAAGCACCCCGGAGTCAGCGTGATTTAGGCATATACCCAGGAGCAAAGCGCGTGACTGACTCACGCTACAGGAGGTAATGCAGGTAGGGTGGGAAAACCCGAGTCACGTGTTTTAGCATTGTTTTTGCAAACATCCGCTTGCTGCACAGAGATTATCTAACATTAAGGGATTTCTTGTGTTGCAAAACCTCGCTAAAGAACCTATTACTTTTAGTTACTTTTTTTACTCCTTTCAGATTATAATTTCATTACAACCGGCAATGAATGAAAGTAAAGGACTGGGAAAATAAGTTGTTGTACATATGCCGCTAATGTACTATCTTAAACACAATTAAGCTTTAGTGATCTAAGGGTGGGGGCAACAAACTGATAAAGGCGAAGAGAATACTATCAGAATACTACCAAAGGGTGGTAGATAAAGTTCAACAAAAATAATTCCCTATTGTAGTCATACAAGAAGTATATTTTACCGTCTTTAACTCTTAATATCGAATGAAAAGTTTGTAAATATAACAGTAATTCTCCTTACCATAAGTTGTTGAGAGTGTACTGTTAGGATAATTACAATAAGTTTAGGATAATAAGTACAAAGTACTCGTGGTTATGGTAAAGTACCTATGGTTCACATTCAAAAACAATCGCGAAGCAAACCAACCATGAGTAGTTTTTTGAGCAGGTAAGCGCCCTCTTACCTGAAATCAAGGACAGATTTGCTGATAACGTATAAAAAGGATTGTTTTCATGGCACGTGCCTGCAAATATTATGTGGACATCACACGCTAGTGTGTCGTGCACCTGTCTAATCTCAAAATAATGTGGTTTTCAAAGTTACTTAAATGTCCAGTGATCTGGTCGTACACATTTTGTAAAAATATTGATTCAATATAAATCATATTGAGTTTTGTTTATTTTAGTAATGGAATAACATTACATTGATTTTTAAATAATGCCAATGTTTAGAACAGTTGGATTAGCTTTGAGACCAGGTAGCATAATCGAGTGTGTGTGTGTGTGTGTGTGTGTGTGTGTGTGTGTGTGTGTGTTTGCCACAAACTGCAGATAACTTACTATCTCGGTTGATGGAAACAAAATTCTCAGGCCTAGTTACAGAGCAAAATTATGAACAGATATCTAACGGCAATGTATATAATTAAAATAAACATATTTAGAAATTTCATCAACAATACCTAAGCATAAATATATAGTATATTTTAATTGATTTAATATTTTATAGAAAACGTCTATGATTCTAGCGTATCTTCTGTTTGCCTTTTTTTATACAAACTGTACGTCAAAATATTACTATTTTTATTCCTAAAGACAAACCACAGTACAATATTAATACTGTTAAAGCAAAATTATTAAACCAATCTGATAATACCAATGTTATAAATTTAAAGTATCTCACATTCCTACAAAGTTACAGAGCTACTAAGTCAATAATTTCTTAAATTTAGTGATTTTATCGATAGTGTTAAATGTATCTTTACGTAAGGTAACTTAACGGGAACAAATATTATGGTAATGGTATTTACATCGTAAAATTATTATTTATTTGCGAAGCAATACTTTGACTTTTTGTTAAGCAAAAGCACCAAATTAATACATAATGAGGCAATTTTCACATTGTTGTTGTCAGTAGAATTTAGTGACAGATGAAAAATGGATATTGCTGATTATTTGGCACAAGTGGTCCATATTTCCTCCAATAGGCTTTTAATAATTTCGGATATACCAAAACTTATCAGCTAAAACATATTTATAAATTATATGTTAAGATAAATAAATATTCACATAAATAGTTCCCATTGATCTTCACCCCGCAACAGGCCTCGGACTGACAACCCGACTGTTGACCTCACGCCCACGTACACGCTGTACAGGTGGTCGTCATCCAAGCAACAGCGAGAAGTGATGTGGCCAGCAGCACACATCTCCCACAGGAAACTTAGCTTTCGTGTCCAGGATCTTTGCCTATCACAGCACAAGATTTAAAATTTGCAACCCCGGCGCATTTCATGCCAGTATCACCACTTGCCCACAACGCAGGACAGAGAATTAGAACTTTCTTTTGGAATATAAGAATGACCATTGCACTAACATTTTCCTCACAGATTTATGCACGTTTTGACGGCAATTTCTAAACAAAATAGTGGAAAATATAACAGCTTCTCCTCAAATTCCAGCTGCGCATATTTTTAGCTATTCAAAATGGCAACGTATGAAAACACCTGAGAAGAGAATATCAGTATTATATTGGCGGTTCAGAAAACATATTCATAAATTAATGCTGCTCAAAACTAATCTTAAATTGAACGAAAACTATCAAACTGTGTTGTATTGGAAGATTGTGGTTCCTTACTTCCACCTCATATTCCCTTTTATAGCACAAAAACTTTCTGCAAGAACCAACCTATTCAGCCCTGTCGGTTTTATCAACTGCCACTTCTCCCTCGTATTTCGTCTCATTCTATTCTCAGTCGATCGACGGTATTGACTGACGTGTATTTTTAGCACTAGCAGCTTCTCTTTTCTCTATTTGTGACCGTATTTTTCAGTGGGACTTTAAATATAGGTGGCTTCTATCACCTTTTATAATCTTAACACACAATCTGTGGAACATTTTTCATTTTATTGCACTTGGTTTATCACGTTCTTTAGTGTTTGATATATTTTTCTTTAAATATAAGTCACAAGTGGCATTGAAGCATATCAAATAACTCTCAGTGGTGTAATTCTTAAATGCACGAACTCTCATTCAATAAGCACAAAATTTAAGTGTAATAAGGTTTGTATCTACAAGAGGATCACAGCAATGCATATCTACTGGCAACATAAATACATTAAAGATTTGAAGCTTTCTCGGTGTTGATTATTACAGATAACTTCACGGGATAGCAATCGAGTTAAATTGGATTTCTCTGATGCCAATCTAACTCGGTTGTATCCCGTGAAACATAAATAGTTTTTTTTGAATACCTGAAATAGAAAGCCAGTAATTTCAGGACGGCAACAAAAAATGCATTAATAGATAGGAAGAGAGGACAAGTCAATTACTGTATACTAACATTTATTTTTCTTAGAGAGGTACACTTAAAAGAAATGCCTTAGAATAAAGCGTTACAAAATACTTCACAACAGACGTCACCAGCTGCTTGATTTTGTTCTAAAGCAAGCAGGCTTGCTCCGTGCACGCAGTGGCTAAACACACGACAGCAGGAATGGCCCATCGTTCGTTACACAGTGTATCGTCTGTCAGTTTATAATGCCGGGAACAACACTCAGGCCTTTAACTCCTACATTTTTGGCTGCCTAGAGAGAATCTTGCTTATTAAATAGAAAGTGGCACAATTCTTCGCTCAGTCATATAATTCAATTTTCAGCGTAATTACGGAACCCATGCAAGTGAGTACTACAGTTGCCAAAGAGAATGACGTTACCTTCTAATTGCGTTCGGTATCTATAATTACCCAGGTGCCTGTTCATATTCAGTGCTATAAATGTGACATACATATTAATTCTCATACTGTTAGGGCTAAAAGACATCTGCAATTGCAGTGACCAGGTTAAGAAGCTAGTCGTTTTATTATGTTAATACTATTATAATGTTAACTATTTTTTTGTTGCAAATATTTATGTTATGAGTACCAATTACGGCTACCTATGAAAATATGTATTATTTTATATAAAAATATAGATACTAATGCAAGGGACATAATACACCAATTGTTCTAACAATCATGTACCTACAACAGGTATATAAACCTATGAAAGACGAATTATTATTTAAAACTCGAAATGTTACATACCTCCGCCGCTTTAAGGAATTATCTATTCCTTCTTTCCGCGCAGTAGGTAATGCATAGCATATTGGGCCATTTGCAGCAGCATCGAGAAAAGTTTCTCCCTCTGTTTTACTTAAAGAGCAATCGGTTGGCTACGTCTGCTTTATAATAATAACATGCATATAAAATAAATTCTTAAAAAAACATTACAATAAAATTAAGGCGATTATGAAGGTGTTAATGCTGCTTACTAGGTTGCGTGCTTTTGTTTTCTCTCAAAATGAGCTGTAGGATATTCTCGTGCTCACAATGTAATCTTTGGAATAAACGTACAATTAAAACGGGAGCCTGTAATATACGCATTGTTTAATTATAATTATTATGCCAATCAAATTTCCATACGGTTTGGCTTACAGTTCTTGACACAGCCTTACAAAGTTTGTACTTATTACCTCAACAAAACTCAGCGCATTTATGCGATGTTCTGATATTAGGTTTTAATATCCAAATTCACCAGTCAGAGTTGAGTGCAATGTTTTTTTGGAATGAGGGAACTCGGCATTGAACAAATGCAGGTTAGCGTACCTATGTCCCACGAGGGGATGCCTCGAGAGGGAGCGATGAACTGAGAGGATCTACGGACTGCCGGAACCAGGAGCGATGGATCATCAATATCAGGGTCCCTCAAGATTCGAGAATAAACAGTCGTACAAGTAAATCGGAGGCCCCACTACATACTAGGTCAACTCCCCGCCGCTCAGGGGGCAGTTCTCATCCCGGCAACCACTGAATTCGGAAGACGAAGAGAGTCACGATTGGTACTCATTCTCCGTGACAGTCCGCGCTGTAGCCGAGTGATTACACCACTCGACTCTCACCAAAGCGGCTCAGATTCCCCCAGGCGACCTTATGTGGGATTTGTGGTGGGCAAAACTGAGCAGCGGCGGTTTTCCGGTTTCCCCCTTCATACCTCTGGGGCTCCATTTCATTGCATACATTATCAGTGTCATCTCCTGCAGTGTCATTGTAGTAAAAGTGGGCGTTAATCACTATCAAAAAATTCTGTGACACGCCGCACTGAGCACCATCGCCGGCACTTCCAACCCGGAAAGAAACCAATGGGTTGAAAGATGACTAAAATGTCAATGGAAACGACATGGAGCGAAATGGAAAACGGAAGATGAATGAAATCTCCACAGTATTCGCGACCTGGGGAAATCCCCGAAAAACTCCATAGTTATGTACACGGCCACGGGGATTGAACCCACGACCTCCCGAATGTAGGCCATAGATGAAACATTCTGAGTCATTCCACTCGGTAAGTGTAATGTTGCATCATCTGTGTGAGAGTAATTTCTGAACGTTGGACGGGCAACTATGCATTTAAACACGCAGTCCAAAACCTTGTGCAGCTGGGTCAAAGACTCCAGAGTTCTTCCTTAGGAATTGAAAATACACCCAGTGCGATTTTTGTGTACTAATATATATTTATTTGGGTTCCTGTAACATACATAAGAGCATAAATGCTTGCCCTGAAAGCACATTTGGTGCATATTTCTAAAATACCTGCATTATTTAAAACAGTGAGATAGGTGTAACTCACAACGAGTGCTGTAGGTTATTTTTACAATTTTCTCTAGGTATCAGGCTAAAATATTCCTTAATATCAAAGTCCAATGACATTCATTTGTTACGAGTATGAGATGCAAGCCTTCACAGGGGTACATACATTTACTGGAGTTGAAACTTAGCACTACTGTACTTTTTAAAATAAAATCCAGAAGCAACTTGTGTGCTCAGGTCATCATTTTCCAAGGTGTGTAAGCTTAAGAGATGAAGCATTACAAATATCCCTTTAAAATGTCGCTTTTATCTTTTGTAAAATAATTGACGTGTTTTATTAGTATATTAGAACTTAAAAATAAACGTTTCTCTGTTAACTGAAAATGTGTTATACACAAGCTAACCTAGCTTCGTGCTGTTAATATTTAAAAATGTATAGTAATAAACGCCAATTCAAAATGTCTTTCCTCTGTTTCATCATTTTTATCAACTTTACTAGTGCACATAATAAATAACTCCTTACAACTTCTCAAAATAAAAATATGAAAATGAAAAATCAACTGAATATTCTGTACAACATCCATTACAGTGCCGTGAGCTGGTGTTCTGTTTTTAATGAAGCTAACGCTGAGCAAAGAGACTTCTTCTTTCCTACCATTTTGGATATAACTCCATTTTGGGGTTCTAGGGAAGGGGTGTGTGTGTGTCCGCGCACGTGCGTGCATGCGTGTGTGTTTACGGCATTACGTTTACAGACAGTAGGGAAAATGCATATTCGTTAGTTGTGTTTAAGTATTTCGGTAGAGATTACTTAAAAAAAGCTGTAGAACCTTTCGAAGTAGTGAATGAAGGTATGAACGAGGAATTCAACGAAGTGGAAGTTCTTTCGATACCTTATCCTACCCTGGTTTAGCTTTCCAAGATATGAGATCGAAATGCTAGATATTGGTAATATTATTTTCGCCCCAGAATTTATGCAAGGTTTGTCTTTGGATATTCCAGGAACACGTATTATAGTGCTTTAGAAAGATATACTATTAAGGGAACTTACAAATGCTTTCTAGGGATTTGGGTCAAAATTGTATATTTTCTATTTTTGGTATAAAAAATTACCTACCATACTTTAAGGTACATATTTGCACTGTTTGATTCTCCTAGAACGTGCAATACACGTTTTGGACGTCATTTTAAAGCGTTGAGCTGGTGAAGTGACTCTCTATGTCTAACAAAGATATTTTTCTAAGGTTCACCTTTTGTCGTTATTTTCACATACTCAAAATCTATCTTTCCCACAAAAATGCGACCAAAAGTCTGAAAAGGTTTTCCAACATACTCCAGAATATATGCATTAATATAATTTATTAGAATTTTTATATTGTTCATAGTTTAGCTTTAAAAATAATTAACATAATCGTATTCTACATTACTCAGTTTCTTAACTTTTGTATAAAGTATATTTGTATAGAGCGATTTATATACAACTGACACATTTCTTTCATTAATTATTCTGCTCGAAATTCACTGATTGCCCCCATTTCAGCACCAAATTAAGCAGAATATTCTGGAGTTCCCATCCCCTGTCAATGATGTCCTGAGTTGAGCCTTGTGCAGGATTGAGTACATTTTCAACATTTTCTATAGTGTTGAATAATCTTACAAAATTCCTCTATATTTCAGGTATAATAAGTTGTTGCTAACATAATTTGAAACAATGAGTGAAAGAAAGGTACTAGCTCACCCGGTACTATTTTCTTTTATATCCATCAAATATGGAAAAATTCCAATCAAGCTTTTATTTCAAAGGAATTAAGGGATGTAGTTTTAAAGGACACTTTGCGTGCAATATCTGCTAGAGAAGATAGATTTTAGTTGCTATAATAAAATGGATAAACATTTATTATATGTCTAGTATGACATAACATATTGTTATAAAATTTGGTACACATTCTCCTTTGTTGCTAGCAGTGCCCGTGTGAAAAACCAAGCTCTAGCTCTTAAATGACTTAGAGCACTTCGGTGTCGCTTTAAGTGTGACCATATGTGAAAGCACTAACATTTGCACTGAGGTATTGGTTGAAAGTGATTTTTGTGTGAAAATTTCATAATTAAGAGGCGTTAGTTAAGCCACGTAACAGAGAGATGGTGTATGCATCTATCCCTCGTTTTTTACTGCCTCTTCTGTGGCTGTAAATGCTTATTCCAGATGACATAATTCCCTTTGCCTGCTTAGCTTTCGTATCATTGTTCATGCACAATAGAGCCCACACTACCACCGCAGCCCAAAGTGCTGATCATGCCATGTGCCAAATATTGAACGAACCTCAACAATCCCCTCACCCCGTACCACCGCCTCGCTCAAACACAACCACCTTGGTCACCCAGAGCTCGCTCTCAACCGCCCAGCTGATGGTAGGTAAAACTATTAGCACAATACATGGATATTCTAAAGAGTAAAAATATTACTATGTGGTCTAATTCTAACAGGGGGAAATAGGCAACGGCGCATTAACCTCTGATCATTTATAAAGCCGCCATTGTAGTTTCATTGCACTTTTTTGTATTGCCTTCCGCTCGGTTTTGTTTGCCTTTTTGTGCATCGAAACACAAATCACCGGGAATTCAACCTGATATTTGTAACGGCTGTGGGTTTTCCAAAGGGCGCTACACAGGCGGGGCTCATTCAGAGTTTCAAATATAGCATAAAAATTGCGAGAAGACCACACCTGCATTCACTCGAATATACATTGGCTGTAAGCACAAAAACAGTTGTTATGGGGCCAGAGTAAACTACTTCTATTGTATTGGCTTTCTCTTGCGATACATTCTCACCCAACTTCTATCCTCACAAATACAAACATCAACTGTCATGTAAATATATGTGCAACTGGAATATATAATATAATTGCGTAAGGTTTTAGAAATAAATTACAGTGTCATTTAAACGACAAAAGATTATAGCTTGAAAGAGAAAGAAAGCTTAATCACCACTCAAAGGTTACGAAGTTACATTAAAAATATGCATATTTAGAATGTAAATAAAAACAACCGGCTTCCCAAAGGTTTGTTTAACTAAAGAAATGTGTAAGAGTAAGAAAAGTAAAAACAGAAATACAGGCGAAGCAAAAACAAATACTTTCAAAAACATTAATCGGTTCATGTCAAAATGTATATCTCGAAATGGAAGTCGAAATCTTACAATCACAAAACAGTAAGCAATGCATATCAACATTACCGCTTGAAGAGGTGAAAAAATATAACGTTTTACTCTCTCTGGCACGTATGTACAATGTATATAGTACATAGATATAGCAGATTTCACCTGAAATACATGTTTGAGGCCCCCTGAGAAAAGAAGAATTTTTAGAGAAACGTCTGTGTGTGCGTGCGTGTGTGCGTGTGTGTGTGTGTGTGTGTGTGTGAGGGGGGGGGACAGCATAGCTTAGAAACGAAAAGACAGTTAAAGGAATAATCTTGCTAAACTTGGTATTTAACCGTAGTTTCTTCCAAGGATGCGGCAGGAGCATTTTCAAGAAGATGCCCCAGCCCTAACTACCATTTACGCGGAACAATTTTCGAAAATTTTGACTTTCTCAAAAATAGTAATAACGATTTTCATTAAAATACCATAAGTTTAAGATACCTTCATGACAAATGAAATGTATATCTGGAATCGTCTGGGAATAGCCTCTTCATTCTGGATGACTTTTGTATAACTCTTAAACCCCAAGAGATAGACAAAACGCTTACTAGGCAAAAATGTAGATCTTATTAAAACACACAGTTTACATATGTCCTATACATTCTTTCGTAGAGTTAATTATTTCCGAGAAACTGTCTGTTATTGGTTTCAATTTTAAACTTCTTTAAATTTTCTCAACCGGCAACTTTTGTTCCATTTCAATTGTCTCATATGGCCATATCGTTTAAAATGTCTGACTATTGATGTAGCACAGTGTATACCCTTATTACCCTTCTTCTTACAAGAAAATAAGTAATAAGACCATTTGTGCTAATGTTTATCTTGACTAGCATGACATAGATAAAATAATAATCTTTTGTAAGAAAAATTTGTTTGCGGAACAGAAGACAAAGTCATGTGAATAGAACACATCATATTTCGCAGTGTGACTTTAGGGCTACTCAGGGCCATCCAGTGCAGTCAGTTCAACTACAGATTTTTAAACTGTTTATTTGGAACCAATTATGTAGGTTTGCAGTTAAAACTGGTAGCTTGTTTTTCAAAAACAAAGTAACATGACGTAACTTTCCTGCTAATTTGAATATAAAGCTTTTAGTATCATCTTACACCGCGAAAACCTACCAAATGATTTAAACAACGCTAATTATGTAATCATTAACCTGATATACAAGAGTGTTGTTTTTGTTCTCTTGTGCGTTCGCCCCAGCTATAACAAGAGCATAATAGAGTGTTATCAAATTCGTTCTAAATTATGAGCCTGAACATTTAAGATATTTCTATTGCGACTTAAATCAAAACAAAAAACAAAACTGAACATGCACACAACATTCTCACTAGCACGCATTAGCAGGTCAAGTCACAATCTGTGAAATGCAAGGAGAATGACTAAAGAAAATGTCTACTATTTTTAATCCAAAGGTTATTCCACTTCTTCAACACAGATCCATAGGAATTTAAAACTGCCAATATATAGACACAATAGCAGATCTGTTGAAGAAGCCACCTGTATTTATTTATTTTATTAATTGTTTATCTAAACTCAGCTTCCTATTCCATAGGACGCCTTGGGATGGTAGTTTTCCGGCCGCCTCTCCCTTTATTGTTCTACCCGCCAAGTTAAGCAGCATCGGGCATGGTCACGACTCGGACGGGTGACCATCCAGTTGTACTCCGACCAGATCTGCAACACTGGCTTCCCCCCCGTACCTATATCCCTTCAGGTCTCCCCGCTAGCCGGCACTGCTTTCCTTGACAGCCTGCAAGCGGCTGGCCAAGGTAAGCAGCATCGGGCCTGGTCCCTCTCTGGGTGGGTGGCCACTCAGATAGGTAAGCCAGCCCTCGCCGGCTGCACAGAGGGAACACCCTGCCCAATTACTTTGACACAGACAAAAACGCTTGCATAAGACTACATCTTTTATATCACACGGGTAAATCCGCGAGAAAAGCGGATAGGTACCGTGGTGATTTGCCCCCGCCCGAGTACACTCGGGCGACTAGTTCCTACTCCTAGCTCCTGGCTCCTGTATAGGCTGGCGCTATGGACAAAGCATCCTTGACAGTATCCTGTAGTCTGTCCTCTTACGGAAAAGGTCGACCTATTTTGCCCTCACCACTAAAAAATGGAAAAGAGGTTCCTCTACAGCTACGGTTCTTATAATAATTTTGTGTACCTGAATGTTTCTTTGAATTGATTGTTGCACCAAGAAGCTGCTGAGGGTTTATAAAACAAAAAAAGATAGCACAGTCCAGTGGATTAGCGCATTGGCGCTTCCTGTGCCGAACTCTCTGATCGATGGGATGTACGAAATGTGTCTTGTTTCTTCGACTTTAATGCCAAAATATGTAATTAGTTGAGCTCAAATACTAATAAATGATAAATTTAGTACATTCAGTGGTGTAGAACAATTGTTATTTATTTGATAGGTATAAAGCATAAAAAAACATATTCTTTCTTCCAAGCGGTAATCATGTAAGTTTTACTTCCGTATGACCTTATCTAAAAGGCTGTGGTGTTATAATTTATTTTAATTCAAAGATTCCTACAAGAATCGATAGAAGAATCAATACCGCGTTGCCACTTGTTTAAATAGCCACTCATCTATTCTGTGTTTTGAGATACGCCGCCTTATAGCTAACTTAAATTCAGCATTACTCAAGCGAAAAACACTATACCACTTAGAAGCTTTGCATCTTAATGGTTTTTACTATGATATTAGGCCTGTATTATACTGTCAGTAGCTTTTATTTACATTATTTAAATGCATTAAGCGTAATTCAGAATAAATTATAGTATTACCTAATATCCACTGCATGCTGTGTTTGCTATGCATCCGATTGTTGCAGGCGCATGTTTTACAGGTTGCAACCTATGGATTCTCTAATTGTTTAGACATGCAAATTTATTTTGGGGCGCTTTTTACTTTGGTTTCTTCTGATAAATGCTTCATTACTCAAGTCATTTTAGAGTTGGGAGATAAGTGCACTGCATGACTCAACAATAAAGGTTTATAATATATCTGGAAATTAGATTTACCTCATATGATTGATCGGGTTAATCTGACCGAACCCATTTTTCAGTCACTCACCTTAAGAGAGATTGGAAGTGAAATTTTAACTACAATGGGTTTAAAAATCAAAATTAGCTGTGTAGTAAATATTTGTTGGCACCTTTGGGAATTCATAGAGAATAAATGTTTAGCTGCCCCCTGCTCGGCAGTTATTTCAAGATCGCTCAACACACCTGTTTCTTAGCACACTATTTTATAAAACAGCGGTTTTCTTAAAATTATATATTTACAATTTAAAAATATTCCACAGATCTCGGGTTTTTACTTAAATACAACAAAAAAAAAATCAGATGGTGCAAAAATATCAAATGTAATATTATGCGTAACAAAATTATCCCAACATTAATAATATTTGTTTTAAAATATTTTTATAAAAATGATTCAATTTAGAGATTAAAACTTCAAACTGTTTTATAACATCACCATAATTCAGTAATCAGTAGAGCTCGGTTTTGGGTTCCGAAACGTACAAAGCTACGAATGCACAGAGCAGTTAGCGGTATAAAGAGAGGTTAGTCGGGAGGGATTTGTAGCGTAAACATGCACACGTTGTGGTATAAAGTGTTCCAAAAGTAGCTTATTACCTATAAGGATATAATATGATTTGTTGTAATTCATAAATTAACACAAAAAACAATTCTTTCTTAACGTGATTAGTAAAAAAAAATTCCTTGTACAATCATGGAAAAAATGATTAAGCGCTGTAACCTTTCAAAGTATCGCTTCGCCTCACGGGAGCACACGAAATTACACGAGCTGGATTTACACGTGCACGTGCGCTATGCTACAAAACAGGCTTTTATACAGCGAATTAAGACGTAGTTTATTGCTTTATATCATAAAATAGCAACCAGAGAACAATTAGAATAGTTGTTTTTCGCTAACATGTACAGAAACTTTAAAAAATAAGAAAAATCTAGATAGTTGAGCTGTCCGCTACAGTTCTTTATAAACAGGGAAAAGAGTACTCACAGTATAAATTGCTCAGTCCTAACGTGTTCCGTTTGAAATTCAGAATGCTTCCTAGCGTAAGCTCAAGCCCAATAAATAGTATAGATTTTTTTTATTCTTATTATTTTGTTTTTAGTTCATATTAGTACTCTCTGCAATCGATGTAGATTACGTTATATAACTCATTCACTCTGTGAAATCTGAAGTCTTTTATTTGCTGTTCTTGCAAACTAGAAAACAAAGAAAAACGCTACAACCTGATCTCCGTTGCTTCTAAATGATGCCGGTCCCCAAGGCGTCTCGCTTTGGTGCTTCGTAGCGCAGGGGATCGCGGTTTCGAGTCCCACGAATGTTATATGTTTGTGTATATGTGTGTAAATAGAAGAAAACAGCAATTCAGTAATCATACAGCAAAGAAAGTAAAAACTTAGGTAAATAAAAGTAGAGTATACAGCGCCGGAGTCTCGACCAGACTCCGGAACTGTATTAAAAAATGCAACCAAAGGCTAATAGACCAAGAGGAGAAAAAGTCTAATGCTTTGTGTGGTCCCCTTTATTTGCTATCACTGCCCTCAATCTTCGGGGCATAGAATCCATCAGCGTTTGAAATTAATTAATGTCTTCTGCTAGTGAATCCCAAGTGTCTGTCATGGCACACATGAGTTGTGTAGCCTTATTCAATTTTAGTCCTCGAGAAAGCCTCTGCTTTACTTTCGTGCAAACATGTTCAATCGGGTAGAGATCTGCTGACTTTGGATAGTATCTGCTCTAAGATATTCGTGTGGACCGAAAACCACTTTTCAACTTTGGCCGACTTGTGGACCGAATGATTATTCTGTTGGAATTTAATAATACCTTCAGGATAATGATCTTGTGCAGATGGAAGTGGAACATTTTCTAGAATTTCAGAATAGGTTTCCCCATTCAGCTTTCCATGATCACATTCCATCTTACCTGCACCTTCCCGAGATATCCATGTCCAAGCAGGAACGCTCGTTCGACCACTCCTTGCAGCTATTGCAACATTTATCAAGGAAATTCTGCAGGAGTAGCATGACTATGGCAAAATAATGATGTCAAATCAAAATTGAGATAACTCAAACTGAAGTAATTAAACAGGAAAAAATGAACGTCATGATGTCATCTTTTGAAATAATGACTCCAGCAGTTCCAAGAGACGTAATTATATGTGACGGGAAGTAGGGCTTTTTAGTTGGTGAAAATCCAACTCCCACACAGAATGGTGTTTTTGAAAGATTTTTCCCTACTATAAAAAAACACTCCTTACACGAGTGGCCAAATAACGCATATCATATCGAGCACCACTACGCCTGTAAACAAACACAGTCAAATTCACATCTGCAGTAGAGCGTAGCTTCGTCGGAGAAAACTACTTCGCTTCAATCGAATTTCTCGTACTGTACAGTAAATGCCAACCTGTCAATTTTGTGGGCTTCAGTTAGCACTTACATTTGACCAACATAGAAATAAACACAATAATGACAAAGGAATCAAGCTTATCACCAGTAGATGTAAGCTTCGGCTATTATACATAATATATATCTGTATATTATCTTATACTCAAATTATAACAATATAGCGGAAATTCTGTATTAGTATAAATTAAGAATGTGAAATAGAAAATATGATAGAAGAAACAACATAAATGGGGAAGAAAAAGTTATGCTGTTGTAGAGGTTTGAACTTAGGTTCGGTAACTTTAGAAGCGTTTTCGTTACCTCTGAGCTATATTTGTGTGGGTCAAAGTGGCTGCTGCCATATTCATATATACCCTATAATACTAGTCATAGTTGTTATGATAATGTGATTCATTTATCGTATTCAGGGTACTTCATGGCTTCATAACCCGCTCATTGGTTGATTCAATTGATTGGGAATTGGTTGCTCCAACTATATTATAACTACCAATGAGCATAGCATCAGCTAGAAACACTTTTGGGTTTGTTTACTAATTGGCTAATGAAGAATGGGTAGCATGGCGCTTGTTGTCAAATTCTTTATCAGGAACCAATACAAATGCGAGACACGCTGCAAGACACAGCCTGTTAATGTGTTCGACAGGCGATAACGTATGTCGCAGACACTGTTAGGTAAGTCTAGCTGCATATTGGAAATAGCAACCGGTGTAAACTTCGCTGCGATACGAAGTGGGACTTTGAAATATTCTGCTCTCAGAGTGCGCTCACTCATTTTTTCCATGACTGTACTTTTGCAATTAAACGTATAACGCTTGATACAAAAACATCAGGTTACTAATGTTCAGAGCTTTGAAAAGACATTGAACATAAATTAACCCAACTCACTCGGAAATCATTGCCGTGAATTACAAGATACATCTTTACTATATTGAAAGAAAAGGCTCTTCCTGTCACTCAAAATATGTTTGAGTCTCCCACAAGTTTGCTCAGTGTCGAACGTCAACCGTTTCGTATTTTCGAAGATTTTCACTGTTTTATCTACTAGCGGAAACTGATTTAGGCCAGGCAGAGAAAAGCGCTGTAGATAGGTTTCGAAACGCGTTGTAGAGACCATGCCAAATCCATCACGTCATAGTTATAATCTCTGAGCACGGAACCTCATTCCGGCAATGTCGTGACCCCGAACCGAGCTCTAATAATCAGAACTACTGAACTATCACAGCGTAAAATTTGTGTGTGTGGTTTAAACCTCCAATTCAAAAAATGCCATCCAGTTTTATCAAATTTTAAGGGTCGTGGAATATTTTGGTTTTGCAATACATTTATATAATAAAATTTATGAAACAATTAATATGTTTACTTTTATCTGTATTTACACAATTTCAACGATTATATCCATATTTACATATCATCAAGGGAAGCACAGTACATATTTCAGAAAAATCTGTACAGAAATATGTAATTTTAAAAGTTCATTCCGAATGTCCCTTAAATGTCCTTTTGTGACATTTGCGTATTTAAATATGTAAATGCCTTGAAAGTGAGCGTTAAAGAGGAACCTGAGGCATAAATGTGACTCAACAGGTTCCATGAATAAAATAAACAGTCTGTGGTCGATGATCCTACTCGTAGTGAATATATTTTATAGCATTTTCTAAGGAATGCCTATGCTGAACGCATTTTACGAATTTTTAACTGTGCAAGTTTACGATTTATGTAAAATAACTACTGCTTCCTTACCGTACCTCATAGTTTTCATTCTACATTATGGAAAAAGTTTAAATAACACCGCGGTTTAATCCGTAGATGGTAAACATTTTCAAATATATGCATGCTATTTTTAATAAAAAAAAAGAACTGTGCATCTGGTTCTATAATAATGTGATCTAGTTTGAAGCAGCGGCAACGTTTCATAGGTAAAACTAAAACCTATGCAAAAATCTATCTGCTGCCGCACGCGTATTCAATGACGGCCCCAGAATTCTATGTGATTCTACCTTTACAGTTCGAGATGCACTAATAGATTGCTGTTTTGTTTTGTAAAAGCCTTTGAGAAAATTGCATATATCTGCTGATTAATGAAGTGTTTCTGGGGACTGAACCGACTTCTATTCATGTTTTCACATTTCAGCTGACCGTTCGCTTCGGATGGTCAAACAGGAACAGGTGAAGCCAACGTGAAAACCTCCCATTCTCTTGCAAATGCTTCCTGAATGAGTCATGTCCAGTAATTAACCAAAGGCTCTCTTAATTTGCCTGCTGTCTCTATAAATCAAGCCTCTAGCCGGGGTGCCATTCTATGCTTCAAAGAGGCTTTTACAAAGTATTTGGCCAGTGTACTTCAGCTATTGATTCTGAAATTCCTTTTAGCCTCCGATTGTGTTCCCCCCAGAGGTATGTGAGAAATTCCTTAGGTGCGTTAGAATAAAACCGTTTCCTGTAATTTGCTGTTCTGCTACACTAAGCCGAAGTTTTTCCTTCTCTAAATAAATGAGCAAGGCAAATCAGGTAAATCAGGTTAATGCATACGTTTTAAAGAATTTTGTTACTGCTTTTAACTGCGTATTTACAAAGCAATGAACAGTTTATTTGCAAACCCGAATCAATGAGGCAAATAGCAGGTGACCCAAGTGAATGTTACTGGATAATTAATTGTTGTATGTACCGTTATGTTTATAATAAAGTGCGCTTTTATTTTGATCATCGAAATTTTCAGGATGAATATCGTGAACTTCTGAATCGTGCCAAAGCATTACACCTGTTCTTTTATAGTTCTTGCAGTGTTATGTAAAACACGAGATTTTTTTTAATGTGATGGAAAATATTAATTTTGTAGGAAAATGGGGAAATGTAAACCAGATGTGTAATCTTCTGTCACAAATAATGATAGGTTTCAAAATACAAAGGATAACTGCGCGTTACTGTTTTATACACTTTGGGAGATGACTATTACGCATTATTACAGCGCACTCCAACGTTTGTTGCGTATCTGGCCGAACAGATTGCTGAGGATGAACGGGAGGCACGCAAGGATGTTTTGCTATACTTGGTAGGGTAGTTGAAAAGCTTACCTTTCTCCGTCTTTCGTGGAGATGGTCTGCAAATAAACACTAGGGATGCTTGTGTTCTTTTTGAAAAGTCCAATAAAATGTAAACCCTCTCAAGAAAAGTGTGCGAGTTTCTGTCGTTGCTAGCTAACAATAGGGGTACCATTTTTATGGTACACAGTGCATCTCTTTTTGTACTACTGATACGTGATGAAGGTATTTTCCCTGCGTTTCTGTCAAGTGCTAAGATTTATAATGCGTGAAGCCAGATTTTATTTGTTGAGTTATAGGTAGTTCATCGCTATGTTTTCCTTCTTTTTCTTTACCGTCCTGTTTTATTTCTCTTTGCCACTTTTAACTTGCATTTTAAATTTGCAGTATAGTGAACGACATATGCAGCACGTATCTGTGTAACCCTAATATAAAAATAATGCCTGTCAGCATGCTTTGTGGATTATTTTAGTGAACTATGAGGTTCCTAACTGAATGTAAAGATTTTCTGAAGTGTATCAATTATTGGATTCAAATTACATATGCATTCAAATTATGGGTAGTTGATCATTTATAGATGATTTATTTAATGTGTTCGGAAGGGGCTACCAAACAGAAAGAAGCGTATTCAAATGAGTGTTAAAGAATTCATGAAACAAAATAATAGCTTTATAATATACGTGATTATAGTGCGCCTTAATATTGCGAACAGTTTAAGCAAATTCGGTGAGCGCTGTGTTCCGGTCCAGTGATAGCTTTGTCAAAACAGGAAACCCGAAAACAACTGGCTTGTCAGTAAGGTAATGCATCCGTGAAATTTGGAAAATCACAATATACAGCATATACAACTTTTCACCCACAATGAAGTTTTTGCCACGTTTCCAAATTCCAGCGTGCACGTCTATTTAAATAATACGTTTTGTATCTAGCTTCATTGTTCCAATTAAACAGTTCCAGAGGATGCATTTAAACATTTTCACATCAGAAATTAAAGTTTTACAATAAATGAGTCAACATTTAGATCTGTAATATCAGAAAGTTTATGTTAAACCCTAATTGTTGTAGAAAAATTATTACCTTTTATACTCTCCGAAACCCTTGTTTTTTCTTGAAAGGCTATAATATATTTATACATATTTTGAAAAGCATTAAGTCATTTTAATCTAATATTAAGAAGCAGCAGAAAGAAGTTAGTAGAACATCTGAGGGTCATTCACATGACCTTTTCTATCTGTAAAAAATCATTCTTACAAAATAGCATTATTTCATCTGCATAATGTTAATAAAAATAAAAATTACCAGAAATGGTCTTGTTATCCGCTCATTAAAGGTAAAAGGGGGAATAAGCGAATACACTAGGGCTAAACGTTCTAAAAGCTGTCGCATAAGCCCAGTCATTAAAATCCGGTTCGGTATTATAGCTGGGAGTAAAACAAAAAATATATGAAATAGATGAGGGCTTCCCGTTTGAGAAAAGTTTAAATATTTTAAAACTGAAATCTATAACAGAGAACGTCTCTGAAATAGTAATCTCAGGAAAAAAAAATTATATGGCATAAATTGTGTTTTGACGTTATCTGTATTTTTTGTGTGGTAAGAGTTTGTATACCGCTTACGTTTTACCGGTTATGAAAAGTCATTCAGAATGACAGGTCTTGGGCTATTCGCAAGAAATTCAGAATATACATTTATATGACAAGTAAATATCTTTAACATACGGCATTTTAATAAAACCCGTAAGCTATTTCTTTTATAAAATAGAAAGCTTCGAAAAGTGTTCCATGTGACGGCTAGCTTTTGGAGGGAGATTCATCTGAAAATCTTAGTCATATCCTGGGAAGATGCTATACTCAAATGTCAAGTTTTGTATTCACACAATTTTTCGTTTTTGAGTTATGCTATCCACAAACACATACAAACAGAGACACAAACTGACCTTTTTTCTAAAATGGTCTTTAATTCAGGGGGTTTCAAAACATGTACTTCCGGCGAAATATTGGTATTGAATTTTTGTGTAAAATACCTTCTTTATGCACTAATGAATGTTTTAGAGAAAGCAAGAACTGCTCGGTGTAGAATATTTTTAGTATGGAGAAATGTTACAAAAGGATTTGCATGAGAACATGGTTTAAAGTTGTGCATGACTAGGACTAATCATTTATAGCTTCAATTGATTTGTAGTTAAGGTGTACTAAGTGGTGCATCTTAACAGTTCAAAATTTATATTACTTTATTATGAAAAGAAAATCATAATTTTTGGTGAAATTTCACATATGAGTCACCTTAGTAAAAGTGGATATCACAGACTGTTTTCGTCTTTAGTCTGTGTGGACGATGTTTGGAAGCGTGTGCTAACTCAACAGAGAAATCGTTGATTACGGTTAAGACAGGAAACAGTCTACACTTTTGGCATACATCCGAGAGAAGCTTAAGAACATACGTTGGACATGCAGTGAACTAATTAAAGCAAGGACTTTCAGAACGTGAGTGCATTGTTGATAATACTTCCAGGATGATGCTACTGTAGTACCAGACATGGTCTTCATTACCCGCACCTTCATAGTTACTCTTCAGCTTGGATACTTTGCACCTGTGTGCCGAGATTTGGACAGTGATTATCAGTGATTAATTACATTGCTTTGCATATTAACATAAATTATTATTTAAATAATCCACAGCAGATCAAAATATAATTTACATGTTTCTTTTATTTGATATTAGGTTGTGCAACATATGGTTCTTTCAGAAATAATGCTTATTTTCCAAGAATGTCGAAGAAAGAATATTCCTGCTAGCACCAATGGAATCTGCCGTCTGTTCAGGTGTTCATTGTTGTATATTTTGCAATACGCTTACCTACGTCGACCCGTTTTCAAAAGTCTTAGACGTATCAAAGCTTCCACCCTTTAAGGGTCCCGTATTTTCTCTTTTGAGAAGGTCCAAGAGAATGAAAGAGCAACAAACAAAATTGGTTTTTGGTAATTAGCTGAAGAATTGCGAAATGATGCATAAAATCATTAGTTAACTTGTCAATATTCTCATTCAAATGTTGGAAATATTGGCTTTAAAGCTAGAAAATCTAACTTATCTGTTATTAAGAATTATTAACAAGTTGTTCTTTTATATCGTTGAATTCGGATCGCATAACTACGCTCTAGGCTGAATTGCGTATGTTTGAGTACTAACACAAGAGGTTTGGCTAAGGTTTATTCCTGTTAACTATTATGCTCTATTTGAGATCTATTGATCGCTATAAAATACATATGTAAAATAGTTTCAAAATAGGTAACAGTTTTCCACTTCTCAACCATTGCAAAATGGTATATGGCCTCAAAGCGAATTTGAGACATTATGCTTGTGGTTTAGCGGAAAAAACACGGGTCAACTGAGGAATATAATGTCTTGTCTGCAGGTTGCCATGGTGGATCCATTGGTTAGAGCAATAGACCGGAAAGCGGATAGTCATGTGGTTCAAATCCCGGCTAAGTCATTTAATATTTCGGTCTGATTCAATAATGTTTTTATTAGTATAATCCTATGCGGGTGTGTCAACGAAATTTAATGGTATCATAGTGAGGTGCAGACGTTGCTTCTTTACTGTCAGTTGTAATAAAGTCCTCAATCTATTGTCGCTGTGTCCGGTGGTGTCCATGTCCTTCCTCTAGAGAGTGGTGTGGTAGGAGTTGAAAGCGAAAAAAGTCTGCGATTTCTCCGGAAACAAAATTTAAGGTAATAAAAAGTTAGATATAGGCGAGTTAAAAAGGTTTCTGATGGCAAAGTGTTGTTAATATGGTCATCAAACCTTAACGGGAGCACGGTACTGACGAGAGCACTCCGAGAACATCGCATCCTGAGGGATTAGAGGTGATCCAGGCTGCTTAGCTGACATCGAACAGCATTGTGTGTCCATACAGCATTGGCGTTGTACCGTAGCTTCAAAGAGGTGAAGTGGTGTGCAAAAAGAACTATGAAATTACTTTCTCAAAAATAGTCCGCTTTGATATTGTAATGGGATTTTATTTCAATTAAGCTAGGTAAAGTATTAAAAAAAAATTAAAAGGAATTATGTATAAGTAAACAAATGTCGGACCCCATAAATAGACTTGCGTGGAGTGTAAAAGGACTAGATGGGCGGACTTCCTCAAGCAGAAAGTGGGACTCTGTTATCGAGGTGTGCAAGAGACAGAGAACTGTCGAAAGAACTCTTAAAACTTTAATATAAAATATGTATGGTGTAGAAGAGACAGAGTCAAAGTAATATGGAAGGGCTTTCAAAGTTTAATGTAAAATTAGTGTTAATGTAAAATTGTGTACCGTGTAGGAAAAAAGTGAAACATATTCCGTAGGATATCTCCCCAAATCGGTATTTTTGAGCTATCCTGTTAACAGCAATGGATGGAGCTTATACTTCATGAAGCAAAATTAGACTGTAACAAGAAAACTAGGGATCTTTAATTGTAAATACATAAAAATAACAAATTATATTTATTAAAATTTAGCCAAAATATTAGATGCACGCCCAAAAACAGTACTTCATATCCACTGTGAAGTACTACGTATATTATGAATTGACAGCTAATTATGGTCGTATATTTTATTAATAAATAATAGGAGACTAGAGAAATAATTGCGATAAATAATTTCGTATTATACTAAAATCAAAAAATAACGTAAGAATGTGCAAGTTATAACTCTTCATAGGCAAGTCATTGTACATGATGTTAAATCACAATAGCTTTTTGTTGCTAGTTAGAAATTATTAGTGAAGGAAAATTTGTTTTGCAAAAAGCAATTATCTTGAAGCCGATTGACGAGCTAATTAAATTTCGGAATTCAGCAAACAAGAAAGGCTTAGGATCAGTTCGCGTAATGTATAATTAATGCAATCTTAGAATTCTTAAACAGTTTTAAACCGTAGGTACCTGTTTCTAGACATTAGCCAGGATTAGAATTCTTAAAAGCTAGTAAGAAGAGTAAAAAATTGTGCGGGAACGAGACTAACTTAATATAAAGGAATGTATTACTACAATTTAGTTACTCTGGTGCCTTCCTCGCTACAATACTCTGCGCCTCTTACTCTTCGACTCTCTTGGGATTCGTGCTACAGTTTCAACAAGTGTTACATGGAGCGCACGGTTCATCACCGACTTAGCCGGGATTTTGGCAGTACTTTCTGTATGGCATTCACAGCCTTTATTGACTGAATTATTTTGCCACATATGCCCGCTATTCTCTAATTCCTAAACCTGCTCTCATATCAGCTCTTTGGAATGCGCTACACCGAAATAGTCATCCATTCAAAACCTCACCTCGTTGTTTCGAATGCCAGCAACTGCAGTCAAATGTGCCTATGATAAAGGACGGTGAGGGCCCATGTAAAATAACCGGTGTAACAGTAGTTTGAAGCTGACAAGGCTACATTTTACTGCGTTGTATAGATTTTACTGTTTTTCTTTAAAAATAAAAAAATAACAAAGTATTTATACTTTTTACAATATAAAACTGTATTAAATGATTGTAGTTCACGGTGGAAAGTTAGTTTTATAAGAAATTAGTCCAAGATACAAACCCTTTTTCAGTAGTAGCGTTTAAACAAAGTGGAACGTGTTAACCCCGACGGTCAATAAACGTGGGTCACTCAATTACCTTTACGGCGGAAACAAATGTTACTCATTTCGTGAAATTATTAATACTCTAGAAGTTAACAGATTTAACACAACGAAGTTACTATTTCTCGTGCTTAGACTTAGGAGCAGATATTTGTTTATTTTCGGAAATTCTATCCAAGTGGATCTTGCATTACCCTCTATAATAAATATTGTAAGAAAAGTTATCTGGTATTACCCATTCTCGCTATACCAACGTTAGAAATTAAAACCCAGCATTGGAGCTAGCTAGCGGGCAGCAGAAATCTTGTTACAAAATACAACACAAGTGTGCAAACAAAGAAATTAACTCTAAAAGCATTTCTCTGCTTGTTTAAATAGGTAAATTAATAAATATTATTCTATAAATTAAAAATAATATGTATAAGAATCAGTCGAAACAAACTGAGATTTCCCTTGCGAAGCACAATGGTAAAGTTGGTGTTCTTGTTATGAGCACACTTTGTTCTACTTTCTCTTGTCAGCTTCATTTTAATAATCCTTGTTTTGCCAGAATAGTCCAAAACCATCAGTCCCGCCTACTGAGTACACACAAGCATACACTGCTAATTACGAAGCAGTTAAATATTGTCTGCTTGTTCTAGAACACCATAGTGGAATTACAGATGTTAGAATGCATATAAATTTCATTCATGTGTGACAAAGAATACACACACACACACACACACACACACACACACACACACACACACACACACACACACACACACACAGAGAATATACTGCCTTATAAATTTTGCATATACCGCTATCATACAACATATTTACTCATCTTTGTTAATCTTAAGACCAGTTATTCATAGTTAAGCAATGTTAGACTAGCAACAATAAGTGTGGCTGCAGGATTGAGGGCGTTTGTAAATACCGCCTTAACATTTTTATTACTAAATGTTTGTATGCATAAAAATGCCAATGTTATGTAAAATTTATAAAAATATAATAATAACGACTCTAAAAATAATTGATAGTAATATCGTTTACCAGGTGAAATAGTTTAATGAGAAAGTCTCTTGTGCCTTACAACAATGTAATGGATCATTACTTTTATCAGGGAATATGTTTCAAATTAATAGACAGTGATACTATTTTACAGGGAATAATTCAATAAAACAGTTAATCAGTGGCTGCTTCTTGATTTTACTGATGCTTGGAATACTATTAATTTTTATTACAAAAATATTATTTTGGATATGTGTTCATATTCATATCAACTTAATTGTATCATAAGAATTTCGTCAAAATAGTCATAGCAAACAAAAATTCAAGTTACCAAAATACTTAATTCAGGTTCCATTGAACAGAAACTAGATATGTTTTGTATAACCGCAAGAAATTTTTAGAAGACCCTACAAAGAATTCAAATCAGCTAGTTCTCTGTGCTTACGGGTTTACATTCTGGCCAGTTTTGAATAGTTCTCTTTAAGGTAGGGGCTATCATAGCTATATTTCCTTCTAGTATTCTTTTCAAGGTTTATTTGCATATAATTTTCTGATTAGACGCCACATAGAGTACCTGTAAGATTTTTAAATATTCAAAGCTTATAATTTTGACAGCATATTTGGCTATTACTTTCCACATTTTCTTATATCTTGATGGATGTGTATTTTTCCTTTCATCAACTAATTCATATACTCAAAATAATATTTGCATAAAATATAATTAAAAAACTAAAAATCCACCTAACTGAAACCAAAATTTACTCATACAAATTAGCATTTGGAGATTAAGCTACAACTCTAAACTGTAAATGCAACAAACATCTTTCGCTTAATTAACCATATTATCTAACAATGCAGAAGAGAATGGTGCCTCATATCAAATTCCGATTTCAAATGTTGGTAGGTCTACATCTTTCTAATGAAATTGCATTTTCATCTACTACCGAGAGGTGATTATCAGAAACAAAAATGTTGTCGCTTCGTCTCTGCCCCGTAATTAAACACTATCACAATTAAATTTATTTCATATGCATGCTAAAGGTGGCAAAAATAAATAAAAGAGAAATATAAAGAAAAAGAAAGAGAAGTGAACGACCATAAGTTGACTATGACTGACTGAACAAATCTTACATGGCTTCGCCCACATTAGTCAGGAGATTGTCCATGTTTTGCCAGCGTATTTGTTCAGCCAGTAGATCCCAACATGCCAATCTCCTTCTAGCAGGACTTAAAACATTTTTCTTTGAGTTTAATTGTTCAATGGTTCTCCCAATGTTCACATTGCATCAAAATATGCATCCAATCTTCTTGAAATGTACAGAATGGGCAGATACTACAAACAAACTTTCCATTTTCTATGTCTTCCAGCCCAGCAACCTAAACCTGGCAATTCCTGTTTTCTCTTGTTTATCTATCACTTTACAGTTGTACCAAGTTGCTGGGGCTCATAAATTGCACAGTTCCGAAAATGACTAAAAGGAGCATGAGAGCATTCAACTAGTCACAGCACCTTTGGATATGTCTAAATAGGATCTGGCCCAGATCCCTTTCCAGAAGCATTGCTTAAATTGATGATTTACAGTAAAGTAGCATAAGATAAATAATTCTATGTGCAATTTCTATACCCACGAAATGATAAATTACCAGTGTAAACTTTGAAACCTCTACGCGTACCAAAATAAGAAACACAGTTGAGATAAACAAAAGCGAGAAAAAGACCCAAGGAATTGGCCGCAGTGAATGCTCTCATTGGCCCCTAACCGCAACACTCAACCTAAAAGTAGAAAAAGATCTCTTCTTTTCTTTATGTTATTACTTTGAAAATGTAATAATGAATACGTTTAATGCTTGCATTGCAATGTGCTGAATTTTCAGTTTATTGAAATTCAGCAATTATCGCATACCGAATGCATATGCAATATGTGACAAATATGTATTGCGGGTCCAGTATACAGATGTGGTCAAATTATTGTTACACCCTCATTCGCCTAAGTCTCGAAAATATGTTATATGAGTGATTAAAAAGTTATTAAATGCCTCAAAACTTTAAGCTATGGTGCTTAGCACACACATCTTTAGCCCATTAAGATATTGTTTCCTTTTTTCTATTTTTGCAAAATTACTAAGCTGTGCAGTAACTTTGCTAAACGTTGACTAAAAGTTCTATGACAGCAGAGTTTAGAAATTTTTTGATATAGTAGCCCAGCTACATTTGAGTAATAGTTGTTAGCTGACCAATAAGGCTCTTTTAAAGAATTGCATAATTTGGAACATTAGAACGTGTCCTTAGATACAAAGTTATTTCATTGTTTTATTTTTTTGTTATTTCCACTTCATTTATGTTATCCAAAGGTGTTAGAAACTAAGGGTTTTAAGTTTACAAATGTGGTAAAAAGTATGATAACTTTTAAAAATCTATTAAAATATATGAAAGATGTAGCCGAGCGGGAAGACTCACGAGGTTTCGTCTGTGGTTCGCTGATTCATTGGGTTTTTCGGCTTTTCTTCAGATTCGCCAGGCACCTGCTGAGTAGGTTCGTTACATCCTCCCGAGTTTTCCGGTTCACCATTTCCTGTTCCCATCAGTCCATAATCATCTCTAATTCAGGGTGGAAGGACCAGGCGACGGTATTAGGCAGGTTGCGGCTGGATGGTGGATTGCGCATTGCAAAAGGTTATCCTGGCGTCGTCGTCACCATTCAGCTGGGACCCACCTTCGGATTGGGGTTCGCTCTTGGGGTTCGTCGGGAGGCTCAAGGCTCGTGAGTAGGACGTAAACTGGCGTTGGAGGCGTTCCAACTAGATCCGTTAAGGACCCCGTCCATGCTTGCGCCTGACGTCATGCGGATCATCCGGATATATCCCCCTTTGGTTCTGCCCTGTTATTCCTAAATCACGTAAGAAGCGAAGTTCCACAAGAGCTTGCGTCAGGTGCTCTAGCCCAGTATCCTTGGAGCGCCAAACGTGCCTAATACTAATTTTAATAATTTGTCCACGTCTCTAATGCTTAACACAGTCAGTACAGCAGCATTTCTTCACTTAAAAAATCTAACAGGAAAATTAACGGAGACAAAAAAAATCCAATTTAATATGGAAATAAAGAGCATATTACGCTTACTTGCGATTTAAACAGATGGAGAAATACATTTGTGGATCAGTAAAAAGTAAAAAAGTAATGCGTTATTGAAGATGTGCAGTAATAACAACAATTGTTCCGGACTTCTTTCCCTCAGTTTTCACTGTGAATCGAGTTATTACACCATAGCTTTGCTTTGCTAAATGCACATTAAGTTTGTGATTATAAAACATGGAAAACTTTAAAAACACACTCAAAATTAGAAAAATAAATCTGCCAGCAATATTGAGAAACGCCACAAGTCTAAAGATATACCGTTTTTTCTTGCATAATAATAAAATAAAATCATTTCTGCATTATTTGGTATAATAGATCTGTTTAAAGTGAATACAAATATTTTCGGAAGTCACTGTATACACAAAGTGAAAACCAACATCAAAGCAGATGCAACATATTTTCTTAGAATGGTACTCTGACATATTGCAATTTCAATTAATTAATAACGTTTTTCATATTTAGCGTTTTAGTGTTTGTTATTGCTTTATATATGTAGTTATGTTAATCGTACACCCTTTGTCAGTTTAAAGTTGGGTAGGATTATTTCAAAATAAAACATATATTCATGTTTAAGAGTTTTCTTACATAGTTCCAGTAGTTCTACTGGAACAAATTTTTTAAAAAAGAATAGGAACTTAGGCTGTGATTGACAGCCACCTAGTTTATTGACAATTTAGGGAGGAAATTTACGATTGTGACTTCTGACATCTTGCTGACAAAATATGCGATTTTTCGACGGTATAAGTTTTTTGACACCCAGAAAAAATATAGTTTAACATCAGTGTTTTTGCTTTGCTCTACTCTGACACTTTTTGTTAGTTTGAATTATGCATCTGATAATGTATTCAGAATGTATGTTGTATATGCCATATATATTCTGCATCTTGCCTTAAAATTTACCAGATTTATTATAGGAACAAAAGATGACAAGTTTATTCACAGATAACTTTTCCAAAATTCTGATGTGTAAATTTGATCAGGTTGTGCTTTGATATTTACACTTCCACCTACCTATCTCATTAAGAAAATCTATCTATGAAAAAATTAAGATCCATAACAGTATTTTTAGAGTAATATGGAATGGTCGCATTATACGAAAAACAAAATAATTGGATATTCACCATTTTAAAGAGTTGTCCATTTTTTAAATATACTAATAATTTTATTCCTAATTAAACACCATTGATGCGGTAAAAGTTGGTAACGGGTGAGAGCTTTTTTAGGGCGATCCTTGCCCACATGAGGTACTAGATCCTAGATGGTAGTAATACCTGCAGAAAAAGTTTCATTACAATAGAAAAGCTTCCTATAAAACGGTTTATCTGTCTTCCAAAATTAGATTTGGAGCTTAAAACGAACACAAACAGACTTTACACACTTTAATAAATTTGAATTAAGTTAATGGTAAAAATTCATTTGTCTTATGTGTTAATGATTTTTGGGTAATTTTACAATCTTAAATTATGTTTCTGTTAATGATGAATTACTTAGCGGCTTTTAATAATTTTGAAAGATTATTGTTATTCTTATTACCTGCTTGTGTTCTGAAATTCTCAAGTTTATAAATAATAACAGTAAATAGAAGTGATGTGTCTTCTTAGCTTCCGGAGAAGGCCGCGTTATCTAGCATAGGAATGCCGACGTTTCGCTCATCTTGCCGTGAGCGTCCTTTGGGCTCTTGTGAAGAAGCTCACGGCAAGATGAGCGAAACGTCGGCATTCCCATGCAAGATAACGCGGCCTTCTCCGGAATATAAGAAGACACTTCAAGACACAGGTCGTGGAAGCTTACGCATCCAGAGTAAATAGAACATTTAGTAAAGAAAAGCTATAAAGGGTTTATAAAACAGATATTAAGCTAAACATTAGACTTTAATAAATATATGGGAGGACTATTTAAATTATCATTTGGTGCCCTAAGAATGACAAGGAAACAAAAGTGTTGTATAAAGAAAAACTAATTTGACATCTTTGGCAAACTTTACCAGTTACACGGATTAGCGTCTGTATTTCTGTAGCAACAATCACAGTAACGGTTATCTAAGCTTTAGTGATTAAAATATTATGTTTTTATAAGTACAATCTTTGCACTTATCAAAAATTTACAAAAAATAATGCTTAAAGCTACATCCTAATATCATAACGTGTTAACCTTGTTTCACCGGAAAACTGTACACTTAGCTTTCAGTTCAGCGATAATATTGTGAACTGGGACAGGCAGTCAGGTTGTGAAGACATCCGGAAGGAACAAACAGTTGTGCTGCGGGGTTCAACTCTTCGTTTTCCTCTCAACCGTTATTTGATGGCCTGTGTGTTTGAAGCACCAGAAATATTCAATACTTTTTCAGTCACCATAAACATGATCTTTGTTTAAGCTGGAGCTGGTGTGAGGCTACTGGCGCTCCCACTCCACTTGGCAGGGTTCTACACACCCCCAGTCCAAAACAGAGATATGAATTACTGGCGGGCGGGTCGCCTGGCATGCTGATCGATGCAACTCTATAAGTGAGCACAAAGGCTAGAAAACTGTGTCCATTCTTTCCGTTAACACCCCAGCGCAGTCCACTCCATGAAACCTCATCAAAGCATCAATTGATCCAGTTTAACTGTGCTCTTTTGTGAAATTTACATAGCTTGGACTGACACGTCCTTTTCACCCATCTGAATAACACGTTAATGCTCGCGCCTTGTGGCAAGAAAATACTGTATTTAAAGTGTTTGTTTTCTGCATCGGTGACGAATGACAATGGCTTCCCTTTCAGCAGCCCGACTATTGTCAACGAAATATACAGAGTGTCCCACTTATATCTTTCATCGCGCACTGCTTTAGGATACAACAATTCCTTTAACCTTCCACTAGGCGCACGTTTTGGAAGAATACCGTTGATCCGCACCATATTCTTATTATTATATGTCTGTATTTAGTTTGCTATTTTTTATTTTTCCTTTTTTATACGTTTAGTCTTGTTTAAGCTAAATGTACATGGTTTAGTTAGTATTATTTTACTACATAGGAATACCAGTTTAATTTAATATAAATACAGCATACAATATAATTTATATTTAAAAGCCTAAATAGCTTCATTAATATTATTTTACTACATAAGAATACCAGCTCAAATTTAACATAAATACAGTATACACTCTAATTCATATTTAAAAGCTTGAAAAGAAAACCGTCTCCTACATCTTTTGTGTTTTCCCAACTAAACACGATTGAAAATAATTTTGGTATATTTCCTAAAATAGAGAAATATTGCATTTTTCACATGTATATTTACTTTTGCAGTTCTTTTTGTCTTTATTGAAGTGTTCACATCGTTTTCTTTTCAATGTGGATGACAAGTATTCTGCAAATCATCTGTTGTGGGCTCTTGAGGTTTATGTTTTGTCAATCACTGGATATCTTTGATACCGTTGCTATCCTTTATAGCTGTTGTGTGAGCAAGCTAAGGTCAAATATTCTCTGCCTTGTGGAATATTTGTTTTAGTTTTCAAGAAAGATAACCCTAGATATAATACATATAAGGCTCAACAGATGGTAAATACAAAAACAAATGCCAACAGAATGCAATGGGAGTAAGGGCGGTAGGTGCGATTGGCCTGGCTGACTCTTGATTTGTCATTCTTGCAATCAACAGATATGGGAACGGTGTTTTGCGACGAATACTTAAGCAAAACTGTGAATTTATAGAAGAAGAAATCCTTTATTTAGTTAAGTTTCTTACATTTATCATTTTTAGACTGCACTTAATTGTATATGACGAAAATAAACATGTATATTAATTACATACTAATTCTTTTTATACCTCCTTACAAAAAGAATAAGGTTATTGAGTCTATATAAAACAGGATATTCCAGGACTGGATATATTTACACAGCGCATAACATTTAAAGGAAATATCATTAGGCTCTACTCCAGCATACTCTTGCTGTGCCCCACCTTCGCAACTACCACATTGAACCCAGTTTTCTTCAAATGTTTCAGAGAAAATTATGCTGCACCAGCTGGTAAAACAGATATTTCTGTTCTTTTCTTGTGCCTTGCATTCACCTTTCTCAGATCCACCTAGACTGCGGTGTTTAAATGCTATAACATACATAGAACGAGCTGGCATTGTAAACTTTTCAACAAAAGCAGAAAATGCTCTGAAACGACCACATTATTCAGACGATTTAACTCAACTGCAATGGAATACTGCCTTTAGTAAAAAAGAGATTGATAGAAACTGCAGCCACCGGGAAGGATTTACGAAATTTATAATCTCTGCGGAGATACCCTCTGTCCACCTTCCCCCTAAAGTTGTCGCGGCAACAATGGAGTAATATGTAATGTTAGATGTCCTAAGCCAGATAATTGCATAGATGCATTCTTTTGAAAATTATAGTATTTAAATAATTGTGGGGGCCTCTCAAGCCGCTAGTGACTAATAGAAGGTTAATTAATTATGTCTTAAATAAAAACATGCGACACTACGTACCCCATTACCAGAGTTGGACGAGAAACTACGTGTATGTTTTACGCACACTTTACAGTTAAAATACATAAAGTAGGAAACTGTATTCTACACAAAGAGTCGAATTAACATTTTTTATACTGAAAACATAAGCATAAATTAGTTAATTCTTTTTTAAATTTATTAATTCTCTGTCATAAAGTAATTTATTAAGCCATGCTTCACAACTGTCTTAACAGTTTACTGTATACAATAGAGAACATCATTATTTTAAATAATTTTAGTAATAGATTTAAACTGCTACATTATATAAAGAGATTTACCGCTCTATTCGTTTAAAGTAAAACTATTTACTCGCTTTATTCTTTGCAGCAGAAAAATTTTCTGAGTTGTTTTAATAACAGCAAATGCTTCTCTTATCAAAAGATGTTTGCGTGAGAATTTGGTCTCCGTGCAAGCTCCTTGGGGGGGGGGGGGGGACACATTAATAAGCTTACGAATTATTTCGGTAACAATTGTGTTTCTGTTTTTTTTTTTTTACAGAGGAAGAAATGCTTGGATCGGCATATCAGCCAGAACTGTGACTTCTATATCTGAATTTATATTTGCAACATGATAATATGAATGATCAACTCTCATTGTTCATAATTTTTCGTATTTAATACGCAAGCTGTTACTGATAAAGTCAAAATGTCAACTCTACACTTGCCCGCCTCTCATCTAGAAGGCCCAGGTTCTATCGCAAGCGACCGTATGTGAGATGTGGTGGACAAAGCGGCGTGGGCGGGTTTTCTCCAGGTTCTTCGGTTTCGTCCGCTATCGCATTCCACCGGTTCTCCATCATAATTACATGTCTCTAGTGTCATCGCCTGCGGTGCCACGAATAGTAAAAGCGGGTGTTAAACACTGCCAAAAAAAAAAAAAAAACCACTAATATCCGCCGGTTTTTGGATGTAAAACATTAATTGCACAAAAACTATAGTTGTTGGGCAATTTTAGTACTGTGTATGACATTAATGACGCCTTATTTATCGTATTTTACTAAAAAGTATAATATAACCTTTTCTTAAGCATAAAGTCCAATCCTCCGCAAAGCAAAGGTCACAAATTTCAGGTGTGCGTTTAATTCTTAATTTTGAAACCACAAGTTTATGATTATTTTTGTACTAAAATGTGTCTGTGCTTAAGAGTCATTGAAGTTATGTAACCATTTAAACGGAAGTTTTGCCATAAGACATTCTTTTACCCACCTTACAACTCGTATGTATTTTTATTTATTTGCTTATTTGTGCTAAGCTCTGTGCAAGTGAATGTAAAGAGCTAGTTAAGCTCCGGTTCTTTAGCAGATATTCTCAAGTATTTAGATAGACTAAGACACCAGTCTGAGTGTAAAGGCTGTTCAACGGACACAGTTCGTCCACTTGAGATGAAGTGTATCTAAAACAATATTTTATTTGTTCTATAGATAAACGTTTTTCTACAGGATTTTGCGCACTTTTATTATACAGTGTGCTTTGCTACCCACTTCAAAAACATCATTGCTAGTTTAGAAAACATCATTGTGATTTAGAACAGCTATAGAAGCGATATGTTATAACCAACTTTGACCATCGTACGCCAAAACTGGGTGTTGTATAGTGACATCAAACAGAAATTATTATATTACATTTCAGTTTTGAAGTAAATTGCCTGACCTAAAATGTACGTATCAAAAAGGATACCATTGTGCCGCTTGATTAATAAATATAAGTGTATAATACCGGTTTCAACAGTTAAAGGCTAAAATTCGAATTGAGAAGCAACCTAGCACAAAGCTAGATTAATATTTAGTGAGGAAGCAGACAATGCACAGGCGCGAACACACTATTCAGGCGATTCAACTCAACTGCAATAATAAGTGACAATACACCAAGTAGCTAAATGGCAAGATTTCCATTCATTCGTCGTTACTGCTTTTGACTTGGGATAGGATACTTTGGTACACTTCATTAGATAGACATCACGAATTAAGTTACTTAAAACTTTAAGTATAATTACTGCTAAAGTTTGTGTTTAACGATCTCTCCGCCCTCTGCTGACAATCACAGGGTGAAGATCAGAAGCCAGAGTAGTCTCATCTGATTGGAGGACCACCTAAGCGTAACCTTAATCTCCAAATATAAACGGAGGAACATTTGTTCGAATTAATTAGTGCCTTGAAGAAGGCAAAGAGTTAAGGCTGAGAGTTAGGAGACCAACTTCCCGTGAATACTCCTGAAATATTTACAGGGCTTTATTAGCTCATTTTAAAAATAATTAGCATAAATAAACTAACGTTGTTATACCATCTCGAGACCCGCAATCAAATTCAAGTAGCTGCGTTTGTATTTTTATCCTGAACGAGTATCTGTGGGCCGGACATTAACAATCTAAAAAATAATATTTTAAAAATTTTGAGGAACTGTTTTGGAATATAAAATGGTATTTAGCAATCTGTAATTTTTATTCGGTGCCTTAAGAACTGAAATAATACAAATATTCAAAGTATTTAATTTTTTTTTGGCCTTTAGCGAAGTTCTAAGGAGTTTTAAGGGTTGCATTATACAATATACGTCGGGTCTATATACATTATTTAGGATCTTTTCAGTTCTGCCATAAATACAAAGTACACATGGATAGAAAACATTAAAACATGAGCATAAAGTATACGAGAATTCTACAGGTTGCAATGCACATCAATTCTAATTACAGTATTATAATTGTAATTTGGGTTATAGAAATACAATTAAATACTCGTATACAGAGCCACTGTAATAAAAAGAGATTTGAATCTGCAATTCGAGTCCGAGGCATTCGCAATACTTTAATCCAAACTGATTACACTTTTGTGAGGCTTTCTAACACCCTGATTTCTGATCAATGCCATCCTTTGTGTTTTTTTTTTTTTTTTTGTATTGGTAATAAATGAACTTTTTGGGCACAGTAATAGATAAATGCATTACAAAAAGCATCACTGCAGATTATTTGGTTTGCAAGGGCGCCGACGTGTTTACGAGGCTAATTTTCATAAAGTGGCTAATTTGTCTGGTACAAAATAGGTAAATAAGTACATAAAAGGCCCTAACTGCTGAGCGAAATCCATAAAACTTAATGCCACAATATTAATTACCTAATTGTCTGTATGAAGTTTGCTTGAGTTTCAGATGATGCATCAGTGAAATTTGAGCAAACAATCCATTTTCACAATAACAATGACATTACTTCTAAAACCCGAAAAAAATGTATCTCATCTGGCACACTATAACGATAAGTTAACTGAAGCTGTAAATAGCAGGTGCCTGCTTAATAGACACGCCAAAATTAAATGTAATTTTCCTGCAAATCTTTTCCCAATTCTTTTTAATACCCAAAAGGCTTCACAATTTCTTATTTTTACTAATGTGTTTCAAAATGTTTATACTACCCCTCAAAAGTACATTAAAGAAACCGGTTATATGCATTTTTGATATAAGGCTCCAAATTTAAAAGTAACTTAATAAATTTCGAAAAATCAAGCATTTTGGATGGTCCGAAAAGTAATAATTTTTCTACATTAGTTGGGTTAATATAAAAATATTAAGTGATCTATATTTTGTAAACTCATTTACTGTAAAACTTTAATATTTTTAAAAATACACCACGTGGCTCATTTATATTATAACAATGAATTTGTATAGTAAAACATTTTTATTTAAATTACCACCCAAGCTAGAATTTGGTTACGTGGAAATAATATCACTAATATTTGGTGTACTAACTGGTAAGAGTTACAATGAAAGTATGTTACATACTGCGGATTTTTCAAATTTCTCAGATCCATTACCTCAAATCTCGTAAATCTGCAAGCTAGTTTAATTACTCTTTTAAGAAAGGAATACAAAACTGTTTGTATGTACTCCAAGAAATTAGCGGTGAGTTTTCCCAACACAGAATATCATGTGGAAGTGAAGTTACTCCAATGAGAAACAGGGTTCTGAATAACCAAGTTTGGTAGTGTTATTATCAAGCATATTTGTAATCCGCTAATAGAAGGATCTCAACCTATAACAAAAGTCACTTGGTATAGGTGGTAACTAAGAATGAGAAGAAATTATTTTCACAGTTATCTTAAGATAACACCTACAGAA
This sequence comes from Hymenopus coronatus, assembly GCA_030762935.1. Classification (NCBI taxonomy): domain Eukaryota; kingdom Metazoa; phylum Arthropoda; class Insecta; order Mantodea; family Hymenopodidae; genus Hymenopus; species Hymenopus coronatus. The sequence continues at coordinate 339,317,798 of CM060900.1, forward strand.
GCGATTGGGATCAGTTACCTAGTAACGGTTATAAAAGTAACGAATGCAAGTCAACTAGTCACCCAATAACAAATAACAAAGAAACAGAGTTGGTTAGAAACTAAAGTTTTAGCGTGACGTTGATGTTTGAGTTTAGGTAGTTTGCGGTTGGAAAGTTACCCTCGCAGTTGCAAAGTCTTCCACTTACTGGTCCCTTAAAAGGGGCGCGAATCTCAACTTGCAATTAGAATCTTCGTGTCTCCAGGAAGCAGTGATTTTACTGCGTTGCCTCTAACTCCTAGTACAGAGTCGCCTTTTGTTTGCTAATGGTTGTTGCCCAGTGGCAGAGGGAGCGGTTCCGTTTGACGGCCGTCATGTTTAGTAGAAAACTATAACTCAACTGGTTACAACATATTAGCGCCCTCTGTTAGAAACCGTGAGTGGTTTTGTCGTTATAATACACCTTATGGTTTATAGAGAAAGAAATGCATACTAATTATACGCGTTGTCATATATAAGAGTAACCATTTGAAGTTATCCATCCTATGTGATGTTGGACATTAATGCCTGTTAGGCAGTTTATGTTTCGCTTTTTTACTAATATCGCCCTTCAAAATATCGTCTTCCGACCTTGATTTGCGGGAATATAATGATTTTGTACATTCTCTAGCACACATAGTAGATAGAGAAGGAATTGCACTCCAGCCAAAAATTCTATACCGAGATTTCACCGGAAATACAAGTTTGTGGTACCTTGAATCCAAAAGTCTGTATCTGGGTGTATGTATGTAAGAGTGAGTATCTGTGAACAGCATAACTCAAAAACGAAAATTCGGTTGAATTGCAAACTCCCTATTAGATTAGTATCTGAAAAGAACTCGACACAAAGCTTTTCATGAAAATCTCCCCACCCCAATATCCTTTACATGGAAAACTTTTGAAAACTTTTTAATTTCTCAAAAATGCCTGTAACAATTTTGATTAAAATACTTTCATTACAAACGAAATGTTCATATTAAATTTTCTGGAATAGCCTGAAGACCTCTTCATTCTTGGTGACATTGGTATAACTCGTAAGCTATAAAAAGTAGGCAAAAACTTACTACACAACAAATATAGATGTCATCAACATACACTGGAACACTTTTTTTTTAATATTTCCTTTCACCCGGTTTTTCCAGAGCTTTTTTGGGCGTTGATGTGAACTTTCTCCGTTAACCGTTTGCTTCTAAATGTGAGCTGTTGCCCATACTCGATTCTCATTGGTCCTGGGTCATGCCTGTCTGCTGAATGGTTTTCTCCGGCTGTCGGTAGACTTTGAAGTGGTAGTTTTGGCTCGAAGTGAGACTGAATAAGTATATGGGAGTGTGGTTCCTTACCCAGATCCGGAATGGGTTGTTCAAGTGATGTTAGTGTAAAAATATATGCTCGCTCACTTTAGAACCTAACAATTATAAAAATTTAAAGTAATTTAATGTCGGGTTTTTGGATTATTGCATTTCCTTCTTTTCATTCAGAGATATAATGTAGTGGGTACAGATTTCAAAGAGAATGCAACATTTTACTGCGTTGCCTTCATATGACTACTATGCATTCGTGTTAACTTAAATTTATAGAACACTTAATGGTGCAGAGCAACTGAAATACTACGAGATTATGATAATAATGATAATGATGATAATAATAATAGTTACTAAAAACCTTCCAAGTAAATAAATATTTCCAAGCTAATTTGAAGATGCTTGTAAAAATATTCGTTGTAGTCGTAACTTTGTGTGTGGAAATTGTAAAAATGTCATATTCGAGAAAGAATGCCTTAAATTTCAACTAATTGATCAATAAGCTAAAAGCTGCATTAATAATAACTGCCTTCCATCAGCTATAAGAAACCCAGAACAGCCGTAGATAATTTGTATAATATTTCTAACACACCAAGGAGTAATTCATCACCCCCCAAAATATATCGTTTTTACATTATTTTTGTCGGTTTTAAGAATGCCCTCACTTAATGGCACTTTCTTGTTGGTTTAAGATTCATTACTAATCTTTATTTTATAGTTCAATTAAAACACTATATGTTGTCATATCCTGGCTGCATGGATAGCATTTGGTAGTGCTGGGCGGAGCTAGCTTTTTATATGCTAGTGATACTACCAACTTTTCTGTATAATAAAAGAAGAGTAAGGCAGGACTCTCCGTGTCTCTCTTTCTCTCTCTCTCTCTCTCTATTGTGCTAGGAAGTTAGTGTGAGGTAGACGTAAGTTAGGAACCAGGCTCCGCTCAGGTTGCTATGGAGGACATCACGCTACAATGTTTACGGTAACAAACGTAACCAATAAATGACTACTTAACATTACTTAGGACTTTGAATTAGTAGAATAGTCAGTCCTATTCTCCTTCAATAATAATTATGTAGAATATGTCTCCTGTGATCCCCGATAGAACAGAACAGCGTCCTCATATGCTCGTCTAGCTGTAGTGAAAAGTACTTTTCCCCGGCCCACACCTATATTGCCAAGCGAGTTTTTGAATCTATAACAGCAGGCGTGACAATATTACCCTTAACATTTATAAGCATTAGAAACTGAAGCTACTATTTTCCACAAAATCCAACTAATTTGGTTGAAATGTTTGTCACAGATTTGTTCACATAATTATAATAGACAATTTTATTAAATTTTATGGTGCTTGGTGCCTAATTCTCTATGAAGAGATTTTTCGAAAAATTAAAATTATGTTAATAGTGCCACATCCATGAAAGTCTAAAAATGTCGTAATTTAAATTCTGCATCATACATAATGTATATATTTAATTATAAACTACAAAGTTATCTTAAAATATATACATTTTTTGTAAGTTTAAATCTTTTTCTGTGAAAGAATATGTACTCGTAGCTAAACTGTTTAATTTGTGTTACATAAATGTCTTATATTATTATAATCTCAAATCCTAAACTACGTTTTATAGAAAGAAACCGAAATTCATATGTCTTCGCGTACCTTAAAAGAACACCTATTTAAAATATGAAAGTAGTTGAGTGCAATTTGTAACATTAGACATATTCTGAATTCGAAGACATGTTTTAAAATTTCTCGCTGTGTTTACAAGTAGCTGTGCAGATATATTGAGAAATCACATTTAAGTATTTTAAGTAACAAAAGGTTCAAAACCACCATTGTTTCCCGATTCTATAATGTTCCAGGACTTTTTATGAACTTTTAACAATATGTTTTCTTTCGAAATGCCAGAATGCCTTGAATTCATATTTATTTAACAAACAGACTGATATAAGTATAAAATGGCGAATAAGTACATAGAATTGAAATCATGTGTAATCTGATACTGTTGTCATCGAAGATGATGTTTTGATGGAGGAAGAGGGGATAGACTAGCTTCAAGCTGAAATTACATGGTGACTATTATTAATTGCAGGGTTTTGGTGATGATATAATTAAAATATTTATTGCAATACAGCTATGCATTGGTGTAGTTTATATTTCGCGGATGTAACAATGTTACTGGCAGAGGGCATTCCACTCCTAACGAGCTGAATCGCAAATCACTTCCTATAGCCACTAAGGACTGTATTTTGCGCCTCATTACATGCAGCAGCAATCTCTTGATTAACAACCAAACCGGTAAATGACATTGTTAGTGATAACAGAGTCCTTAAAATCTCCTGTAGAGGATTATCAATCAAAACATAATGACCCTGCTGTCTCAATTAAATGAGTGTAGTGGAGTGGAGTACCGCTGATCTCTATCGAAGCACCTGACGCAATGGAACGCCTGCGAGATTTATTACCGAAGTCTGGCAAATTTGACAGCAGAATAATGTGGAACTTTCTTGTAAGTAACCCAGTGCTTTCAGCTCCTACATTGCCAAACATTAGAGCGAAAAGAGGTGGAGAGACAGAGATGAAAGAAGAAGACTCGAATTCGCTTCAAATTCTTGGCACAATAAAACGCTTTGCGCGACATTTTCCACTACGATCTCTTGCGGTAAGGAATACGGTGTCACTGTCTGATGAAGTCATTTGCCCGTCCAGCATTCTCTAGCAAACATGCCTACAGGAACAAGTTTCCGAAAGTTACGCAGGACCGTGCAGTTTGTAACCTGCCCAACCAGCTACTACCGTCATTAAAGGTACGGTAGTTCCAAATTTAGCCTCTACTCGTCGGAACACTTTCGTGTTCCCCACCAAAGCTTCCATTTTTACACACTTCAAATAAATTTACTTTGTTGACCCTTGCCCCTAGATAAAACCTTTCACAGCATTTTAGCTCAATAATTCATTGGCTGTGCATTCAATAAAATTCTTTTCCCTTTCTTTTAATGACAGCTTCTCCTATATTCAAAATCTAACGGAGAGTAGGGTTTTCATTAGCGTAAGCATTCAGGCAGCCCCTCATGCTATACTGGTCTCTAATACACAAGGTTCCGGGTTCAAATGCGGCGGAAGGTGATGGATATTTTGGGGGGCGTAAAAACCCTTGACAAGAAGTAAAGCAGTTGGTCCAGATATACGACAGTAAACAACATTTTCAAAAGGATTAAGTTAAATTTTGACTACAATCGGTAGTGTGAACAGCTGTTGGAATATTTGAGTATCCATAGCGAATCAATATTTAACTGCCCTCTTGCTCTACAGTAATTTAAATATCGTAAAATACATTTCTGTTGCACTATTTTGTAAGCAACGTTTTATCCAAACTATTTCTTCACACCTTCAAAATGTTTCACATGCCTTATTTTTGTTTAAATACAACTGAACAAATGATTAATTTTACAGATAGAAGTTTCAAAGGTTTTAAAAACTATAGTATAACTCAATAATAAAAGTAAAACTTTGGTGCGTGATTAAAGGTTCCAAATCTAAAAATGCCGACTTGTTTTCTTAAATTCATGGAAAATTTTGGTTACGTAACATTACCTTCATAGCATCCACCGTCAGGCATTATCTGCCTTGTTAGGTGATATTCTAGAACACACATGTTGGTTTCTTATCAGTCATGTTAAACTTTTTTGTGCGAGGATTAGTGAGCTGTTTAATAAAAACAGCGACCCCATAAAACAAACAGTAGGTAGTCTTCCCCTTAAAAATTATAGTAGCCCCCCCCCAATAAAATTAAAGGAGATGGTGGCTTCGAATATGGGGAAGAATAAATGGCGTTATGGTTCACCATTTCTAGCGTTCTTATAAGTATTTATAGGGCAAATAGAATTACCAAAATGTTTGTTGTCGTAAAATTAGTCAATATACCAGCTTTATGATAAATGTGTGACTATTGCACGTGATTTGGTGCAGACTTATTTTAAAACTAAGTATTCCTTTAATGCCCAACTAAACTTTGCATATACTTTTTGCCACAACGTAGCATAAGTTTGTATTTCAATGGCATCCATCTGCAACAATGCAAGTAATATTCGACCTTATTTAATTGTTTATTGCAATTAGTTTATTACCTTATATTTATATAACGCTAGGTTTGAATTTCGTAATTTTAGTGCCAACGCTGATAATACATTTTCAGAATATTTTTTATGTTTATAAAAATCCGTTTTGTGTCAATTTATATTTTTGAGAACTGATATTTTGTAAGAGCCTACAAAGATATATAAATTAGGAATTGTTGTTTGTTTTGATATCCAGTATTTATAATTGTATACATGCCTTATAAATATTGTTAAGTATATTTCCAAAATAACTTTATTTTTATCGTTCAGGCGTGGAGAAGCAGTTTCTCATGTTACCACATAAAACACGAGCTGTTTTTATTGCCTTCACATATTGAACATCTTCTAAATGTCTAAATACCATTTTAGAAGCTTACTACATGGAGTGTTTTATCACCATGAAAACGTCAGCTGAAACGAAACGTAAAAAGGGGACTTAAAGATTTAACTTTAGAACAGACTAATTTAGACTTCTTTGTTTTCTACTCCGCTAATATATTTTTTGTGGTTCTAGGCTGTCTTGTTCTGCTTTGCTCAGTTCTTTTTTTTTTTTTCTTTTTTTTGCTGTGAACGCATTGCTGGTAGCAGAAAAAAGCATCCATCCCTTATTTAAATGGCACACCTAGTACTCCAACTAGCTGGCGTGAATTTAAATTTTCCGTAGAGCAATACTAAGTGAGTCTGAAGGGGGGTTTTAGGTGTATTGAAAAAGGTCAACAAATTGAGTACGTCTCAACCGTACGTCATTTAAAAGTAGGAATACATATCACGAGGGCCCCCCAAATAGGGCCAGACTACCGCACTTTGACCTTTGTGTGACCCTTTGTGCTTCTAGCCTGGGAGGGCGAAACAATAGGAGTTCCGAAGACTACCAGGTCTGGGTGAAGAGATACACAAGCATGAACAGGTTCCATAAACAATTCCAGATTTAACCATCCGATCTGGTTACCCTGTCTATAAGCCCAAACCCCTGGGAGCCCTAAAGAGAAAAGGATGCTGCTCCAGAGGGAGGCTAAGTCAGCAGTCCAACTGACGCAGATAAAACTTTCCACAGCGTATATCGTACAACGCCTTCGCCTAGTTCTTCAACCCTAAGCAGGGGAGAGGATATGTTGGAAATTCATGACCCAAAAATTCGTGGTAGAAGCGAAACCACTGCAGCATTTGCCTACCAGCCCAGGAAAACCACGAAAAAGGAACCCATGCCTAGATTGGAAGACCAGACGGAAATGGATGTGGCACCTTCCGAATTCGAACCTCACGCTTCAAACTCTCCGTCTTTTCCTTTAAACATTACTTTTTTTGTAGTTTATATTTTTAGACATTCGTTTGTCATCTGTTTACACATTACCCTAATATCAGATTAAAACACCCAGAACAGGGAAAAATCAACAAATTTAAGCATTCTTCTGCAGCATGTAAATGCTGTAACTACTCTTATAGAAGGGGATAAAAAGTCAAGTATTAAAACAGTAGCTTAAGTTAAATCAAGTGCAACTTCCTATTTCCTTGATTATTCTAATTAAACATTGTTATTACAGAAGGAACTGAAAAATAGCTAGAAGCATAAGTAGGGACTCTTTAAGTGGATTCTGTTCTCTGTTTGAAGAGAACATCGGTTTACATGGTTTACATGTGAATATCGCTAAGGTGAAGTGTTTAGACTTAAAGGCAATTACCCCATCACCAGCAGACATTGGTAGGTGTATGCAAGATACATACAACATTGCGGAAGAGCAGTAAATTCAAGCACTCCTATCTTCACTAGCAGCAGAAATGGAACTTTCCAGCACCACACTGTTCTACATGTTTAAACCAATTTGGTTATAAAAAGCAAGTGCGATATTTGGAGACTGGAAGAAAATTAATTCATCCTTGTTCTTGCAGTTGAATTTATAATATCGTATTGCGTATCTGGTTATGTTTTTACCACGCTGGAAGATAAACTTCTTGCATACCAGTGTGGGGTAGGTTGGGTCTACTGTACGAAAGGCGTTTAACTCTCAGATTTTCTTCACAAAATTCGTCAAGGAGAGCAATAACGTATGCCAGACCTTGTCAATAATGAACCTTAATAGACCAAATAGTAGATCAAGCATGTTAGATGCAGCTGTGGAAGCTACATTTACGTATTCAACCAGCGAAAACCATTTTTCCTTTCACGACTAAACTGGTAGAATCCAGTAGGTGCCAGGTTAATTCTTCAAAGAGATGAAGCACATTCAACTACACAAATTTGGGTTGACTTATGAGGAACTGAAAAATATCTACAGCACGAATGATCTGGCACTGGGTTGTTTCGCAATTGCACCGTCTTGCTCCTTCGCAAAATCCAAACGATTATGCTCACACATTACTACAACCAGAGACTCGAAGTACTACAGACCGCTTCGCGCAGGTGTGGCTCGCATTTGGCTTTCGGCATTATATGCTGTCTGAACCGAATCCCAGCGTCGACGGTTTACGTTGTCATCTTAGAGCAGCAAGAGAAGATCTGCAAAAACATGAGCGTCTTTCACTGCAGTCGGCAACGGCTTTCGCTTTGCTCATTCTATAGTGCTTACAATATCTTCCAATTTTGTACCATCTTCCTGCGCGTGTTTAATTTAAACGCACAAACAACATAGTTCATATATATAAAATTAACGAATCCTTAAGTATAAAAAAATTGTAAATGATATACTGTACTTATAATCTAATTTATACCTTTTGTAATTAACAAAATGAATACATTTAAAAAAAAAATAAAGGGCCTGGCGTAGGCATGCACTCAGCGCTTCGAGTATCACTAATCTTATTCAGCATATTTTATATAAAAAACTGCTTTATCTTATATATGAGTATCTGAAAGCTGCGGCTACTTGCTTCTTTTCCAGTGATCAAGCTAATGCAACTCCATACTGGTAATCACATATTATAACTGTTTAGGTGATCCAAAAAGAAACAGCACATTTCATGTATAATTCGCGATAAGATCACTGCAGCTAGGTAAAATGCAAACATTATATAGAATGTTCAACTTATTGAATGTAACTTTTATGTTGGTTGCTACTCTTCTACGCAACAATACTTTCGGGTTAAAAATGCTAAAGAATCAGGCCCATGTTACACCCATGTCTTTCTAATTATCATGCGAAACTATTTTTCTTCATCGTACCATATTTGGTGTGCTGACCATATTGTGTCATTTAATCATGACCACTCTCCATGCATGACATGTTCATATTAAGATAAATTTATTTTCAAAATGAAATAAATCCTGGTTTATGAACAACGTACACGCAAAGAAGTGCTACTTTACATGCAATACTGCGCTTTTTCCCATTACCCTGAAGAACAGATTACTGAAGCCCACGCATGAAAACCTCAAAGGGTTCTTGTACCTCGTTGTGGTACTCCCTCACTTAAATTCCTTTTTAGACAAAGATTTCTAGGCATTTATCTGAGCAGTAGAACTCAAAAACGAAGAGTCCCCTGAATAAAAAGTTTAGTATTTAAGTTCAGATTAATCCAAGGTTGCCACACAATTTTCAGGAAAAGCCCCAATCTCAAACATACATGAAAAACGTTTGTAATTTATTTCCTCTAATAGCTCTTAACAATTTAAATTAAAAGTTCCATACAGTTTTAGATATTTGTATTCAAAATAAAGAGAAAAGCATATGAATTTTCTGGGAATATCGTGTGAAATGCTCTTTTTTCTGAACGCATTTCGTATGCTTTTATATAACTGGTAAACCTAAGGAGAAACACAAAAGCTTACTATACAAAGTGTATAAATCGTTCAAAATACCATTTTTCACATATCTATCATTACTGGTTTGAACCTTCTTACTATCATTTTTGTGCTGCCTTTATTTATTTTTTTGAAATGCCATGGAAAGAGAAGGCATTTTCAAGGCTAACAGAGTAACTATTTTCAAGAACCGATATTCCATTCGTTTCCTCTATCCCGCTAAAACCTACAAACTATTTCTGCAAAGAGTTTTCTCAATTAACATGAATTAGATAAGAAAATAAGTTTAGTAAGAACAGTCTATGTAAGTTATGCACAAATAAACGATCGTCGTATGAATGAAACACATCAAAGCTTTTTCTCGTGGTCATGCAAAACCGTCACACCTAGATCCGCTTTTTAAAATGTTGACTGTTGTTTAAGCCTGCTGTATCCCTCTCACCCTATGACGAAATTTTAAATTTCTACAGCACATTATCCTAATAAACAAGAAGTAGAAAGTAGTATATGCTTTTTAAGAATATTTTAAAAGTGGGCAGAGAAAGGCATCTGAGAGCAACACATCCGATTGCTTTTAATTATCTGTCGTGTCTGCTCGAAAGTTCTGTTTGTGTCTTATTTTTCATTTAGAAACAAATAGAGACAATTGAGTTATGCCACTGCCTGTTTAGAGCAGTTTTTAAATGTGGTATTACTTTGAAGTACATTCGCGATACTGATTAGAGTTCACTTGACTTAGTGGCTGATCATGGTGATTATTTAGTTTCGCTTCTAATCTTAATAGCATAACATTATTTCACAAGACGCCAGATATATCCCTGTTCACGAATGTAAATAAATACACGATTACCTGGTGGTGTTTGTAAGTCATATCGTTATCCTTCACTGAGTTTGATTTTCACCTGGCATTCCGAATTATGCTAGACATACCTAGCTAAATACACCATACATACATTTATAAATAAATGCATATACAACCTATATATCAAATACATCTTGCTTGTTAGCATAGATTTTATTAAGTACTCTTAATTATTAAATAAGGGGAAAATTATAATTATATACCATGTTCAAGAGTAAAACATGCACATTGTGCATTTAAAACTTAAAATATGTTTTTTTCTCGAAATATGGATTTATAGGGATTAAAAAACTACTAGTCAAACTTTCAGGAGTAATGTGTATAGCAAGTTGTATCATTTAAGCATACTTTTAAGTACCAATATAAATGCATTTTGCTCACAAATCCGGACTCTAGTAACGACCTTTAAGTGTACCTAATCCAGCTTATGCAAAGCACCAAACTGCGTATGTAGCATAACTTTTAAGCCCGTATAAGCGATTTTAACAATACCAGCCAGAACTGTCACTTCTGTTTTACAGGACTATAGAGCAGATATTTTCTCTCAGTTGCAAGCAGTCTCTTCTCTAGTTGATTACATCAACTATTTCGTTTTTAATATTGATTTCCTTAAATAGGTGCTTAGCTCATTTCTATATTTATTAGGTGGATAGCCCAGTAAAAGTTTAGATGTTCAGCTTCAGACACATTATTTTGTCTAGTTTGGCGGTGTGATATAACACCACAGCTGTATGTTTGGTATGAACAAAATCCCAGCGCTAAACGAGTTAATATATTATGTGATAATAGTCGCCGTGGTGCAGTGGTTAGCATGATAACCTCATATACCCAAAGTTGCGGATTCAAACCCGGTGGAGGACGATGGATTTTTTTGGGTGTAAAATCCATAGCATGGCTTCCTTTGGAAGGGGAGTAACCGCTGTTGGTCCCGTGTTGTAAATTTACGGCACGTAAAAGAACCTCAAGCCTGATAAGAGAGGCATCTGAGCAAAATTAAGCGGTCTTTCACATCCAATATAGAATGGGACGCTGAGAACCACTGTAGTTAAAGAGCGTCTGTAAATAGCATTCCATCTCCATTTCTTATGTGATAATATTTGGAATGCCGTTTTGAATGCTTATAAAAGTATGTGTACATTGTTATTTGAAAAATGTTAGTTTCGCCATGCCAATATCATACTTGATTACAAAATAGATCAAGAAAACACGAATAAATAAATAAACTAAATATACAAGTAACAATATTAACAAAACAAATATCAAATTAAAATAACCATTCTGATATTCTGCATGTAATTGACTTGATTCATACTTTAATGAAAACAACGGAACTCATTCTTGGAAAATAAAGCAAAAATCTTTAAAATCTCTTTACAACAAATTTCAGAAAAACCACAGTGGGAAAATATCTAATATACAATGAGCCGTTCAATAGATGATTCTCAAGTGGTTTTGATGCACCTGCATAGTCGTCCTTAAATAGAAGATTCCATTTGCACCAAACAAGCTTTCCAATGTGGTCGGAGAGTGTTGTTGTTGTTGGTTTTTTTTTCGATTCCCTCATGGGTAGGGCTTTTGCGTTCAATGATAGCGGTGGCTCATTGAGAAATTACATACAACGAATTGATCCACTGATTGTCAAAACATCGTCTCCGCGAGGTAGAAGGTGACGCATGTTGACAAGCAGCTCACAACTGTTCGAGAGATAGCAATCGCTGGTTTTAAATTCGGTTGCGTTTACCACGATTATACCACTGGCGTGCCCTAGCACGTCGCTTATGGATAAAAACTAACGCCTGTTGGTTATGCAACACGGCGATTTTGTGGTAGTGTAAGCTGCGTGTGTTGTAGGGGAGAGTGCTGCAAAATCGGCCGGCTTTAGATTCTTAATTCCTAATACTAATATTAATCGCACATTTTAATGTTAATTACATTTTTTTGTAAAATAACTAGAATTACAAGCCTTATAGAAGGTGTCTGACGCTATCGCCCATTGTCTTATCTGAGATATCTCGGTTATTAGGGATGAACTATAGTGATTCCTTATTCAATAAGCCCTAAAACACACATAAAAGTACCATATACTTATCATTTCAGTTCAGTTTACCAAAGCTCATTCATTTAAAAAAATCACAAATAAAAAGCAAAATATTCCCCTGATCAACACATTAAACAAGCAGCCAATCTCTAAACTTGATACAGAGTAAACGGTATAGTTCAAATTTCACCAAATACACAATACACTAAGGCGTATTTTGTTAACCCATTAATTTCACAGTTATTCAATTTTATTTTCCTCTTTTTAGTTAAATTTTCATGAACATCCTCCACATTTTTATTAACCTTTGGAGCATCCGATTTAAGTTCAGCATTTTTAACGCTGTTTTAACTTTTTTTTCTGATTTAAATCTGCTCTCTTCTGCGGCGATATTTCGTCTAAAAGTCTTTTGGTTTTCCAATTCTACATCAGAAATCAAAATTTTGAATCAACACAAGTGAGGACTTAATTATAGGAATTAGCGTAATTAATTGAGCTTATCCATTTCCAAATTTGCTTTCGGGCACAGAAAATGTCTAAGTGTTCTATGTGATGGTCCCTTTATTGGGATCAATTTAACTCGCCACACGATCCGTTGCATTCTTTATTCCACATTTCTCTTCTCTTGTTTCAGTTTCTGTCATTTCAGTCTGAAAGGAATTAATAAAGAATAAAACGTATATTCTATACATTAAGATTACCTATAGCCGACACTGTTCCTGGCTCTGTACAAAAAACTAATAGCATATTAATATTGTATGTTCTTTTATAGAAATTATCATTATACATTTGTTGGATGTCGTTTCATACATTAAACAGATAATCAAAGCATAAAAACGAAGTAAATTTTTTACGTTACAAGGGAGTACCATACGCTTAAAATATGTTCTCTTCTCTAACAAGTGCAGCAACCACCATTAAACAGTCAGAGTAGACAAACTTCTGAAGAGCGAAAGAAGGTATTGGGTTGTGGTGTACATTGGTGCATAACCTACTACTGATTACTTACAGAAAAGTCTTCATCTGTCTGTATAATTGCAGTATAGTACAATGTGTTCTAATACAAAATTCTTAAAACTATATTTGCGACTCTGGTGGTAGGGACTGCGTTTTTTAGTGGGACTTCAATTCAAATTTAGTTGTGTCCCTTAAATCGCTTTTTCGCTGAATGTGAGACCTTCGTATATTTAAATAGGAAAACGAGCTGTAACACCAGAGACAAAGACGGACCTAAAGCACACCTGCTGCTTAACCGGTTATGTGAATATAAAACAGGTTATGTGTATAAAATTCTGGTTGCTATTGGAAACGTTTCTACTTAAATTTTGCTTGAGAAACAGAATTAACAAATAAACGTATAGAATAAAAAAATCTTCTAACTGTGCATTTATAATGTGACAACGAAACCGCCCAGTTCCGCGGGATTGTTTTAATAACATAATAGGATATTTGCAAAACATAAGATCCTAAATGATTAAAATATTAATTGTTTAATATATTACGCTAGTAATGTGTACTAAGAGGGCAATAAGGCAAGAAATCACCCTGGAAGGGATGGAATTCGTGAGAACAGGTGGGTACAAAGGAGTGGATTGGAAAGGAAACGCGAATGTAATGAAAGAACTTAAGATGGGATCTATACCGAAGTATATTGAAATGCAAAGAAAGAGCTGGAAGCATCTGGAGAGGATGGGAAAAGAAAGTCTTTCAGAACAAATGCTGCGGTGTCTCCCAGAAGGAAGAAGATCGATAACAAGGCCCAGGAAGAGTTGAATAGAAACCCTAGCAGGCCAATTGGACTAATTCATATTTAAATAACGGAAAAAGTCATTCCTTTACATATAAGTAGTTTTTTTTTTTTTGTTAAATACATATTTAAGTATATAAGCCAATTTTGAATACCGATGTAATTTCACATCTTTCCTTAATCTTCTCAGCTCTTATTTATTTTGAAGCATTTTAAAATGTTAACTCAAGAAAGAAAATTGTTGCGCTATGAGAATTTTTAGTATGCAAACATTTTCAACCGTTTGCAGCAAATAAGAACGACATTATGTTTAACAACTGATATAGTCCAATGTACTCTAAGCTTACCTATTTTAATACAACCAATAAAATCTGTGAATTCACTTACAAACCGCAATGTATAAATGACTTTTATCAATGTATAAAAGTGCATTAATGCCTAGTCAAATGTAAATACCACTGAAATGGTAACTACAGCGTTAGGCTTTAGGAAAGTGAGTTAGTTACGTCGATGTACTTCGTGAAGTAGCATATGAAAGGACGAAATACTCCTGAGAGTAAAATATTGATCACCATTTATTATAAAAAGGCAATAAGTTATTTGGAAGTGCACTACAAGGATTGTCCACTAGGCTTCGAAAGGGCGGACAGAGTGGAATGTAGTGACTTCAGGTTAGCTGTTGCCTTTGTCAGAGTTTACGTGATATTATCTAGAAGATAGTAGTGACCAGCTGATACACGTACTGTAATCAGATTTTGTTATCGGTTATCAATTATTATTATTATAAACATAGTAATCATTAAGCATTATGTTCCCAAGATTTATATCACAGCGAAACAATCTAGCACAATGGGTGCCGGATTGCCTCATTCTCTACTTCCGTCCATAGAGAACATCACGTGCAGAAGTGACGCTGGTGTATGGTCAACTCTGGCTCTTTTGGTATTCTTTTAACGACCGGAGGCTGTTCATTTCCATAAAATATTTCCTCAATTGATCCAAATGTGTTCATGAGGCTGACCGCAGCCACTACCAAAGCACACAAAAATAAAAAAATCTTTGAGGGCGTACAGAGAACCGTCAGACGGGAAGTGTCCGTTTTTCTTTTGTTCTACTCCTGGCCAAGCAAAGAAGCGATTTGCAGTGTCAATCGCATAACGACAGTTTTTTAAACGTTTTACTATCAGTTTAGTCTAGTGCATTCTCTTAGTTCCCTTCTACTAATAAGGAACTAAGTAATAAGAACATTATGCTAATGTTTATCTCGATTAACATTGTGTAGAAATAAGAATAATCTTTTGCAAGAAGTTTGTAGAGCAGCTAGAGAAAGTTGTGTGTGTGCACCACGTCATATTTTTCTTTTTCAACTGATTGCCCTCCTCTTGGTACGACTTAACACCTTCAAGAACTTACAAGTCAATGCCTTGGGTCAGTAGTTCTGTCGAGTAGTAAGCTAACTTTAGTCCATAGAATATGTAGGATGGATGATCAGCCCAGTGTCTGGTATGGCGATGAAGAAGTAAATGAAATGTAACAATGAAAGTAATGATAGGAAAATGGCTAGGTAAACTTATCCAACCCAGTATTCGCCTAGTGAACTTCGGTCAGCTCCGGTGGTTTAAACCCGGGACCTCCCAAATGCAAGTCACCAACGTTACCGCGGACCACTTCACTTGGTAGTTTTATTTTCACCAGTTAAAATAACTAATGCAAGTGATTATTATAAAGCATGTTATAGAGATAGCAACTAAAATGAATTGACTGAAAACTAAAAAGTATTTTAACATTGCTGTTCAGGACCAGGAATTAAGAATACCTATACCCTTGTTGCACAAATATTAAAACCGTGAATTTTATGACGCTTCCACGGTTTATGAGTTTCAGTGGTAGAACAAAAGAAATATTCTGAACGAATATTCGCAATAATATAATAAAAATCACTAACGATGTAACTGTCACAATTCTGAACTTGATCGTTGATTATACGCCAAATAAAACTGAAAATATAAAACCAATATTGTACATATAAGCTTTATTTTAAGCATTCAATTCCGCCAAGCAATTAAATTGCGTGCTAAAAGTCGCAGGGATATGATACACGGTTTTATCGAATTACCTTCCAGCCCTTCAAAGTACTGTACTGTTTCGCAACATACACATAGCGACAGCTCATCATATTTCAACATTTCCCATAACGACCTTCGCACCCTACGGCTCGTGAACCCGATGCGACTGGAAAAACGAGACTTTGGAATATCACTTAGCGTTTGTTGTAGCACTTCATACTTTTCAAAAGTAAAAGCACCAATGCTTTACTCTTTTTTTTTTATAACAATCGACGTTTTCTGTCATTTCAGTTTCATGCTTTTCAGAATGAACTGTATACCCCGTATCACGGTTGTCAAACGGAAGAACGGGCTTCAATGCAAAGGAGATTACACTTCTCTCTGTGTGATTTGCTTTTGTTTCTGGGACGCCATAGGGGACAAATAAAATTTCTGGAAGGTACCTGCTATTTGTATTTGAATGATTTTTGAAAGAAGCTGTTTTGATGCTGCTGCGAAAGGAACACGACCTCGTAATTTAGAAATTAAGTCCTTATATGCACGCCACTGCATGGATGTTCTGGTGCCTATAATGTGCAAACAAATGTTACCAAAACTTAGATGATGGCTTACCTTTTGAAGAAAAAATATGAATCACATGATTTTCTCTACTTAATATAGCTTGTGAAATATATTTTTACGAAATCCCATTTGCTCCTTATTTCATATTAACCAAGATAAGCATTTTCAGAAATAGTTTCTTTACACTTTTGCTGAATGCACAAAGGGCTAGAGGAAACCAAACCGATTGTCATAGGTTTCACTCTCTTTTCATGACATCGCAAGAAAAACAACACTGAATAGCAACGGCACACCAAAAAATGACAGTATTGAAAAATTCAAACCAATGACAACAGCTATCTTGAAAATAGTCAATGATATAAAAGGGTTATTTGAAATAAATCATGATTTTAGAGGTATTTTTTGTGTAACAGCAGATTTTATTTGGTCTATCTCTTATGGTATACCAGTTATTCGAAACCCCACAACATTCTTTCCAAATGAAGAGGACTTCGTAGGCCTTTCCCCAACATTTTATACACATAATATGCAACATAATTATGTAAAATGTGAAGCAAAGATCTGAAGCATATGGTGTTTTATTTGAGGTGGGGGATGCTTTTGAAATCTAAGCGCCACCTTGAGCAGATGTTAGACAAAATATAATTTGGTATATATCCAATATCCCATTTTACGTGATATTTTTCATACACTATATAGACCTTTTCACACAAAAGTACCTTTTTGGCCCCAGGGAGGTGCATCAAAGGAAGTATTTTGAGTGAAACCTCAAAATTGGTTTTGGGTGTACTAAAACACTTTGTTGCCGTAAGTACTTAGTATATAATGTGAGATAGCCTAGTGCAGTAGACAAGCCATCCGCTTATCTTTTCTCGGGGTCACTCATGGTTGTGTGATACCATTTAAACTCCGGAAATCGAGTGAGCGGCCTTATCCGGTCTTTTTTAGGGTAACTACGTCTATACACAGTCGAGAGCAAAAGAGGACAGGTGTCAATGCGTTTGGTTTCCTATAGACTTATTCCTTTTTTTACTGTTGGCATCCCCTTCTCAGCCGTGTACCACGCCTACCAGATCTCATATTGCTTTGAATAAATGAGTGGCGAAAGGGATGGGAAAATGAGCCTAATTGGCTGGAATACACTTGATAGATGTGGTCATGTACTATAAGTTTGATTACAAAAGTAAAATTTGATTAAACAATGAAGAGGTCGGCTGCAGGGTCGACAGCGAAAGGAGAAGACCAACATTAATGTTGTGATTGATGAAATTGTCTTGCAAACAGTGTCCCTTCTATTATATATGGAACCTAATGCGAATGCTGGTCATAGACTACACATCTTAAATTACATATTATAGGTATAACTGTTTTTGCAAGGCTTTCATGACTAACATGAAGCCGATTTAAACATCAACCTTTGTACGAATTGTTTTTATAAAATTGGTAGAGAAACTCATGTAAATGTAATGCAGAAGTGTTTTAGTTAGTGAATTTGGTAATAGTTTCAAACTAGTCTACCAAAATGATGAGTGGTGAAGAACGGGTTCCTATTGTCGTTGCTCGATTGTGCGTGTTAATACATGAAAAGGGGCTTCCATGAATACCCAAACCGAGCGCCAACTCGAGGAAATATCTGATATAGTGCTTGTCAATAAATTTCAATGACAGGAAATGTCGATGAGCCATGTACTGATAGACCTTCAGTGACAAAAGCCGACTGGATCGGATTCGAGAAGCCATCGAGATGTGTCCCAAAAATCGAGGCTCGTTCGGGTAACTTATTTCATGTGCAATATTGGTTACCACTCTACACTGACACCCCGATGCTATTTTAAAAACTTTTATCCAGAAACTTGTTTCTATTTTGATTCCCTCGTGTGAACTATCTTGCAGAAAACACTAAAGCAACACCAAGTCAGTGATTTGTATCATAGCATCACGGGATTGTCTTAATGCTGCGACATAGATCTGTGATACCCTACTTCTCAAGAGAATAAATATTACTGCCAAACTCTAAATCGACAAGCAATCTATATAACCTGACCCATGATGTAGAAGCTCATATTTTCAATACCACCCGCAAAGTTGCTACAATGTTGCGGAATATATTCTTGCTCTATATTTGTTTAAATTAATGTAATGTTTTATTTTTAATTTTATATTGAAGCGATTCATCCTTTAGAAAACAGAAGTATCAAATACTGTTAATGTATCAATTGTTCCAGCTACAAAGAAGCAGGCTTAGATTGATGAGAATATAAGACACACTTTTCTGAGTCACGTATGGAGGAGGTTAGTTAACAGATACAGTAAGAGTACAATATTTGTTGAAGTAAGTTTCGTATCTATTTCAGCATCAACACAGTTGGTCGTAAATATCAACAGTTGACGAATGCTAACACATGTATTCCGTAATAACTGAAACCATTTGTTCATTTGCGCAAAAATATCACCAGATATTTCTTCGGCCTGACTCCTTACTGAGGCAGGACATTCTCATTAAGATGTGAAATGAAGTTGGGTCTGGAAATGAGGCAAGATGTCCCACGTTTTGTTGCGGAAGACAGGCACAGCAGACCATAGCTCCCCAGTTAGCCGCCCGCACCGTACACAAACCACAACGTTTCCTGATATATTTAGAGGCAAGCGGAATGCTTCCAAGAAATGTTATACAGTTAATCCGATAAACCACAATGTTGTTTGTACACATGTACAACACATCTGCTGTGAACATGGAACATAATGTTGATGCTTCTCTGTTGTGCATATTCCAGAAATCGTTATGAACATTAACAGGTCAGTGTTCAGTGAAACGCACATAATTAACTTCACTTAGGCGATTTGAGTGTAGGATTTGAGCATTTGAATGCATACCATAAAGTATTCAATTTTAATGCTTAAGGACTATTGTTATGCATTGTTTAATCCCAACACTGTTTCATTCATCAGCGATTATTCAAATAAAACTCCTCTTTACTGGCAATGTTTACTAAATAGTAATAGGAGTTACAGCTATATAAAACAGCAGCATTCACAGATATATAAAACGTTTATCATTCTTACTTAATAGTCCATGAATTACTGAATTAATAATATGCCGCAAAGGTCGACAGACTTCAACAAAGCCAATATGCTGTTACACTAGACTTATAATATTTATTCGGTATATAATAATAATTTAATACAGTTTTATGCAAGACGCATAAACAGTGTGAGCCTAACATATATAAAGGATTGTTTCTAACATGAAATAACAACCTGATATGACCATAGATGTCTAAATGGTCGTAAACAAATATGATACCATCACAATCTTCTTTAATAATGTGACCATGAACTGTGGCAGTAATCGCCGAAAATGTGTCTACGGCTCACTTTGCAACTCATACCAGGTTTTGGCATCCATTTTTACACGCGTGTGCCGTTGAACACCTGTGCCACGTACGTTCTTTTGAAATCGCTGCTGGGATTGTTACACCCGTGCCAGTGGACACGTATTCTTTCGGAAGGTTCTTTGAGGTCGAAACCGCGCATCGTTAATCTGAGTAAGTTTTGTGAATGCATGCGATGTATTGCCATGCATCAGATTCTGGAAATTTCCAGTCACGTAACTAACAGTCCTGTCCAGTGTGCAGTGTTCACCGGCAATGCATCATGTGCAACAGTTAAGTGAGTTCGACAGGAATTTCATTAAATTGAAATTAAATTGAGTTTTATTTGCGGACGCACTTTAACTGCTGCGGTTCCTAGCGTCCCATTCTAGATTAGCGTGAAAGACCGCTTAAGTTTGCTCAAAGGCCTCTATCACTTGAGGTTGTTTAATGTCCCGTAAATCTACGACATGGAACCAACTTCTCTTCCGAAGGAATCGTGCTAAGGCTTTTTATGCCCAAAAAATGCATTGCCCTCCGCCGGGTTTGGACCCACGACCTTGGAAACCAGAGGTTAGCATGTTACCCCCTAAACCACGTAAAACCACAGGAATTTCGTAGCTAGTTTTATTATCGTCGCAGCGAACGTTGAAACCAAACTATACGGCAGAAGTTTTAGGAAAGATAAGTTATTTGTGAGTGGATCGTAAACAATTTGTACAAAAATAAATAGTTGTTGGAGAAAAACTAGTTTTTGTTACAATAATTATTTTCAATTTTTAGATAAAAAGCAAAATTATGACTTATTTGCAGTGTTAGCCTCTGCCACCGTCTGGAAAAACTTGAGTAATTTGTCAATCAAATGACTGGAACCAAGCAGGAGGGTTGCTAGAAGTCTGAGGTTTGGAGAGGCCAAGAGATAGTAATTGTCAAGTAATTGACTTCAAGATGACTACACTCACATTATCAATGGTATAAAGAGCGTACGCAGCAGCGACAACACGTCAGTAACGACAGGTAAAACCCGGTCTCGTGATTGGTCAGACTGAACACGGAAAGGCTTGTTTTAATATCTATGACGTTACAGCTTAATTACCCTAACAGTTAAATCTAATTTCCTTTTGTCCTGGCTTTAATACCCTGGAATTCTTTGGCCAACTTAGTATCAAACACATAGCCTTTCGTTTTGATAGGCCAAGGGAGATGGTATGTTGCAGAAAATTTTCAGTTTTCCTTTTTAGGGGGCAGGGTAAGTTTAAGGTCCTTTAACATGGAAGGTCATATCGGACAACAAATGGACCAAAGGGTGAAATGAATCTCAATTCAGCTCGCGGTTCGTACAGCTTAGAGTTACCAGGCATTTGTCTTCTCATGATAAGGGATAACCTCGGAAAAACCTAATCCTGGTAACTCACCCTAACCAAGATTCGAACTCGAGACCTATTGAATGTGAGGCAGACAAACCACTAAAGAGGCGGGCGTTTCACATGGCATCTATAAAGTGATGCAAGTGGCAAATGTATAAGAAAACACATTCTAAAATTGTAAATTGCATTCTCACTCCAAATTAGCTTATACCACATCGAGCGAGATGGCTCCGCTGTAACGTCCAAGACTCCCATTCTAGAGACGCTGGGTTTAGTTCCCATTGGTTTGGCCTCTGATCTTATATTGTCTAGCGGTTTTCCTATGTCGGTAGATGAATTTTTGGTTAGCAATATAAATGATTTAGTTTTTAATAATATGTTTTCGGTAATTAGATGTAGAAGCTTTAATTGCTTACTGATTTATATCTTAGGGAATAAATTATCATTAATTTCCAAAACTAAAATAATGCCACGAATTTTCCCATCTCAATTTCCGACAGTTTCAATTCTTTGTCCTGTTTCACGGTCTGAAAATCGATTTGCGAGAAATGCGGCGGTAAACTTTGCTTTAAGTAACTTCTTTCTGAAGACCACTGTGAGATGAATTCTCGGCGATATCTCTCCTCGGCAAGGAGGGTTTGTGAGGTTGCTTCCCTCAGCATTGGCATCTCATCAGGAAATGTTAGGGACCACGGATATGTCCCATTCTGCTGCCCGGCATCTGGTCGCTTTCCGTGTCCTTCGCTTCACCTCTTCCTCCCGGAAGTCAGTCATATACAATAGCCAATATAAGAAAAGTTTAAATATTGTAAAACTCAAACTAAAAACAAAAAATATCTTGAATGTGTCCAACTCCACGAAAAAATGTATGTTGCGTTTTAATAAGATATACATTTTTAGCGTAGCAAGCTTTGACTATATCTTACGGTTTACCAGTTACACAAAATTAAGCAAAATTCATTCAGAGTAAATAGGTTTTAGAGGTTCTTACGAGAAAATTCAGAACATGAATTTTATTTGTGATATAAACATCTTCAATATACGGTATTTTAATCAAAATCATTACAGCCATTTTTGACAAAATCAAAATTTTCGTAAATTTTTCTATATAAAGACTAGTTGAGGTGGGAAGATTTTTCTCAAAATCTTCGTGTCGTATTCCTGGAACTTAAATACTAAGTTTATTATTTTACCGACTTTTCGTTTTCGAGTTATTCACTTCACAGCCAAACGGCGCACACTACGCACACAGACACGGAGACCTTTTTCTAAAAGTGGCTTTTTTATACAGGGAACCTAAAACATGTATTTCTGGTGAAATGTTGCTATAGAATTTTTGGATTGTTATTGTTACAGTGCAATATCTTCTCTACCTATGTATCATGTACTACGTAGAGAAAGTAAACATCGAGTTTTCGTTGATCACATTCCATGTATTGGAATTGTGAGGACAAAGGCTTCTATTTTGTTCTCAGAGTATCAGAACCGCATAGCGACCGCAGATGACTTTGTATCAATACTGGGATATTCGCCAAGTACTGGAGGGGAGAATTTGAATGGGGTTCAGAAAGGCCGAGGGGTGTCACACACACATGTTTTAACGAACAAAAGAGGAAATCCGAAAACTCTTGAAATCATAATTCCCAGAACCATCTATCTCGAATGACTTCAATGGCGAGCAAATCCGGCTGTAACCTGTGCCTAATGGAATGAGGGAATGGTAATGAATGCAAGTTGATGTTTGCTAGGGTATCGTAACTGTAACAATCATCACGGGCTTCTACCAACGTGAAGTATTACCTAGTCACTTTTTCCCTTCACAAGCGAGATTCATCACTCCCCATCGGACTCATCGAAGAGGGCCCGGAAAGCACGTCCTGCATATGAACGAGGATGCACAGGAAATAGCTACAAGTATTTTGACACTCTTAAAAATAAAAATGGTTTATGATCATGCATGTGTTTCCCTCACTTGATTTGAATGTGCCACAGCCTCAGATAACATCGCAGTCCTTTCGAAAGGGGTGAACATCCCCCTAGAGATTACATGGTTACCGCAGTAGGAACCCTAGTTGTTTTACTAATAGGACTACTAAAATTGAATCAAACCAGTGAAAGGGAGAAGGTTCGTTTCACTCCGGTTAAAGAATTTATGAGTATGGATCATTGCAAAAAAAAAAAAAAAAAAAAGTTAACTGCATTTAAAACTGTCTAGTGCAAAGGCAAACATGGAGTTTTCAACGTTACAATTGCAAAGCAGTGTCAGTCAACTTCTTCGCTCTCATGTCACGTCCAAGTAAGAAACAACATTAGCACATTAGAATATTTCTGAAGTTACATTTCCTTCAGACATTTGTTCCCGAGAGTCAAGAATTGCCCAGATAGTGATGAGAACGACACCTTGGCAATTACTTAAGAGTCAGTTAAATTATTTGAGCTTTAGTTAGTGTAGAAATCAATGGAACATATATCCGCAGTGATTGGTTCTATACAACCTGTTTCGAGACAACATCGATCAATATAAATCTTAAGACTTTATTTGTATTAGTCCGAATTTGATGTCGTAGCTTCGAAACACGTTTTAGTATGTGTTTATAACATGGAGATTATATAATTTTGAGGTTAGGCAGTGCAAGTAATACTAGGTTTCTCCTTTTTTATTATTGGAAAATCTGTCCTGATTTCAGGGCAAAGGGCAGTTAGCTATTCAAAAAGTTACTTATGACTCGAAAAATTCCTAGGATATTCTTGAATGCGAAACTACGTATTTTGTCCTAAATACGTGTATCTTGTATTTATTATTCTAATGACTTTGTAGTTATCCTAAAAGTAAACTATCAACAACTTACCATAATTATACCAAAAATTGCTTGTGGTTAAATGTACAATGCCAAAAATAGAGACCGTCTTTATTAGTTCTTTACTACTACCCTCAAGATCATTAGCGTTAAATAGCCTTTAAGAGATATAATTAGTGACGTACATATCCCAGCTTATTTTACCAGTTATTTCTTTTCATTAATTGCTGGCTATAATGAAATCGTATATTGGAAGAATAAACAAATAATTAAAGGTATGGATTCTATATCGGGGCTTTGTATGAATACGAATCCGTTTATATCAGATAGCCACTGTGCAGCATATCGGTATGCTTACGAAAACGCTGTTAAAGCACGTGATTCGGTACTTCCCGCTCTACTTTTGTTATCTCCAATAGCTTTGTTCCTGGGAAACCGCCTAATCCGTGCTAACTATGAGGCGGTTTGTAGCTGTACCTTTATTGGCATTTAAAACAATTTTTGTTTCCATATCCTCAGGATCTGAACAAAAACGTCGACATCTTGGTCCGGTGTTGTTCGACATTTAATACTACGGGTGCGGCTAGCAGAAGAAGAGATAAGAACAGAATTTTAATATCACTAAACTATTTTAAAAGTACTAATCCAATCTTGTATTTAAAACCCAACATCGGAACCTAACACGTACTAACATGTATGGAAGATTAGGTTCTTTTTTATCCGCAGAGAATATGTGCGAGACAAAAATAGAGCATATTCTTATTTCAAGTACGATGTAGAAGATAATCCATGGATGAACGTTACTATTACAGAAGTCAGAGTGAAACAAAACACAATATGATTCTTCTTATAACGGTATATATTTCCTTAATATAATATAGCAGTGAGGCGATTATCAAAATCTGAGTAAACCTTACTCTCATTACATATATTTATGTATGACATTTCGGAACAGCAAAATCTGCTTATAACACATCGTATATCAGTTGCGCTATATTTCCTTTATATGTTGTGGCGGAATCACCTCCATTGAATAATAATATAAACGAAGGTAAGGTACCGGCGAGCGGATTTTCTCCCACTGAGAGACCTGGACCGGGGTGCACTCAGCCTCGTGAAGTCCCTGGGGGGGCCAATTGAGGAGCTATTTGATGGAGAATTAGCGGATCCAGGTCATGAGGACCACATTAACCGGCCGGGGGGGTTGAGGCACTGACAGTCTCACCCTCCAATACTGCACCCCATTCATGATGTCTGTCAAGAACCGCGATGGGGGATGCAGCGGCCGGGCGGTAGGAAAAGGTTCCTTGGGAGCTGTCGTGCCATGGAGTTATTAGTTAATAAGATTATTACTCTAGATTGTTATAGATAATATGCAGGTACAAAGTATGATTAAAATTGGAGATTCGAGGGTAGGGAGTTGTTATATCCGCCACTTTAAGTTCAATTTTTATCAATATTCCAATAAACGATTTAATGCGCTGTTCCAATATCCCATTACGTTACGCCGCAGATGGATGGATGGAATGACGGATGGATGGATGGATGGATGGATGGATGGATGGATGGATGGATGGATGGATGGATGGATGGATGGATGGATGGATGGACGGATGTGGAGGTATAAAATATACAACTGGTAAAAAGAGTAAGAATGAAAGTAGATGAAAAGTTGGAATGGAGGATGCGAAACACAGGAATTTAGGCACTTAATTGATTTTAGTGCATCAGTATTGAAATGACAATGTATTTAAATGAAAATTAATGTTTATTTACGGAATCAATGCTACTGTTTATTTATGAGTATTGCGGATACTAAAATACTCTTTAGTTTTTATTTAGTTTGTTACTACATTTCCTTAGTTCCACAATTTTCATGCAAGAACAAAAATTGTAGCCATCCTGGAAAAAATTGATAAATTTCACTTTGGTACTTCATTCATTGTTTTACTAATTTCATACGTAAATCTATTGTTAACCAATTTATTGACAAAAATATTGGCTGATCGGTCATTTATCGTGTCCATACAACTTAAAGCAGTACCAGTTATACCTAAAAAGTTAATGAAAATGAATGCTTTTGTTACTTTGTTATAATATTTAATGATTCAGCAACTCTATTTTACAGTTATAAACATATAGGTACCTAACCTTATATCATATCCATAACAACAACAAATTCTCTCATTCTTGAAACCTATGTGTCCGATGGTAACCACCGTTGTTGCAGACAAATCCAGATGAGTTAGGTGCGCAGTCAAATAGTATGTAAACATACTGGGCTTTAGTTTTAAGTAATAATTTTAAGTTGATGAAACAATTTGCTGCCTTCAGTAGATAGCTGCCGTCATTTTATGCACTATTATGGACTTCGGCACACGCTGCATTCTCGTTTGTCATCTGCGGTTTATTTAGCCTCCCTCCTCCTGACTATATTTTAGTTCTCTAGGATGTACTAAAGAACTTATGCCTTTAGTTATTTGTTTATTCTTCCAACACATTTCACCATAACACACAACAAATAAAAAGAAATGAGTGGTAAAAATAAGCTGAGATACATACGCCGCTAATGCTATCTTTTAAAAACAGTTTAACGTTAGTGGTCTTGAGGATACAGGCAAGGAACTTAAAAAGACAACAGAGATAAGAATGCTATCAGAATACTACCAAAATATTTTAGATAAAGAAAACAAACAACAAGTTTAAATAAAACATTTGCACATGTAACACAACAATCTTTCTTGCCGTTTTCAGTAAGTTGTTGACAAATCACAATTATGATAATTATAAAATTATTAGCATAATAAGTACAAAATACTCGAGAATAAAGCAAAATGTGCATGTTTCTCATTCAAGAATGACGTCGGAACTGACAGTGTCTAATGTAGTATTTTAAGCGGGTAACTGTCGGTTGCCTCTTAACTGAAGGCAAAGGTTTGTTTGCAGATAACAAAAAAACGGATAAACCCATTTGTTTCATGCGGTGCTTGCCAAGGAGATTCTCTGGAGTATGATTATATGGGTATCATACACCAGTGCTTCTTGCGCTGCGTAATATCAAAATGATATAATTTTTTAATGTTAAATAAAAACATACATAAAAGAGTTTTGAAGCTAAGACATCAAATTTTGGAATAGTTCAAGATAAGTTACAACACTGTTATGCTCATTTGGTGTCGTTTCGAATCATCCTGTATGTGCAGTACATTACAGCAGCTTTGTACACTACAAAATGTGTTCCCTAGGTGTTCGACTAAGTATTGTGGAATGCATTTCCTAATTGAATACTTGAAGGTAGCTTCTGTTGTAGCAGCAGACGAGAAGTGTAGGAGCGAGGTCGCGTGCTCAGGAATACCCATACCCGCTATACACCGACAAAGTTAAAATAACATTCAGAATAATTATCCCTGAAACTATAACTGATTCACAATGAAATGTTTACTGCAATTAAAACACATCTTCCTCCAAACTTTAAATTGTTTTGTTTCTAAAAAAAACTAGTTGATAGTAAATATGTTGAAATGGTGATGTCAAAACCTGTCAGTACTAAAAATTAGCTGTGTTAAATTTGAAATTACTAAATTACCTAGCTTTAGAGAAAATTTACTTTTCTCTAAGAGGCATAAATAGTGGCAAACAAATTTTTAACGGAAAAATAGCCTTAACTAACCCTGTCTGGACACATTTTCGCTGTTAATTGTTAGCAATTATAAATTACTTACAAACATGATGGATTCAAGAAATTAATCAGAAAGAATGAAGAATTTAAAACATGACATTTTTAGGAATTTTTGGCATCTGGTTCTCTGCATTCTTTGAAAGTAGGCAGTAAATAAGGATTTAGCTTCAGGGGGGTGTAAATTGAAATTTACTACTTCTAATATTATGAAATTTCACTGCTTGTTCATCCCTATGAATAGGCATACGTGTGTATGAATTTGGCTGTATTATTTGGACAATATCAACAGTTATTGTCACAACTTCCGATATATAATGTTTAAAGTGCAGACGTGTGATGGTCGTATACGTTACATCATAAACATTTGTTGTACATTCACAATGCGAGCTATATGCATAGTACTATCGACGTAATATTTCGATTGTACAGTAAACGCAGGTTGAGGTATGATCCTAAAGCTACCTATAGCCTGCAACAAATATCTCGGCATTAAGTAAATGAGGAGAATAAGAACAGACATGTCCGTACAACCATTTCACTTCAATTTCAAAAGATATGTCGGTATTGCAATAAATGCTGTCTTGATCCAAGATCAAGAGTAAGAGATCTCTCAGTCACACACCAGAAAGACGAGAGATAAACGGATACAAAACCAACATGACAGTGATAATGCAACCTTAGACGGAGTCTATAGTTTGGAGTAGATGAGGCAACATTATCTAGAGCAGTGTTTCCCAATCTTTTGAAGTTCACGGCACCGTTGGGAATAACATTAAACACCAAGGGCACCCTTCCTTGAATTAAAAGAAAATTAAGCTTAATATGTTAATTTATTGAAATATTATATAATAATAACGTACACCATAACATAATACAATAAACTTTACTACAATCACTGAGTAAAAACACATCAATAAATTTTGTTCCATTAATGATTAATGTGAAACTTGTGATTGATGCTTAGAGCACAGATATGTGATGTCGGGTCTTACAGTTGACAGTGAAAAACGCAAATCATCCTCAAGGTTATTCAGTCTATTTCTTGCTTTGCATTTTATTGTCACCACAGCAGAGAAGGCTTGCTCGCATAGATAGAATGTTGAAAAGGGCAAAAGTGCGTTAATTGCTTTCTTCATTAGGTTAGGGTAATCCTCTCTCCGTTGAAGCCAAAAACTAGCCACCGACGCCTCACTCTTGGTGAACTTAACTTTGAGTGTGGAATCAGCACAAAGATCAATAAATGCATCTCGTTCGCAAGCAGTGAAATCTATTTCCTCTGCACTATCTACGAAATCAAATGGTGAGACAACCCAGTAGAGATTCGTAGTGGAAATAATTGGAAAGTACGCATCTATTGCATCTTGCAATCTAGATAAGTGATCACAAATGCGGTCTTTCAGTTTACCCAGATCTTTATCTCCTGCCACATTAAGAAGAGATGGAAGGTTCGACAAATCTCCTTTTTGAACTGCAGACTTCCAAGAACTAAGTTTTCTTTTAAAACCTTTCATTTTATTGGTTGAGGAGATTATTGTTTCAAAGTCGACCCTGCATCGAAACATTGAGTTCATTCAGCTTATGAAAAATATCTGCCAGATACGGCAGTTCAAAACACCAAGAATCACGTAGTAAGAGCTCATGAAATGTGTCTTGATTTTCATCCTTAAAAAAAGTTTTTAGCCGTTCTTTAAGTTCGAGAAACCGGTCCAGTACACGACCCCGCGACAACCACCTTACTTCTGTGTGAAGTAACAAACAGGTTTGAGCTGCATCCGTTGCGCGACATAACTGTTCAAAAATTCTGCACTTTAAAGGTCGAGACTTCATATAGTTCACCATTTTCACAACTTGGTTAAACACTTCAGCAAAATCTTCATTACACGCTTTCACGACTAATGCCTCTCTATGCAGAAAACAGTGAGTTATAATAATGGATGGATTTTCATTGAGAGCTCTGGCAGTAAAACCTTTAATTTTCCCAGACATAGATAGTGCACCATCTGTACAAATACCACAACAGTCTTTCCATGAAAGATCATGGTCATTGAGATAGGAATTAATAGAAACGAAAATATCATGGCCTGTGGTTGTAGTCTCCAGTGGTCTACAGAACAGAAACTAATCACTAATATCTTTTTCATCAATATATCTGATAAAACCAAGGAGTTGCGGTTTGTCACCAATATCGAGACTCTCATCTACTTGCAAAGCAAATGTTCTATAAGTTTTTATTTTCTCCGTGACTTGTTCGTTGATATTGCATGACATTTCAGATATCCTGCGGCTGATTGTGTTGTTGGACAGAGGAACTTTCGAAATTTGATTAGCTGCTCCTTCGCCAAGTATTGTTGAAACTATAACTTCACATGCAGGGCCAATGATTTCCTCTCCAAGAGTATGAGGTTTCTTTTTTTTAGCTATCAGTTCTGCTACTTTAAATGAGGCTTCAAGAGCAGTATCACCTATGGTCATTCTCTTTACCATTCGCACAGCTGTTTTCTTCTCCCCTTCTAATATATGTGAAAAATACATTACACTTTTCTGTGACACACTAGGATGCTTTGTTGTAAGATGCCGCTTCAGTTTGCTAGGTACCATGGCCTCGTTGCTAAGTGTTTCGGCACAGACTAAACACACAGGGATAGGGTTTTCCTCGTTGTTATTCCACTTAAATCCATACGCTAAGTAACTGTCCTGGTATGTTCTTTTCTTTCGTTTGTCTTCTTTATGTGGTGAATTCGACGGTCCGGGAGAAACTGTAAGATTTGGCTTCTTAAAGCAAGCAGTAGGAGCCGACTGTTCACTTTCACTGTCCTGGCGTTTACGTTTAACAATGAACTTATCCATAGCTAAACACTGTGAATCAACGCGAGGAAGACAACTGAAAGCGCCAAGCGGCGTACACTTTTATATATTCATGTCGAAGTCTCGGGAATGTTCGTGAGAAAGCGAGTAGTCTCGGAAATGTTCGGCAGGGTATAGCTGTAATGCCATCTGTAGGATACTAGTATAACCGAATTATTGAAATGAATCGACCACTATCACCATCTGCCATGCATGAGAGTAATTGATTTGACTTATTTTATTTCAAGACCTTACAAGACTTAAGGCTTCAGTAGAAGGTATTTTTGTTTTGTTTATCTCAATATCTCGCGGCATGCCTTAGCCAATCACACGGCACCCTAGGGTGCCGGGGCACACCGGTTGGGAACCGTTAATCTAGAGAAACATTTCGATATATCTGATAGAGTAGCCAACAGAGCCATTTATACCGACCCATCTTAACACAAGGAGATAATGGCATCCTCTACAGTGCATAAATCTGATATCGTAAGGAGAAAAAAAACATAAGCACAATACTAAGATAAATCTAAAAAGACGTTTATGTGATCTGAACAGTATATTGATTAATATTATTATTTCTAGAAATCCTGAAAGTGAGGACGTTTTCCCTTTCTTAGAACGCTGTTTTCCGGAGACGGACACACAACTGCCAAAACAAAGAGAAGGGCGAGTGTAAAAATAGAAGAAGATGAGGAGGAGGAGAAGATAAAGGAGAAGTAAATCCAAACAAGGGGACTGTATTTCGGTTAAAGAGTATTTAATAGTAATGCTTTTGGATCATAATGTGCCACCGCCACCCAAGAAGGAACATGCTGCCGTGTGGATATGGAAACCTACTTTACGATATTCTGGTACTCTACATCAAAACAGAAAAAGAAGTATACAGTGTCTACTTGGACTGGTATTACATATTTGGGAGCTACGCTCTCAACATCAAGACAGTAACAAACAATGTGTATGACATGGATCTTAAATATATTTGTTAGAATTATTAAAGGATTTATCCTTTCTTTGAAACCAATACTGATTATTTAAATTAAAAAGTTCTGCTGTTAGAGTGGTGTTGTTTGGGTTTTTTTTTTTTTCTTCTTTAGAGAAAAATAATGACGTAGTTTGATTCATTTCAGTAGAATGCGGAAGGCAGAGGAACATGTAGTCTGTTTACTATATGCATTACATGTTTGGCTTTTACAGATGGTAATGCACCACGAGTAACTAGCTTTGTGCAGAAAGCTATCCAGACGAGCAGTTAACTTGTTCACAAATATTCTCACAAATTCATCTTTCTGTCATCGCATGCCATAGAATTATTGTGTATGCTCCCGAATTTCTTAGCATGCATCTTTCTTACTGATGAGACTGGCTTCACTCACGACGTATCTTCAATTTTCGTAATATCCATAATTATTGGACTTGTAAAAACCCGCCTAAAATACGGAAGGACAGATATTAACAGATGTCATTTGGGGGTACACTAATTCATCATAACCTTCTTCGTCCTTATTTCTTTCCTCCTCGTCTGAATGCAGGGATATATCTACCAGAAATGAGATACATCATTTAATTGAAGATATGCCTCTGGATATCAACCAAAAAGTGTGGTTTGACATGAAGGTGTGCTCGCTCATTCTATTCGGATAGCACGTAATTTTTTGAATCACAAATTTCCGCATAAATTAATTGGTCCAGGGAATTGATCTGTGCTGTCTCTAGATTTTAATCCTATGGATTTCTTCTCCTGAGCACCTTTAAAGTTTTTTTCTATGCAATTCCTGTACCGGATACAGACACCAAGAGTGTATTTCCACTGTATCTAACCAAATGTGAAACATTCCAGGAGCTTGCAACAGGGTATACGGAAGTATGGTACTCAGGTTTAGGGCATGCATCGAGGCTGAAAGAGGTCGTTTCGAGCAATTTCTGTAAAATTTAAATGCCGTCTTGTAATTCAGCAATAAATAATTTTCGGCCCATGTCCTTGTTGATTTTCTTTTATACTACATTGATGTTGGGAGGGCCTTTACGAAATATTTGACACCAGTGAAGCTACAAACGGAATAACAGGTATGGTATGTAATGTTCCAGTGATTGAAGAATACTTTAGCGAACAAAGGTTATCCGTAACAGAATACGATACTATGTCATCCATGCACACCGTATAATTTTATGCGAGTGATACAGAGTACCTAACATGTGCGAATACATGACTACACATTGTGTAAGTGACAATTTAATAAAATATGGATAATGTTTTTAATCAGGACTGAAAAGTCTCAAACCATAAACTGAAATTTAGTATCAAATCTATGACCTACTCGCAACTTTGTTTTGAACTAGAGGAATCGAAAATACGAAAATCATGGAGATAAATGCAATGTAGAATAGATTACATAATTAATAGACGTTCTTTTGATTTCTCATATAGTCGTCTCTATTATATGTATTAAGAGTTCGCAACTGAATAGTTTATGATGAAAATTTACAACTTAAAAGATTTTGGTACAGGTATGACAGACGATTTAACACATGATCCAAAGATAGCGCTATCTCAAAGTTGATACCAGTAGCAATACTGCAACGAAATCAGAACTCAAGAGGGGTAATTACCATCGCCACAATATGCACACTGTAAGCTGAAGTACCGCATTTTCATCGTCATTCAGCATCTGTAAATTTATTCATATTAGCGATGGTTTAAATATAAAATTATAAGTTATCTCGAGTTCCTGAACTTAGTTTTAGTGTAATCGTTGTAATATTATTTACTACCGTAAGCATTTCTCTGTAGACCTTTCTGAAATTGGTTCCAGGATTGGAGTTTTCTGTTCCCCGGTAAATGAGATTCGAGTGGTGAATAAGTAATGTCTGAATATCCCTTAGTTGGCTTGACACTGTCAAATGATACAATAGTTAATAAATGTCGCACATATTTTCACTGTCTAACTTTAAACCTAGAAGTTGTAAAGCAAAACTGGTTCTTTCCCCTATTGGTGCTCCACGTTGAAAGTCATGTGAGGGAAGGAAGAAATGAAACACTCTTTCTGAGAAACGTAGGAGCACTCATCCTGAAGTGTTCGAATGCATGGAAATATATAAGTTATGTTCAGTTTATTAGATCACGAGAAAGATCTCAGGTTCGAGAATTTACTCATTTATTGAATCTCTACAGCAGTCGAAAGATCAATACCTACATGTTATAAGCAACTTGTCGGACAAAAGACGGGAACAAGATATTGAACATATCCAAAGTCAGAGAGAATTCATTCTTCCACTTCAATGACGTCAACATCCAAAAGCATGGTAAAACTGTTTCCTATTACACCATAATTAAAATTACAACGCCATGCTCTCTGTTTATATGCTAGAGTACCAGAATGCCTAATAAGAGACAATGCAGTTTATGAGTAATCTCTTTAGCCTTAGACTGAACTTGAGACTTTTTGTAGTCATAGTTCCTGTATTTCCTTTCTAGGATTGAGATTTCAAAAGTAGTTTCCACACTCTTTATTAAGCTGAATATGTAAGGAACGTAATGTATACAAGGGTCATTTCAGAAGTCATGACAAATATCGGTCAATTTAGCAGCGGAAACAAAATCAGAATATACAATTGAAAGTTCCTGGAATGTTCTTCGCAATACAAGGGGCTATGGGTAGGGGCCATTGAAAAATGCGTAAACATTGATCATTGTTTCATTCCTATTATGTGCGTACGCACAAAAAGGTACGCGTGCTGCACGTAATACCCTTATGAACTAACGACCTTCAAAATAATCCCCCAAGGTTTCCAAAAAATTTTGCCAAAGATGAGGAAGACGCTGAATAACATCTACTTTAGACACATCCATCTTGGAACACAGCCTCTAAGTTACTAACGCTTGCATGTGTCTACTAGCACCTACCAATACCTTCAGACGTCATCTGATGGTGGTATCCCGTACTGTGTAAAACATGTTTTCAAATAAATATATTGCAATAACCGCATATTGAGTGATTCGGAATGTATAAAATAGTTGCCATGACTTCTGAAATGACCCTCGAATCAAGGAGATCGAGAGATAGAGTTGGGATACAAAATCGTGTGTTCAAGAGTAAGCGGTTGACTAATGTAGAAGGTCATAAGGAAAGAACTGACCCACCGAATAAATGGTAAGAGGATTCG
Organism: Hymenopus coronatus; assembly: GCA_030762935.1. NCBI lineage: Eukaryota > Metazoa > Arthropoda > Insecta > Mantodea > Hymenopodidae > Hymenopus > Hymenopus coronatus. The sequence goes on from CM060900.1 coordinate 339,352,466, forward strand.
CATACGACAAGTACCGAGGTTCGAATACAAACTTTTAGAAATAAAAAAGTTTTTTGATCGCAGGTGCACTAAAAACCATGCTTAGGGGTCACATACAAGCAACGTTTGACGCTCGACGCAAAAATATAATATTGAATCTGGCTTATGCATTGCATCGACATTCTGAAAAAGTTTCTTGATCGACAGAATAATGTATAAATACTAAAAAAATGTTTCGTAGGATCACGATGTACCTATTAAAACGTGCTTTCCCTATTACGCAAAATCTTGAACTGCGCTCCCCGATATGGACGAAAATCATTCCTGCTGTAACAGAAAGTTCAGGGAGATGTTCAACTCCATAAAGAGGATGATACAGAAAACCAAAATTGTGTTATTCCTTGTTCTAAGGAAACATATGCAATTATAAGTAATTATATCAAAATTAATGAAGAGATAATTGTTTCTTTGGTAAATGATCATGGGTGACAAGGTCATAACAATGCAAACGATATCGCTAAAATGAAGCTGTTGAATCTATGTGTCAACATCGGGCTCAAACACAATACTTCGTACATAAACGGTAAATTGAGCACTTCTGTGATCTCATCCTCCATACCTAAACCAATAGCAGGCGATACAAACAGGCGGGTGATTGAAAAGCAACCTTAATGGATGGTAGACTAACCTTCACAGCTGCAGTGAAAACTGCTAAGCACGGTCATGCCTTATCTATTGATTGAAAACACCATAGAAATAAACTCTAGACTTATAATTGACCTAAATTTTATGATGGTTACTGAAATTGATTGCATCAAGTTTAAACGATATATTTAACAGAACCTAAACGCCATTAAGGGAAAGCCATCCTTCACTTAAGGATTTTAAATTTGAAACGCAGAAGCACTACAACCACAACTCTTTCTCTGAACACCGTGTTGAAAAACAACACCGAAGAGAAACGAAAGATGGAGGATTGTTGTGGCAATGACGATGGTGAACATGATACGGGGACAAGTAATATTACATACTTCATCGAGGAAGTACGTGCGTTAGGTGAAATAAACCGCACACAACATATGGAATTCTCTATGTTATTGGTAGCTACACAAAATAACTGAAATCGATGGCGGTGACTACATTCGAGTGGGGAGTAAGCGTTACATAGTTACCCCTGAAATAATTAAATTAAGAGAGAGAGGGCGTCCAGCCCTGCAGCGTAGAAGAGACGAATTGGATGTAATGGATGTAATACTAGTTCACAGGAGCGGTTACACGCCTAACGATCGATTAGATATAACTCAGTAAAAATAAAACTTAAATTTAGTTTACTAATAGCACTGATATAAGGAAAGCACAAATTTCAGGGTATAAAGCGTTTTGAACAACACTGAGCTACATATGTCTCTGCTCTGTTTACTTCCCTCACTCCAATTATAGTCGAGCAGGGCAGAGGAGGGCTCACCTGTTATTTTTACCTAAAGAAACGAAAGTCTGAGATAGGGAATAATAGCCATCCTAAAGGCATTCTGAATCTTTTCTTATAAACATAACTTTAGAAAATAGCAAGAGACAACTGTAAACACTGGATCATCACATTGTCTTCAAAAGCTGGCACCATTTATATATATGACTGTGTGTGTGCGTGTGTGTGTGTGTATACAGTCATGGAAAAAGTATTCATACACCTAATTTATTATAATTAAGGTTAACATCCAGAGAGGTTATGTGGTAAACTAACAGTATGATATTTCCTCCTGAATCTATACATATAAACGCATGACCTAAATTACTTCTCTTCAAAAAGTAAATAAAATATCTGTACCAGCTGGCTTCTAACAAGGAAAAAAGTATTCATACACTCAAAGAAAATGACAGTTTAAATACAACACAATAACAAAATTAATACTTTGTAGGCATTCCTCTTCTACGTATTACTTCTGTTAACCTCTTTGGCATGGAATGAACCAGGTTTTTTTGTAGTCTCTGAGCTAATGTTTTGCCGTTTTTGCTGAAGACATTGTTTCAGAGCTGCCTTACTTCGTATTTCATGCTTTCGGACCATTCTTTCAAGGGTATCCCAAAGATATTCAATTGGATTTAGGTGTGCACTCTGTGCTGGAAACTTGAGAACGTGGGGAGTATGGTACAACAACCACAAACGAACAATTGCCGCCGTATGCTTAGGATCATTGTCTTGTTGAAAGTAATTTGTGCCTAAACTCAATTTATCAACGCTCTTTTGCAGATTATTCTTTAGGATATTTAAATATTGAAATCTATCCATGTAACCTTCAACAAAAACAAGTTCCCCAACACCAGATGAAGCCATACATCCCCATACCATAATTCCTCCTCCACCATGCGTCACTGTGTCTTGAAGGTGCTTGGGTTCAAGCTCAGCATTTGTTCTTCTCCACACCAAAATTCTGCCATCATTTATAAATACATTAAATTTAATATCATCTGTGAACAAGTACCCTGCCCCATAAACTCGTGTTCTTGCTTAGATGCCCTCGAGCAAATTCAGGTCTGACATTCTTGTTCATCTTGCTCATGTATGGTTTCCTTCTAGGTACCCTAGCTCCATAGCCTGCACTACTTAGAACATAGCGAACAGCCCTTTGTGTCATTTCCTTTCCGAACTGATCGTTAACATAGGCAGACAATGCAGAGGCTGTCAATTTAGGATTTTTTTTATCATTCTTAATAACATATTCTTTTCCCTTTGCGTTAGATTTTGTGGTCGTCCTCTTCTATCGCTGTTAATGATTGAATTTCTCTCTCTGTATATCGTGTTATTATGGACTGCACAGTTGCCCGGCTTCTTCCAACAACATCACAAATGTTTGAAAATGATTTTCCCTTTTGAGAGATAACTATCTGTCTTTCCTCTACAGTTGTTTCTTTACCTTTGCGGCCCTATTTATTTCGCTCGGCATTCACTACGTAACAGAAACAACAAGCAAGGAGGTGTAGCTTGCCACTGAAGGCCTTGCTTGCTAGCGGTTCGTTGGTGATTTCTGTGTTTACAATACTAGTGGTGTATGAATACCTTTTTCGCTGTCAAATACAGCCAGCATTGGGGTATCGTTTGTTTCCTTGAGGTACGTTTGTTTAATAATTGGGGTGGCTTCCTACTCAGAATCGAAGCGCTATCATTTAATTAATATGGAAATATCAGTGGTCAATTTCAATTACAGTACTGTATGAATACTTATTTCCATGTATATATATATATATATATATATATATATATATATATATATATATATATAAACACACACACACACACATCTCTAGAAGCAAGAAATGGAAACGACAAAACCTAGATGGAGGGAACCAACACATTCAGAACAGCGTCGTTTTATAACTTTGTCTACTTATAAGGCAAAAAGTAAACTTCAACTATCGATACAGCCCAGACGATCAAAAGCATGTACTCATTTATTCAAATATTCATAAATATGTCTTCTCCCTATCTCAACCGATTAAATACCTGCCTGCCTCTCTACATACCTCAACCTTTCCGTCCGCGCCGTGGCCGAGTGGTTAAACCACTTGCCTCTCACCTAGACGGCCACGGTTCGATCCCAAGCGACCGCATGTGAGATTTGAAGTGAACAAAGCGGCGCTGGGGCGGGTACTCCGGTTTCCCCCGCCATCGCATTCCAACGGTGTTTCATCATCATTCATGTATCATAAGTGTCACCGCCTGCGATGCCATAAGTAGTTAAAGTGGGCGTTAAACACTACCCGAAAAAAAAGAAAAAAAGAAAATCAACCTTTCCAATAGTAGCAACCATACGTTTTTTTTTTAACACGCACACAGGGATGAGGTAATTTTACCCGACTATAAGTTTGGCTCATATACGCCACTTTAATATTGATATAAGGACCATATTTTATTTCATGTACTTTATACAATCTTCACAATGTGTACAACTTCCGAGTATACAAGGGCATTTTACTCAATGTCACATTTGGTCACACACATTCGGAAGATGAGTTACAATTTACCACCCGTAATGCTGAATTTTTTTTTTTTTTTTTTTTTTAACTCTCTGCTCTTGAATCTTCAATATCCTATAAGCGGTAGACACAACATAAGCCCCCAGTTTCTCAGCAGGTCTGCTGCCGTTAAAGAGCAGTTCGGGTTCTCTGCATGTAACACCAGTCTCTTGGCTTTTCCCTGTGCTACATTTTCCACTTCTCTTTTACACCCCTTCACTGCTGAAGACGAAGATTGTTGCTGACGGCCAGGAAACTCTATCATCAACCTTGGCCCTGTTGGTGATGGCACGCAGGTTCACTCTCTCCGTTACATCAGCATTTCTCTGAATTGTTTGGAACGGCGCGTAATGTGGGGTCTCTCTGGATGACCTCGAGAACTTGTGTTGCATGTGTTACAAACATTGCTTTTGAGGGGAAGTTTTCAGCTTCTTTTGAGTGTATGTACCTTCTGCTTCTTAATTTAAGCTTTAAAATTAATGATGTATACTTATAAACAGCCAGAGCTTCTTTTAATGTTATTCGAATATACACACAATTATGAGACTGCACGTGTTTTAGCAACAGTTACACAGTTTGTAAACTCGTGCGATGTGACTCGTTAGAGAACCTAAATATATGCTCTGTACCTATTTGGCTTTTCAGAGCTTTTTAGGAAAAACCGACACTAGAGCATACATAAATATTGGTTTTCTATTGTTAAGCATGACAAATACACAATGTCATAACAGTTATTTGCGACCCATTCTATGTACACTCATAGACATTAACAATATGTCTGGTGCTGCGATTTTTTTTGTTTTTTTTTTTGAAAATATGAACGTTTGAAGCGGACTCGGGTCTTACGTCGATTTTAATTGATGCCATTCTGGCACAACATCCCAGGGGATCAAGAAAAGGCAAATCCGATTGGGCGCTCACCCCTTCGTCCTTCAATCCCGCTCAACGCTCCCTCAGAAAGGTTGACTTGTATAAGCAGTGTATTAATTTTGTCCACCACTATACCTTGGCATTAGAACTTCAGTATGTAGCATAGAGAAAAATTAACCTAATTAACCTAATTTTTATCACCCGGCGATAGAAGTGATTTATTGTCCAACCAGAGAGTTTAGGAATCACCAGTTCGCAACTCAGAATTTCATTTTCGCAAGTTACGTTTCATGTGCACCCCCTTTTCTTTCGGTAACGTGGCAATACGGTTTAAGAGCTTAGCAAGGCTTGATGAGAGGCTTCCCCTGAATCAGAAGGTGGCAAAAACGACAACCAGCTTCCTAACAGGTGGAAGACGTAGGCGGAGAGAGCGAAAAGAATGCGCCTTACGATAAGTATTTCCAGGCGTATTTTTAATGTATTTTAGGGTACTCTCTCGCTTTTGTATTTGAATTCGAATACTAATCCTTACCGAACTACAATCCATCGAATAAAGTCTGCAAATACTCTTAATTTTTTGCTGAATTTATTTTCTTTGCCTTGGAATCCAAAAATAACCTTAGCTGAAAATGTTTCTTTTTATATTACACATGGTAGTATTCGCTTCTACCAATATTAATTATAATAAGTTCTATAGGACGCAGTACCAAACGCCTCTTTTAATTGTAAAACTGCCGTAAGAAAAGTGATGCTCCGTCAGCGGTCATTTCATTCAGGCGTTTTGTAGCGGGGCGTTTTTAGCTTTCTAACTAGAGTGCTAAATTTTTCGTAACTCCATGGGTTTGAAATCATTCCATATTCATTCACGGTGTTCATCACATTCCTTAAATTATAATAGCCTAGGATTATACATTCATGTGGCTGCTGTTGGCACAGTAGGATTTGTGAACATACGATTATGACGACAAGAAGAGTACAGTGATTAGACCGCTCGTCTCGCTGCTAAGCGGCCCCAGTTCAATCTCAGGGGAATACATGAGTAACTTCTGTTGGATGAAACGGTGTCTGGGTGTACATCCTCTAGCTTTTCCGGTTTCCGTCAACATTCATTCCATTAATTTCTCCATAATCATTTTTTCTGACATCCATTTCACCGTCATTTGACATACACTTTCTTATTTTCATAGCAGGTATAGGGCTGATCACCCATTATGATTTCTCTATGATTCTCAAACAGGCGTCTAACACAAGACGCAGGTTTGTAAGCCCTAGCGGTTGTATGTTCTACATACCAGGAGCATAAAAAGCGAGAGAAGAGAAGTAAAAGAATAGTGGCAACAACTTCGCAAATACACAAAAAGACAATATTTGTGGCAATCCTTATACAAGCATGTCGATATTATTAAAAATAAAACAAAACTTAAAAAAAGGACGAGAAGAGTCTTAAAAGGTTAAAAACTCTCTGGGGAAGACTTTACCTGGAGTTTGATCTTCTTTAATTCCTCGAATGTGAGACAAATAAACGATTATATCGCTTTACGATATAAATATGAAAGGAAATCGAAGGAGAATTGTACCGATGAGAAAATTAATCGTATGAGAACTAATGGAACAATTTGTATAACATTCACATGCAAAACCAAAATCTATGGCTTTTTTTCTTCTTTTTTTTTTTTTAAGGACCAGGCTAACCCCTTCATAATACAAACATTCGGACACCGGCTGCGGAATAGCTCAGTGCTCTCTTTTACGACTCTGGTGCGAAAGGTTCGTGGACTGTTTCGTGGCTTAGAACGACGCTTTTAATTCGGTTCTATCCAAGGTTTAACCTCCGACTAGTTTAATATGGGGTATCGTATCCCTAAGGTCCAACGTGGTTCGAAGTCTACGGTAGAAGCTACAGGTCCTCTCATAACATCGCCATCCCAACCGTCGGAGATATTGAACCACCTACCATCGGGGCTAGTGAACTCCCTAACGTAGTTGATAGCGAAAAGCGCCCTATGGGTACCTCCACCTCAGATAATGTGTCTATTATTGCTTGGAATGAGGTAACCCAGAAAGCCACAAATGATACGGAGAGTGTTAGAAACTCACGAACGTGATTCGGATATCTGAAATCATAATAGCGTTAAACTTTATTGTTATAGTTCTCAATATGAATGAAGGGAGTCTGGTTATGCCATATGGGTACTACTTTGAGTAAAATATTTCAATTACGTTATTTTCACAGAATCGTGTCAGTTTAACAGTGAATATTACTTTTTTTCATATTATATTCTGAAGTACTTTGCGGAATAAATTATATCCCGCTCTTCCATTAAACTTATTTAATCGCTTAGCTGTGTTATTTATTGTTAACACTAAAGGCATAGTCCCAAACTTATACCAGCGCCTGGGTCAGATTCTTGTTGGGGAGCAAAGAGACTCTAGATCGGATAGAGTAGCCAGGTTGGGTGATCAGCCCAATGACTGGTATGAGAGTGAGGAAGAGGATGATATCAAATAAGGGTAAAATGCATGAAAAGAAAGGTAATTATGCAGCAGCTAGTGGAATGAATAGCAGGAAAACCCGTCAAATCAGGAGAAAATCCTCCCAGATGCCCCTTTGTCCACCACAAATACAGCGTACAGTCTCCTGGGATCAAACCCGAACCACCTTGGTGAGTGACCAGCGTTAAAATACTACTAATAATAGGCAAAAATAATAGCAACAATAATCATAATCATAATAATAGTAGTAGTAGTAATAATAATAATATTGTTAAAACTATACCAATCTCATAATATTTATTGTTATATATGTGTAAATTAATACAATTACACTTTGAGAGTATAGACCTAATTTTCATTCATGATAAAGTATGAGTTTTTATAGTAATGAAATTTAAACGTATTCATTTTGAACATTGAACTATTTAATATGAGTTGGATCGAAATTTTATTTTTTAAATATTTCATTACAGAAGAAACAGAACTAGAAAATGTTCAATCTTACTCTTCCACACTCTTTGTAGAAAGTGTTTGCTATATCACAAAAACACTATATGCCAACACATGAATAAAAATATATGTTTCCGAGCTTACCAACACTTCATCTGAGGAAGATAGGCTGATTCTATTTCAAATCATTCAGAGAGCACTAGGAAATGTCTTGGAGTCACTATTGTTCGCCACAAAGAGTTGAGAGGCCATTCTTGGGTATCAGTTTACAAAATCCCTCAATTATCATCAATCACCAACAGAATACCATCACTAAGCACAACAGATTCTTGAAACTTCCTGAAGTAGCCAAAAAGTTCAGAAACTACAGCTTGGGTATCTAGAAACAAACCTAATCTGAAAAGAAGGAAGAATCAAGGTTTGAGGTCCCGAAAAAGTATTGTCTCTCCTGAGGAAGAAACAAGGTCATTGAGTTGATATGTGAGGTGCTAAAAGACAGGGAAAGAAGGGACGGTGAAAACTTTAAGATATCAGGTCCAAGAAGAAAAACTCGGGCCGGTGACTCCAAGAGGGAAGCCTATCAAACAGAGAGGAATATTAAGAAAGGAAACTGGTCCCAATTCCACAAATGATAGCTACAATTAATATTTCACGTTATACAATCTGTTGGTAATTTTATGATTTATATACCAAACATTCAATGTGTGATAACACAGATTTATATTTGATTAGCATTGGCTATGCTCTGCTCCTATCTGTTTACTTTCTCTAGCATATATTTTGTTTATTTATTTATCTGAGCATATCAGGCATAAGCCCATTTACAATATTCATGACAAATGATAGTCACAATAATTTTATAAATCTACCTCATGCATGAGTAAGAAACAAAGCTTAAAATTAGAAATAAAAGTTACAGAGAAAGAGAAATAAAAGAACAGGCAGATAAAAGGAGAGAAAGAAGGTAGTACAATGTAAATAGTGGGTAACGAAGGTATAGCATTCTAACCAAAAATTCTTTACCGAAATTTCACCGAAAATAAATGTTTTAGGGACATATGAATCCAAAAGCAGCATTTTTATAAAAAGGTTCGCGCGTGCTTGTGTGTGTGTCTGTGTACATTAAATGTAGAATGAAATGTTGGTTATCATACTTGGAATTTAAGTTTTTTATCTTACAAGGATGAGACATGGACATTTTCTTGGAAGTTCCCCACTCCAAACTACCCTTCACATGGAACATATTTTGAAATTTTCGGTTTTCTCAAAACTGGGTTTTATGATTATGATTAAAACGCTACAAGTATATTAAATATATCTACATGTCAAATAAAGTGTATGTCTTGAATGTTCTATGAACAGCCTCTGAATCCCTCTTCATTCTGGAGGACTTTTGCATAACCGGTAAATCATTAGAGATGGACAAAATGTCAATAATATATATTATCCCCCCCATTATTAACGAGATTGAAGTTTTTGGTTATATCTTACTCTTTACATGTTTTATACATTTGTGCAAACTTCCTGAGGATGACCAGGACTTCAGGGGCAGCTCCCATAAAATTCAGGTTGCGCATATTCTTTGTTATGTAAATAGCTTAACCATATGTCATTTTAATAAAATTGTTGAAAGCATTTTTTATAAAATAGCAGCCTAACAGAAGATTTTCCATGTAAGCGGTATCTTGGATGGGGACTTCTGTTTTGCAAAGTCTTCGTTTCGCTGCTTAAAGATACAGAACTGAAATCACAAAGTTTTCTTTTTATGTACATTGCAAATCTCGAACCACCCTCTAAACTGTGCGGCCACATGTTTTTCCAGGATTAATATTAGTCCTAGATTGGTAAGATACTTTACGTCCCATAAAATATGGCCGTACTGCCAAAAGACAACTTTTCAACTTAAACCTTACATTTTCATACTGCACTAGCATATTTGTAATATCAATTTGGTTATTTCCTTTCGATAACGGTAATATCTTTAGCCTCCGTGTACATGTTGCTGATAAGATATCTCATATATGTAATTGTAGTGGCTCTTGTCCGATCTAAATACGCATGGCAATAATCCTTCACCTCTTCCTCTAGAATGCCAATTAATGTAGTAGTTGATATAGTCCAGAGGAACCCATTCCAATTATCAGATAGGATTCACCGGGTACCAAACGCGAAAGTCAACAGAACTGCCTACAAAGTCACTATTGGCATATAATTGTAATGTTCGCTGCCTTAAACATACTTATAACAACATACTTAAGTACAGAAAACATTATTGGCACCAAAATTCATATATTAATACTAGAAATCAATTGATAATTTACTATGAATGTAAGATCACACACATTAGCATTAAACCGTTTTAAACGTTCAACATCATAATTGCTGGTACTGAAACATTTAAAAATGAGCACACTACTTAACAGCTGTCAATCACACTTTTACTGAAAGCAATTGAAACAGTACTTTATAATGCTAGCAAACATTTACATGCGTATGTATTTATAATCTTATATGTGCTAGAAACGAATGCAGATATGCAATATTTATAAAACCCTACACATTAATGTTCAAAAAATTAAAAGCTAATTCTGTAATATAAAATTGTATTTACGCACAAAATCATACATATCAGAAGTACAATTTCAAATATAGTCATTGTCAATGCTTTTTATTCTGGCAACTGGCACCTCATATTTTCTGTTAAGTATTCTATGTTTGGTTGGATAGTATTGCTAGCAATACTCAATAGGGAGAGCACACTAATATCATTTAAATTATACCGCCAAATTATTTCACCTTGGTTCAATATGGAAGGCAATTGCTCATATTTGTTTGTGGAACCAACATAGACATTATGCTTTCAGGAAATTGTTTCACGTTAGAATATATGTCCATGACTAGGAACGGATAAGTTTAGCTTGTGTCATGCTTGCATATCCAGCACTGGCAATTAGGAATCCTTCCTGCAGCTCAATTCTCACTATAGCTCGTCCCACAGTGTCAGAGGTGAACAAAGTGGAGAATAGTGGAGTGAGTGTATGAGGGGTAGAGTATACTGCTTCCAAAGAGGTGGAACTTCCTGTGTCTGGTTTAGCCTTTCCTTGAGTATCAACCGCAGCAAAATTACTGCATATAACGACTGTGTTACCCCTTCTTCCTCTGTTTCAATATAAGTTCCCGCCATTTCTCCGAACGCACTTAAGCCTAAGGTTTATTGTGCTACCTGTACTGTTTAAGACCAGCCTACTACACCTGCATCCCTTTAAAAGGAATGCAGCCCTTCCTCCCATAGGTTACAATTATTATAACTTCGTTCATTGTTTAGCTCTTATGACTGTTTGATTTTCAACCCGATACATAAGACTTGCTGGAAGGAGTCAAGATTTGGTTACCAACAGTGGAAATCTGTTTGGGAGAAAAACAATATAATAATCTAGAGCTTGGGCCACTTTTTATACACAAGAGGGTACATACTAGAGAAATTAGAAACGCCATTTCTGTATTATACTGTAAATATGTCAACGCGAATGATCAATTACTTTCGAAACTTGAAATATCAATTTAAACCATTACTGAGCATTCCGATTCTTGCTACTAACTGCGGTTATTTTTCAAAACCGCAGATAATGGAAACGCTGAAAGCTCCGGATGTTTAATGATAATAATGTACTAGCAATATGATGTTATAGGTTGACATAATTGCCTTTCTCAATAGAGTCCTGCCTGCCTGACTGAGCGCTTTGTTCATTTTGTCACCCAATCGTTAGAATTGCCGAGAATAATCGGAGCTTCCGGATTATTGGCTCATTTATTCAACAACTAATATTTCCCGCTCAGTTTAACAAGTCAGGCTTAAAACTTGAAAGAAGGAGAAAAATAAGAAAAAAACCATCAAGTACGTTCACGAACATTTACACATGATTTACACCAAGAATATGTACTACTGTTATGTTACTTGACTTACTCGGGTCCTTTCGCATGAAGTCGTGATTTTCATTGTGGTATCCAAGTACGATGCTTTCCTCCATTCTTTCCATTCCTCAATGCATTCGTATTTTACGAGTATACACTCGTGGTAGCATAATTTAAGATCACTGGTAGAAGGTTTCCAGTCAACGTTGTCCTGTATTGAAACTTGCAGGATAAATTGCAAGGATCACATCATATGCATGCTTTATTGCATTGCTGTAAGGCAAAATACTCTTTAAAATCAGAACAACATTTTGGAAACGATTATAAAAGTACATGAACAAATTTGTTATTACACACTTGGAGGACTTACAACTGGACATCTGGTTATTTTTGGAACGGTTCCATTTAACACTTATAATGGATTCCTTATTTTTCTTACTTGTAGTAGTTAAAATTCGCATTTCTTAAGATTGGGAGCTAAATATCACTATGTGATTTTAAAACTAGTGAGCCAATCCAATTTATATTATACAACAATTACTTATATATAAAGTAACGAATCATTACAGACGTTTTACTCTGAGAGGGTAAAACAAGCCTTTGTGAGGGTTCATCCTGTAATTAAACCATTTTACAGATAAGAGACAATAGTAAAAGAAGGCAATTCAACGCTGAAATCCACATAATCGTAATTTACTACAAAAAAGCGTTTTGCCGGGCCAGAAGGGAAAAACTCTCGGAAATTATGATTTGAAAGGATATCAGAATATTTTAAAGTAATAGCGAATATGCATTTATATTAAGCTATAAAATAGCTTATAGATTGCCAAATACGTGATTTTAAAATAAATGAATAATCATAGATTCGATGTTCAAAATTAATGGTGGAGTTTTTATTACATAAAATTTTATATTTAAGTCGTTACTCTTTACGGATGACTAAATACTTACAAGAAAAACTGAAGAACAACTGCACAGAGCAGTGAATAAGTTACAGAAAATAAGCAAAGATAATAATTTTAAAATTTTGGAAACTAAAACGAAGTAATACTGTGCCAAAGAATTTATACAGTTAGAATCCAAATTTTAGTCAATTGTACTATATTACAGCAAATCATGTACTTAAGAATTCATGTCAGCCAAACACACGTAAATACTGTTAGCAAAAGGTTTTTGGCACAGGAAACAGAAGCCAAAATCAAAAGACAGGAAAGGAACTCCGATTGAAGTAGTAACCGTATATGTCTATTTATAAAGATAAGAAACATAGACATTAATTATAACAAACAAATTACAGGCTGCCGAAATAAGATTCCCAAGATCAGTAACAGGATGTACTCTTTCAGATAAGGCCTCAAACGAAATAGAGGAGAGCTAAGGAAAATGTATATGGAAGAAAAATTTTGAGAATTATATAAATAAATGGGGATAGCAAGTTGAAAGTAAGTCCCCATAGAGAATCACAGGGAAATTGTTTTACTATGGGCCCAAAGGAAAAAGACTTCCGGAAAGACCTACATAACGATAGTGATAAACATTTTGGAGCCAGAACAGGTATTCTTGCCTAGTCCACGAATTGAAAAAGATGAAGAAAATAATGATGATGATGATGGGAAAGCTAATCCGATGAGGACTCCCCCAAAGGCAATTTTTGGTGCTGGTTCTAACCGTCATAGGCTGATTTTTCTTGATGTAACTGAGTTTTTTGTCGGTTCCAAATAAAACGTATGCCAATGCCAATTGCACTACAAATATGAAGCTTAGATAGGGCGATAACCTCATCAAAGAATTGTGTATAGCGGTAAATTTAACCTAAAATACGTAATTCTTTCACGCTGTTTAATACATAAAACATATTTCGCACCGTTGACATGGGCAGTACTTTGGGTAACCTTGTTTTCTTCAACTCAGTTAAAATATTGTAGAGCCTAAAGGAGAAATGTTCATCTATTTGTGAAGACAACTATAAATGCCTATTCACTCATGTAGATTCACTATACTACGAATATGGATAAATTTAGTGATACCTACTTTGTGTTGATAGAGTAAATTAGATGCAGTTCATGACACCAAAAATATTATATTCTGAAAAAAGGACATTGCTGCATCATTTAACTGCAGTAGTTCACTTTCACGTAGTTTGCATAACACATCATAAGAATACACAATCACTTAGTTCGTAAAAGCTACACACACTGGATGAACAGAGGAAAAAGCGTGCAGCTGTATAATGAATAAATATATTCTGGTTATGTATGCGTAGTTGACAGAAAATAAGATTAACAACCTTTAAAATGTGTTGTTTATAACATACATTTTGCTTGAATCTTTAAAGGAACATTATCATAACCGATAAAATGTCGTTTCCTTGAATATTTCGTTCGTTTTTAATACATGGTATCTTAGTGGAATGTACAGCATGTGAACTTATAGCTAATGTCTAACAATCAGTCTAAAAGAAACTTAACACAAAATGCTATACACTAATTAAATATTAAAAGTCTGATGTGTTCCATTAACATTACCTTATGTACCCGCTCTTTAAACAAATTAATCTTACAAAGGATTATTCATTTTATCCATATCAATCTAATCTATATATATATAGATATATATATTAGCAGAAATGGTACTACTTATACTTACTTATAGGTAGAAGAGAAATAAGGGAATTTACCTGGCTGAAGCAACAGTCAAATCCTTTAACAGCTGGTCGCAAAATGAAACAATTTAAATTCGGTTCTCTTGCGTAACCAGGAGTAAAACAAAAGCTATGTAAAACGAATAAGTTTTCCCCGTTTGTGATAAGATTAAGATTTAAAATTGAAACCAATAACAATGAATGTCTCAGAAATCATTAAATCTATTAAAACTGTATATCAAATAAACTGTGTGTTTTAATGAGACCTATATTTTTTGATTAGTAAGCTTTTGTCTATCTCTTATGGTTTACCAGTTATGCAAAACTCATTCAGAATGAAGAGATATTCAAGAGTTATTTTCAGAAAATTCAAGATATACATTTCATTTGTCATCTAAATATTTGTAACGTGGCATTTTTTAAAAAAAAGAAAACGTTAGTGATTTTTGAGAAAATTAAAATTTTCGAAAAATCTTCCATGTAAAGGGTCGTTTGGGATGGGTGGATTTTCTGAACACCTTCGTGTTGCTTTCTTGGGGAATTCTGAACTTAAACATGAAGTTTGGTATTTAATCGTTCGTTTCTGAGCAATATTCTTCACACACACACGCACACACTCACCCGCACGCGCACGGACCTTTTTCTAAAAAAGCTTTTTTTTTATTCAGACGACCTTAAAGCATATATTTCCGGTGCAATCTCTACATGGAGTATTTGGATGTAATACAGTACCCTCACTAGCTACTATGTGCATAGTATGTGTAAGAAGAGTATAAATATATGTTTTGGGATTTACAGGATGCGGTATTTCACGTTTTCCACTTTCAAAACTCCATAACTTATCTATTTTAAAAGTAAATAACAATAAATTAATAATTCTGGGAACATTATAATCTTGGGATTACAGTATGCACTTTATATTTTGTAGATAACGTCCTGAAGATGACCTCCATTGGCATCAACGCATTGTTGCAATCTTTGTTGTACACTGGATATTACTCGCCGCAATGTTTGCTGTATAACACCGGCAATTTCTATACGGATTGAAGCTTTAAAGCTGTCAATTATAAGAAGGATATGACCATAGACTTTACCCTTAAGGCACCCCACAAAAAGAAGTTAGGTCACTGAATATCATCAAATCTGAAGATAAGTTGTCCAGGGAAAGCAGCGTGGAGTGTATTCATTGAAATAGGTGATGTATGTAATGTGGCTCCATCCTGCTGAAACCACAGGCGCCAAATGTTGCAGTTACAACGTCTCAGCTCGGGCAGGAAGAACGTTTGTAACACTGTTGTAACGTTCCGAGTTCACAGTTGCTACAGAACCATTGTCGTCTTCGAAAAAGTAAGGACCAATAATACCCTCTACCACAATAGTACAGCAGACCACGACCTTGGTACTGTGTAGTGGCCGTTCAAAAATTTCGCGCGGGTTTTGCGGAGCCCAATATCCAAATTTATGCTTATTTACAGAACCATTGAGGAGAAATTTGTTCGTCACCTATTATCAAGCAGTGATTAAGCAACTGCAGGATTATGTGACAACAATGGACGTGCAGGACTTTGTTTGCTGCTCATACACATTCATGATCCGGGAATGCCGTCTCATAAAGCGACAGTTACTTGAGCTGCTCTCACAGGTTCAACTTTTTCAGGTGACCACACTGTTTTCTGACGTACCCGAGGTTTGTTTTGAACCGACCATGTTTCACGCCACTGACGCACCCACGCACTGATTAATTATTTTTCGTGACGGTGTAACTCCACATTGCTGATCATCTCCAAAAACCCACCAAAACTCGCGCTGGACAGCAACAATTGACTTGCTTGCAATAAAATGTTCAACGCCGAAAATGCGCTTCTGCACAGACAATGCTAGACGCAATCACAGTGCTGTTAACCCGCCCCCACCAACCTGATACACAGTACAGCCAACTACAAGCGGGAAAGGTTAAGTGCCGCAGCCTGTGTACATGCCTCAAATAAATTTGGAATACTATACCTTCTTTAATGGTTTAAATTAATTTCATAAATCAGTATTGATGAAAATGCCACCGACACGGACAGTTGAGGTCATTAAGATACGCACTCCTTAATGGAAGGTGAACGACTAAAATCCCTAATCACAGTTATATTTCCACATTTTCTGCAGTTCACATAACTAGAAAATTCTAGGCATTTACCCTAGTTTTAGGTCTCAAATTTCTGTTTGTTTATCATTTTATTTAATGAGCTCCTACCTATTTTCTTACCGCATTTAATAATGTGCCTTAATACTACTTAAAATACATTAATAATTACCAAAAAATATCATCCGCTGATTGCAAAAACGAATACTGCATTAAGTACGCTCTCCCTCTAAATATAGGAACTAATTTTTAATGGTCTCAAACAGAGTAGAAATATTTTGTCAATTTTGTTTTTGTTTGTTTGTTTTTTCATATTTTGATGCTTTAGAAGTCTCCATCTAAATTAAACTTACTACAAAGACTATCGTTATTGTGTAATTGCTTATCAGCTGTGTATGTTGGTTTGCTAAGCAATCTGGCTTGCATTGACTAACTATAACATAATTATACATCTGGTTGTTGGCACAAGGCAAAGAGAAGGAAAGTAATTCACAGTCAACATTGAAAAACTATTTGCTGTAAGCTGACTTTGAAAGCCCACACTCTTTCCTAAACATAACGACATTAACAGAGATTAGCTTAAAAATAATATGAAAAGTACTGAATACGTCGAACCAAAAACAGCAAATATCTCTGAAGTGGTTAATACCAATAGAGGTTACTTGATTCTAGCTGTTTGTTTTAAGGATCTCTACGTTTTCTGTGAATGTCGAACGAAGAGGGATTCATAAGATATTCCAAGAAAATTAATAAAGGTGAACATTTCAAGTACCTAACTGTATATTAATCAAAATTTTTAGAGCTATTTCTGAAAAAATAAGAAATAACGAAATTTTTCCGGCGTAAAGGATAACTTGGATTGGACAATTTTCTTTAACATTTTTGTGTCGCATCTTTGATATGCATTGATCTTTAGTACCGATATGGTAATTATACAAAGTTTCGCTTTTTAATTATATTGTTTATACAGATACACCCATCAATGCACACACCAAACTTTTTTTTCTTCTAAAATTGATGCTTTCTACATTCGGGCCTTTAAAGTGTGTTTCTGGAGAAATATGGATATTATATTTTTGGATAGAATGCACATTGTCTCTACTTAATAGGTATACTGACGTTCATAATGGAGCACAGCTGATTAAGTTGGTAGTGGTAAAATGTGGACCTCCCTCTTTCAGCATGAGCTGCTCTGCTCCTCTAGATAAGTCATAGCCTCTCGATTTCTGGAGTACTATGCGCGCACATTTTCTTGGGCGCTCAGGTTCAGGTCTTCATTCGCTAAGTTTCGCGGAACTTCAGAAGCAGAGCAGAGCAACAATATCAAGTACGATTTACATCCTACATATAGTGGCTTCAACACTCAGGTTCCATTCTGTCTGTAGATCCCAGAGTTGTAAATTACATAACTTTCTTTGGCTTACAACACTGCGGAAAGGCGGCGTTAGCTCTCTCTTCTTCTACAGACCTTCGCTCCCCGTAAAACTGGAGCCCAAGGAAAGGAGTCGTGAAGTACTTTAACTTCCGTAACATATGGTCGAACCCGTAAAGATTTACATTACACCGTAAACGACCCCACTATGGGAGCACCGTTAAGGCAATTATTCGTAGCAAAAATATAGTATAATGTAGTAAGTAGAAATGAATTTAAAAAACCTTTTGTCTTCGTCTCCATGTCACTATGAAGGCTCTCATAAAACTGCCGTTTAGTTTAAAGGCACAAACAAATACTTTTCGTCTCCTTGCGGACAAATTATGTCTTATAAGCAGCGTTTACTTTTGTACTATCTTAGCGAAGCTCTTTCATAAAGGCGGTGTCCAAATCATTCCTTCATTTCACGTCACTCATAATGTCATTCCCTGGTTCTTTGGATGGCTTAGGTCGCTCACATAGGAAGCTGATACCGATTGGGTGGAGTTTGGTTATCTGAAGGTGCAAACCATACGGTGGAAAAACACTATTGCGATCTAGAGAAAAGGGCCACTTTTATGTATATTGCTATGCGTAATAGGTAAGACAAAAATGAATATTTTAAGACGTTCTCCTACTACAGGACCCTAACCGTAAACAATTAGCGTTCTACTGTTCGAAGTTATCGTACTCAAAGCTCACGATTCATATCCGGCTTTCTCCTGGGGTTTCCAACGTTTACATAAAACGTGAAGCCGTTGTATCTTTATGTACGCGAACAAATTCAACTTTACGTTTAAATTGTTTGTTAGATAAAATTTCATTCCGAAAATAATCTGTCGAATGTTGTTGCCTATTTCGAAATCATTGCACGTCTGACAAGAAAGAAAAAGTGCTTCCATTTTTCTGTGCGTGTCTTGTTTCGCCGTTCAATCGAAGCTCAGAAGAGTAAAAAGAGCAATGCATTATGGTATTGTGTAACCAAGGGGAAGGAAAGGATCGAGAGCTGCTACGATGGATATAAATCATGGGGCTTTTTATATTATTAAGACATATGGGGCACATGAGAAGCCCACGGGAAGAGGCAACAGTCGTATTTATAAGCTGGTATATGTACAGTAAATCAATCTGGAAGAAACGCGAATGGATCACACCTTCCGGCCAGCAATATTTTCCTTCTCACTTGAAACCGAGGTATTAATGTATGTCACGCCCATTTTATCACAATATATATCACTAGATCTAAGGATCCAAGGATTTCTAATGATACTGAATAATATTTAATGCTGATAATACCAACATCTAATGGTGTTTATAGCTGTAGCATCCGTAACTTAGAAGCAATGAAAAACTATAACAATAACAAAGAAGCAGACAAGAATTTCTTATATTTAAAATGTTGTGTCAAATACTGACATGGATAGAAAGCTTATTGTTGGGTTCTGTTTCTTTAGTCACCGTGCTTCTCTGAAAGGCGGACCTCGTTAACCTAGCCAACATCCGCATACGACACAGTAAAATGGTTGCAATCGTGTTTAGTGTTCTCTGCATCTCGCACCTTTATAGTCCCTTCGAAGCCAAACTATTTAAATGATGGAATGGTGTAATGGTTATCCAGAGATGATCTCATGCAAAACTCAAACGTTTGAACATTACATCTTCTGATTGCATCTAAATCGTGTGCTCCATTCACACGATTTGCTCTACCTATTCCACAACAAACTATTCCTATAAAGTAATATACTTTTATTTACATCATGCTAATCGAGATAAACAGTGGCACAAATGATTTATTACTTAGTTCATTTTAAGTATAAGGGAAATAAGAGAATAAACCTGGCTAAAGCGACAAACTGTTATATGCTTTCGCTATGCGAATGTTATTCAATTTGGTTCTCTTCCATGGCCAGGACTAAAAAAGGATATGAAACGGACACGGACTTCCCGCTTGAGGAAAGTTTACGTATCTTAACATTTTGAAGTAGATTTTTCGTGTGATGGGATAGTTGTTTAGAATGTTTTTAATGGCATGTCATACCATTTGGAGTGTGTTTAGGACTTTGGAGCAGATAGTTCTAGGGTACTCATTGGACATTTTAACCGTTTCCAACTAATTTCACACCATTATGCGGGTGTTTTGAGCTCCAAAGCTAATATTTTAGGCCTTTTGTTAATATTTACAGTGTCTTTTATGGATTTCTGGCGCTTTTATAAGCATTTTAGTATGTTTTAGGACTATTTTTCAGCGATTGTAGTGCTTTCACACGCGTTTTTCGGGATTTGTAAGATGAGTTTAGTGTTGCCATAGTTTTTTTGTTTGCTCTTAATGACATTCCATGTCACGACCACAGCCCCTATGTTAGTAGTAATAAACAAATGCAATTATTTCGCCGGAAAACGGTAATATAAGAGAGTAGACATGGTTTTTTTTTTCCTCAAACTTTAAGTTAATAAAACTTTTATAATATTTTCAGACACTTAAAAATATTTGTAGTGTACTACATATTTTACTTTAGCAATTTCAGCATATATTTTATTAATACCCGACTATATTATAGCATCCCTAGGGACCAATTGTGGAGCTACTTGAGGGAAAAGTAGTGGCTCCAAGCTCGTAGATCGCATTAACCGGCCGGGAGGGACTCGGGGTGCAAACCACGTCCAACACTCCAGTACTGCACCCCATTTATGGTAGGCCTTGGCCCAATTTCGGGATGTTGCCTTACGGAGTTTAATTTAGTTCATTGCGCCATGTTGCCTCCACCGCTCCGACACCATGTACAAGTCGGCGCTCATCATGTGTTTTTTAGTTCACCTATTGATTTGTATATCTCAACATTCTCTAGATTAGCCTCTAATGAAAACACAAAATCTGACGTGTTATTTTCATTAGACTTTCAATATCGATTATCGTTTATATTTATATAACCTTTGCAAACTCTCCCCACGAAAGCTTATTTTGACATCCACTGTATGTTAATAAATATTAACGATCTCTTACACATTTCAATGTGGGTACAAGGGGGTTCAGGGAACCGAAGTGATAGTCAAATGTTTAAATGCGTGTCGCTATGTGTTAGCTTTGAAGATTTAAAGTTGGGAGTGCATGTTAATATGCGTACATCTGGAAAAGCGATGTATTTTCTTAAATCTAAGATTCGACATTATTTTATTATGAAAACATATTTTCTTAAAGTTTCACAATTTTTGGCCAGATTTCACTAATGTATCACCTCACAATTCTTTCTTTGACTCTCGATCTTTGATCTTTTAATTAGGTATATCACACACACACACACACACACACACACACGCACACACACGCACACCTACCTTTTGTGCAGCATGATAATTTCTTTCTGGTCATAATGCAAACGTAGCAATGCATTTAGTTTGGTTCACAACTACCTGTTAAGCCAAGAGAACCTCTCATACCACGAAGATTGAAATTGTTAACCACCTTAAGCTTTCATTTTGGAGTAGGCGGTTTCGGTTTCAACTCTTCATAATCTAATGGAAACTTTGATCGTAACATGTTTCAGGTTTATCACTCATTGTTATAACGTAACACTTCATATAGGTAACTGAAATGCGCGGCGAAAACACCAACACGAATTGTTGTGGCATATCACATGTTATGAAATAATGTTCATATAGTTTTATTTTACCGCAAACCACGAAGAATAAAAATTGACAATGCCTCAAGAGAACTCCAGAGTCAAAATCCGCCAACGTACGTTAGCAAATACATGGTCGGCATGCGAAGGGTTTGCTGCAGTGATTGAGAAAGGCAGGAGTTTGGTGTGCTTGCGGGGAGGTCTTTCTAACTAAATCATATCATGTGCAGGCAATGAAACACCTCAGGTAAGCTAAGAGAAGGCTCATTTCACGTAAATTCTGAAATCGGGACGTTATACTCGCGAAGCTACTGTATTCCACCCAGGAGAAGATATGAATCGACTTCAACAACTCTAGCTTTTTTGAGAAATATTAGAGCCCTACTTTTAACAAATTGTAACAATCATCTTTATTGATTCAAATACTATTTACAGTCTTTGATTCACTGCGGAAAATAATTCACTCGATGTTTCGATGCATAGACGAACGTCATCTAGAGCTTGAGCATCACTGTGAGCTACCACAACATTCAGTCATGACACAGAGCAACTCACAACACAACAATGCTGCAATTCTTCCCCCTTTAATAGCTAGAAAGTGACGTAACAACATTTCTGGAAACTGGTGGAAGATACTGGAAACCGAAGCTTGGAGAAACATCTCGAATAACGAGAAGAATCGTGATGTCGCGAGAAGAGCCTCGTGTTTTGAAGGATCCTGTTACGTCGCGCCAATTTTTGTGTTGCTTACCTATCCCAATTGCGATGACTCACATAGCAAAGTGAGCATGAGAACCATTGCATTGTCACAATTTTAACGAGGCTTTCCTAGGCTCTTAGAAAACATACACTTTTGTGCTAGCACTGCTGAATGCACGATGGCATACTAACGTTACGCGATGTATTTAATGCTGTTAGTCGATTTATGACATTTTCATGAACTGCCATGTGCTTCCTGTCCCACCTTCACTTTATCACGGAGCAGAACTCCCAGTAAACTTATTCTCGTCAGAGGCTTACAATAGTAGTGTATCAAATCGGAGTGCTTGCATCGCAATTCTAAACATCTTATTGTTTTTACTGCAATCGCGGTATATTTATTTATTTTATGTCAACAGTAATTCTAAATAATGGTTAATACACCTTTTTTCTAACAGAATTTCTTCAATTTTCCTTTTGCATCATTAGATAAACTTATTCTCCGTCTTTAAATTGTTCTTCAATGCTGCTGTATTAATGTTTTTCTAATTTTACACAGAATAGGTGAAGGTAAATTTGGGATTGCACTTTCAGGGAAGAATGAAGAAATTCCGGTATTTTACTGTATATAATAATACTTTACTTTATTATGGACAGTTACGTTCTGTTGGTTCATGGAGTAAACCGGTAACATGCTACATATCTGCTTACACCCAAATAAAGAATTAAGATTTGTTGCACCAAGAAGAAAAACTATTTACATGACACAATAAAATACTTTCTTAACCTCAGCGACACCTCAGAGACTCCGAAAAGACAGTTTTGTGATCTTGCAAGATGTAACTAAGGCCTGGAATTGTAAAATCCTTAAGCAGTTTTCCGGAAGAAAGACTTTTTAAACATTTCCTAAAAATCGCGCTCTGGACGAAAGTACCTATGCGTCTAGCCTGTTTATAAGAAGTTAAACCTGATAATTGCAAACAAAAACCAATAAATCATAACTTTATAATATGATTCAAGCATCAAATTAGATATTCCATTAATACAAATCTTATTTTCAACAGTGATTTTAATTCAATAACTTTAATAAGAACATATACAGCTTAGAATACTAATAGTTACCAAATAATATACTTTATACACATAAAAGAAAAATGTTTAATTCTTTGTAGTTCTGGGAAGGTTGCCAACATAAATGCGATGAATCACCTGTTTTTCACTTTAGTTACGAATGATGCTCGTATGGGATACTGGTGCCGGTCCGAATGCCACGCAAGTGAACTAATTTTAAATTAACATGAAGTTACAATAGTCAGACCTTCTCTTACTTCTGTCCTCTTGGCACAAGCCGCTGTTTTCAAACGGTTCCGATTGACTTGTACAACCTGTGTTTGCTGGTTTACATTATTTTATCATCAGCAGTACAATCTACGAAAATACCATTACAACTACATAGCTAAAATAAATATTTGTCCTTCGTTAAAGATATTACAAAACCAAAGGAATATAAAACAAATAAACATATAACGAAGGGGAGGTCCAGTAAATCGGCATCCCTTAAAGCGATGTCACCGGTAATCTCTCTCGCTCTGTCTCTCTCTGTTTCTCTTTCTCCCTCTCTCTTCTTTCTCTCACTCAGTCTTACACACCTACACACACAACTTTTAAATGCTGCTGGTTGTAAGTTATGTTTTTTCTTATAATATTGGAATGTTGCATTATAGCAGTATTTAACAAAACTTTGTTACAACCACTCGCAAAGTTTGAAATGTATACCCGCGTGCAAAAAATGTCGTCCATTTCCATAGATCGCAATAGTGTTTTCCCTCCATAAGGTAGCCAGAATTTGAACCCATCGTCTTCCCTGATGAGGTATCAGCTATTAAAATGATTGACCTGAAAACAATTCAGATACATAAAAGCGAACCAATGAACAATGTTATAATTACTATAAAATAGCGAGGCGGTTTGGAAAACGTTCCAATGAAACAGTTTTGCTATATTTGGTACACCAGGAAAGACTAAACCAATTAAAACTTGGTCTTCTGGAAGAAAGGGTAAAAATATTAGCAGCGCCGTTAAACTGGATGGTGCTAGGACATCTATGTGAGAGCTTCCATCAGTAACTTGGAGATGAACGTTAAGGGTATTGCTGCTACCAATGGGCAATTAAACACTGATATTAAAGAACGGTGGTGCTGCGTAAATGACATTTAAGGGCATCCAGAGTGAACTTTTTACATTTCATTTTTTATGAAAAAAGAGGAATTTTACGATTAAAATTTGTATTTTTAAAAAAAGATATAATAAATAAGTAAATAAAGCTATTGATATATCACCGTTTAAAACTTTTGGGTATTATTCAAAACTGATATTTAGAAAATTAAAAATAATTTTCTCAAATATTTGGACGTGTGTAATATTTTGACTTTTACATAATAAAATTTATGAAATAATTTATATCTTGCAAAGTAGTTATCCAATTTTAATTAAATTTGGTATTCGTGTTACCATAAAGGCACTACAATCACAATAATATTGTCATAAAAACCTATACAGAAATACAGGCATTTGAAATTTTACTCCCAGTGTCCCTTTAATAGTAAGGTTAACCTTCGGCCAGCATATGCTTCACTCCATTATGGGCCACATTTTATTCAAGGCAGAATAAATTAATGCTAAACATCCTATGTTAAAGGCAGCACACACAGAAATATACTTCAAATAGAATTCATGTTACATATTTGTTGGTCTTTTCTTTTTGTTGTTTTTTTTGTTTTGTTTTTTGCTTTTTGTTTTTTTTTTTTGGTTTGATTCGTGAAACATAGAAAAATTCACAATAACCTGACCTTAATCGGCTGAGTGTTCTACCTAAAAGATAGCAATAGGAATATGCTGTGTAATTATTATAGTCAAATTTTGAAAATAATATCGTCACCTGAAAAACATACCAACTACATTAGTTTAAAAACACACAAAACTAACAAATAATAAAATTGCTAAATAAAATAAGATTGGAAGGTTTAACAAGCAGCCCTGGACTCGAACCAGCAAACTTCCGCATGTCATACAACGCCTTTCGTTAGATCATACCTTAAAGACGACTTGCAAGGCTGCAATTACATTTAACTCCACCACAGTATTGGGCTTGCCTACACTCATTGATTTGCTTTCTCATTGACAGCGTTTAATCAGCTGCGAAATTTGGTTACTTGGTCGGAACAAATGGAGATGTGGTTTTCTACAGCAGGCAGGATCGAAATGCTTTCCATTCCTGAGCCCCGGAGTTAGGCAAACTCTTGTAGCTGAAATACATAGAGAAGTAAGATGTCGTTCTGAGGGGGAGCAACCTTTCTTCACCTCAGGTGCAATTCAGCCGCGCCGTGGCCGAGTGAGTAGACCACTTGCCTCTCACTTAGATGGCGCGGGTATGATCCCAAGTGACTGAATGTGAGATTTGTGGTTTTCTCCGGGTTCTCCTGTTTCCCCCGCCATCGCATTCCATCGCTGCTCCATCTTTATTCATATATCATCAGTGTCATCGCCTGCGGTGCCGTAAGTAGTTAAAGCGGGCGTTAAACACTATAAAAATGTGCAGTGCATCCATTTTCTGACGCACTTCGCATGTTTATACCGAGTCTTCAGATTTATTTGGCATTTAGCACCCGTCGGTTTAAATGCCTGACGTCATTATTGGTTCAGAGAGCCCCTTGTTTCAAAGGGGAGGTGCGGAATTGAAATTTGGACTACATGCACTGCCGAATTCGTAAACACGTTGATGTAAAACTGTTTTTCACGAGGGCATTTATACCTTGTTTGACCGCAAGATGGAAGTGATCACCGATCAAAGAATTTATGTTTTCTTAAATGATTCAGTGTAGATCGGTTTTCATTTACTGTTGTAAAGAGTATGAATAAGCGTTTATTATAATGGGGAAATCGTGCCAGTAAATTTATCTACGTTACCATAATCGTCCAGTTATTTGAGTTACCAATCAGCATAAATGTTGCGATTACGTGTTTACAAGATGTAACAAATGTTCCGAATGTAATTATTAGAAAGATACGATACAAGTGCCATTTTACTAAGGAGACCTCAAAACTGTTGCCATGCACTCATTCCGCTCATCGTCCGTTATTTCTTTTCAAGAGGCAACGCGTGATAAACTCGCTGCCTAGTATTAACGTCATGCGTGGACGACTGGCGGCAAACACTGAATAAATCTGAAGACGCCTGTATCATAGCGTACTTATCCGCAAAAAACCTCCGCCTTTTTGTAATGATACGTATTGACGTGATATATGAAAAGGTCTAGAGGTGTACATAGGATAACTAATATTAATTTATGTAACTGTGTAAACAGAAGTGTGCTGTTATACTCATGAAATATGCTTCATGAAGTCGGTATATGCTCAGTAAATGTTTGATCGGAAGCCCTGAAGATGTATTTTTAATTAAAAATTATATCCAAATCACTCTGAACTAAAAAATAATGGTGCGAGTCTTTCACACATTTTTATGGATATAGCCACAGCGTCTTTGCTTTTATTAGCCTGCACATGACAGCAGGCAGGGGCCTAGCGCTCCCTTTCAGCAACGTCTCTAGCATCATCAAAATCATTGAACTTTAAACTCTATTTTGCCTCTAATGAGAATTGTAGACTGTTCTGACATTCTTGTACTGAAAGAAAATGAATTTTTAAAAAATATAAAATCATTGGTAGTCGAGATACCATATTGTAATTGAAAACAATCCATTATTTTTGCAGAAGTGAGCAATGGTGTGTGACGTATGCTGACTTCAAACAGCAGATTACGAAAGTATATTATTAACGACTAAAGTGTTAAAAATAAAAAAAAAAACCTAGGCACTAAGAAAATCTATATCCTTTACCATCGGTGTTATACAGGTAAGTGAGAAAGCTTCAAAAATGCTCTTGTCCATCACATTATACATAACCGATCCGCATAGTATCCAGTACGAGTAGCATGCCTAAAATATCTTCAAGGATATAGTGACTGGAGAATCTGTCCTTTCCTTTTACCCTTTTCATACGAGCAACTTGCATTTCGCGGTGAATTGATCTTCACTGCCACAACTTCTGCTGCGTGCGTACAAAGTTTCACTGCTTTAAATTAGATTTTCTTGTTCAGTCACTTTCGAACCTAGCTAAAACAATAGACGCTTGCTTGGCCTGACGGCTGCTATACATGAAAAACTGATTAGTTGGTTTGCGTTTCGTGACCTATGCTCCAGCAACAATACACGTTATATTCTATGAATCAAAATTGTTCTCAATAGTTTTAATCATTTGTATCCTGTGTGTCATCCTTCTTCCCCTGTTTACCCTCATTGTTTCTAGGACTTACACACTCCAGCACGCCTGTTGAAGAACAGATGTTCCGGATAAGAAAAAGTTGTCAGGATAGGTATGAAAATGAGAAAGTGCTTAGTATGATGTGACGGTGAAAGAAGTGAAAAGGAAGATGAGTATGCAGCAAATGATGGAGTGAATAGGGGAAACCGAAGAACCCGAAAAATCCAGCCCCAGACGCCATTTCGACCATCACAAATCCCACATGCAGTCCCGTGGGATTGAACCCGGCCGCCTGGGTGAGAGGCGAGCGGTGCTACGGCGCCGCCTGCCCTATGTATTCATTGGACCCAAATAAAGAGAGATCAGACCTTTTCATTTTTAAGATAGCTATATAATCAACAGCAGATCGAGGAGTTTCATACTATCCAATAAGACTAGCACTAATCATTTTGAACGGTAAATCATTAGTTGACGATTTTAAATTTTACAGATTATGTTTATCTCTAACCTTAATTGTAAACTTAACAATGTTTCTTAATGTTCATAAAACAAAATTATCATCCCAAATAATCTAAAGGGATCAGAAAACCTACATCAAACCACGTCAAATTTTTCAATGGAAACATGTTTTGAGGTCCACTGAATACAGAAAGCACTTTCAGAAAAAGGTCAGTGTGGTGTGTGTGTGTGTTAGCAAACAGCATTAACTAATAAACAGGAAGTCCAATATTATCAAACTTGGTATTTAATTTTAGCATCTTTTAGAGAAGTGGCACAAAGATTTTCAAGAAAATTCCCCCACCCCAAACAACTCTTTGCATGCACAAGTTTTCGAGAATTTTTTATTTTCTCAAAAATTGCCTGAACGGTTTTGATTAAAATACCACGTGTTTAAGATATTTTCATCACAGATGAAATGTGTATCTTAGAAAGAGTCCAAAACGACTTCTTAATTTTTTATGGCTTTTGCACAACTGTAATTTCTAACAGTTAGAAAAAACTCTGTGCAAAAAATGGACATCTGATTAAAACATGTAATTTATATCAAATACAACTTTTGAGTTAATATTTGCGATACATTCTTTTTTTAGGTTTCAATTTTCCAACATTTATAATTTTATCAAATGGTAATTTGTTATTAGTTTTTGCTTTTTCTGGTGAAGCACAAGAACGGCATTTCAAAAGGATTACGTAGCGACCAGCTTTCTAATATATGACTATTAGTTATGCTTAATATTTTTCACATTATATCCACAAGAGAATAAGCAAGAAAAGCATAGCTCTGAATTTTTATCTCCAGTAATGTGGTGAGGATAGAAGAATCATTTTTGAGGAATGGATAGAGAGAATCATGTAAATGTAATAACTCAGAATATATATATATACATATATATTTTTTTTTTTTTGTTTGGACTTTGGGCAAACTCTGAATAACTGACAATTCATTTTCAAGTGTTTTAACAGTGGCAGGTCGACCACATTTCGACACATCATCGACAACCCTGTCTGCTCAAGTTTGTTATGCAATCTGTAATTTGTCATCCTTGATGGGAGTAGTGTTAATTCTTTTCGCCATTTCTCCCGAACCCGTTCGTAAGTTTCTATCTTTAAGTATTGTTTCAAATCTAGATGCCTTGGTCTTTAGTCATATTCCTAGTCAAAAAAAAAAAAAAAAAAAAAAACAAAAGAAACAACCTGCGCAAGGCTTGTAAACTTTCATCAATAAGCAGCCATAGACATCAAAATTGCGGATTTGAATCCACCAAATGTACCGTTACTTATGGGCCACTGTATATTGTCACGCCTGCTGTTATAAATTCAAAAACTCGCTTGGCAATATAGGTATGGGCCGGGGAAAAGTACTTTTCACTACAGCTTCTCTGTTCTACCAGAGACCAAAGGGGAAAGGGCTCTAAATTATTGTTTTAGTTTAAGGTGAAAGGCTAATCTACTACTTTAAAACAGAAACAAATTTTATTAAATTACCTTACACGATGGGGTGACGCCTTCCATGTTGATCAACGCAAGCTGAACTCCTGGTTTACATTTTAACTGTATCGCCATTTTTTTCAAGTACAGTTCCGGAGTCAGGTGTATACCCTAATTTTATTTACCTAATGCTTTTACTTTGTTTCCCATACGATTATCGAACCCTCGATCCCCTGTGCTACGAAGCACCAAAGCGAGCGCGGACATGGGGACCGGCAAAAGGTTAGCGCTAGGAAATAACCCACGCCTCTACTAGTGTCTTGTCAATTTGATAATAATTAGTGACAACTTTACACGTAAGCAAGCTCACGCCACCTTTTAGCCTAATTTAAATAAACATAAGTGCTTTTTTCTTTATTGTTTCATTTTTATAGCCCCCTTTAACATCTAAGGTCATATCGGGGGCTGTGCACTTGAATCGAACTCGTTTTATGTAGGTTTAAATCATTTTATTTCCGCAAATGCACACACACACACACACACACACACACATCACTCTCACATACACACTTCCAGACTCTGTGGGGGATAGGAAATAATTCTGGCTAAAGAAAAATTCCCCGAAGCCAGCTCGCTGGCCACTCGACCTCGGAGGCAGTAATCCTATTGAAAGAGGCAGAGTGTACTCTGCAAGCTATTTTGTTAAACTGTTAACTTGGCACTGTTGTCAACATGTGAATAATTACTGTTATATAGTGCTACTACATCCTGAGCACGCAGGATGTGACAATATATTATTTTTGTTATAAAAACTACAATTTTACTAAAGTGTATCAAATATTAATTGACGAACATTTATGATCTGATAATCATGTACTACCATTTTGCTTGAGATAAGAGGACATGTGCACTATATTATTAAAATATGATGTTATATGAGTCTCCATATTCAATACTTATTTACCTAGCATTAATGCAATGCTGTGCTTGTGCTTTAAGTATACCCCTCGAAACTCTAGCTACCGTTGTAAAAGAATAATAAATTATTTAGATTGTTCTAAAGTTAATGTTTTGACATTTACTAAGTTTGTAATATGCTACAAATTTTCCCACATAAAACAAGAAATTATTGGGCTGGTCTCATAGCTCAGTTGGTAGAGAATCTGCCTGCTTTGCTAAGGGTCCTGTATTCAGTTCCCTGCTTGAGGATTCCTCTCTAACCAAGATTAATATCCTTCCCCCCTAGAGTCTTTAAGTATGAGTGAGAGTGTGAATGTGTGCATTCTAAGATAAAGGTATCACTTAAAGATACACACCAACAGTAAACACCATTGCCATGAGCAATAGTTTTTCCGAAAAAGTAGAATTCGCTAATAAGAACTATATTTTAAA
Organism: Hymenopus coronatus; assembly: GCA_030762935.1. Lineage (NCBI taxonomy): Eukaryota > Metazoa > Arthropoda > Insecta > Mantodea > Hymenopodidae > Hymenopus > Hymenopus coronatus. Next base: position 339,383,320 of record CM060900.1, read on the forward strand.
GGTAGCAAATAAATGAAACAGGCAAAGAAATCACTTGTATTCCATTCACCTCTTCTGTTCTACATGCAAACCATTCTTACAAATATTACTATTTTATCTATATCATGCTAATCGAGGTACACATAAGCAGGATTGGTTTTATTACTTTCTTCCTTGTAAATAAACGGGAATCAAGGGAATATTTACTACGATAAATCTACAGTCCAATATTTTCAAAGCTGCTCCATATGATAAACAATTGAAGTCCGTTCGCTTTGATGGCTAGGAGTAAAACATGAGAGATGAAACGAAAAGTGAATTTTCATTTGGTAAAAGTTAACGTACCTTAAAATTTAAAGCAAGCACCAGTAATATCTCGGAAACAGCACACTCTACAAAAAAAGTCAGCCTACGAACATGAATTATGTGTTTTGTTCGAGATCTACATTCCTGTACAGTAAAATTTTATCTATCTCTTACAGTTTACCAGTCATACAAAATTTACTAAATTCATCCGGAATAAGCAGGTCTTCAGTGGCTATTTCCAGAAAATAAGATATAAATGCTATTTGCGTTGTAAACATCTTTAATATATCGTGTTTTAATCCAAGTCGTTAGAGCTATTTTGATGAAAATAATATTTTCAAAAAATATTGCAAGTTACTAAAAATAAATACCAAGCTTAGTAATCAACGGTAGTTCCCTTTTTTACCTATGCTATCTGAAGACACACACACACACACACACACACACACACACACACACACACACACACGGGCGCGTGCGCGGGTGGATCTGTTTTAAAACAGTTTTTTTTTCACTCAGAGGTCCTCAAAATATGTATTTCCGATGAAACCTCGACTTTCTATTTCAGATGGAATTCATTACGTTCTGTAGCTACTATGCGCATTATATATACACACACATACACACACACATATATATATATATATATATACATACACCACACATATATATACATACACCACACACATACATACACACACACACATACATACACGCACACACACATACACGCACACACACATACACGCACACACATATATATATATATATATATATATATATATATATATATATATATATATATATACATACTAAAAAAAATAAAAATATTTAACCCTTGTTCGCACAAATATAGAACTAAGGATCAGGTAACATAAGATCATAAAGTTAAAATGACAGTTGTAATCACAGATGTAAGACTTTACAGCATTTTAACGGTTAACACTTTTATCATCCTAAACATCATAAATATGTTTTTAATAGAACCATCCCTACTTGAGCTTCTGATAAGAATACTTTCCTAAAACTGAAACCCAATACCATTTGACCTTTAAGGTTATAAACGATTTATATCATGGTGCCTCTCAGCAATTTTCTATGGGAGTTGAGGTCTTGTTTGAAAAACCTCGGATTAAATCCTTATCCAACAACTTGCTCCAACCGAGATTGGAACCGGAGCCTCCGGATTACTACGCATGCACGATGCCATATAGCACGGGGGTGTTTGGCTGTAAGATGACTGTATGTATTAGCGCGGCTGAGCGTTTATTTCCTCTAGACCTGTATGTGTCCATTGGCGCTAGAGGGAAGCGAGGGGGTGGAACGTGCTTATCGCTCTCGGCTGTCGCACGGTGGCCCAGATTTATTTCAAAGGGTGTTAGCTTCTGGAGCTGGGATTTATCCCAGTTGCTTACCTACGGAAGGGTTTCTTTACAAACGCCATAACCGCTTCAATAAGCCTGCAGCACCTCTATGGTCATGCCTTTCCAGTTAATGCACGATCCTGAGAGTCAAGTCCGCTCATTAATCTGCCTGTCAGAAGAGTGACCGCCGTAAACAAATTGTGTAGGGGAGAACACTGCCACAACCGAATATCTGGGCTTTGCCGCGCTGGAAAATATGTCCATATTGCTACAGTTTAGAGATACGCTAGCTATTCCTCTTGTACTTTTGCTTTAAAAAAGGGAAGTCTTTCCAGAAAGTTTTAAATTATAACTAAAGTATGAAGCACAAATATGTATAACGTTAAAGCATTCCAGACGATATTAAGCAACGGAAACTCGATATTTTACAGCAAATATTACACGCATTCAGAAGCCTGTTATTTTATTAACGACTCATGGCTATGGAGTGGAAGCTTTACATTTCAATAAAAATTCGATATCGAGATTTCATAGAAATACATCATTTCATATTCACTGAATATTTAAAAAAGTATTTTATAAACATGTGTTCCTGTGTGAGAGTCAGAGAGAGGGAGTGAGAGGGGGAGAAAGAGAGAGAGAGGGGGGAGAAGGAAATTGTGCAAACAATATATCTGCAGAGCTAAGATTCGGATCAATATCAAACTTGGTTTTAAATACATCTCCACGAATGCGACACGATGATGTTTAATCTGATCCAGTTATGCAAAAGTACCCTTTGCATAAATCCTGTTTTATAATTAATTTTTTCAACAGTGACTAACCCTTTGGTTTTAAATAATGTATGTTCAGAGCATTTGAAAGATATATATATATATATATATATATATATATATATATATATATATATATATATATATATATATATATATATTTGGAATGTTCTCTGAATTGCCTGTGAAGCTCAATCATTCTGATTGAATTTTTGTAATCATGAATTTCTAGGAAATCATAAGAGACAGAAAAACACTCTGAAACATAGGAAATACGCCTAATGAATTTGTCCATTCACCTTACACATAGGAGATATAAATAACCATTTTTGTTAATATTTGCCTTGATTTGCATGAAACAGGGAATGTTAGGCTTTCGTAAGGATAGCTTTTTGCAAAATAGTAGAGAATATCATGTACCTTTAACACGGCGTAGTTTCCTCTTATGCAGTGTAACAGTATCATTATAAGTGGTTCGTCATGGATACACTCCATTTATTGCTATCTAATGTAAAAGAAGAAAGCGTTCTTTTTGTAAAAACACTGAATCAAAATTTCCTAATAAGTACGCAAAGTTTAGTTTGAAATCAAACAGTATATTTATTAGAAAATTAAGTGTTCTTTTTAGTACAAAGTGCACTTAATGTGGCAAAGAAACACTCTTAATTTGGTTTAGTTGTTAGGGATTGTGTTTACTGTGAAAGTAACATCTAACAACGTCACTGCCCTCAATTGGACACTGTAGATAAGCAAAGCACACAGTTCCAGCACGATGGTTCGACTTATCACACTGCACACATACAACTGATTTTCCATGAGCAAGGTGTCCTGCTAATCTTATCATTAGTAACGATCTACAAGGTCTTTTCATTGGGCATCCTGTGACCACAGTATCTGTGGGTTTTTAAATAGTTACTGATTTGTATTAGCAATCACAAAAAATGTTCAAACTCAAGCAGAATATTATAAATTTATTGATCTAAATAATCTGTAATGTGTGAAAAACTCGCTAAAATGTTATGGATAAAGAGGAAAGGTTTGTCAGACGTATAGGAGTGGCGCTGCAGTAAGTTGATTTTACAGTTAAATACAGGATGTGAGTTTTTTCAGAGAATTATTACTTTGGCCGCTAAATTAAACAATAGGTATATTCTTTATAAGATAGTAAAAATGTTCAAACATTATTCGTACGCTGTATGAATCTTTGGCCATACTAATGACCTACTTTTGTAAACAGATTCCCACCTTATTTTCAAGAAGATTCTTAGAATCCTGAAATCAGAACCAATTTTTATTTCCCCTATCTGCTAACTTACAAAGTAAGATCGCCTTTGATTTTTGTCTGAAAAAACAAACTATAACACATGCTTTTAGCTTTTAAATAAATACGTTTTTAAATTGAGCACATAAAATCTTTAAGCGAGTGCTATCTACAAATAATGAAATGGCACCTAAAGGGAAAAAATTAGTACTTTTTAACAGTCAGAAGTAGGTACGAAGTGTATAAAAAAAAGAATAAAATGAATAAATATTTTATTTTGACCTGTACAATCTAATATGCCATTTGTATTTTAATTAGTTTAGACATAAATGCAATTAACATACTTAAGTAGGAATGCATTCCGTCATGCAGATATTTTCAAGACTAAAATGGTTCGCTGCATAACCGATTAACCACAATAGACGATTATAAAATATCTAAACTGGATAGTAATGTGGTCGGCATTACATTCGCCCAAAGGTTTTTTAATATGGCTTAAAACGGGGCCCAATGCATTCAAATCCACCAATGCCTATGCCAGCAATTAAAACCGCAATCATGCGGCTAACAGCTACTCCGTAACCTATATCCCAACCAGAGTTTGGCCAAATGACCGCATTAGCTTTTAAATCAGAGAATGCTCGAAGGCAGCGTGCATCCTATGAATTTACACGAAGCTATCATTTCCGCAAAAGAATGAAACACTCTTAATTTTTTCGGTTTACTTTCCTCTGCTGGGTACTATTTGCCTTTTTCTCCGTTTTTTCATTCATGGGAACAAACCGTTATTTTAATGGCTAATATTCAAGATATAATAAACAAGTGAAAGAATAAATGTAATATAAGCTATATTTTGTTGACTTATTAATGTTTCGTAAAATTTAGAGTATTAAGTTGAGACGATATTTGGTTGAAGTCCCTGCATAATAATAGCAATTGTCTTATTATCAAGTATTTCTAGATAATCTGCAATACTTTAATTAGCTTAATTACATGTTTAATATAAGCAACATTCTGTATTATTTCATCTTTTTATCTTAATTTGTAATGTTAGCTATGCTAACTTGTGCCAAGGCAAAGCTGAAAACTTCGCAGTAAAATATTACAAAAGGCACCCCCTATTGTATGTGAAAATCTTGAGAATATGTAGGATTTCTTTGTTACTTGCGTGCACCAGAGGTATAAGAGTGTAGTAGGGAAAATTCCTAAATATTCTGCAAAGGGTGTATTTTTTATTGTAGTCACATGGTACCAATGCAATAGAATCAGGTGATCTATTGATGTAGGATGTAACTTTTAGCACCAAACATCAGCCAATAAGTGCTAAGGAGGGCATCTTCCGTAGATGCCTATTTAAGCTGCAACAAACCGAACATCCAAACAGAGCTTCCCGTCTCTCAGAGGCGTAATATGCGATACTCGTCATGAAATCGCACCAGAAGCTCGTGACATGAATTTACTACAACACCGTATGAAATGAAACTGGAAAACAGTGAACTCAGTTGTATTTTAATAGGCATGTGTAATCAAGGTTTCTCAGAGCTTCAACGTGCTTATATTTAAATGTATACAATAACTATTTTGTCGAGGTGAGTTTGCCAAGAGCACCTGATGTTCAGCGGTAGAAAAAAATCACCAGAGTGAAAAAGGATCCTATTTCCTTCATTCATTAATCATCCAGTAGCATTACCTATGTATTTTTCCTGTCGTCGCCCTTAGATTAAGTGCTCTACCGAACCCAAACAGCAAAGCCGAAGCAGAGGTACGTGCATACTCACACAGATCCGGCATCAAGTATGATGGACTCGTCTAATTGCTTATATACTGTCTGTCATCACTCTTCAGACACGACCAAGTTAAGTATATAGGGCGTGGCCCAACGACCACAAAAACGACAAAAAACCGTTAAACACAAGTATAACATATTTACCAAATAAAAGAAAAGTTGTAAATGTGGCAATATTGTTTCTATATGACTATTTACAGTGAAAGCAAACCTACCACATTCTATAGCTTGTATTCAGGGGAACTCATTTTCAGATCGAATACTGAGAACAGAGGGATCTACCTAATATATTCTTGTGGTTCCCTTCAGTGATCAAGAGAATACAAGCTGACTTTATTTGAATTTAAGAAATTTGAAGTGCTCTCTTTATGTATTTCACTTCAATAGAACCTCATTTCCATATTGGGTTATCAAGTGTTTGCCTGTATGGTTTTAAAAAGGAGGCGGTGTACGTGCTTTGTAGGGAGGTTTTTGAGACGACTATGCGGGCAGCAAGGTAAGCCTGTTGTGAAAACAATGTGTGTGCACCCTCTTCGATAGAAAGACACTTTAGCAGCTCGCATTGATGCCGATTATCTGGAAACGTTAGGTACCGCAAAAACATCCGCTATTTTATTCTTTTCATATGCAGATACTATTCCTTCATCTAGAGTAGCTAAAGAAACCAATTTGGACCACAAATTCGCGGTCTACTGTACTTCTGAAATTTAAACTACAAACTTCTGTAGTGTTCTGATTATACAATGCTTAAAACATGTCTAACTTTAATGGTAATCAGTTCCCTAACTGATGTATCATTCAAACAGTAACGTGGTCAAGAAGGCGAACCAAAATGTGGATACTGCTCCTCAGATCCTATGTGATACGAAAATATATTTTTCAACGCCAATAAATGCACACCAACAAACCCTCTCATGGTCAGAGGGATTAGGGAATTATCCAGGAATAAAGACGCGTGCCTGGCCCACGCTATTGAAGGTAATGCAGCTAGGTTGAAAGCACATAGTCGTGTCTTTTTGCAGTGTTTTCTTAAATATACCAACATGCTGCATAGTGGTTATCTAAGATTTAGTACGAAACTCAGCAAAGAACCTGTATTTTTCCAACATACAATTTCATCATAACCGACAATGAGTGAAATGACATAAGGGAGAAAAGCTGGGATACGTTTGCCGCTAATACTGTGCTTTAGCGGCAATATAGCGTTAGTTGTCTTGGAGATGGATGCAAGGAACTACTAACGATAATAGAGGAGAGAAAACTACTTAAGGATTTTAAAAATAAATTCCTTTTTCAGTGAGAGAGTAAATTTATTTTATTGTCTTTAACGTGTAGTACGAAATAAACATGTCTTCATTTGACAGCAAGTTCTTGTTGATATTTACAATACGTTGTAGGGAGCTTACGGTTAGGATAATTGCAAAATGATCAGGATAATCAGTACAACATTCTCATGGTTAGAGAAAAATATTTATTTTGCACATTCAAATTCAACCTCGAAACCACCCA